>CM021102.1:186039825-186666880 GCA_007115665.2 Sequoiadendron giganteum | reverse complement strand
GTGTGCACAAAACCATTATTACTTTTTTCAAAGAGTCTAAACCCTCCTACTCTGAAATCTTTCAAAGAGCGACATGCTTTGTATGTGTATAAGATGTTTCTAGTGTATAATAGATAGATTATTCCACTATGAAAAAATTCATCGAAGTCTCATATAATGGTATGAAGAATTGTATGAATAATGGGGTAGTTAGAAGAGAAAAGGAATATCAAGAAATGACGGATGACTTTGACTCTTTTTAGCTAGTAGATAGTGAATCTATGTTCTTTTGTATGAGATAAGGGGGGTCTCAAGTAAACACATAGAGATTGTCCTTGTCTCCCAATCTACTAAAAACTAAAAGAGGAGAAAATTAAAGGTATAAGTTTTGAAGGAGATGAATATTGAAGAAATTAGAGCTAACTCTAAAGCCACAAAAGATGAATTCCTATCATGATTGTAGAGGAGGCCTAGGGGGGTCCTCTAGAGAGATGAAGTTCGTTTCATGGAATGTTTAGGGCTTTAAGACAAGAGATGCATGTTTAGGCAATTATTGTAGGAATCTAGACATGGTCTTTATGCAATGGGTGGTCTTAGATTCAAGTCTTAACTGATCCATGAAAATGTTTAACATGGTATCAAAGCCAAGCCAAGCTAGGTGCTCTTAAGCCTACAATGTGGCTCAAGAGGGGGAGGAAAGGGGGGGTTATAAAATGAGCTACACCCAAAGCATGGATTGACTAGTCACCAAATAAATTAATAGTTCAATGGTAGAACACCTCAACAACAATAGATGGTCATAAATTCAAATCCTAACTTATCTATAAAAAAAATTAACAATACAAACTAAAGAAACAAAAATTTAATTATATATTTTATTCTTTTTAATTATAAGACTGGACCCCCTTAATAAAACCCATATAACTTCTATTTAAAAATATATATACACTAATATCTGACAGTAAAAATCTAAAGTTTAAATAAGTTTAGTTGTCCATACTTTTGCCTGTCCAAGACCCATGGTGATAACGCAGGATAAAACGTGAAAGATCGCCAGTGCGAAGATGAAGATATGTAGTTGGTGGAGACCATCTTGGGAGATAAGAGGTACCTTTCCCTGCAAAACCACCAAAGGCCACACGAATAAGCTTTGAGTTAATCAGAGGGACAACAAGCTCTGGAATGTGGCCCCGGGCCTTGTTAAAGTTGCTGTTAATAGTAATTTTTAAGAAGGTTATGAATGAAATGGTAAATGTGCTTACTTTTTTGGCACAGTGGCCAGTTTGTTCAGCAGCACCCTCCAACAAACGCCTCAGTGGTATTTGTAAACGCATCACACTTTCTCCCGCAATGAGCTTTCGGTGGTTTCCTACTGATACAAACTTTATAACTGAGGTCTCCTCTTTAGAACATGGAAGTAACGTGTCTCCTAAGCTTTTGGATATACAGATCTGTGAAATTGGCCTCTGCCCAACTGTAAGTAGCAGAGATATAAACCCCACGAGCATAAGTTCTGCATTTGTATCATCACAAATAATTCAGAGGGATTATTAAACATTTTGATTGAAATTGATATAGATTAATAAAACAAAATTCTTAAATCTCCAAATAATCACCTTCTTTAATCTTTTCCAGTGCCTTGCTCAAGGCTTTCTTGTGGTGTTTTTTAAGCCACTGCAATTGAAAATAAAAAGCCCACAATTCAGCTTACCCAATAACAATCATCTCGATTCTCAATTTAATGGGATTAGGATCTCAATTTAATGAAAGAGCTTTATAATTTACAAATTAAAGTAAAAATAGAGATTGAAATTATGCAGCCACTGTCTAATAAAATATATAACACATGATTACTCATTCTTTTTTTCTTCCTGTTTAACATTTTCTTTCAAATTTTATTTCTAAAAGATGGAAAACAAAAAATTCTGTCAAATTTAAACATAAAAAATAGTCTATGTCTAAATTATATTATATTTGTTTGCAACAAAATCTGTAAGTGTTATTTGAACTTCCAAATCAACATCCCCATCTTAATCCAAAATAAAATCAAACTCTGAGAAATGCAACAATTAATCCGCCAAACTCTACTAAAAACATCCTCTAATTAATTTTAAATTATAATTACCTTGGCAATCAGATTTATGGATCGTTCTATTAATATAGAAATAAGGATAAAGCCCAAGCAAATAATGGCAACAGCCCAAGTTGGTGTTTGTTCTAACGATCGAGGTTCTGCATCGCCACCTCCAGCCATTACTCTTTATCTCCACTTTGCCTTCTGTGTCTCTAATAATATGGATTGAATCTTGTATCTATGGCTGCCTCTTGTAACCAAAGACAAGTTTATCTCATATATATGGACTGAATCTTGTGTCTCTAAGCGGCTCCTCTAACCAACGACTAAGCTTACCGTTTCTGTTGACATTTAAATTGACTCGCAGTCTTTAACGCTGACATATTCAACTCGTTTTGGTGTCACTGTTATTCTCTGAAGACTGTGTTTTCGTTTTTTTTTTTTAATATGGATATTCTCCTTATATAAATAATAAATAATAAGAGTGTTTTAATTGTTTAAGTTCTCCTATATAGTATTTTTTATGGGAATGATTGTAATATATTATTTGATATATTAAAACAGTTATAATCTATTAATTGTTTAAGTTTCTTAAGTAAAAATAATTATTTACTCCTTAACTTTTATATTATTTTCATCTATTAAATTTTATGGCAGTATAACCATATTTCTGCAATTGAACCCTAAAGAGAATAGAAAACATTGATAGTTTCTTCTCCAATTTGGAACTATTCCAACATATGAAAGGCAATTAAAAAAATATTCATCTGATGGATAAGTAAAACATAGATTTTTAATATCAAATTCCTTCAAACATATTTTTTCAATTTCAAACAAGTAGAGTATATGAATAATTTAATCAAGTCATTGTCTATACGCATTTGAGTTTCTAGTTACAGGCTTATTCAATGAAAAAGACTTCAGATGATCTTTCCCTAGAAGTTTTGTAACCATGTAATGCCTATAAAAAATATCTACCACTCGTTTATCTAGAATATAGTCTTTAAGACTTTCAAAGGCTTGTTCAAGCTAATACAGTGAAATAGACTTCAAAAGATTTATTTGAAGTAATGATGGGGGCAGGGCCCTGTAGTTGATAGTGATTTAGATTAGTTTTGTTGATGATGGACCATCCCTTATAAAATTAAGTAAATATTTCTTTGTCAAGAAAATGGTGTAAAACTTGGTCTACAAATATTGATTTTCAGGTTCTTCATCCGCATTAACTGTTAACAATCATGATTTTCTTCCTAGATGTCAACCCCTTAAAACACATTGTAACGATAAAACAGACATCATTTTCCATTTACAAGTTTCAAATTTCATTATCGTTGTTTGCTGTCAATGTTTGTGCTAGAGTTTCAGTGCTGTGATTACTCGTGGACCATTTCTGTTATAGCCATTGAATCACATTAATAAGTAAGATGCATCTAAACAAATCACAGCTTAGAATATGCTGTTTAAATCTTCTTGAATAAAGATCTTATATATTGCCCTTCATTACTATTGAAAATAAAAAAATATTACTTAAAAATTCAAAATACCCCCATTTCATAAATCTGTTAGCTAAATGTCCTTTCCTATTTTTTTACCATGAATTCATGTTCTTTCATTTTAAGTTGCACTCATTTGACAAGTTTCTATACACCAAATTTATGTCCTTGAAATCATGGTTCATTAAAAACCTACTCTTCTCCCACATCTGCAGTACCATACAGTGGGGCACAATTTCCACAATTTGAACTTGGCCCATTATTGGAATAGATTCTCTAACTTACTAGCCTTGCACACCTTTTTCCTTCTCTTGTTTTATGTTGGCAGAGCTCAGAAAAACCTGAACAGTGTTGGGAAGTGATGCATGAGTCTCACCACCATGCAGTGTGTTGACCATGCCATGCACTACCATGCTGTCCATCTTCTCTGCGATGCATAGTTACTAGTTAATATTAGAGATATTTTACATGATATAACTGTTAATAGTCTTTGGACTTCAGTTTTATCTGTCAGTTAAGAGCAGTTAATTAATGCATGATAGATGTTATGAAAAGAGGTTGTGTGGTATGTGCCATTTGAAATATAATCTCAACAATGTAGTCTATAAGAGGAAGTTGAATAAAGTTTATTGTTTGTATGTTATCTCTGGGTATGTTTTTCCTCTGTTTTAGTTTGCCTGTGCTTTAGAAATCTACAAACAGAAGGCTTGTTTTTTTGTTCTTCACATCTTCAAAAGCTGCTAAGTAGAGAAAAGACAAACAAAAAGCAGATGAAATGGGAAAATCTGGCGGAGGAGAATACAATTAATTCCATCTTTAATTGTTTGTCCTGTTGGCATAGATGAAATGGATTGAGCTGGAGAAAGGACGGAGAATACATGGTGACAGCTGAGAGAGAGGGAATGGTTTTCGTAGGAGTAAATGCAGAGAGTTGGGATTAATATTCCAACATGTGAATGCTCATTGACCATTCCAGCTATAGTCATTGAATAGGGGTGTAAGGTACAAGATCATTTCATTTGAGGTGAGCAACCTTATTTCTCACTGCCATGTTTCAAACCATGTCTATTGCCCGAAGTAAGGTTTGAAACTGCTGTCACAGCACCGTCTAAGACCATCTCTTGTTGGGCATCGTAAGGTCAAATAAATCAATAAATTTAGAGGACGTTTCAATTTAATGTAGCATGAGGGGGGCGGAGCAATGCAGTTGGCAGAGAAGAAAGGAGCGAAGGGAGAGAGAGTCAATGCAAGTGCATGGGCTCCACTTGAAGAGTTAAAGGGGAGGTCTGCATTTTCTTGGGAGGTTGTGAATGAGCTGCCAGAAGAATGGGAAGGCGTGGCTTTAGTTTTGACAGTATTCAAGGTCATAATTAGAAGGAGACTTTTACGTGAGTTTGCGTTGTCAATGTTTCAATGACTTTTGGACTTTTGGAATAGCTTCTTTAGTGTCCAGTGCCCTTCTATATCGTGCAAAGTTGTTCGATTTTCTTCCAAACCAGGATCTAAAACTCCATTAAAACATTTACATATGATTATACCCTATCAATAATGATGGTATTAATAGAGAGGACTTGATTATATCCTAGTATGCATCATAACCTTCATAACACTCATGCACAAAATTTAATAAACAAGAATTTCGCTAGAAACTTTCACTTGAATTATTCCAATTTGTCATTAACTTCTTGTGTAGTTTATATCTATGTCACAAAGTTCATCGAATTTTATATATATATATAGTTTGAAGTTCATCAATTCTAATAAAATCTATAAAAAAAATGTTCTACGCCTTTTTCATAGTGAGATATTCTCTCTTCCACAAGCACACCATGAGCAGTAAAGTCGCGATTATCATTACCACTAACAGGGAATAAAAGACAAACGACTTAATATTAATTAATTAAAATTAAAATTTTGAACATATTTATATTATAATATTTTTTAAATTTATTATAATGTTCAAATTTTAACATTTTTTTATTTTTAATAATTTCAATTTAATAAATATAAAATATTTATATTAAATTTTAAATTTAATATAATATTATTTTATTTAATAAATAATAAATTTGATCATTTTATTTTAAATCTATTTAGCAATGTTATAGTATTTTGACAATTTAATGAATTTTTAATTTTTTTTAAACAAATTTATATAAGACAAATTTAATTACAATAACACGAACACGAACTTGAACCTTGTGATTTAGTATTGTGAAACTTTTATTATATAGCGAATTTGTAATTAAGGTGGATCTTGTAATCTATACTTCTCAAATACCTCATATGAGAACCCTTGTGTGTGTACTTGTTGGATTTAATTACTAACAATTGAAGTGAGTTCTTACATTGTAATTAATTGATAGGTATCTTGTGGTTGTAGGATTCAAGAAGTGACTATAGGATATAATAGAATGTTATGATATCCCCTTAGTTATAATATTATGGTATATACAAAAAAAATGTTAGTTCAGGTCTATTGGGATTAGGGTGTCTCAACCTTAGAGTTCTGACATTTAATTTGATTATTAGGTGTTAAAATTTATTTTCCTATTTTTTTCCTACCAAATATGTTGTCATATTGTGGGACCCATTGGTGATGTGGCATCCAACATGGAAGGTGACATGTGAATGTTGTTAGTTATTTTAGTGGAGGTAGGCGTCCACTTTGGAGAACATATATTTTAGGCTAAATTGATGGCTTTTGTCATAAGTTGCCATGTTGTGCACTATGATAGACTATGACAACTTGTCATGACATTCTATGACAAGTATAAGAGTCAACTATGACAACTACCTTATCGAGACTAGTGATCTTGCACAGTGGCAATGAGATGTACAACGTGTAGTTCAAGTGATTTAAAATAAGAAAAAAAATGTGTAATGATTGATCATTTTACAAGGCTCTGAAGCAAGAGGAGGAAATTGAGAATGAAATACTCATAAAATGTTGTCATCTCAAAAAAGTATCTTCTTTGTGTAACTGTTATTGTCGGTGCTTCATACCTTTCCACTTCTCAATATGAGTCAACTATAGCTCGCAAATATTTGAACCCTCAACCTTACTTGTATGATAATACTTCACAGAGAAATCTATGTGATTTATGCTTTCTAGATGTGATTTTCAAGGAAATGGATGTAGCTTGTGATGGTCAAGTCATACTAAATAATAGACAACATCAATGACATGAATATGCATACGTGAATAGAGATTTAACTTGAACATTTCATTCGAAATTCTTTTTAAAAAGGAGTATTTTATTATAAAAAATGGAGGATAAATAACTTGATATTAATGTGAAATACATAAAATATTAACAAATAAAATGGGTGGGAATTACACAACTAGAAAGTATTCAATGATTTTTTATTCTATTCATTCAAAATGTACATATTTATCAATGTGAAAATGATTGGACCTAGTTCATCTTCTAGATGGTTATTCAAATTCTAGTGTATTTAGACAATACAAAATATAGTATTATTCTACTACTAATATTATATAGTCTATGATTGCACACACCCCTTGCAAAGCATAAAGATGAAGGTGAGTTCATCCACTTACAAGCATTGGTCCATTCTTGCTAATGTCTGATCATATGCCCAAACCTTTACCCCATGATATTCCTTGGCCTTGGGTTTTGGTGTTAGTCTTTAAGCTTAATGGAGATACATGTTTGAGACCCAACAAGATCATTTATGTTGTACAAATTATTTAATTTACATGATAGAAATTATGACTTGTCATGAATGTACATACTATTTACTTTCTATGACAACAAATTATGACTATAAATGTTTACAATTTTTTATTGCTATGACTCAATATGTGTACATGTTCAAAATTTTGACTTGCTATGACTATACAAATTTATAAACTATTTACTTTTTATGACTCAATATTTATATATATTCAAAATTTTGACTTGTTATGTGTTGCAAGGTGTGTGACCTTGGTCTCCTTGTGATGTGCAATGCAACGCTCGGGTTTGTGACATGGCTTAAGTGCCTCTCATGGATTTATTAATTCTGGCAGTTGTATCGGGCATCAATAGGTTGATCTTTTGGTGCAACGACAATCGTCTTCGCAACAATTGGTATCAGAGCCTATGTCACGGGTTTCGAACCCCTTGCTTGTGCTAGGGGGATTGTTGCAAGGTGTGCACCCTTGGTCTCCTTGTGATGTGCAATGCAACACTCAGGTTCATGACATGGGTTAATCACCTCCCATGGATTCATTAACTTTGGTTGTTATATCGAGCATTAACAGTTCGACCTTTTGGTGCAACAACAACCGTCTTTGCAACATTATGACCTCAAATTGTTTATTGTATATATGTTCAGAATTTATTTTAACAAAACATAATAGGCTTTGGTTGAGAAAACATAATTGGAAATAAGATAGTTGTTTGTGTCATCATTACATTTCTTTTAGTTTTGTTGTTATATTTTAAATATTTGATATGTTCATCAAATTTGAAATAAATCTGAAGAATCTAATTATAAATTGATATTGCAATTCATAGAACCCAATATGTATATTTTTAATTGTAATATGTGTATAACACTTTTGGAAGGCATTATAAATGAAAGGCATCATTCATAAACTTTTAATATAAAATAATACATCATCATAAACTATCAATACAAGCTCATATGTAAATAGAAACATTAAAAGATAAATAAATAAATAAATGCATGCATAAATAGAAACACCTTCTTATAAATATTTTAGGGTTAAATTTAATAGTCAAATACTAAGTCTAGGATTGAGTATTTTATAAATTTACCTAAATATTAAATACTAATTGAGTATCCAATCAAATTTATTGGGGATGATTTCAACCCCCTTTCCCAATCTCATACCTCATTTTGAGACATTGAGACTTCCAATGTTCCACTTTCTTCTTATATATCCCAACCATTGCATCACATTTCTCATTAAGAATGTTAGACATGTTATCTTCACTCCCTCATAGACTTGTGGTATGCATTGGAAGAGTTTGAGAGAGCATGAGTTTTCTCTAGTTGCATATTTTGATCTATCAACAATGCCATATACCTTTGGTCATTTTTTGAAGGATAGCACTGTGCTAGTTGAGATTAGTTTGAATGAATTTGCATGATATTTATAAATTTATCAATATCTCTCCTAAGATATTCATTTTTAAAGAGGACTATATTCAATCTAATTTTAAATGTTTTTCAATATCTAGGATGAACCCTTCTCCATTATTTTTTTCTTAGAGGTTTTACAAAATATTTATCTCCTTCATTTGAATATCCTCATCCATCTAATCCTTGTCTACATAAATGCACAACATTTCCAATAGAAACATATGTGTTTGCACCATTTCATTAATGTGACTTCCAATGGTCATTGATGTCACATCTTGGATAAATTTTGGTGCCTATTCCTTGATAGAGGTTGTTGTAAGTTCTATATAAATTCCTTATCTTCCTACTTTTTGAATTTTCACCATTTCTCTTTGTTTTAAAATAGTTTTTCTAATTTGAAAAGAATAATTTAGATCAATAAGGATATAATTGTTCTTGTAGGGCTCTATGAAAAGGACTATTATTACAAGAAGAAAAAAATCACTTAGTTTTTTATATGATAGTCAATTAAAATATGTTACTACATCAATAATCAAGGTATAACATTCATGAGTAGTGGAATATTCACAAAGATCTAATTTAATTTTTTTATCATTATAATTTATCTTAAGTATTAAGTGACAAATTTATCCTAATCATGTGGCTCAAATAAAGTAGAGAAATATCCAAAGATATTGTAAATTCATGATTCTAGATGCAAACTATTAATCATTGTAGTAAAAATATACAACAATATTATTCATAAATAGGAGTATATTAAAATATTTCTAAAAGAGTGAAATTTCCAATTCACAACTTGTTTCCACCATTGATAAATCATCTATTAATCTAAAATATAAGTATCCATTCATCACATATGTAAGAACTGATCTTCTCATGGTGTTAAGTAACAATATCAAAACAACATAGAATTGCTCATAAAGAAAGCTTTATCTATTCTAAAAATTCATATCTAAACACGAAAATTCAATAAAAAATTATATGATATCCCTTATGACCATTAATAATATTATTTCTAAGTGTGTCCAAGGGAATATATTTTTTATCAACCTAAGATCATATCAAAGGATTTTTATATACAATAAACAAACATCTACTATTTTATACAAGTTACAAGATTAAAATTTAGATACCAGCCACCCAACTCCCGTTGGGTCAATTTAAAATGTCTAACAACTTAAAACATCATACTACATATTATTAATCAATTTTTTAGCTCTAAAATTCCTAAAGACAACACAAAAACCTTAGGCTAGATAAAGTCAATATAGGGTGATGAGTTAGACTTATGCTTAGATAGTGGAAAAATATATACCAATCCATGAGAGTGAGCAATCTCTTCTTCTTATTTATATTTTTTATGTCAAATGGGTGTTACCTAAGGTAATTGGTAGGTTAATTAAAGATATTTTTTTAATACAACTTAGGTCACTAGTAATCACACCTAATGTACATGATAAACCCCTAATATTTTCACTAAGTTTATTGCATAGTAGTGATTGTAAATAGACCTTCAAGACCTCAATCAAGCAACAAATACATGATTACACATGAAACCAAAGATATGGTATTCATTTTACAAAATCAATCTCCTTAACATTACTTGCATCGTGTATAATCTAGAATCTACATTAGTGCAACGCTCTAAATTTTCATCATTTTTAGGATTGGAAGAAATCTGAAAAATATTACAACAATGAGTTACATAAATGGATAAGACCTAACCTACTCCTATTCTACCTAGTGGAACAAAGGGTAGCATGAATTAAATAAAAATATTTTGATAATTTAATCACTAAGACCAATACTAATTCATTGGGAAATGGAGTCATGGTGAGAAAGGAAATGAGACATTCATATGAGTGTACATATATGAACTAGACTCACACTTTATTACAAATCAATTAAACAAGATATATGCACAACCAAATCTACTTGAAATTAACACACATACTCAAAAATATTCCATGTGCATTAAGAAAAATATTGTAATAGATTATTTTTAATAGTTTTATGATGCTACTACACCAACTAATCTATTAACACAATCAAGATAGAAAATGTGACTTGAGAGATATATGCATGTAATCCAGGCCTAAAATAATTCAATTACATGTTGAAATGTTCAACTATGTAGAGTTCTCTAGATTATAATTCCTTTATAAGATTCATACAAAACAAAACCCAACATGTAGATGTTGTGGCATATAGTTGGTGATCCCCTAGCCTATAATTGGGTGGCCTTATATGAGAATGGAAAAAATATTTTTTATGATACAAGAACCATGTACTTATTTCATTTCAATCATTCCCAATATCTCATGTGCTATTAATATTTATTACAAATTAAACTCATTTTAGGGAAACAAACTCTATTAGGTATTAACTTAATTAGCAAAAGAGTGTGATCAAATATGGTCTTCAAGTATGAGTTGGTGAGATCTTAATTAGATTTATACCCCAATAAAAATAGGGGTTAATTATTCTCATCAATGTATGTAACTCTCTACAACCACCAAGGCTTTACATGGGGTTTCCATCAAAATCAAATGTATGGATGTTAGCCCCTTGGTGAAAATATTTTACTCTAATATACTAGCACATAGGATGAGAACCATCATGTTTTCATTAAATTCTTATCCCATGGTGCAAATATTTGATTCTACACTAATTTCCTAGCACATAGCATGGGCACCATCATGTTCTCATTAACTCCTTAGCTACTATCTTCAAATATACATGATCAAGGTATTCCTAGAAACCAACTACCATAAGTCACCTTCATCCCATCCATCATTGGCACATTAAAGCTATATCTACCCATAGAAAACATGCTCACCAAACATTTATCTCCATTGATCATGGGGTCTAGTTATAAAATAACTATGGGCTCATGTATTGTTAGAACATAATGTTATTAGGGGTCATACCCTAATAACATTTATATAATGTTCTAATATAAGGTTATTAAACCTTGTATATTATATGTTTTATTAAGCATGTCCTATTTGAAATAATTGTAGTCTAATAACTAATATATTATTGATTATCTATGAATGGTTATTTTAAATAGGTGTGACTAATACCCCTTTAGAGTATTATGTTACCCTTTCTCATATATTTAAGGAGGTTCCCTCTCATTTGAGAGGTGAAAAATTTGGAGATTGATCTAGTGAATTCTATTACTATGCTCATGAGGTATTATCAGCCATGTGGAAGTATGGAGAAGTGTTCCCCAGGTTCGGTCTATGTTATACTAGACATTATTATAATTTTTTAAATAAAATGATGCATTATGAGGGTTTTTACCCAAAAGGGTTTTCCCCATGTATATCTTGTGTAATGTCTAAAATCTATGCTTGTATGATTCTCGTTTTATTTATTTTATATCTTGTTTATAATGATTAGTATCCTAAGATCGTAATTTCTAACATAGACTAAGATGATCCCACTACCTTTGAATCATGTAATATAATAATATAATGTAACCATTTCCACAAAGTAATAAAACCAAGCTCCCATCAACCAAAAAATCCATGTAGCACCCTAGATCATCGCATGAGAAAATGTAGACATAGACATTGATATTTTTATTGGTTCAAAGCACTAATAAGAAATTATTGAGATCATTTCACAACACTATCATAAAGTAATATGAGTCTTTACACCATAAATATTGTGTAGAGATGTCCTATATTCAAATAATATCTCTAGAACAAATTCCTTATATCTAATATCAATGAGAATATGATATTCATGTATTGATACATAAGATTTATTGATCACAAAACAGATTTGAATGCTTAAAGGGCTATAGTCTTAATACAAAAAAAATAGCTATAGATATGTGAGGATCATCAATATCATATGAGTTGAATGTTTTGTGCAATCCCATATTAACACATCACAAGCTAGCTCCTTAGAAATGTACAAGCCTTTAAATCATACAACTCAACATAAAATAAAATAGTTCTATTGCATGATTGATGTCATTCGTGCACATAAGATCTCATAGAACTACCATTTTTTCTACACTAATGAGAGAGAAACATGGATTAAAGGCCATGTAAGCACATAATACAAATAAGGGTCCCACCAAATCCCTTAGCACATCCACAACTAATAGAACAACATGGGTTGAAATGCTTGAATGGAGATTGAAGGAAGTGAACAAACCACATGATTAAAAAATTTAAACATTGATGTAAGCCCAAGATCATATTTAAATATAGGAGTGTGGGAAGATTCCATGATGCCACCCATCCACTACCTACCAAGCATATAGGATCACATGATGATCCACACCAATAAAAATTTTGGTTTACATCATCCTAATGTATTTAATGCACTAGTGATAGGGGCCCACCATAGGTGACATGGAAGATAAATGTCCAATGGGTAAAAAAATAGAATGAAGTATTTCATTAATTAAAAGGGCCCACATGAGTTGTTGATCTCAAATTTCATTTGATAATTAGCACAACCTAGGAAAAAAATAAGCATTAACACATTTTAGGGTTGTACAAGCCACACAATCATCCACATCATGTCAAAGTCCAATATTTATACAAACTGACATGATATTATGATCATGCATAGAACTTGTGGGTCACCATTAATCTATAAACCAATGGTACAATCTAAGAGAAATAATGAACTATAAAACACTTTTAGATTGCACAAAACACATGATACTCCAAATCATCATCAAGATCAAAAATCATCAATACACAACCCTACAAAAGGAAAGGGTCCCACCACTAGATGACATGGTGAAAATATTTTACACTAATATACTAGCACATAGAATGGGAACCATCATGTTCTCATTAAATTCTTATCGGGCATGGTTCAATTATTTTATTCTAAACTAATTTCCTAGCACATAGCATGGGCACCATCGTGTTCTCATTAAATCCTTATCTACTATCTTTAAATCTACATGATCAAGGTATTCCTAGAAACCAACTACAATAGGTCACCTCGATCCCATCCATCATTGACACATTAAAGCTATATCTACCCATAGAAAACATGCTCACCAAATATTTATCTTCATTGATCATGGGGCCTAGTTTTGAAATAACTGTGGGCTCATATTGTTAGAACATAATGTTATTAAGGGTCATTACCCTTATAACATTTATATAATGTTCTAATATTTAAGGTTATTAAACCTTATATATTATATGCTTTATTAAGCATATCCCATTTGAAATAATTATAATCTAATAAGTATTAGATTATTGATTATTTATGAATGGTTAATTTGAATACGTGTGACTAATACCCCTATGGTGTTATGTCACCATTTCTCCTATATTTAAGGAGGTTCCCTCTCATTTGAGAGGTGAAAATTTTGGATATTGATAGTGAATTCTATCACTATGCACTTGTATTATTGGCTATGTGGAAGTGTGGAGAAGTGTTCCCCAGGTTCGGTCTATGTTATAATATACCATTATTGTTAGTGTTTTAAAAAAATGATATTTTATGGGGTTTTTACCCGAAAGGGTTTTCCCAATTATATATTGTGTAATGTATAAAATATATGCTTGAATGATTCTCATTTTATTTATTGCATATCTTGTTTATAATGATTAGTATCCTAAGATCCTAATTTTCAACATCGTATCAAAGTCGGTTAGGCTATAATAATCAATTTACAGGTTATACTAGAATATATGTAGAATTGGATGGGAAACTTTTTTATGTTCAATCAACATATGTACAAGGTCATTTTTTACAATACATTTGTTGTACATTTTTTACTATTATTTTTAAGTTCATTATTTCATTTTCTCTTTGATTATTTAATAATTAAATTATCTTCATCATCATGGATTGTCTAAGTTAACTATAGAAGTTCTAAGGTATGTGAAAGGAGTAGATTCATTCAAGAGAACTTAGAAATTATTTTCACCTCATAAAAAATTTATTAAAAACCTCTAGAGATTATACACCTTTGATTATTACTTTCTTGATAATGTAAATTCCCACTCATTATCACATGATCAAGTTATTTTGACATATAAAATGACACAAGTTTGTATCCAATGAATAATAACACCTTCAAACATAAACATAAACTTCTTTATGTTAAAATTAGACTTATGTAGATTTATTTTATTTGTTTAAATTATTTTGGAATTGACTATAATATCATCAAACTACTGGTATTACTCTAGTCAACCAACTCATTATCTTGAAAAACTAATCAATAGAAAACACACTATATAATAATTTCCAATAGATCGAGATAAGAAAAGACAATCCATTCATAATGAAAAACCTTTATCTAACATAATTCTTAATATAATGGTGTACCTCTTTTACTTTGCATGGTCAATTAAGAGTTATGCCCCTCAATAGATGGATTCTTCATGCAACCCCTCATGTAATCACTATGGTTAAAACCATTAACATGATCCTTAAGATTTTCAAGAGTTTATAACCTTATTTTGTGGAGCAAAATCATGATTCATTTTATTTACAAATTTGATCAACTATCTCAATCACTTAAAGATGTCATGGATCATGTTATCAAATTATGGATTGAGGTGTTGAGCTACTGCTCAATTGGACCAGCTAGGACTCAAACCTAGGACCTTCCATTTTCTACTGGAATGCTCTACCAACTGAGCTACTGGACCCTCTTTGGCCAACCTATTGTCGGTTTGGGTGTGGCTTATTTCCAACACCCCTCCCTTAAGCCACACTACTAGTGATTGGGGATCCTAGCCTAGCTCTGATACCTTACTGAGTTGTTACTCATTTGAACTACCTAGGACTCAAACAAAGGGCATTTCATTTTTTGTTGGAGTGCGCTACCAACTAAGCTACTGGCACCTCTTTAGCCAGCCTATCGTCGATCTAGGTGTGGCTTATTTCCAACATGAGGCTCATAAATCAAGAATGATATGGTAGATAGAGATATAAATTTGAAAGGGAAATTGTTATGGTTGTGGCAAGCTGCATCATTTTATAAGGGTTGAATAACAAAGAGAAAGAAGATTAGTGTAGAGTTAAATATGGAGAACCTTTCTCATCAATCCTTCTATTGTCTATGGATCAAGCCAACCAAGCAATAGAAGTAATTGGACCCCACACTAGTATAACTAAATAATTCCACATTGTGAACCTTTTGTGACTTTTACAATTAGTACATCAAATAATAGATGTTGGTTATTAAATATTGTACTAGCCTTCGTTAGATGGCATGGGTGCCAAATAAATGGTAACCTACAATAGTTTCCTTAAGCCTTTACTAGTATTTAGTAAATTAAAGATCCACCAAATAAGATTTATTCAAATAATTGGAATTTACAGATGCTTAGAATACTCTTTCCTTCATAATCAACAAAAACATAAATTTGTACAAGGAAGAATGAATTGAGTATTATAATTTAGAAAAATAATGTACGTTTTAAATTTGCAATATTTTTAAGAGATCGATGGCCATTTTTGTTCTTGTAGTGTAGGAAAAAACTTATCCCCTTTTCACACTTAATTTGGGAATAATAATATTAAAAAGGACTAAATTATGCCTTACTTTAGTGTGTTAATATGTTTTACATATTCACATTAAATTTAGGGCATTATTAAATAAAATGGACTTAATTGTGCCTTATTTATGGTGTTGTAAGGTGTACCTTTACACTTTCACACTTATCTAGGGCTTTATTAATTAATTGATGTTAATCATGCCTTAATTGGCCCATCAGTTCAAATCCAAGCCTAATTAATTACAATTTTTGAAGAGGAAAACCCAACATTCATTAATGTCATAAGATAACACTTAACATTGAGCAATGTGTGTCCTAGGTAAGTGACTTAGGACCCATTTTCCCAATGGAAAATGGGTCCTCACTTAGACCTAGGACCCTAATTTAAAATATGTTTTTGGCAGTATTTCAATGATTTCAAATGTATATTCACATGGCAGCTTGTGTTATTTGAATTTTTGGAATTAATGTTCATATATGTATAAATAAGAGCTCATTTCACTAAGTTTCATCCTAGAAAATCTAAGACTTTCAAGCATTCTAGAAAATTTATGAGCAAGTGATTTCAAGAGCATTTTCAAGGCATTCAAGAGTAGATTTATTGAGAATTATTGTAGCATTCAAGATCTATTATCATGTCAAATTCTTCTTGCATCATGCATGTTATTTGAGCTAATATGTTGATGTAGTGTTCAAGATCCATTCAATAATTCAAAGGAATTGTTTCAAATCAAGTTTCAAGATCAAGAGCCACATCCATTGAAGACATCCCATGCAAGTTACAAATCCATATTCCAAGGTTCAAACAAAGGTTTGGTGAGTTGTGGCATAGGCTTGTTCATTCATCATTCCTTCATGCTATTTCATTTCATTACAAGGTTTAATTACCAAAACGGGGTTTGACCAATGTAAACCCCCATTCACCATAAACAAAAAAAAAAATCCCTCTTAATTTGTGTTTGCAGGTTTTAGGTGGAAGATCTCTTGAAGAGAAAAATTGCAAAGTTTTCAAAGTTGTCATCATTCTTGCAATTTCACATAAACTGACCCACAAGATTTATTTTCAGTTGTCCAACTTTGAGATTCAGGAATCTAGGAGTGTAAACAAAGCATAAGAGAACCCAAAAACCATTTTTACTGAGCCCTAGCCAAGACCCATTCGCCATAGGATGAATGAGTCCTTAGTAAGCTTTGAAAAGGTACTTTTGGTGACTGGTACACATTACTTTCCCATTCTCAGATCTGCATTTTAATTTTTGGTTCCATCAGAATTGAGGCTAATCTATTAGATTCATTTTATAGCTTGAATTTTGGAGTTAGTTTTCTATTTTTAATCTTTCTCCCCAAAGTGTTGTTTGATCAGGACCCCCATCCTTGCATAAAAGGGAAATTTTTAGATTCATACCTTGATTTGACTCACCTTTTGGTTGATAGTCACTTCATTTTTTGGATCTCATTTCCTGAATGAGAGATAAAGGAAAATAGATATATCTACTATCAATTTGGTGAACCCCTCTTGCTTTCAATCAAACCCCCAAAAAAATCCTATTTTTCTTCATTTCATTATGGTGAACCTGAGTTTGATCATTGCAATTTTCTGATTTTGGAGTCCATTTGCATACTAGATTTAGATCTTGTATTCATTTGCATTGAATTAAGTCTCATTTAGGGTGTCTAGCTTGTATTTACTTTTCATTTCATTTAAGTGTTTTAGGATTGCATCTTTGCATTCTTTAAATCTAAAAAATACAAAAAATTAGTCGTTTACATAGTATTGCATCAACATTCACTTGAATTTCAAAATTGAAATGAAATTGCACATCAAATTAGGTCTCCTAGTTTGTCATTTTGTCACATTTTGCACTTGTATTTCACCTTAATTACATAGAAAATTCATACTGCAACTTGTTGTTTTTGATCAGAATCTAGAGAACACTGAAATCATCTCAAAAATATGTAAAAACATTTTCAAAAGCTCTAACCTAGGACCCATTTTCCGTTGGGTGAATGAGTCCCTAATCAGGGCCATTTCCTGATTTTTTTGGGCACTAAAACATTTATTTCTGCATTGCATTTTGTTGTCTTCAATTTTTTGTTTCCGTTTATAGAAATTATGTTAAGTGAAATTCATCATATTTAGCTTAATTTGATAAATCTAGTGCAATTTGTGATTTTAAAATTGCATTTACAAGACATTATTTTCAAGTTTTTGCACTATTTAATCAGAAAATTACTTTGTGTAGAATCTAAAAATTGTATTTACAAATTGCATCCTAGGTCATTGCATTGTATTTCACCGTCTTTTCATTTTGGGTTTACATTAAGTTTGTGAATCTTGTATGAGCTTTACAACTTGGTGTCCTATTAGCTTTAATGTTGTGAGGCGTAGTTCAAGACTCATGTCATCCCATGATACACCATTCTTCAGGGATCTTGGGTTCTCCAACTCTTTTACTAATAGCGTTGATAACAACCTTGTATGGATCATAGCCTTCACACCTCATTTCCAATGACTTCCTTACCTACAACCAATGTGCATGGTGTTATTAATGTCTCATAAGAGAACATAAGAAGGATAGATGAGGAAATAGATAAATTGCAAAACTTTGTGACTACCTAAAACATTGTTGGTAGTGTCCTTCCTGCTTTAGATAATATGAGTAAAATGATGGAAAAAGAACATGGAATAGATATTATGTGAAGTAGAGCTCATTGCTGATACAAATGTCCCTATAGTGACTAGTTGTGCTCAAGCTTTGGGGTATAGTCAAAGCCAAGGTGGGAATTCAATCCCTCCTTCCATAACCCTTACCTGTATTCCTACATAAACTAGTACTCATGTTACCACAACCATTGAACCTACTATAAATGTCAACACTTAGGTATTTCTACTGGGAACCATTCTAGCTTTATGAAATCAAATCTCATATCTCCTCACCCATCCCCTCTCACAAATCTATAATTCACTTTCCCTCCACAAACATACACCACCACACCTTATTCCACTCCATCTCATTATACCAACAATGATCCCATCCTTAACACACTTTTACAAAACATGGCATCCCTTCAACAACAAACTGCCACCCTAAATCAAAACAATGGCCAACCTTCGCAATACATCAAAACAAATCCCTTATCCTTGGAGATATTGAGAACACAAATGCCACAAGGTATAGAGGTTCCTAGGTTTGAAAAGTATGGTGGTAAAGGAGATCTCGTTAGTCATGTTTCTGCTTATACATCCCTATGTAGTGACTTCATTTTTGAAGATAAACACTTGGCTAAGCTATTTCCTCGATCTTTGAAAGATACTGCTTTAGAGTTGTTTTGTGGTGCAGGGCACCTAGGCCTTCATGTAAACAGGGGTCAAGTGCTAGTATTTGATGTTGGTTAAGCTATTTTTGTTTGTAATAAGGTCTATTTAGACTATGTTTCATGATTGTGTGTCTTTTTTGGTCATGTGGGGTTAGGTTTGTACAAAGATGTCATTTGTTGCAAAAAGTTACAAAGTTGCTCAAGCAACTTTTGCATTTTTAGTTTTTGTGGAAGTTGAACCATTGGCATTCAAAAGGTAGTTGGCCAATAGTTGGTTTTGGCTTGTAAAGGTTTAAATATTCTTTGTGAAGCTTGAGAAAAACCTCTAGTGATGATTTTTCTATTCAAGCAATAAGATAAACTTTGTTTTCTACATTTTACATTGTGTTTTTGCTGCTACATAAGATATTATGGCCCCGTACGGCCTGAAAATGATCTAAATTGCATTGGTATTGATGAAGGAGTGAATTAACTATAATTTTCCTTTGATTTCACCTATTTTCATTAAGATAGGAGAGAGTTAGAGCAATATTTCCACAAATAGCCAAAAAACCCTAGTTAAAGAGGGTTTGATTGAAGAAAATGAGTTTTTTACCCATTCCACCGGTGAAAAGGTCTGATAATTGGTGGAATGGGTGTAGGTAGGTGATGTTTTTTTTCTTAATGTTTGCAAGATCAGGGGAGGAAGTTTGGTGCAATTTTGTCGATGGCCTAGGCAAGAAACCTCATGTTTTAGGCATAGAAGATGCCTAGTAGTTAGGGTTTGAACAAGAAGGCTTAGGAGATTGTTGAAACTACTTGGTAAGGTGTTGGCAGATATTATATGACCTATCTGATCCATTGGTACAAATATTGGTAGTGCAGAGTGTGAGGAGTTAGTTGAGACCTACCTAAACAAGCCTAATTAGGCCTAAACCCAAGCGTAGCAGTCAAATTTTGAAGGTCTTGGCCCAAAGTAACCCCATCCAAAATTTTGATATATTTTCAAATGTCATAAATGGTACTCATAATAGATTTTAGGTTGTGTTTTTAGGTTGTTCCCTTCAAGTTATGTCAAAAAAACCTCATTTGTTGTCCTGCAAGGCCTAGTGGCAGTTTGTGAAGGAAATCACCTTGTTTGATATGTAAAGACTCTAGAAAATTGTTGTTTGAGTGAGTTTTGGTCTTTGATACCCCTGCTCTGCATTATTTTTCTCCCTATGGAATAATTCAATTGGTTCATTCAATGAACTTATTTATTCCTTTTAAAACCACTTCCAAATGCACATGGGTCCCAAGATAACCTTAGTTGATTTAATGACATGTAAACAAAAGGTTGATGAAAAAGTCATGGATTTCATAGCATGATATCGAATGCTTTATCCACAAATAAACATTAAGATTCTTGATTTCGACCTTCAAATAATGTTTATTTCCAATTTACAAGAAAAGATCCAAACTAAGCTTGAAATGTTGAGATTTCCTTCCTTCACACAATTATGTATAGCCCTTCATGATTACCAAAATTTGATTAGTAGTCATGAAGTGAAAACTCCCTCTATCCATCTTGAAAATTTTGAATCCACACCTCAAAACAACTACCAACCTTTCAAGAAACAAAATAAGGGCTTCCTCCAACTTAATCCCCCTCAATCCAATCAAAATGTTAACACCCAAGTGGCTACTATAAAGACAACAAAACCATATGCCTTTGCAGAAATAAATAGATAATTTACACCTCTACCTGATACGCTTCATAATACCATGTTGCATGTCTTAGAGAATAATTTGATCTCCTTACCTCCTATTAGAGATCCTAATCCTACCAAGCCTTGACCTACAAGATATAGACAAAATGCCTATTGTCATTTCCATCTACAAAATGAACATGATATGGAACATTGCAAGTGTCTTAAACATTTTTTGCAAGACCTCATTGATTCTAATCATATCCAAATTGGATGTGTGAATGATCAAGTGAATAACCCTGTAGCTCCTAATCAAAATTTGTTAATCTTTACCAATCTCATGCCCAATCATAACATATCCTTTGTCAAAGCTAGTGAAACAAAGAATTATGTGATGGATGTTGATACAGCTGATGAAAATAAAAAAGACAATGAGAACAACCTTGTGGATGATTTACTTGCATCTATTGACGCTAAACCTTGTAAGGTCCCAACTAAAATTTCGCTTGATATTTCTTTCTCACAACAAGATATACTTAAACATGCACCTGATGGTCCTCTCTACATAGCTATAAGAATCAATGACAAGCCTACTAATGGGATATTATTTGATCTTATCTAGGTGGAGAATTTGATCACTGAGGAATTCCTATTTATGCATTAGCTTCATCAAGATACATATGAAAAATTGAAAGCATGGATCAAAATGCATAATGGTTTTGTGTGCCCTACGATTGGATTAATAAATCTCCCTCTAAAGGTTGGACCAAAATAATTAATTGTCTCATTCACCATCATCTCATCATCAAACCAATTTTGTGTGAAGTTAGTCTATCCATGGCTTCACTCCATGAATTTTGTCTCATCAGTTGTGCATAAATGTTTAAAGTTTCCATTTGGAAAAGAGATATTTATTGTGCATCATAGTGGCTTTAATCATGTGTCTTCCCATGGGAACTTCTCATTGGATTTATTTTGGCCTGAGCCTATTGAACCTATTAGACCCCGTGAAGACTTCTTTTTAAAATCTTATCAAAAGTTTAAGGCAAAGCGCATAGTAGAATTATCCCTTAGCAATATGCCTCAACCCATGGTTGAGCCTCCTATCCTAAATAAAACCATGATTGAACCAAAAGCCCTTCCAAGTAACCAAGAGTAGCTTATGAAAAATCCTTCACCCACTTCCTATAAGAGACCACGAGATAACCAAAAAAATCTCATTGTGCCTCCTAAAGTCAAACAAGTTTGCAAATCCAAAGAGAAAGTGGTTGAACAACCTCCCATGGTTCCTTATTTTCCTTCCTTAATGGAATAAAATAAACCTATGGTTGATAAACCCGCTCCTACACAAACATAACTTGAAAATGGCATGAAAGGAAACCGAAATGCTAGAGAGCATAGGCATAGACGTCATTCTATTACTCGTTTGTTGCAAGAAAAAGAACAACATAAAAAATCTAAATCTAAAGTTGTCTCCAACAAGGCATGATACCTCTCCTCCCTCATCACAACATAAGAAAACTTCTATGGATATTTTTGTTAGACTTCCCATTGTGATTAATCTAGATGATGATACTAAAATTTCTAAGATTGATAAGGAAGTGCATAATGAGCTAAATCTAATGTTTCCCTCTTCTATGAACTTAAATGATGATTCTACTAATAAGAGTGTTGAATGTGGTGTGTGTCCTAGTTCAGCACTTGTCATTTTCCCTTTGGCTAGTTTTCCTCCTACATATACTAAACAAGATTGGGATGCAAATGACCTGCTATAGGTTGACTCGCATGTGCCTTACTAGTCTTTTTCTTTGTTTTATTTTGCATGTTTCTTTGTGTGATTGTATATGCATAATGTGATCCCCCGTACTATTTTGTTTGATGCATCTCTCTTTATATGTGTTCCTCTATTTGTATCTTCATTCTTCTCTATGTCATAAACATTTATCTTTTCATTTGTCTTGTGTTTTCCTTTTGGGGATGACGCAAGGTGTCGACACATTTTGGTCTCTTCCATGTTGACCTGAAATATTTTTCTTTATTTTTTCTCTCTTTGTGTCATTCTAGTTCTGCGAGTATTTGGGGAATGATGACGTTTTCAAGCTCTATAACAACATTGTAGCAAAGATATACTGACCCCAAATCCATAGATCCCTTACGTGTTTTTGGGGGAAACCCCTTCCTATTTTCATGATGTAGCTTCATTTGGAAACATATGACTTGGCATAGGGATTTCTGAGTAAGCTCTCATGTCTTCTTGCTAATTTAAAGTTATTGCTCATAGTGATGGTGTAGCAATTCCTTTAAATTAGGGGCACATATTGGTGTCCCCACATTCTTTGTGTGATTTTCTTTCTTTTGTGATGTGTCATTTTCTTGGTGGTTTCATTGGGTTTTATGTCCTCCAAGAGTGTGATATTTCTTAGCATGTGACTTTCCTCTTAGTGGTTATGCTACGCATTGCATTCCCTAAGTTGTGAATCTTTTATCTTCGACTTTTCCTCTCTTGGAGACATTAGGCATGATGATCCTTAAGAATAATACCTTACACGAACTAAGAAAAATCCATTTGAACAATAATCATATATATATATAATTTTCATAAGTGTTTAACAAAATACAACTTAACCTTGTGAAGCTCGAACCCATCCCTATAAGGCCACCAAGCATAACGCACCTTGTTTGCTATTAGATCCCCGTTCATGAGTGCTTAGCATAACATAACTTGTTAAGACTTGTGAAGCTCGAAGTGTAGTATTGTGGTGCCTTATTGAATTTTTCAGTAGGACATCTTTGATATGGTATGGGAGTCTAATAAGATTCTCTCATTTACCACCCATTGAGGGCTCACCTAGTGGACGGCCTGAGGTTCCATTAGCCTGTGTGAGCGTATGTGTCATTTGCATAGTGTACATCGAGTTCTCCTTGTGAACATGTTGGAAAAATAGCCTAGATGTGTTCTACATCATGTTGGATAGTCAAAGCTTGATCCACCCCTTCCCTAGACAAATAGCAGTCCACACCATGTTGGGACTGTCAAAGCTTGATCTACCTCCCTTTTCTTCTCCTAGGCTTTAATAGTGTATGATTGAATATATTTGTCATTTTTGCATACATATGTGTCTTGAATGTATACTTTAGTGTGAGTTTGACATGGGGACATACTCTCACTAAAGTGGGGGCTAAATTTAGTGTAGGAAAAAGTATCCCCTTTTTCACACTTAATTTGGGAATTAATAATATTAAAAAGGACTAAATTATGTCTTAATTTACTATTGTAATATGTTTTACATATTCACATTAAGTTTAGGACCTTATTAAATAAAATAGACTTAATTATGCCTTATTTATGATGTTGTAAGGTGTACCTTTACACTTTCACACTTATCTAGGGTTTTATTAATTAATTGAGGTTAATTATGCCTTAATTGGCCCCTTAGTTCAAATCCAGGACTAATTAATTACTTTTTTTAAGAGGAAAATCCGACATTCGTTAATGCCCTAACATAACACAACATTGAGCGATGTGTGTCCTAAGTAAGTGACCTCGGGCGAATGGGTCCTCACTTAGACCTAGGACCCTAATTTAAAATATGTTTTTGGTGGTATTTCAATTATTTCAAATGTATATTCACATGTCGGCTTGTGTTATTTGAATATCAGAAATCAATGTTAATATATGTATAAATAAGAGGTCATTTCACTAAGTTTCATCCTAGAAAATCTAATACTTTCAATCATTCTAGAAAATTTATGAGCAAGTGTGATCAAGAGAATTTCAAGAGCATTTTCAAGGCATTCAAGAGAAGATTTATTGAGAATTATTGCAGCAATCAAAATCCATTATCATGTCAAAGTCTTCTTTCATCATGCATGTTATTTGAGCTAATATGTTGATGTAATGTTCAAGATCCATTCAAGCATTCAAAGGAATTGTTTCAAATCAAGTTTCAAGATCAAGAGCCACATCCATTGAAGTTATCTCATGCAAATTGCAGATCCACATTCCAAGGTTCAAATAAAGGTTTGGTGAGTTGTTACATAGGCTTGTCCATTCATCATTCCTTCATGCTATTTCATTTCATTACAAGGTTTAATTACCAAAATGGGGTTTGACCAAGGCAAACCCCCATTCACCATAAACAAAACATTTTTCTCTCTTGATTTGTGTTTGCAGATTTTAGGTGGAAGATCTCTTAAAGAGAAAAATTGCAAAGTTGTCATAGTTGTCATCATTCTTACAATTTCATGGAAACTGGCTTACAGGATTTATTTATGGTTATCTGGCTGTGAGATTCGAGAATCTGGGTGTGCAAACACAGCATAAGAGAGCCCATAAAATATTTGTATAGAGCCCTAGCTAGGACCCATTCACCATAGGGTGAAAGAGTCCTCAGTAAGCTTTGAAAAAGCACTTTTGGTGACTAGTACACATTACTTTCCCATTCTCATATCTGCATTTTAATTTTTGGTTCCATCAGAATTGAGGTTAATCTATTAAATGCATTTTATAGCTTGCATTTTGGAGTTAGTTTGTTATTTTTAATATTTCTCCCCAAAGTGTTGTTAAAACAGGACCCTTGTCCTTTTATAAAAGGTAAATTTACAAATTCATACCTTGATTTGACTCACCTTTTGGTCTATAATCACTTCATTGTTTGGATCTCATGTTTCTTGAATGAGATAAAGGAAAATAGGTCTATCTACTATCATTTTGGTGAACCCCTCTTTCTTTCAATCAAACCCCCAAAAAACCCTACTTTTTCTTTATTTTAGTTCTTATAGTCACCATGATTTATCCCCACCAAACCTTTTAAGGTCATGTAAAAAATGCATCTTTGTTCTCTATCTTCCTTTCAAGCCCACAAACACATCACATCTTTTGGTCTCTAAGCTTTACAACAACGATAATGCACAAGTACCCTAAGGTCACAGGATCAAATTAAAATAAATGTTATATGTCAAGAACTCTAAAACAATTATTGTTTACATTGAAACTACCTACCGAGATTTTTGCAAAAAAAAAATTGGTTTGTAGTAAATGTTCAACACCAACTAGTATAATTTTGACAAAATGAAACACATCAATTAGTATAATTTCTTAGATCATATATTGTAAATGAATAATTTTCTAACATATTTTGTTGTTATAAGGAAATATGTCTTTTTTCAATGTCAATAGTGGTGGAAGCTCATCAATAATTAAAAGAGTACATTTGAAATTATATACAAGTAAAATATATATGAGCAATAGAAATTTATTATGTACGAAACTTATGTTAAAATTATTTAAAAAACATTCAAATAATTCATCGAAGAATTGATGGATTACCATTACAAATATTTCCTTAAGAAAAGAGAAATTTATGTAAACCCATAGGGAAGAGGGGCCAGTAGTCGTGCAGGCTAAATTTGTCAGCATGTAGCGATTGGTTGGAATATCATATGACCTTCATTTATTTTTTTGAAATGTGGACTAGCCTCTTATCTATCTATAACTAAGGTTTGGAGGTGTGACTCATCATGCAACTTTCCATATCAACACATCTACTGAGAAGTATCCAAATTTTGACTCTTTAAAGATTCGACTGAAACTTAATCATGGTACCCCTAGTAGTTGAATAAAAATATATCATTTGTTTCTTGTAGAATATCATATTTTTATTTAAAATAAAACTTATATGCAACCTAAATGGACCAAATACCTATTGGTAACCATAAATCTTTGTTATCTCTAGCTTTTATATTCAACACAAATGGACTAATAGCTGAACACATAAAAACTATTTGTTGTTATAAAAGCAACATATAATTATTTAAAATATGACTTATATCAAACAAAAATGGACCAATAGTTGAACACTAAAACTTTTTTAAAATCCTTCACATTTAATGAAAAAATGCATGATATTTATTGTGCTCACCTTTTATATTTGTGATAGGAAAAACTATTAATATGAAATACTCCAATGCTTGTCTATTGCTACCCCAATAGTTGTCATATAAGAACAATATTTTTTCACTATGATAACAATATTTGTTTAAATGTCTTATTTTATTAAATGAGTATTTAATTATATAAATGACACACTTATAGTGGATAGTTATGATATTTTATTTGAGATAAAAAAATATTTATTTCACTTGTTAATGAATGTATTTATGTTGGAGGACAATGTGAATGGAGCTTTTTGTCTGTTGCGCGGGCTAGGGGAAACCCTAGCTGTTTTTTTCCTTGTTGTTGGCTCTTATCTCTTGTGTGTGGGGATCTTATTAGAGTGGTGTTTTCCTAGGGGGTGGTGTGACTGCATGGTATTCAGATTTGGCTGGGCATGGAGGGTTTCTTCTATGCTTTTCTTTGTTGTTTGTTTCTTCCTGCTCTTCCTCTTGGTCGTGTGGGGTGTTTTATTCCCCTCCATTGTTTGAAGAATGTGGCTTTCCCATGCTACAAACCTTGGCATTTGGTGTGAGGGGGTTTTTGGGTCCCTTTTGTGCCTTTTATTTCTTATCCTTTTGTTTGGTTTTACAATGGAGAAACAAGGTCAATCCCCTATTGTGATGTTTTCTAAAGAGTTGGAGATGGCAGATTCGTCTTCTTCTTTGCATGCAAATTCTATAGAGCATATGGATAAATCACTGGTGGGTGTAAGTTATTTCTCTGGTGGTAGCTTGCCTCGAATCAAGAAAGTTAATGGGTGTCTAGAAAGAATCCAAGAGCGACCAATTTTAATGATCCAATCGAACTTCCTCTTGGAGGATGTTGCGTACTTATGCGAGCATGCTTTGATCTAGAAGCTAATGGGTCTTCGTATTTCTTTGCAAGCTTTGGAATCTTGGACTCAGAGGATTTGGAACCCTAAAGGAGGTATGGAATTAATGTTGGTTGCAAACAATTACTTTATGGTTGTGTTCACATGCATGGCAAATAGGAATAGGGCCTTTGAAGGAGGTATGTATTTCTTTAATTAGGCTAGGCTCTTCATGATACCATGGAATTTGGGATTTAATTCTATTGAGGAGCTCCCTTCCAAGGTTCCCATCTGGGTGTTAGGGTTCAGGTAGATTGGAGCAATAAACATTAACAATTATATGCAAATTAAATAACTCAGAAATAACAATGAAGAATAACACAAAAGAGATCAACACAAAAAATTTACATGGTTCACCCAATATGGGCTACATCCACAAATACTCAACAACCCAATGATTTTATTATCTAGTGTAAAATAGATAACAATCTCGTGAATTACACACACCACAACTTACATCCCAACCGCTTATAACAAGATTTTTGGAAGCTTCCAGAATTAAGGTTTTACAAAGTAATTTTTTCATTTGACTTGTCAGCAGGAAAACCTTGATGTGTTAATAGTGTACAGTATTTGCATGATCAATCACCACATGCCAATAATCTCCCACTTGGATATTGATCAAGCTCCACACCAAACAATCTCCCACTTGGAGACTGATCTTGGATGACACCGCTGCACTTGTAGCTCCCATCGGATGACAGGTCTGGCTGGTTTTGTATGTCCACCATTATCATTTGTGAAGGCCAAAAAAAACTGATGAGTAAATAAATTTCTCCCATGTAACTTCTTTTGTGAACATATCTGCAGGATTCTCACTTGTGTGAATTCTCACTAGCTTCAACTACCCATCCTCCAAAATTGACCAGATGAAGTGGTATCTAAGTTGTATGTGCTTAATTTTTTAATGCAGATTTGAGTTCTTAGCAAGATGAAAGGCACTCTAGCTATCAGTGTACAAAGGGCTATCTTCTTTTTGTTGTCCCAATTCCTTTAGAAAATGTTGTGACCAAATCATCTCCTTGTTGGCTTTTGTAGCAGCAACATACTCAGCTTCATTGGTTGAAAGCACAACAACCTTTTGCAGTCTTGAAATCCAACTGACTGTGCAGTGCCTCCTATAGTAAAAAAAACCATGTAGTACTCTTTTTGCTATCAATATCACCCGCCATATCAGAGTCAACATATCCTTTTAGAGTAGAATTTGTTCCTCCAAAACATAATTTCTTTGAAGTAGTACCTCTCAAATATCGAAGAATCCATTTTATTGCATTCCAATGTTCCATTCCCAGATTGCTCATATACCTACTCACAACTCCCACTACATGTGCAATATATGGCTTTGTGCATACCATTGCATACATCAAGCTACCAACCGCTAATGCATATGGTATCCTATACATTTTTTCTTCCTCCTCTAGTGTTTTTGGACACATCTCCTTAGTCAACTTAAAATGACTAGGCAAAGGCATACTAACTGCTTTTTCATCTTGCATGTTAAACCTTTTCAAAACCTTCTCTACATAATCACTTTGAGACAAAAATATTTTTTTATTTGTCTTGTCCATTGTGATATTCATACCAAGGATTTGTTTTGTTGCACCCAAGTCCTTCATAGCAAATGAATTTTCTAATTTATGCTTAAGTTCATTGATATGTTGCATGTTAGACCTGACAACAAGCATGTCATCAACATTAAGCAACAGGATAATATGGCTGCCATTATCCAATTTCTTAAAATAAACACAATAATCAGAATGACATTTTTTGTAACCTTGTTCAGCCATAAAACTATCAAATTTTAAATACCATTGTCGAGGTGCTTGCTTCAGGTCATGCAAAAGCTTTTCTAACCTGCACACGAATTCCTCCTTACCCTTGACCTCATATCCCTATGGTTGTTGCATGTATATTTCCTCTTCCAAATCCACATGGAGAAATGTTATTTTCACATCTAGTTGTTCAAGATGCAAGTCTTCTACAACCACAAGACTTAGAATAGTTCTAATAGAAGTCATCTTTACAACCAGAGAAAATATTTCATCAAAATCTATACCTTTTTTCTATGTAAAACCTTTTACCATGAGTCTGGCCTTATATCTTTTCTTGCCTCCATCTTCTTCCTTCAACCTGTAAACCCATTTATTTAGCAATGCTCTTTTACTTGCAGGCAATTGGACTAAGTCCCAAGTCTGATTATACAGCAAGGAATTCATTTCCTCTTTCATACCTAGCTCCCACTTCTTTTTGGTATCTACCTACGTTGCTTCTTCATAACCTTCAGGTTCACTAGAATCAGTTAATAATATAGAATATAATGATGGGAAAAATCTTTCTAGAGGTCTAATTATCCTTGTAGAATGTCTCACTTGCAGGAGTATGTGGGATAACTTGTTGTTGCTGAGCATCAGGTACTATTGGCATTTTATTTTTTGGAATCTCATCCAGCACTACATATTCCTTTTTGGCCTGTTCATGCTTCTTTTCCTGCAATTAATCCTTATACATGACCTTCTCATTGAATATAACATCTCTGCTCCTAATGATTTTATGATTTTCATAATCCCATAACTGATAACCAAATTCATCTACTCCATATCCAATGAAGGTATATTTTTTAGACTTAGCCTCAAGCTTGGTCCTATTTTCAATATCAACATGGACAAAAGCTTCACAACCAAAGGTTTTCAGAAATGAATAGTTTACCTTTTTACCCATCCATGCCTCCTCTTGAATACCACCATCCAAAGGATTTGAAGGTCCCCTATTTATTAAATAAACAATGGTACGTATAGCATCTTCCCAAAAGTGTAAGGGTATTCCAACATGCAACCTCATGCTCCTTGCACACTCCATAATGGTCATATTCATCCTTTTAGACACACCATTTTCTTGTGGGGTTCTAGGAACCATTTTTTGCCTATAAATTCCATTGTATGAACAGTAATTTTCAAATTCTCTGCTACAATACTTACCTCCATTATCAGATCTGAGACACTTAAACTTTTTTCCTATCTCATTCTCAACCAAAGCTTTCCACTTTTTAAAAGTTTCAAATACTTCTGATTTTTTTTTTAGGAAATACACCTATGTTTTCCTAGTTGCATCATCAATAAAAGTAACATAATAAAAAGAGCCACCAAGAGAAGATACTTGAGCTAGTCTCCATACATCTGAATTCACAAGCTCTAATTTCTCGTTCTTCTTCTCTTTCCCAATTTGAGAAATTGGACTCTTTTGTTTTCCATAAACACAATCTTTGTAGAACTCCAAGTCAATATGCTTCATACTTGGTAGAAACTTTCTAGAGTGAAGGATCTTCATCCCTTTCTCACTCATGTGCCCAAGTCTATGGTGCCACAATTTTTTTTTTGTCCCTATAGCAAGTGCTATAATTGTCTCAGGAGCAACTATTTATGTAGTAGCTAAGGTAGAATAAGTATTACCACTACACAAATACAATGTACCTACCTTTTCACCTTTGGCTACTACTAATGCACCTTTAGTGACTTTCCAGACTTTGTCTGAAAAGGTAACTATGCAGCCTTCACTACCCAGTTGTCCTACATAAATTAAATGTCTTCTCAAATTTGAAACATGCCTTACCTCCTATAGCAACCATTCATTTCCATTCTGCAACTTGATTTTAATCTTTCCTTTTCCAACAATCTGACAGGGTTCATCATCACCCAAATATACCTTTCCAAAATCACCTTGAACATAATCTACAAATATTTCTTCTGGGGTGTGGCATGAAATGAAGCCCCTGCATCTATTACCCAGGAATCATTAACATTATCTAAACACAAAATTAAAGCATCTTGTAATTTATTACTTGCAACATTAGCTTCCTTACTGTCATCATGTTTTCCATCTCCTTGTTTTCCCTTTTGAGACCAACAATCCTTCTTCAAGTGTCTTGGCTTTGCATAGTGCCAGCAATCCAGTCTTCCTTTGGATTTAGATCTGCCTTTCTTCGACTTCCCTTGTGACTTCCCATGATTTGTTGGTATTTTTCCTCTCTCCTTTGTTCTTCCCTTATTCTCTACAGTCAAAGAATTACCAGAATTTGAAGTCTCACCTATGCTTTTATGTCGTATTTCCTCACTAAGGATAACACCAACATCGTCAAATTTCAATGTATTTGAACCAGAGACAGAGTTATTTACAACCATTACAGAGTTATTCCAGCTTTCTAGTAAAGAACATACAACTAAGAGAGCCCTCACCTCTTCATAAAAATTCACTTTTATAGAATTTAACTGATTGGTAATTGTATTAAACTTGTTTAAATGATCTATCATAGATCCACCTTCAATCATTTTTAGATTAAACAAACGCTTCATGAGAAATACCTTATTTGAGGCTGAGGGTTTTTCATAAAATTTAGCCAAATGTTCCATCAGATCCTTTGTTGTCTTTGCTTTTGTTATATTGAATGCCACAGATGGTTCCAAGCACAATCGAATGGTTCCCAGTGCATTTCTATCTAGAATCTCCCATTTTTCATCAGACATAGTAGCCTCTTTCTTTTTTTTTCCTTGCAATGGTCGCCATAGATCCTTTTGATACAAATAATCTTCCATAATTGATAATTCTGGTCATTGAACTTCTCAACCTTGAATTTTCCTTCTTCCATTTCTCCCACTCAAATCGAGAGGTTTCCTACCAATCAACCAAAATACACATGGCTTTGATACCAGTTGTTAGGGTTCAGGCAAATTGGAGCAATAAACATTAACAATTATATGCAGATTAAATAACCCAGAAATAACAATGAAGAATAACACAAAAGAGATCAACAAAAAATTTTAATGTGGTTCACCCAATATGGGCTACATCCACAGAAACTCAACCACCCAATGATTTTATTATCCATTGCAAAACATATTACAATCTTGTGAATTACACGAACCACAACTTACATCCCAGTTGCTTATGACAAGATTTTTGGAAGCTTCCAGAATTAGGGTTTTACAAAGTTATTTTTTCCTTTGACTTGTCAATGGGAAAACCTTGATTTGTTAACAGTGTACAGTATTTGCATGATTAGTCACCACATGCAAACACTGGGTTCATCTTCCAAGGCTTCCACTAGAATTTTGGAGGAGAGACATTTTACATATGATAGCTCTTTTACTTGGTTAACCGGTTGGCGTAGATCAACAAACCAAGGATCACAATGTAATTTCATACATGCGCGTATTTGTGTGGAAATTAATTTAAATAACCCTTTTCCAGACTCTATAAATTTTCCTTGGATCCTCTTCTTGGATTCAATAGGTTGACTATGAAACCTTTTATTTTAGATGTCGACTTTGTCATGAGTATGGGCATTTGCAAAGTAAATGCACTCGAGTCAATTAGGTGTTCATTGCATCTAATGCTAACTCCAGCTCTAATTCTAAGAATGTTAAGGGGAAGGCTCATATGGTTGATGGGGCTATGAATAAAGAATTTTGTATTCTTGTTAAGCCTCAGAATAGGGGAAGAGGTCAAAAGAGAACCCTCAAGGATAAACAATCTGATGGAGTCTATAATTAGTTTGATGCTTTGGAGGACCTAGTCCAGGAGGAAGGGATTCCAATTGAGCTTACTTCTGGTGTTGGGTCTTTAGGAGTGTCTTTGATAGAAGTCAATGAGAATGTTACTCAGAACTTGCCTTTGGAAGGCAAGCAGGTTGATCAAGTGGGTAAATTTTTTTCCTCCCAGGTGTCTGTTGTTCCTGATCCAAGTGGGGATTTAGACTTAAATGATATGAGAGCTTTGAATAAGTTGATTTCCTCTTAGGTGAAAGATATCTTGGATTCAGGGAAAGGTATGTTGAAATGCACAAGACAACTAAAAGTGGGGGTGAATCAGTTGTCACCAATCACATTCACAAATCTCAAACAATTATTAACTCCACATCCACTTTAATCTATTATTAAGTATGAGCATGAAGTGAAAATAACATAAAGTAATATCAACACAATAAACACCAAATTTACGTGGAAAACCCAATGAGGGAAAAACCATGGTGAGGATTAACTCACAATATAATAGTAATTGCAAAACCGGATACAAGAGGCTCACTGCCCACGATAGGACTCACTGTCCAGATAGGAGGTTAACTGCCTACAGCTATAGAAACATATAAAGAAAAATGTTACACAAAGAACATTATCTCAATGCAATAGAAGATCCACCACAACAACTTCCACACATTCGTAGCCTTGATCAGAGAATTACAAACACCATCGGCTCACTGCTTTCGGGAGTCTAACACATTGAATTTCTCATTGCCTCATATCACTTTCACATAATATTTTGGATCTATCTCTCTTGTCACACTTGTGGATTTCAAACATTAACATCTTGACTTGTATTTATACCATCTTTGATCTTAGAACTTTCTCCAAGGTCAGCTACACATTCTTCATTTTACAAATTCAAATTAGGTCGGTGACTCAACATTCCCACGATGGATAAGAATGAGAGTAGACCAAATTAATACTCAACTAGGACCCAAAACAACATCTTGGATCAATCACATGCTTCCTTAATTAATACTTATCCTTCATGTAATGTGTAGACACCAAGTCGGCCAAACCTAATGAAAATACCAATGAACATTGAAGTATGCGCAATTGCAACAAGAAGATAACACGTGGATCACATAACATGCTTCACCATACACTGAAACACATCATAGATGCCTCCAGATTCATTTTCAGCAATTGCAATAATCTTCATACAAATAACACTTTCCATCAATCCACCTAGACTATGCAAAAACACATTGTAACTCTAGAACTAGTCTTTCGAAGCACCAAACCACAAGCACTTTTTCCAAAACACAAATAACACCATTACAAGCCTTCTTCAAGATCTGAAAGATCTGAGACAAACCATCAAAAGACTACAGATCAGAAACATTTCTCCTAGTCCACAAACAAACAACTCTACCATACCAGTTCACAAACTGGTGAGCACAACTTTCACTCTTCATCAACCCAGAAGTTATAACTCAAGATATATCACCGAAGGATTCCCATAAACAACACTGAAAATTTGCACAATCATAGGATCAACACAAAAGAAATGCAGAGCACATTATCGGAGCACATTCAGAATACACACAATTCTATCTTCACTATTTATTAATTTTCTCAAAAGCACTTGATAACTCATTATATCAGCACACCTACAACACCATAAAGATAACTCCATGTACTCACAACATCTCTAAAGTATCTCAACCATACATGTACCACTTAAAATCACTTGATTCCTTTCACTACAACAACATGTATTGTGTTGACATCAATGACAACACCACCATACTCATTCATACTTGCAACAATCTCCCCCTTTGTCATTGATGGAAACACATGATGTGAAAAACCATCAAAGACGACATACAAACTCTCTTACTTCTTCTTCTTCTTTTTATTTTCGGATTAGACAACCTACACAACTTTCTTGCACTCTCCTCTCCTTGCAAGATTCTCTCTCCCTTTTAGCTTTTTGAGATATAGATAGGCTTGTTCACATGATTCTCTCTCCCCCTTTGACATCAATGGAAAATAATTTTTTTTACATGATTCTTCAGCCATAAAGTTCTGATCACTCCCCCATAGGAGTGCACCCATGACAACACACATATCATACAGCAACAATGATACTCTCTACTCCCCCTGAGGAGTAGACCCTAATCATTAGTCTAGATAGATGATGAATCTGTAGATCCACTGGACTGATGCACCTCTATGTGCACCTAGTTCAAAGAAGGAGGGGTAGTAACCCCCTTCTCCCAAAGATACTCAAAAGTGTCCTTAGGAAGAGCCTTAGTAAATATATCTACAATCTGATCCTTTGTAGGCACATATTCAAGCCGTTCTTCATTCTCCAACACCTTCTCCCTTAAGAAATGATATCTGATAGACATATGCTTTGTCCTTGAATGCATTACCGGATTCTTTGAAATATTTATTGCACTTGTATTATCATAGAAGATAGGAATAGTCTCATCACACAACACTCCTATATCCTTCAGTGTTTGATTCATCTATAATACCTATGTGTAGCAAGATGTTGTTGCAATGTACTCAGCCTCTACAGTGGATAAAGAAATTGAATCCTATTTCTTGCTTAGCCATGAAACCAACCTGCATCCAAGAAAGAATGCACCACCACTTGTATGCTTCTGGTCATCTACACAACCAAACCAATCTGTAATGTAAGCACTCAAAGTGAAATCAATATCCTTAGGATACCACAGGCCATAATCTGGAGTGCCTTTTAGATATCTGAATATCCTCTTTATAGTTGTAACATGTGTTTCTTTAGGTTTTTCTTGAAATTTGGCAACCAAACATATTGCGTGCATGATATCTGGTCTAGTAGCAGTAAGATATAACAATCCACCAATCATAGATCTATACATGCTCTGATCAACTTTAGGAGAATCATCATCCTTACTCAGTTTGCATTCAGTCACCACAGGGGTACAAACCGGTTTGGAATCATCCATTCCAAACTTCTTCAGCAATTCTTTAACATACTTTGATTATGAAATGAATATGCCCTTATCAGTTTGATTCACTTGAATTCCAAGGTAGAAATTCAACTCACCAATCAAGGACATTTCAAACTCTTTTGCATCTCCTCTGCAAATTTCTTGCACATACCCTCATTTCCTCCAAAGATAATATCATCAACATCCACAACCACTATCAACATTTTGTTTCGTTCAACTTTGAAATAGAGATTACTATCTATGGAGCCTTTTCTGAACCTTTGTTGTGTCAAATATGTGTCCAACCTTGCATACCATGCTCTGGGAGCCTGCTTAAGTCCATATAGTGTCTTTTTCAACTTACAAACCATGTTTGGTTTATCTGATAACTGAAATCCCTTTGGTTGTTCCATGTACACCTCTTCTTCCAATTCTCCATTCAGGAATGCAGTCTTAACATCCATCTGGTATACTTTGAAATCTTTGTGAGCAAAAAATGCCAAGAACATCTAAATGGCCTCCATTCTTGCCATCGGATAAAATGTCTCCTCAAATTCTATTCCTTCAACCTATGAATAACCTTTGCACATAAGCCTTGCTTTGTTTCTTACTACTTCACCATCTTCATTTAGCTTATTCCTAAATACCCATTTTGTACCAATTACATTCTTGTTTACTGGTCTAGGAACCAATTCCCATGTCTGATTTTTCTCTATCTAATGTAATTCTTCTTTCATGGCTCTAACCCAATTTAATCTATGCATGCTTCACACACTATTTTAGGTTATTTCTTAGAAAGTAGACACAAATTTACTTCAGCTGCTACCACTTTTCTTCTTGTTGTTACACCTTTTCCTTTGTCTCCAATTATTTGTTCTTTCGAATGATTTTTTTGTACATATTTTGCGGTTTTAGGAGTAGGTTCTAGAGCTTCTTATTCTTCTCCAATCTATTCTTCTTCTTCCTTATTCTCTTCTTGTACTTTTCTGTAGATAGTTTCATCTGGTTCAACTTCACTTATTTCAACTGGTCTATGTATATCTTCATCAACTTTTACATTTTTACTTTCAATTATCTTTCTCAATCTTTTCTTGTAGCATCTATACGCTTTGCTATTAGTTGAATATCCAAGGAAAATACCTTCATCACATCTTTCATCAAGCTTTCCAAGGTTCTCATCATCTCTTTTAATATAATATCTCCTTCCAAACACCTTAAAGTACTTAACAGTAGGAATCTTACCAGTCCACAATTCATAAGGAGTCTTTGTGTTGTTACCTCTGATCTGAACTCTATTAAGAATATGAATAGCAGTGTGAATTACTTCTCTCCAGTATACATCAAGTACATTTTCCTCCTTCATCATAGTCCATGCAGCCTCTTGAACAGTCTGGTTCTTCCTCTCTACAACTCCATTCTGCTAAGGAGTTCTAAGAGCAAAAAAATGTATCTTTATACCATGCTCTTCACAAAATGTATTTAACTCACTGCAAGTGAATTCTCCATTTGATTCTCAGGTTCACTTCATTCTCTACCCTAGCCTTGAACACTTTGAATCTATCTAGATCTTGACCTTTCTCCCTAAAAAAAGTAACCCATGTCATTCTAGAATAATCATCAATCAAAAAAATAAAATACATGTCACCTTTAAGAATTCATGTTCTTGTGGGACCATAGAGGTTTGTATGAATCAATTCCAACTTCATTTTGTTTTTTTCCCAATTGATAACTTCTGCAAATAGTATTGGTGAGCTTTGTGATTTTAGGTAGATCCCTGATAGATTCTCTTGAACTAATCCTGATCAGATTGTCAAAGTTTACATGTCCCATCCTCTCGTGCCATAGCCAACTTTCATTGACTGGAGACACAAAACACTGACCGTCAACACTCTTAAGCTAATAAATGTTTCCATATGTTCTTCCTGCAACTACCACAGTTCTAGACCCTTTTCTAATCTCACAGGTATTATCCTAGAACACAAGTTTAAATCCTTTGCTACACATTTTTCTAACTCTCAGTACTATATTTTCCATCAAAATTAATTGTTCATTTTCCAACAATCTTTGCACCAGAATCATCTCCAAACATGAATAATCCTCCATCATACTTTTCAAGTTTAGTAAACTTACTTTTGTCTCTAGTCATATGATTTGAACGGCCACTGTCAATTACCCAATAATCTTCATCTTGTCTACCATGAAAGGTAGTAACCAGAGCACCTTCCATCTCATCCTTCTTATTTTTCAAACCACATTCCCTTGCACATTTTTCATGGTTAGTAGACACAAATTTATTCTCCGAGGCTAGAAACAAGCATTTGTCTTTATCATCCTCAAAATCAGATTCATCATCAGAAATTCTAGCTTCTTCTCTAACATAATACAATTTCCTGAACTTTTTATCCCTTTTGTCTTTATTATCTCTATTCTTTTTGTGTATGAATCTATTTGCACATCTTGAAGCATAGTGACCAATATTTCCACAACTGAAACATTTAAAAGGTAACATACCTTTGTACTTGTCGGTACCTTTCTTCAACTTCCTTGTAAATTTTCTTCCAACTCCTCTGAACCTTCACTATCTAGATCATCTTATGTCTATTTTCTCCTTTTCTTTTCCAAATTTCCTCATTTCAAATGTGGTCAAGGTGCCAAATAGTTGTTCTTTAGTGAATTTCTTTGGATCATACACTTCCTCAATAACTGAGACCTTGTCACAGTAACTCTTTGGTAGGGTCATCAAAATCTTTTCTATTACATCTTCATCTGTAAGAGTACCACCTTGATTTTTGACTCCATTTGCTGCAATATCAACCCTCTAAAAGTGGCTTGCAATGTCTTCACCTTATTCCATTTTCAAGTTCTCATATTTGTGCTTTGTTGTTATCTTCTTTGATAATTTGACTCTATCATTTCCTTCATAGATATCTTTCAGCTTTTCCCACACTTCATAAGTAATGCCTAATGAAATAACTTTTGTCCGCTCAGTCTTAGATAAAGCACTATAAATTTCATCCCTTGCTTTTTCATTTTCTTCATAGGCAAAAATCTCATCTGCAAAAGACGGACCACTTGTTGGCTCAACATATTTGGTATCAACAACTTTCCAAGTCTTGAATCCAAGAGAGATTAGGTAACCTCTCATCTGCACTTTCCAGTCACTATAGTCAGATCCATCAAACACAGGGATTGACAATTTGTGCACCATTGGATCTACCTCAAGTGGTTAAGATCTTCTCCGAGGAACCAAAGCTCTGATACCAATTGTTGAAATTTACAAGAGAACTGAGAAGGGGGGGTGAATCAGTTGTCACCAATCACATTCACAAATCTCAAACAGTTATTAACTCCACATCCACTTTAATTTGTTATTAAGTATGAGCATGAAGTGAAAATAACAAAAAGTATTATCAACACAAGAAACACCAGATTTACGTGGAAAACCTAATAAGGGAAAAACCACGGTGAGGATTAACTCGCAATATAATAGTAATTGCAAAACCAAATATAAGAGGCTCACTACCCAAGATAGGACTCACTGGTCCAGATAGGACTCACTATCCAAATAGGACTCACTGTTCAGATAGGAGGCTCACTACCTAAAACTACATAAAAATATAAAGAATAATGTTACATAGAGAAAATTATCTCAATGCAACAAAATATTGACCACAACAAATTCCACACATTCGTAACCTTGATCAGAGAATTGCAGACACCATTGGCTCACTGCTTTTAGGAGTCTAACACATTGAATTTCTCGTTGCCTCAGATCACTTTTGCACAATCTTTTAGATCTATCTCGCTTTTCAAACTTTTTTATTTCAAACATTAACATCTTGCCTCGTATTTATACCATCTTTGATCTTAGAAACTTTCTCCAAGGTTGGCTACACATTCTTCAATTTACAAATTCAAATTAGGTCGGCGACTCAACATTCTCGCGGTGGATAAAAATGAGAGTGGACCAAATTAATATTCAACCAGGACCCAAAAAAACATCTTGGATCAATCACACGCTTCCTTAATTGATACTTATCCTTTGTGTAATGTGTAGACACCAGGTCAGCCAAACCTAATGAAAACACCAATGAACATTGAAGTATGTGCATTTGCAACAAGAAGATAACACATGGATCACATAACATGCTTCACAATACATTGGAACACCTCTTAGATTCCTTTAGATTCATCCACAACAATTGCAACAATATTCATACAAAGAACACTTTCCATCAGTCCAGCCGGATTATGCAGACACACATAGTAACTCTAGAACTAGTCTTGTGGAGCACCAAACCACGAGCACTTTTTTCAGAACATAGATAACACCATTACAATCCTTCTTCCAGATCCACAATATCTGATACAAACCATCAGAGGACTGCAAAGCAGAAAAATTTCTCCCAATCCACAGACAAACAACTCTGCCATACCAGTTCACAAATCGGTGAACACAACTTTCACTCTTCATCAACCCAAAAGCTATAACTCAGGATGTATCACCCAAGGATTCCCATAAACAACACTACATATGCACACAAGCATAGGATCAACACAAAATAAATGCAGAGCACATTATCGGAGTACATTCAAAACACACACACAATTATGTCTTCACTATTTATTAATTTTCTCAAAAGCACTTGATAACTCATCATATCAGCACACCTACAACACCATAAAGATAATTTCATGTACCTGCAACATCTTTATAGTATCTCAACCATACATGTACCACCTTCAATCACTTGATTCCTTTCACTGCAACAACATGTACTGTGTTGACATCAATGACAACATTAATGACAATACCACCATACTCATTCATACTTGCAACAAGGTAGCAATGCTTTGCGTGCTTTGGGTCTGCAACAAAATTCCCTTAAAGGGGGCTTTAGAGAAACCATCTAAAGTTGGTCGCAAGAAATACCATGAGAAGGTGAAACTTATTGGGCAGACTCTTGTGGATTCTAGGTTGGTTAAAACCATTGATTCCCATTTTTCCCAACCTCATAAATGATATTTATCCCATGGAATGTGAGGGTTGTGAATAGCATCCCTAAACAAAAGGCTCTTCATGAGTTGATTGGTACTCATTCTCTTGATATTGTCTTTCTTCGGGAAACTAAGTTGACTATGGATGGTATGTTGAATAGAGCTCCCAGTATCTAGGGTCATGGTTTGTGTCAATGTGTTAGGGCTCATGGTAACTCTAGTGGTGTAGCTTACTTTTGTAATCCAAGGAAGGTTTTTCCTTTATGGTGGATTTTGATCCGCTCTTCTATCTCTATGGTTGCCTCTAGTCTAGAATCTAGTGAAATTTGTCTCTTTACTATTTTTTATGCTCCTATTGATCTCTTCGGCAAGTCGTTGCTTTGGTCTCATGTAAAGTATGTTAGATCCCTGTCTCCCCCTTTTCCTTAGGTTCTACCAAGAGAATTTAATGTGGTTACTTTCTTGGAGTAAAAAATAGGTGACAATATTCGGCTTGACCCTTCCACTTTTCTCTTAAGGGACAACATAAAGCTATTGAATCTTATTGATATGAGGTCAATTAATGGCATCTTTATGTGGAACAATAGAATGTGTGTTGATGGTTATGTTTCCTAAAGGCTTGATAGATTCCTAGTATCGAGTTATTGGATTGGGGATAGATGGACTACCACCTCTGAGATCTTAGATTGGAAGGGTTCAGACCACTAGCCGATTAAATTTTTTGTTGCTTCCTTCAATACTCCTAATAATCCTTCTTTTTAGTTTCAGCTCATGTAGTCGAGAGATCATTCTCTCTAGGACTTGATGGTTGATTGGTGGCACAAAGGGAGGCATGATCATGGTAAGGCTATGTATTATTTTGATAAAAGACTATAGTATGTGAAGTATAGGCTTAAGAAGTGGAATAGGTAGTGCTTTGATAATTTGCATCACAATAAGATGCCAGCTCAAGCTCGTCTAGACATGATCACCCAAAAAATTCATGATCATGTCCTAACTGATAATTTGAGTAGGGAGGAGTCTACTATAGCTAAGGAGCTGGAGGAATGGGAGTTGAGGGAGGAGATTTTTTGGAAGAAAAAATCATGTATTGATTGGCTTTGGGAAGGTGATAGAAATACTACCTTTTTTCATAACTCTATCAAATCTAGAAGGAATGGAAACCTAATTAACTCTCTTATGTCTCCGGAAGGAGCTTAGCTCTCTTCTCTGCATGAAATTTATGGAGAGGCTTCTATATTCTTTTTAGTCCTATTTAGTGAAGATTCTCCCCTTGCCAAAGAATAAGAAATTTGTATCCTTGACTATATTCCCTTGTTGGTTTCTAATGAGATGAATTTTTCCCTCATGCTTCCCATCTCTTTGGAGGAACTAGAGATGGTGGTATTCCAAATTAAAAAGGATAAATCTCTAGGATCTGATGGTTTCCCAATTGAATTGTTCCAAGAGTTTTGGGAAATTATCAAGTTGGATCTCTTGGAAGTAGTGCAAGAGTCCCAAGGAAATAAACAAATATTAAGGGCCTTGAAATCTACTTTTCTAGCTCTTATTCCTAAGAAGGAGGGTGCTAATAGTCTTGACCAATTCATGACCATTGCTCTATGTAATGTGATCTATAAAATCATTACCAAGTTGATTATTGAGAGGCTTGATTCATAGCTTAGGTCTTTAAATTTTGTAGAGCAAGGGGGTTTTGTTTGAAAAAAATTAGATGGGGTTGTGATAGGTACTGAGGATATTCATTCTATGGTGATTTCTAAGGAAAACACCATGTTCATCAAACTTGATATGGCTAAAGCTTATGATAGGGTTAAATGGGCCTTCCTTTAGAAATTTCTTCTAGCTTTTGGTTTTGGCAAGCAATGGGTGGATTGGGTTATGAGTTTTATAACCTTCGCTTCCTTTTTTGTTCTTATCAATGGGTATCCCTTTGATTTATTTGGGGCTTCAAGGGGCCTTCGGTAGAGGGATCCTTTATCTCTTTACTTGTTCATTCTTATGGATGAAGGGCTAGGAAGATTCATCAAGGCTCAAGTTAGTTAAGGGTTGATTCAAGGGCTGATCTAGAGTAATAGCATGCCTCCAAATTCTCATCTTCAATTCTTGGATGATACTGCCTTGATGGGTATGGCACAGATTAATGAAGTTACAAACATATGGATAACTTTGGACACTTGTTTGGCTACTTCAAGGCAGAAGATTAACAAGAATAATTCTTCTATCTTCTTTTTCAATACTCCACAACTTATTCAAAGTAATATTGCTTAGATTATCTACTTCCAGGTTGGATCTTTTCCTTTGAGTTACCTTGGGGTTCCTATTATTGTGGGGTCTCAATAGAAGGAGATGTGATAGGATATTCTAGATAAGTTTTGTAAGCGGGCCAGTCACTGGACTTGTAGATGGCTCTCGTCGGTTGGATGTGTGACACTATTGAAATCAGTTGTCCAGGACATTCCTATCTATAGATGATTTGTGTAGTTTTCTCCTTCGAGTTTCATTTAGGAGTTTGATTCCCTTACCCGATAATTCCTTTGGGTGGGTAATTTGTCCTTTCGAAGTGGAGCTTGGTTAAGTGGGAGTCAGTTTACAAACCAAAGAAAGAGGGAGGTTATGGGTGCAAAATGTGTTCAAATTTTTATGTCCTTTTTCTCTTATTGTATTTCCATTTTTCCTTTCTCCTAAGTCCTTCTTTCCATTAATTGTTAGGGAAATAAAGAATATTTGATATGTTTTCAAAGATGAAATAATGCTTTCAAAATTTTGAAGTAGTTGAGGTAACGATATATGTTGGATGGTTTTCTATAGGAACTAAATGTGAAGAAGGAACCGACTATGTGAACGATAAATCCTAAAAGGCATAAGGAGTGGAATGAACTGGGAAACATGGGCTACATATGATGGAAGCCAAAATATTTTTGTTTTCATATCTTATTTCAAACAAGTTATTTTTGTAACTGCTTAGGGTTTCTGGACTACAGACAACCCAAGAACTATAATCATCCAGTTTGTTGGCCATTGGCCATAACAAACTACAACTCCCTATTTGTTTTACTTTATGATACTCGATAAATTGGACATATATATGTGTGTTCTATGATCTAGATATAGATAATATATAGAATTAAGAAGATTGGAGATATCTTTTCATTTCTAAATTATTAATCAATTGTTCATGGCTTGAGTTAGAGTAACCAGTTCTTTTATGCTCACCTCATGAACCAAAGGAAGGGCCCCCTCTCGGGGAGCTTGGTGAGATCATTTTATGTTTTATTAGCTTAGATCTATATATTTCATGCAATTCCACTCATGTCGAATGTATTTTTACCAAGTGTGTTGTAATTTAGTTTAATTTTCGTTCAAGTTTAAGAATCATTCATAATTTGGTTTGTGTGATTAATTTGGTATTAAACAAAGCATTGTAATGAATACAATCGATTCACTGAGGAATGTAATCGTGATTTGAGAAACAAGAAGCGTGTTTACTCTTGCAGAATAATCACTATATTTTTTGTTTCAGATTATGCTATGTTCTATTTTGTAAATATTCATGTCGCATTCCATCTTCTTGTCGCATTCCATCTCCCTATCGCATTCCATCTTCCTGTCACATTTCAATCTCTTACCACCTACACCACTTCAAGACATCTTTAGCAATCACATTCCTTCTTTTACTATTGTAATGGATGTTGGTAATATCTATATTAAGGAGTGTATATCCTAAGATATTGAGTTAGCATTATTCAAATTTAATCAAAATAGATAGATTGGATGAAATAGGTAGGTAGTAATTAAAGAAAGGATTTCATTCATTTATGACTTGAAGAAGTGTGCTTTTAAATTCCAGATTCAAAAGTGTGTTTTAAATTCTTAGATACATCCATCCCCCCTTAGTTCATTACTTTCATCCCTTAGGTAAATTGTTGCAACACTGTTCACAAGCATACGCTCTCGGATTGACATTGAGGAGTAAATTGGGGAAATTATGAAATTCCTAAAGATTGATCTCAAATCATTCATCAATTTAAGATAGAATTACAAGGATATTTTTACCCATAATATCAACCACAGATTAATCCAATCATTTTGGCACCATTGCCAAGGAATGGTGTTAAAGGCCTATCAGCCTAGTGAACTAAGTTAGGAACATTGCACTAAGGAGAAATTCTACGCGATAGTTGACATCATTTGGATAACTACCCTTAGTTTGCTTTGTGGTAAGTCATTTAGGTGCATGAATCGTAGTAGGGATAGTAGAGGGAGATTTATTAAAAAGGGGAGTGATACACAACCAAAAAAAATAGAAAACAATTCAAAATTATTAGTTAAGGGAGGTAGCTCACAACCAAAAAAATTAAAAACTAAATTGCAACCATTAGAGTTACCTGAACCCGACATTGAGAGTTGTGTTGTCGAGTCTACTATTGTTGAGACACTTGTAGGTACCCATCTGGGGTCTTCCGAAATATTGTGTAAAAAGGTTGAAAATTTCTTCCAAGAATCTTATGGATCTGAAGCTGGTCCATTTTCAGAAACCCAAAAGCCATTTGAAACCTATTTTACTCCTTGGGCATCTCAAGTCATGGAAAATCTCAACAACAACAACAAAATCATCATCATCATCAACAATAATAATCATATTAGAGCATTGGCCAACAATAATCTGGTCACCTTTGAGATTCCAATTACACATCCTGAAGAAGATTCTTTGATGAAAAACATTCCTCATTCTGCTTTACCTATTTTTCATGGTCTTTCTATTGAGAATCCTGACATGTTCTTGTTTGAGTTTGATTTGTTGTGCCACAACTATGATTATCATAATGATGCGCAGAAGCTCGAATTGTTCCCAACCACATTAAAAGATGCAGCCTTGTGTTAGTTTATGAACCTCAGGAATATCAAAACATGGGAAGTCATGAAGGAATTATTCTTGACCAAGTACCAGGAGTACTGCAAAACAAAGGAGGTTTGGGATGAAATCTTCCGCATGACACAAAAAGAAGATGAATCTCTAGAAGATTACCTCGAGCTTCATGTTTAATTCTCAATAATCACAACAATAAGGGATAAATCCATATGTTGTTAAAATGTTGTTTCTTAGAGGAATCAGAGATTATATTATGGAAGCATTAAATTTAATAGGTAAAGGGAACATCTCTAAAATGGACTTTGACGATATATGTGATATTTGCAAGAATTAATCAAGGTCTCAGCACTTGGGAAGGAACTATCCAAGTAAGCTATATACTGCATGAGCCACAATAGGTATCACAAAGTGAGAGATAGGTAATCTACTCAAAGACCTCAAAACTGATTGTTTAAGTCATATGGGTAAATAGGTATCACAAAGCGAGAGATAGGTAATCTACTCTAAGACCTCAAAACTGATTTTTTAAGTCATATGGGTAAATAGGTATCACAAAGCGAGAGATAGGTAATCTACTCGAAGACCTCAAAACTGATTTTTTAAGTCATATGGGTAAACAAATAGACACTTTATATACACGAAGGAAATAGGAGGAGGCTGAAAAAGAAATAGTTGTCTTTTTCCCTATTTGTCAAAATAAGCATAATGGTGAAGAGTGCCCATATAATAAAACAAAGATATCTTCTTTAGAAGAAGCCAGTAGGGACACTGTGGTAAAACCTCTTCCTATAGGGATGACCGAGGTAGAATACACAGATGAACCTATTTACTTTATGGCCCAAAGAAGACCTTGGAAACCAAGAGCAATGCCCCCGCCTAATTACCAGGCCACACCCCAAAATCCTTTTCAATAAAATTCCTTCCCAAACCAATTTGGATGGTATGGAAGCTGGCAGAAACCTCCATACTATCCTCAATGGTCACAACAATATCTGCCTACTCCAAAATCATGGCAAGCATGGCGAGCACCACCACCCTATCCACAATATCAGTCATTTCCTTTGTATCCACCACCTCCAACAATAAACCCATATTAGAAATCCCAACAACTCTTGCTGCCTGTCCCATCATCTAATCAACCCTCCAGTTCAAACCAACCTCCAAAACCCATGCTAATGCCCAAACAACCTGTGTACGTTAGAATGTGTAAATCAAAATGAATCTAAACTAATACACCAATGAAACATTAGATTAAAGAAACTAAATTAAAGAAAGCAAGATGCAAACTCTAAACGCAGGCAGCTTCTTTAAATTCGTCCCATTGTCCTCTATCTCCAAGGATTCGTTTCAAGATGCTTGCTCTTAATTGTTTTAAACAACAGCTTGTAGAATGGCAGCTTGGGAGAATGAGATTAATGAAAATGCATGTGCATTGCTAATATGCTTTGAGCTATGAAATTGAAATGCTAATTAGATGCTAGAAATACTAAAATGCGACTATAATAACTACGCATGAAAATCTAGAATTCAAGGTCCTTTTCAACTCATAAGAGGGTTGTATTTATAGATTTTTGAAGGATAGAATTCAATTGGCCAAGATCAACGGTTGAGTTCAAACCTATTAAAATGAACAGTGAGAGATCGAGAATTCGAAAAGAAGATGGAAGTTTAAGAAACAGATGGAAAATGAAGAGACAAAATGAAAGATGTCTCCATAATTTAAATAAATAAATATTTAGATATGTGTGGGAAATGAAAAGCTTCTTAATTAAATATTTGAAAATATTTAATTATTGAGAAGAGAAAAAGCCTTTTAATTAAATATTTGCAAATATTTAATTATTGAGAAGAGTGAAGAATTTAAAAAGTGTTTTAATTAAATATTGAAAATATTTAATTAAATGTGAAATGAAGAATATCATTTAAATTTAGAATTTAAACTTGTGATAATTAATATAAATAAATTATGAAATCTATTTAATTAATTAAGAGGAAAAGTAGCATTAATTAAATAAATTTTATTTATTTAATTAAACTAGAAGAATTGGAAAATGAACAATATAAATAAATAATTAAATTTATTTATATGTAGATGACTTAAGAATATTAATTAAATAATTAATATTTAATTAATTAACAGGTTTGGTTAACTGTGACCATTTTTAGATGTGTACACAACCAACACCCAATCCAAACAATAAGGTGGCTCAACCAGTCTATAATAATGAAGTGGCTGGATTCTTGACTTATCCTTTCAATACATTGGAAATTGATGGTGTACACCTAAGGTCTAGGAAGAACCTCCAAGGACCAACCATCAAAGAAGTCGAGGAATCTCTAGCTGAGCCAGAAGAGGAACAACCAAAGCCTCCATTTCCTGATAGGCTACAAGGACTACCTAAACAACAGGAAGTATCTCAATCAGATTTTGATTTTATGAATAAGTTATGCAATGTTAACATTAAGATTCCTTTGTTGCAGGCTATTTGAGACGTTCATGTGTACACCAAAGCAGTTAAAGAAATTTTTGGGGGGAAATAAAAAAAGAAGTAGGACCCCAAGACAGTCCAATTCATTGGACAAATTGCAAAATTAATGTTGGGAAGGATCTCAGTCCCTAAGTATGCAGATCTTGAAATTCCAATGATTAAGGTACATATCGGTGATATAATCATTCCAAATACACTTGTGGATTTAGGAGCAACTATAAATGTAATGACTAATGAGACTAAGGAGAGGTTGTCCCTTCAAGGTCTAAGACCTACTCCACCAATCTTGCAAATGGTTGATCATTCCCTCATAAAACCATAAGGTATGATCGAAGAAATCATTATTTATATTGAATCTTGGGAGTATCCAACAGATTTTATGATTTTGCAACCAAAGATTAAGCTGGGGGGATACCCCTTACTTTTAGGAAGACCTTGGTTAGCCGTTGTTAATGCTTTCATTAATTTCAGGTCTGGGAACATGGTAATTTCAAATGGGGAGAAAACAAAACAACTGACATTGTACCCTCTAGCACAACCATTGTTGGAAATAGAGGATCCATTATGGATCGATAGCGACTTAGAAGAGTCTCTACCTATTTTGACAATAAATCAAAGTAGGGAATTTGAAGATATTTCAAAAGATGCTGTTATTAATCATTTATTGCAAAATCATTATTTAGTTGATAATGATCTTGAGACAATGATTTTTCCTATGGGCATAAGTGATAATTTCCCATTTCAAAAATAATTGTTAGTAGGTATTTCACCATCCTTTCAACACTTTATTACTTTGCATCAATTATTACCACATGATTGTAGATACAGTCCATTTTTTATGTCTGAAAATATTGACCCATCTTCGTCTAATTCACAATTACTTGCCATAGATACCCTATACAATCCCAAGTTATTGAAATCTTACCTAGTAAAACACTTAACATCAATCTTGGTTTGAATGCCTCCCAATTAAAAGAACTGATTGAGATGTTGTGTGCCCACAAAGAAGCCTTTGCTTTGGATTATCAAGACATGATAGGTATTCATCCCGCTACTTGTACACACCGTATCTATATAGAAGAAGGGAGTAGACATGTGCAACAACCCCAGAGAAAGTTAAACCCAACCTTACTGGAAATAGTTAAGGAAGAGCTTCAGAAGTTGCTTAATGTAGGATTTATCTACCCTATATTAGATAGCCAATGGGTTTCCCCACTTGTAGTAGTACCTAAAAAGAATGGAAAGTAGTGAATATGTGTCGATTATAAGGCCCTTAACAAGGCCACCAAGAAAGACCATTTTCCACTTCCTTTCATTGACCAAGTCTTAGACACCTTAGCTGGGAAGAAGTTAGTTTCCTTTCTTGATGGGTTCAGTGGGTATAACCAAATTCGTATTACCCTGGAAGACCAAGAATAAACTACTTTTACCTACCCCTAGGGAACATTTACCTACAATATCTTACCTTTCAGATTGTGTAATGCACCCGCTACTTTCCAATGAGTTGTTCTAAGTATTTTTGCTGATTTAATTCATGATTGTGTAGAAGTGTATATGGATGACTTTAATGTTTATGGTAACACATATGATGAAGCTAAGGGAAATCTTGAGAGGGTGCTTAAACGATGTGTTGATACTAATATTTCTTTAAGTCATGAAAAATTCCATATTATAATGACTAAAGGTATTGTTCTCTGCCATTATATTTCTAAAAAAGGAATTGAGGTGGATCCTAAAAAGGTAAAAATCATTCAAGACTTTCCAATAGCCACTTCCCCAAAAGATGTGCATAGTTTCCTAGGACATGTTAGTTATTATCGAAGGTTTATTCATAATTTTAGCAAGATTGCCTCACCTCTCTTTATGTTGTTAGGAAAATATGTTGCATTTTCATGGACATCTGATTGTTAGCAAGCCTTTGAAGAAATAAAAAATAGACTAATCACTACACCTGTGCTTCGAGGACCCAACTGGGAACTTCCATTTCATATACATACCGATGCATCAGACACCTCGATGTGATTTGTACTTGGATAGAAGGAAGACTCTCTTTTATTCCATCTATTATATCAGTAAGAATTTTATTGGTGCAAAGGTAAACTATATTGTCACTAAAAAATAAATCTTAGTTGTAGTCTATGCAATAAATAAATTTCGCCACTATATAACTGGATATAAAATCTTTGTACATATGGATCACTCTGCCATTATATTTTTGAAAAATAAACCTATTATTATAGGATGAGTGATTTGATGGTTCCTTCTCTTGCAAGAATTCGACAAAACTGTCCTTGATAAACCAGGACGAGAGAACGTAGTGGCTGATTTTCTATCAAGATTGCAGCGGGAAGATGAACCGATTCCAGTGGATGATACTTTCCTGGATGAACACCTTTCTTCTCTTTCTGTAAAGAGCCTATGGTTTGCCAATATAGTTAACTATCTTGTTACCTACAGGTTTCCACCCCACTTCTCCCCACAAGAACGTCGAAAGCTTGTAGGGCTTAGCGGGCAATACAATTGGATAAATGGTTTATGTTTTCATACTAGGATTGATAATATTATGCGTTGTTGTGTTCTAGAAGAGGATTTTTTTCATATCTTATGAGCTTGTCATTTTGAACCTTGTGGGGGTCATTTTGTGGCACAACGAACCACTAACAAAGTTTTAATTGCAAGTTATTATTGGCCAACAATCCACAAAGATTGTAAAAGTTTTGTTTAGCATTGTGATAAATGTCAATGCATGGGCCAACCCACACGCTCTGATGAAATGCCCTTGCACCCTCAATTATCAATAGAACCTTTTGAAAAATGGGGGTTAGATTTCATAGGGCTTATTAATCCTCCTCAGAATAAAGAATACATTTTGGTTTGTACAGATTATGTTACTAAATGGGTAGAGGTAGTAGCCTTAAAATATGCTAGGGATACGAAGGTTGCTAACTTCTCGTATTATGAGATTTTTACCAAGTACAGTGTGCCTAGAGAAATTGTCATCAATCAAGAAACATAGTTTACTTCTAAATTGGTTGTTGCATTAGTACGAGAATATGAGATCAAGCACCGCAAGTCTTCCCCATACCATCCACAAACCAATGGGGAAGTGGAAGTTACCAACTGGTAATTGGAAAATATTCTCACAAAAATAGTGGCATTGCACAAGAAATATTGGGTAGCTAGACTTCTTGAAGTTATTTGGGCCTACTGCATAATTTGGAAGATGACAAAAATACTGACACCGTACGAGCTTGTCTATGGCAAGAAGGTTATCTTTCCTATCTAATTTGAAATGAAGAATCTCTGCACTGTTCTTTAGCTTGGGATGAATCTCAGTGAAGCACAAAAAGAAAGACTTGCTCAACTCCATTATTTAGATGAGATGCATCAAGAGGCTCTTATTCATGTCGAGGTGGTTTAAAAGTAGTGAGTACAATGGCATGACCACCATATTCAGTCTCAAACATTCCAAATTGGGGACTAGGAATTACTTTATGACTCTCAGTTCCAGGATTTCAGAGGGAAGTTTCATACTCATTGGCTCGATCCTTATGAAGTTCATACTGTATATGATAATGGTGTTGTCTGACTATGCACTATGGATTCTAAGAAAAGGGTTCTCCTCATCAATGGACACCACTTGAAGCTCTTAAAATGACCTCTTTCCATGGAGAACTTTGTTTGTGACATTGTGAATGAACTTACTCTTGTTCCTCCTGCCTCTTCACAAATACTTTGTAATGTTGATTAAATAAAGTTTTTTTTTTAAAAGCAATAAAAGATCCAACAATGAAAACCCTTGGGCGTTGTTGGCTAGATAGTACTTGAAAAATGGATTACAACAGGTGCTAATTGCTAAATAAATATGGAGGTGAAAACTAGTCTTCTAGTGTCTCTAGGCGTTGGTAGATTGAAAACTGGGATACCGACGGTCTATCAACGTCTTTAAAAAAAAATCCATGGTGAGCACCCCGCATTCAATTCAATGATATCTCCTATCGCTACATATTCTATGGTGTGACAGGAGATTCCTTTTGTTCATGTCGCCACCTCTTCTATGGTGCGACAGGAGCTTCATTTTTTTTCTATCGCTATTTCTAATTGACTTTTTCTATCAGACACCTTGTGTCGCTCTAGTTCGGCAATAGGACTCCTTCTTATCTCTTTCTTGATTCTTATCGCTTGGCCTCCGTGTGTTTCTTTAGGTTGGTTTGATGATAGCCTTGTGGGACCCATGCCTCACTCTTTCCGTGCTACTATGGTCTTATCACCACTTTCCATCTCTTCCACATGGATGTCTTTCCTTTCACATCCGCTCCACTCATGTTTAGCCTCACTTCTTCCATACTGCTTCATTATCATCCTTCATGGTTTGAATCTTTTCATATTTTTCAATGGCTTCTTCACATTTTGTGTGACATCATCTCCATCTCAGGTTGCATTCCGCCATTCCTCCAGTCATCACATCACCGGACATTCGCCTCATGGTTATTGGTATCAAGAAGTATTCTTTCTTCCTTTCTAAACTTATTAATTTTTTTTATTTCTCCTCATAATTAATTGGTGTGATCGAGACGGTTCACCTCTATGTTAGGGGGTATGGGTTAAATATTCATCATTATCTGTGTTGGTCAAGATTTACCTGATCGTAATTCCTTGTCACTCACCACCTCATGCAATTATCATAACCTTTTACTTGTTATTACCCGTAACCTACCATTAATAACCTTTATTAACTGTCTTTGTATACCTACTATTTTTTTTGCCATTGTTGTCATTGTCAAAAGCTCTTGTTGTATTTTCAACACCATGGGAGGCGATCATACTCGACATGAACCTTTATCCATGAAAAATCTTCTTGTCGGTGAAGAAGCGTATAATATTTTTAAGCAGGCTGCCTGAACGATATACTCTAAGAAACTATGTGGCTTTGATGAAAGGGTTGCTATGGAGTTTGTTGCAAGGTTTCATAAAAAGAGTGTTACTCTAAGGGGTTTGCAATTTCCAATCATAGTTCATATGGTTTATACGGTTACTGGTCTTCCCCAGACCGGTGATTTGTTCTTTCCTAACTCCAACACGAGGGTCATAGACCTTAAGCTCCACCGCAAGCAGTTTCTGCAAAGAGGAGAGTCTGTCGAGGTGTAAGGCCAAGGTAACAAACAAAAGTCCCTTCCATCTCTATGGGATGAGGTAGCTAAATTTTTGATTTAGTATATTACTTTTGAAGGAAGATATGAGTATATTCATGCCCACCATATCCACCTAATGTTGCATTTACAAAATTCCCTGCTTGTTAATCTTTCTTACTATCTACATTGCTCATTGAAACATTCATGTAGTCAATTTCGTAAGGGTCATGAGTGCTCTCTCATCCACCATGGGTTAATCAAATTAATAGTCATGCATGGCCTCCATTCTGCAAAAATCCCTCTAGAATGGGATACCTTTGTGAATTCTAAAACAAAGAGTAAAGAACCTACCAAAATCCCTATGAAATGAATTATGGAAGAAACCCTAGTTGGGGAATCTTCTAAAAAGAAGAAATTGAAGAAAACCCATATTGATAAAAACCCCCAAAAAGTAGAACATTATCCCTATAGCTTCCTCCAGTCCACAAACTAAAGAATCCACACCCCTCACTAGGCAGAGTAAAAGGAGGACTTCCAGTCAGTTGGAAAAACTTGCAGAAGTTTCTCACTTTGTCATTGATGTAGAGATAGTCGCAACAAAGTCCTCAAGTAAAGATAAAGGGAAGGTTGCTAGTGAACTCAGGAGTCAAGAACGACACAGGAATAGACAACGAGTCGAGCAAGAATAGAGGGAAACCCTTCCTTCCAAGGATATAGAAACCCCTAAGTAGCCACATCAGCACCCTGATGAAGGAGCCTTCGGCCAAGAAACATAAAATGTAGAGGAAATAATTGAAGATGAAAAATACCCTAAAGGTGAGGACATATGGAGGGATGAAACCCTTAGGATTAGCATAGAGAGGGCATATGAAGAAGTTGGAGGCACTCTTCCTAAAAAATATGTCCAGCATAATGAAATAACCCTAGATGATAATGTTGAAACTTTGAGTCATGTTGAACACACCCAGAGGAGAAAGAATACAATGAAAAATATGAAAGTCCCCGTCCACACGAGGATTTTTTAGACAATGTTGACATTGCAAAATGTCCTACTCCACCCCAACCAGAAAACAAGCCCACTACAGTTGAAGATATTTCAAAGGCCCTTGTTTTCATTTTTTATCAGACCCCAAAGGAAGATTACAATCAATCGCTCATCCCATTCAATCGACTATGCCAAGTCATTACGCAGTTGCAAAAGGAAAATGAGCAGCTACAAGAACTTGTTGCACAAAGTAAACAATAGAGGGGAGCGATTGATGAAGGAAAAATAGGGTTATGCTAGGTAATTGAATCTTTCAGGGAGCCACAATGTGGGATGGATGCAATCACTACTAGCATAGTTCATTCACCTAGTTTGTATTCACCATTTGCATGAGGACATGTAAAATCCTAAAGCTAGGGGGAAATGATGGGTGCAAAGTGTGTTCAATTTTTATGTCCTTTTTCCAAATTTCCCTTATTCCATTTCAATTTTTCCTTTCTCCTAATTCCTTCTTGCCATTAATTGTGGGGGAAATAAAGAATATTTGATATGTTTTCAAAGATGAAAGAATGCTTTCAAAATGCTAAAATTGTTCACGTAACGATATATTTTGGATAGTTTGCTATAGGAACTAAATGTGAAGAAGGAACTGACTATGTGAACGATAAATCCTGAAAGGCATAAGGAGTGGAATGAACTGGGAAACATAGGCTACATATGATGGAAGCCAAACTGTTTTTTTTTTATATAATATTTCAAATAAGTTGTTTTTGTAACTGCTTTCGGTTTGTGATTTGTGTCCAACCCAAGAACTATAATCATCTAGTTTGTTGGCCATCGTCCATAACAGACTACAACTCCTTGTTTGTTTTACTTTATGATACTCAATAAACTGGACATGTGTGTGTGTGTGTGTGTATTATGATCTAGAAATAGATAATATACAAAATTAAGAAGATTAGAGATATCTTTTTCATTCCTAGATGATTAATCAGTTGTTCATGGCTTGATTTAGAGTAACCAGTTCTTTTCTGCTCACCTTGTGTACTGGAGGAAGGGCCCCCTCTCAAGGAGCTTGGTGAGATCGTTTTATGTTTTATTAGCTTATATCTTTATATTTCATGCAATTCCATTCATGTTGAATGTATGTTTGTCAAGTGTGTTGTAATGTAGTTTAATTTTTGTTCAAGTTTAAGAATCATTCATAATTCAGTTTGTGTGATTAATTTGGTATTAACAAAGAATTGTAATGAATACATCGATTCGTTGAGGAATGTAATCATGATTTGAGAAACAAGAAGTGTGTTTACTCTTGCAGATTAATCACTGTATTTTTTGTTTCAAATTATGCTATGTTCTATTCTGTAAATATTCCTGTCGCATTCCATCTTCTTGTCGCATTTCATCTCCTTGTTGCATTCCATCTTCCCGTCGCATTTCAATCTCTTGCCACCTGCACCACTTCAAGACATCTTTAGCGATCACATTCCTTCTTTTACTATTGTAATGGTTGTTGGTAATATCCATATTAAGGAGTGTATATCCTAAGATATTGAGTTTGCATTATTCAAGTTTAATCAAAATAGATAGATTGGATGAAATAGGTAGGTAGTAATTAAAGAAAGGATTTCATTCATTTATGAATTGAAGAAGTGTGCTTTTGAATTCCAAATTGAAAAGTGTGTTTTAAATTCTTAGATCCATCCATACCCCCTTAGTTCATTAGTTTTATCCCTTAGGCAAACTATTGCAACACTGTTCACAAGCCTACACTCTCAGATTGACATTGAGGAGTAAACTAAGAAAATTTCAAAATTCTTAAAGATTGATCTCAATCCATTCATCAATTTAAGATAGAATTACAAGGATAGTTTTACCCAAAATATCAACCATAGTTTAATCTAATTAGGAGGTGTTAGAGTAATTGGGCATTTACTTTATTAATTAAACAATATTTGTTTAATTACGTAAAGTTCCCTTTTACCTCTTTTTCACTTAAGCTAACATTAGGTGCATAATAATTAATTACTTTATTAATTATTATTGTGCAAGCCTAGGGTTTTCCTTTTTAGGGTTTTCATCTATATGTAGTTGAAAACTATCTTTTGTATATTATTCATTTTACATTTTCAGGTGAATACATTGCTCCACATTCTTGAGCATTTCCTTTGTTGCTTCTCTTTGCTTCTCCTTGTAACAGGTTATTTGCTTGCAGAGATCTTTGGGCTCCTATGAAGTTGTATCTTCTCAACTCCAACATGGTATCAGAGCTTCATATTTGCAGCTGCTTGTTCTTGTTTTGAGAAATTTGCATTGGAAGCAAATCTAGGGTTCTAAGGTTTCTTCTTGTGGATTCTGCATACTCTGAATTTTAGGTTCACTTTGGGCTCAAATGGACAGTGCCATTGGATTCGTAGTGCCCAAAAACCCCTAAAATGACTGTCAAATCGTCGATTTTGGGCACAGTCAACCAGGGTTGCAAAAAAAAATTTAGGGTTTGACTGTACAGCCCCTGCAGCAAAAAAATTGCAAAAAAAAATTTTAAAAAAATCAAAAACTAAGGTTTTTTTATTATATTTTTTGCGCAGCTAGTACATTTTTTTCCGTCGCCCGGCGGCCACTAGCCGCCGCGCTCGCCACCAAGCTGCTCTACCACCGGTTGCTGTCGCGCTCAGCTCGCCGAGCTCACCCAAGCTTCGCCCACCCCAGTCTGCTCACCCCACCCGCTGTGCTCCGTTGAGCTCGTCGTCGCCGGGCTCGCCAACTACGAGCTCGCTGACTTGCTCCCGTCGGGCTCGCCGACCCGAGTCAGCTCCTCCAACCCCCATGGGCTTAAACCCCCTACCGTCGGGTCATATGGCGACCAAGGGCTCCGGCCCAACTTCAACTCCCTAGTCCGCCCACGCGACCAGGGGCCATTTTTTTTAGCCCCTAGGTGCTAAAGGGGTCTAATAGGGCAATTTTTTTGCTCTCTCACAAAATCGAGCATAAATCGGACGTTTTAGCTCTATTTTTCGAACAGGAAGAAGCGTTGGAAAGCTGGTTTCAGCACCAATTTGATGGTGTAGGTAATTTTATCAAAAAATTACCAGTCTAGATTTTTTTTCCAGTCAAAGTGAGGTATTCTTTCTTCACTTTCGGGGTCATAGAAGGTGCAAACGGACTCCGTTTTCAAACTTGAATAGGCGTTGGAAAGCTCTCAACATGCTCTATTCACTGATATAATCTATTTTATCATAATTTTCACCAGGTACATGAGAATTTGTCTTGAAGTATTTTTTGTTTATGCATTGCTTCCTTCTTCTCAGTTTGTACTAGGGTTTGGGTTTATCTTTTGTGGGGGGTGTTTTTCTCTTGCTTTCTGTCATTTATATCAGAAAACCAACCAAAACTCTCAAAAATACAAACCCTTTTGCATCTTCTATCTATTCTGAAAGATCACATAATAATAAAAAACACAAGCAGGTACAGGTGCAGGGTTTCATGGCAGACTCTTCAATTGAGCTACTCACATCACATAACTATCACACTTGGAAGTCTCGTATGATGAGGCTACTCAGGTCACGAGGGTTATGGTCTTGTTTAGATGAGGTTCAGCCTCAGTTGCAGCATCCTTTTGAGATTATGCAGCACAGGAACAAGATGGATGAGGCTATGGGTTTGCTATGCATGCATGTTTCAGACAGTCTTTTGTTTCATATTGATGCTTTGCTCACTCCTTGAGCCATGTGGCTGAAGTATGAGACACTTTTTGGGGCCATTAATGAGTTTCGTGCATTACAGATTGAGGTAGAGATGACTTCATTGTTACCTGATTCATTTCCCACTATTGAGGATTTTTTGAACAAGTTCAAAACTATCTGCACTATTTTATAGGGTTGTGGCAAGAACAAGATAGACACGGAGTGCATTTACTTGATTCTTTCGAAGCTTCGTGGTCCATTTCAGATATTTGCTTCCTCCTTCTACTCCACCATGGATGGTTTGGGTGCCAGTTTTACCATGCCTACCTTTGATCTGTTTTGTGAGCATTTATCTCGGGAACAGTCTCACCTTTCTCAGATGGATATGCTCTCAGGTTCAAAGAGCAAAGCATTGGTTGCTCAATCACCAAAGGGGAAACAGAAGCAGAAACCGAGGCCCAAGAAAGATTTCGCAGGTAGTGAACATTCCTCCAAACCGCCTCCTAAGTCTGATTCTAAACCACCATTTAATCCAAAACATGAGATATTTTCGAAGTCTGTTGAGTCTTCCTCCAAGACTAAGGAGAAATCAGGAGACACTTATAGTTTCTGTGGCAAGCAAGGTCATCCAATTTCCAGGTGTTGGAAACAATTAGAGGCTTTAGAGGACACCATGCAGCAGCAACATATCTCCTCACCTCAATCTTCTTCTTCCTCCACCACAGAGAAAGGTCATGCTCTCACTACTAGAGCATCGACCAATGGGTCCACTTGGATTTTAAACTCTAGTGCTTCTCACCATATGACTCACACTCTGTAGTTGGTCACTTCTCTTGCCTCTTATGGTACTTCATAGATTGCAGTGGGTGACTCTTCACAGCTTTCCGTCTTGGGTTCAGGTTCTGTCTCTTTGGATGGAGGCACTCTACAGGATGTTTTGGTTGTTCCTGACATCTCGATGAACCTCTTGTCCATTTATCAGATTTTCCACACTGGCTCTGGTAAGACAGTTGAGTTCTCACTACATGATGTGGTTATTCGAGACCTCCATGACTCTGATTTGGTTGTGGCTACTGGTAATGTTGATACTGCATCTCATCTTTACAGATTTGATGGATTTGTGCCTTCTGAGGGTACAGGTTCATCTCTTATAGCACATACAGATTCGGTGAGTCGGCTTTGGCATGAGCGTTTGGGCCATGTCAATTACAGATATCTTCAGCAAATGAGTACACAGTCACTTGTTCTTGGTCTTCCACAGATTTCCTGCATTGACGGTGTTTGTCATGGTTGTGTGCTTGGCAAGCATCACAGGGATCCCTTTCCGAAGGGAAGTACCACTCGTGCTTTGGCACCCTTGGAGTTGATTCATAGTGACCTCATGTCATTTCCCACTCCTTCTTTTTCAGGGGCCAAGTATGTACTCACATTCATTGATGACTTCTCCAGACGCACATGGTTGTACTTTCTTAAGTACAAGTTTGATGTCTTTGATTCCTTTCGTGTCTTCAAGACATTTGTAGAGAAGCGGTCTGGTCTTTCTATCCGACGGATACGTACAAATAATGGGGGGAGTATGTGAATCAGGCCTTCAGAGATTTTTGCACTAAGCATGGTTTGCAGCATCAGTTTTCTGTTCCCTACACCCCTCAGCAGAACGGTATTGCTAAGCGAAAGAACAAGACTTTACGGGAGATGGCTAATTGTATGATTCAATCCAGGTCCATGTGAGGTAGTCAATTATGCCAACTATATTTAGAATCGAATACCTCATAAGGTGATTCGACATATGACTCCTAAGGAGGCTTGGTCTCATGATAAGCCTGATATTTCATCATTTCGAGTATTTGGTAGTGAGGCACGGGTTTTTATTCCACATGCTCAGAGGAGAGCTATGGAGCGGAAGAGTCGACCCCTCATTTTTGTCGGCTACTATGAGGATGTTAAGGCGTACAGGTTGTTTGATCCTGATTCCAGAGAGGTCTTGTTTCGACAGGATGTTCAGTTTGATGAGCGCCTTCCTCCAGTTGATACCCTGTCTCCAGTGTCCACTTCACTACCTACTCCACCCATTGCAGCTCTTCAAGATTATTTTGAGGATGATTCTGGTGAGGATATTGATGATCCCCCATCTCCACCGCCACTTGCTCCACCTCAGAGGCCCAAATGGGCTCGCTTTACTATTGAGGCAGCAGGATCTATGGCCGGTGATCCTTCAGACACTCGTCGCACCCGTTCTCATACTACGGGTTCTAATCTTTTGACTCATGCTCTTTCAGAGGATGCTCAGAGATTTTCAGAGGTGAAAAGTCACCCTAAGTGGGATAGTGCTATGGAGGAGGAGTATTCTTCTTTGATGAGGAATAGTACATGGGATCTCTGTCCTCTTCCTAAGGGCAGAAAGATGGTTCGGTGCCGATGGTTGTATCGCACCAAGTATGCTACTGATGGTTCTATTGATAAGTACAAAGCACGTCTTGTTGCAAAGGGTTTCTCATAGGTTGAGGGTATTGATTACTCTGAGACATTTGCCCCTATCGCCAAGATGAATTCTATTCGTTTTGTACTATCACTTGCAGCTTCTAGAGGATGGCTCATTTTTCAGATGGATGTGAAGTGTGCCTTCTTGCATGGTGACCTATAGGAGGAGATCTATATGGACTAGTCTCAGGGATTTGTTCATGATGCTTCTTTGGTTTGCAAACTTCAACGTTCATTATATGGTCTCAAACAGGCCCCTCGGGCTTGGTATGAGAAGATGGACTCTTTTTTGCTCTCCACTGGTTTTACTCACTGTCATTCTAATCACACAGTCTATATTCAGCATCTTGAGGGTGAGATCCTGATTCTTGTGCTATATGTTGATGATCTTCTCATCACAGGTAGCTCATCCTCTATGATTCAGAATTCTCAGCTAGCCTTGATGGAGTAGTTTGAGATGACAGATCTCAGCCTTCTGCATTATTTTCTTGGTCTTTAGGTGATTCAATCTTCAGAGGGGATCTCCATTTACCAACAGAAGTATTCTTTTGATATGTTTCAGTGCTTTGGCATGCTTGATTGCAAGCCTACCCCCACACCTTTTCAGTCAGGGGTTGTTTTGACTACTACTTGCCCCACTCCTTCAGTAGATTCTACACTTTACAGGTAGTTGGTTGGCAGTTTGTTGTACTTGACTCACACTCGTCCTGATCTTTCCTTTGCGGTTGGTCTTGTCTCTCGATTCTCACATGATCCTCATGAGAGTCATTGGCAAGCTTCCAAGTGTATTTTGAGGTACATTCAGGGCACCACTTCATATGGCATTCACTACACATTAGGGGATCCTCACATTGTTGGCTACACTAACTCAGATTGGGCTGGTGATGTCAATGATCGAAAGTCTACTTCTTGCTTTGTTTTCTGTCTTGGCTCTGGTCCTATCACATGGTCATGCAAGAAGCAGACTGCTCATGCATTATCATCTACAGAGGCTGAGTACCGAGCTGCTGTGCTCGCTAGTCAGGAGATTTTATGGCTTCGTCAGTTGATGACTGAGTTTGGTTTTCCTCCTGGTAGTCCCACTATTCTTTGGTGCGACAATCAGAGTGTTATACACATTTTGCACAACCCGGTGGAGCATCAGCGGACGAAGCACATTGAGCTTCATATGCATTTCATCAGACAATTGATTCAGGATGGTTCTCTCATCTTGGAGTATATTCCCACTGCTGAGCAGGTTGCAAACATCTTCACGAAACCTTTTGCATCTCCATGCTATCTTCAATTGCACTTTATGCTTGGGGTGAAGGAAGTTGTCCTTGGGGGGTCTTTATGAGGCCTTCATTCCTTCATGTTTCTTTCAGCATGTTCTTCTATCTCTTTTTGGAGAGGAGTTTTTCCCACTGGGTTTTCTCCTTTTCTCCATTTCATAGAGATTTCTTTGTACTTGGGTACCTGATCTGGCCTTGTTGTCGGGACCCATTGCTTTTGCTTTCAGTAGCTTCTTCTAGGTTTTAGCTTCTCCCTATGTCTATCTTAAGGGGGGGTGTTAGAGTAATTGGACATTTACTTTATTAATTAAACAATATTTGTTTAATTACGTAAAGTTCCCTTTTACCTCTTTTTCACTTAAGCTAACATTAGGTGCATAATAATTAATTACTTTATTAATTATTATTGTGCAAGCCTAGGGTTTTCCTTTTTAGGGTTTTCATCTATATATGGTTGAAAACTATCTTTTGTATCATTATTCATTTTACATTTTCAGGTGAATACATTGCTCCACATTCTTGAGCATTTCCTTTGTTGCTTCTCTTTGCTTCTCCTTGTAACAGGTTATTTGCTTGCAAAGATCTTTGGGCTCCTATGAAGTTGTATCTTCTCAACTCCAATAGGAGGCTTGGGGCTTAAGATTGTAGGTTTGAATGGTCAAGTCCTAATTGCTAAATTATATTGGAGATGGTGTACCTGTTAGAATCAGGATTGGGATAAAATTCTTACTTGTAAGTACCTACGGGGGGTGAACCCTTTGGGCCTTCTGGGAAAGGGGTCTACGATTTGGGAAACTCTCAAAAGAGGAGCAAAGCTCATCAAGGAGGGCCTCTTCTAGATTTGTAATGGAGGCTTTGAGACTCTTTTCTAGTATGATTCTTGGGATGGTTATCCCCCTCTTCTTATGATGTAACCTCATTTGCAAACTCTTTGCAACTGTTTTCTTGATGTTGGTTGAAGCAAAGTGGCAGACTTTAAATCTAGTCAGATCTTGGGTTAAGTGGAGATGATGTGTTGGAAGGAACCTCGTGAGTGACTACCAAGTGGTACTGAGGAGGATTGTCAAGATCTTGCAAATATTTTGGTTGGGCGAATGTGTACCTCTCTTAAAGGGAGGTGCATTCTAGCATGGAGCCTGAATTTGAAGGGAAATTTTTTGGTTGTCTCAAGATACTTGGAGTTGGATAGAAAAGTGTATGGGTAGGTTGGAGTTCCCTAGTGGAAGAGGGTATGGAATAAATTTTCTTGACCTAAGTGTATTTTTTTGTTTGGATAGTTTTTCAAAATAGGTGCCTTACCTAGTAGAACTTGAGGAAGAGAGGCTTCCAGGGCCCCTCTATCTGTGTGTTGTGTCATTATAGTACCCTTTTCTTCCAGTACCCTTTCTCCAGAGAGATTTGGAATCTTTGGTGGGGGGTATGGAATCATGCTTGTGTCCATGCCACTTCTTTGGTTGAGTTTTGGGAAAGTGTGGGTAGGCCTCCTACTCAGACTTCTTTTCTCCAAAATTTTTGGATAATTGGTCCTACTTTCATTATTTGGAACCTTTAGCTAGAAAGAAATAGGAGGATTTTTCAAGATGTGAGGTTGGGAGTGACTTATTTATGTAAAAAAGGTTTGCAACAAGATCTAGAAGACTACTTCAACTAAATATGATCTTTCAGTTACTATGGATCCTAATGATATGCCTATTATTAGGAACTTGAATCTGGTTGATAGTGGTTTGGGCTTCTCCACGGTCAAAAGACTTCGACAAGATAGGTAGAAGGTTTAGAGAGAGGGTCAATGTTTTTCACCACCCTAAGGAGTTTTGAAGATCAATATTGATGGTTATTCTAGGCAGAATCCTAGGCATGTTGGGATTGGTGTTGTTGGTCGTGATAGTGAGGGTGGTGTTGTGTTTCTATTCTCCACCTATAAGGGGTTTCATACTAACAACTTCATGGAGGCTCTTGCTATTCTATATATGGTTGAAAGAGCTTGCTCTCTTGGCTGGAGAAGTGTGATCTTTGAATCTGAATCATAGATTGTGGTCGACATGCTAAGGGAGCAAAGGGTGGACGATGCCAATTGGAAGCTTGCTATGGTGGTTAAGAAAATATTGGACCTTTGTAGCTCCTTGGATTATGTTTCCTTTTTTTATATTCCTCATGAGTGGAATAGAATGATAGATTGTCTGGAAAAGTGGGCCTTAGAGTATTTGGAGGGATGAGATTTTAATGATCTGAATCTTATGCCACCTGAGTGTACTCTTGTTTTAGATAAGTTTATTATGGAGGATAAGAATAGGTAGTTGGTTTTGTCGTGGGGTTCCCTGGGGGGCTCCTTTTGTTTCCTGGTTGTCATGTTGCATTTTTATTTGTATTCTTTCTTTTGATTCAATAAATTTTTACCCCCTTTTCTTTTAAAAAAAAATGTATTATGTTTTTTTTTACTTGAGGATTATAAGTTTTGAAGTGAACAAATATTGATCTCATAATTTCACATATTTGGTAATATTTTGATTAATATATGAAATGAATATATACAAAATATAATATTAATTCATTCTAGTACTAATAAGAATAATCACAATTGACTGCACAACTATTGGACCCTGCACAACTGCTAGCCCCTCTCCCCTAATCATTCAAATTATTTCCTAGGATGTTTCAAACAATATAAAATATGGGCCAAAGGTATATCTTCTTACCCTACTTGGAAAAAGAGTTGAACTTGAATAAATATTTTAGAAAATATGTTTTGAACTCATTTCAAAATTGACTAACAAATAAAGATGCACTCAATGTCGTTATAGGTCATCATTTGCTAGGCATTTTTTTCAATCATTTTATCATTTGATCCTTGATAGGAAATCAAACAACTAGGAAGCTTGATTTTAAAATATTATTTGTGAATTCAAATGTGTTTCTTTATAAATCTATATGAATTCTACAACCCAAGCCTTTCATCTCAAACTAAAATGTTTAAAGTATCACACAATCTTATTAGACCAAGCCAATTTATAAGGATCTAAGTTTCCAATCAAGCTTATTGCATAAGATTTGGGTGTACATTTTTCGGGCCAACTATGTCTAGTAACTTGTATTTTCCTTGATCAAATATAGGTGATGTTGGAACCCTAAGTTATTTTGTCCCAAATAATTGATGATCATTTTTTTAAAAGAAGTCGATAACATTGAGGCATTGATATTCGTATCTCTATCAAATATTTAATTTTTCAAATCTCTGATTAGATAAATGCCAATAAAATTCTCTAAAAACTTTAGAAAGTGCTCACATTGTTTTCTTCTACATTTATTCCCATATATGCTATATGGTATGAAGTATCCTTTTATATAACTTATATTAGCATCATAGGGAAGATGAATTTTTTGAGTTGGCATTTTATATGCAATGCTTGTTGGAGGTGAAGTAGGAGATATTTAAGAAATTATTCCTTCTTCTTTGATAATTATATTAAAAAATTAAAAAATTAAAAGATTGAATATTTTACCACTATCTAAGGAGTTCAATATATGCTCTAAAATTTCTTGGGTATAAATGCATGTACTTATAATGGGTGGCTATCACCCTAAGAAAGTGTCTGGGGAGCAAGACTGGAAAGGATAGCTCACCCATTTCTTATTCATGGATGATGTAGACAAGGGGTGTACAATGAAAAATCAACCTTAGGCAACCACTTACAAGTGCCTTTGTTCATCAAACTATGGGTTTTCCTTCACATACCCTTGTTCTTCCTTGTAACCTTTCAAAAACACATTTTTGGGAATAAATCTTCAACAAAAACTGATATCCAAGAAATAAGACTTATTTCAGATACCCATTTGGCCATTATTAAACATATCTAAAAATCAGGGTAGGGTTCTTTGTACGGAATGCCTCAAAAATTGACTATCCTCTTGATTTCACTAGGCCTAATTAGCAACTAGGCATGCTCCAAATGGGTTCAAGGCTTCAAAGGGACTCAAAATTTATTATAATACCTCCAAAATATCATACATGTCCCAATTAACCTTCTCCTATCAGGTAGATCAGTCTCAAAAATCTTTTCCACGAATACCCTAAGTCTCTAGGGTTCATAGGCCTAATACATAAAGATATTAGGCCAATGCAGCAACTCCACACATACCAAATCCCATCCCCTACATCTGAAACCTAGGAAACTCAAATAATACATCAAAACCATCCATTCCAACAAGTTTCAGAAGTTTCTACTGGGTGGAATGGACTTTATTACATTGTATTTCCTCACTGGTTACCCTATCTAAGGTTTATGATAGTTTTGAACAGTTTTTGCCAAAATTGCAATATCTCCTAAAGTACTAGGTGAAAATGATGAAACCAAGTGCAAATGAAACTAGATTCACATATATAAAATTTCCAATAGGTCTGAGGTATTTATTTGATCTGTACAATCTGTACCATTTTCTGCAACATCTTGCAACTTCCAGAGAAAATAATCTTATAGGGCTGCCTATGGTAAAATGGCCATGACTTTCTCCAAACTCAATGAAAAACCACCAAACCAATTGCATATGAAATTTAATTCATTCCTCCATCAACAAAAAATGATTTCAGACCATTACAATGTCGTATAGATCTGTACAACACAAAATAGCAGCAAGAAAACGCTCAGAATTGCAGAAAACAAAATTTTCCTATTACTTTCACTTCAAAATTCTAAAAACCAACCTCCTCTTTGACCATAAAAGGTTTTTTTAAGCATTTAAAAACATTTTTCAACTGACTCCAGCCATATTTTGGTTAAGGAGTTGACAAAACATCATTATGGCCTCTTATTATAAAAGTTGCAAAAAGTTGCTTTGACAACATTTGGACAACATTGACATTTTTTGCACTTAGACCCTACCTTGCACCTAATGACTCAAACCTGACTCTAATAAACATGAAATTTTCTAGAAATACCTTCTTACATGAAATTAACCTAAACACAACCAAAACCAAAATTCACTACATAACCCAAGGGTGCACCTGGAATCGGGTGCCCCTGCACCATAGTCCTCAGAGGAGAAAAGAACTCAAGTTCCACTTGAGTTAAGACCTGCAACAGTAAACCTACATCATGACCCACTCATCATCTATAATTTATTGGGAACCTGCATCATAACCTACAACAACATTCACTTGTAAAGAGTACAAATCAAAAACTAAATTTGCAACCTTGAAATCAATGGCTCCTTTGCTCACAACTACCCTTTGCTTCCATCTTCTACCTCCAACTTGTAACTGATCCCTTTCTATTTTATAGATGGAAAAAAATGAGTTAGAATCTTTCCCCACTTCAATAGCCGGTTTCATTTTGAACTTAGGCTTCTCACCCCTCAAGTTTATCATCACAACCAAAGCATTTTGTCTTCCCTCTTTGTCTCTAACCATTAGGATAGCAAACATGGTTACTTGATCGGTGGTACTTCTCTCTTCCAAAATAATGATATAATCACTAACCTCCCATACCTCCTTGTGTAATTCCTATAATGAATGTGTATATGCTTCACACTTGAGGAAAATAGAAAAGATTGAGTGATCCTTGCCTTTTCAACTCTATCGTTGCACATATTTGAAAGAGGCCCTTGCAATAAAATTGTGATGTTTTCCACACTCACCCAATAATCCTTTCAACATGTCAACTACTGGTTCAATAAACTTAGGAAAATATTGAATGGAATATAGTATTATCTTACTCAAATGATTTTCTCCTATCTTTCCTACATACTCAAGGGTTTCAACTCCATAGGAAATACACAAATACATACCATAACTTTGGTTTTTTGCCTTTGTAAGACCTACTTCATCCATCTTCTTCATGGCCTGAGATTTTATCAACTCATGCTTTCGTTCATTGTTCCATGCTTCTTAATTTTGAAATAATTTACCGGAATGCATGTTCTCAACCTCTTCAAGTGAACATCCCTAGTTTTGATTGGGTCTTTCCTTCTCTATCATCATATCATTACCTACAAACACATACTCACACAAAGGATTAATTTCAAAAACACAAGATTTTCTTGTCTCTTCAGATGCTTCTAGAACCCTTCCTTTCAACATATCTTGCAACTCATCCCTCCTTGCTACTGTCCTATTTTTTCCTTATTCTCCTCTGAATGATCTTCTTGATAGGCCACTTAGCCTTTTTCCTTATTGGCCAATGCCAACCATTTTCTTGGTTTGCTCTCTCAAGAAACTATTAAATCTTAAGATCCATTCTTTGTTTCCATTTCTTCTAAGGCATGCCTCAATTCTATTATCTCTTCCTGAACATTTATTTTTTCTTCCTTCTCATTTTTCTTCTTCATATCACTTCTCTCTTTTCTCATCCCTTGTTTCTTGCTTGGTACCTCCTTACTCTGCAAGTCTCCATGGAATTTTATCCTCAACTCTTCCATTCTTCTTTCTCAATCAAGTCTCTTTCACCTTGCTTCTTCTCAATGCTTCTTCGTGTCTTTGTGATACCTCATCTTAGGCCTCTTTCTTTTCCCTTGGCCTAGTCTTTGGTGTCCAGACTCTTTTCTTCAACCCGTCAAAGATAATACACAAACTTGCAAAACTTTCTTGCCCAAATCTTTGGGCTCTGATACCAATTTTATGTAGATCAGGGGTTTACAATGAAAAATCAACCTTAGGAAACCACTTACAAGTGCCTTTGTTCATCAAACTATGGGTTTTCCTTCACAAACCCTTGTTCTTCCTTGTAGCCTTTCAAAAAGGAATTTTTGGGAATAAATCTCCAACCAGAACTGATCTCCAAGAAAACATACTTTTTTCATATACCCATTTGGCCATTATTAAACATATCTAAAAATCAGGGTAGGGTTCTTTGTACGGAATGACTCAAAAATTGATTGTCCTCTTGCTTTCACTAGGCCTAATTAGCAACTAGGCATGCTCCAAATGGGTTGAGGGCTTCAAAGGGACTCAACACTTGTTCTAACACCTCCAACATATCACACATGGCCCAATTAACCTTATCCTATTAGGTAGATCAGTCTCCAAAATATTTTCCATGAATACCCTAAGTCTCTAGGGTTCTTAGGCCTAATACATGAAGATATTATACCAATGCAACAACTCCACAAGTGCCAAATCCCATCTCCTGCATTTGAAACCTAGGAAAATCAAAGCATAAATCAACACCATCCATTCCACTAGGTTTCAAAAGTTTCTACCAGTGGAATGGAGTTTGTTACATTTTATTTCCTCACTGGTTACCCTATCTAGGGTTTATGACAATTTTGAATAGTTTTTGCCAAAATTGAAATATCTCCTAAAGTACATGGTGAAAAATGATGAAACCAAGTTAAAATGAAACTAGATTCACATATCTAACATTTCCAACATTTTTGAGGTCTTTATTTTATCTATACAATCTGTACCATTTTTTGCAACATCCTACAACTTCCAGAGAAAACAATCTTATAGGGCTGCCTATGGTAAAATGGCCATAACTTTCTCCAAACTCAATGAAAAACCACCAAACCAATTGCATATGAAATTTAATTCATTCCTCCATCAACCAAAATAAATTTTAGACTAGTACAATGTCCTACCGATCTGTACAACACAAAATAGCAGCAATAAAACACTCAGAATTGCAGAAAAAAAAATCCTATTACTTTCACTTCAAAATTGCAACAACCAACCTCCTCTTTGACCATACAAGGTTTTTTTAAGCATTTAAAAAAAAATTTCAACTGAATCCAACCATATTTTGGTTAAGGAGTTGACAAAACATCATTATGGCCTCTTATTACAAAATTTGCAAAAAGTTGCTTTGACAACATTTGGACAACATTGACAATTTTTGCATTTAGACCCTACCTTGCACCTAATGACTCAAACTTGACTCCAATCAACATTAAATGGCCTAGAAATAACTTATTACATGAAATTAACCTAAACACAACCAAAACCAAAATTCACTACATAACCCAAGGGTTCACCTGGAATCGGGTGCCCTTGCACCAATGGATCATTATTATACTTTTACTAGCATGACTATTTTTTAAAAGGTACATGAAAAATTATTCATATTTATTTTTATGGACCAAATTTTTTATGATTATTACTGAATGAAAAATCTATGTAATTAATGATGTTCCTTATTATTCCTATACCAAGAATCAAATTTACTTGATTATTGTATTACTGACTATTTTGTTGATTCTATTTTAGATTTTCTTCAAAATAAATGAAGCAGGTGTTATTCCATGTATGATATATCTCTATGGTTTTTTAATCAAACCCAAAATACAAAAGTAACTCTTGAAGAATCAAGTGGCTTTGAAGAATTATGAAAGAGTTTCAACTCGATACTTATAAAAGTGTCACCTAACTATATGATAATTGGATGTATTTTTACTCTTAAAAAATAATCTCATTTCCACAGAGAGAAAAGAATTTTGAATATCATGGGAACCTCACTCAAGTGAAATTATTCCATCATAAAATTTCTACTCAAATGCTATCATAAATTTCTCTCCAATTATATTCAAGAAAAAGTAGTTTATCATAGAATTCTCTCCAATTCTATTCAAGCAAATGTATACTATGAGCAAGAATAAAAATATTGAAATATTAGCCATCACTTATCAAAACGTATGTGCAATGATTGGCCTTAGGTGATGCCATTGATGGGAAGTGTTATTGACACCACCTCATGGATAAATCCTAGATGTAAGACCTAACAAGCATAATATAAGACCTCTAGGCATTATATGCTCCAAACTAAGATAAATTATTGGCCTTAGGTGATTTCATTGAGGGGGAGTGTGACTGTCAATTCCACCACCTAGTGCATAAATCCTAGATATATAAGTCCTACGGGATTCTATTAAAATTCTTCTCTCTATAAATATTTCACTTATAAACACATTGTATTAAGTCCTACGTGCACTATGTAATTAACTTGGGGTGAGGTTGATTTGAGGAGGCCCAAGCTTCAATAAAAGTATTTATAAGACCTTGTATGTAACATCATTTTCAAAACACTGGGATTATAAATTATGACAAGATTACTTTCATGTAGTCCGAAATACATGACTTCCATTTTGGCATATATTTGTGTCCCTATTTATTACTGTGAAAGAAGACTTATGTTACTGGAGTACTTCATTTTTATTTCAAGGAAATTGACATGTGATGCCCCCTATTAACATTAATGAGGAGTGTTAGAACATAATTTTATTAGGGTTCATACACTTATAAAATTTATATAATATTTTAATATAAGGTTATTAAAAATTATATATTATATGTTTTATTAAGTATATCCCATTTGAAATAATTATAATATAATAACTATTAGATTATTGATTATTTATGAATGGTTATTTTGAATAGGTGTGACTAATACCCCTTATGGTATTATGCCACCCTTTCTCCTTTATTTAAGGAGGTTCCCTCTCATTTGAGAGGTGAAGAATTTGGAGATTGATAGTGAGTTCTATCACTATGTACATGAGGTATTATTGTCCATGTGGATGTATGGAGAAGTGTTCCCTAGGTTCGGTCTATGTTATAATAGACCATTATTGTGAGTGCTTTAATAAAATGATGCTTTGTGGGTTTTTTACCCAAAAGGGTTTTACCCATATATATCTTATGTAATGTGTAAAATTTATGCTTGTATGATTCTCATTTTATTTATTTTATATCTTGTTTATAATGATTAGTATCCTAAGATCCTAATTTTTAACATGATCTATTACACCTCGTTTCATAATTACCAAGTTAATTTTATCTTCATAAGTAAACACGATGATAAATGTTAATCGTGTTTTTAATATGTTTGATATATGAATGAAATACTAAAATAGGTATTAAGTTATTGTTTTTAGAGGAGTGAACATGTTTATATTGATGAAATGCAATGAAATGAATTTGTATTGTAATTTGAATATGTCAATGCTTTCATGATGCAAGTGGATTTCATGTGAATGGATAACTACCTATGCAATGTATTAAGTTGGATGCAAGTACAAGTTCACACATCCGAAAGGGAGGGGAAGTATCACTCTGGAGAAGAGTTTTGGTTCAATAACCCTTAATGAACCTAACTGAGCTTTCACACACTCACTTTTATATTGGTCAAATCAAGTCAATAGTTACAGGAAAAAGGTAAGATACCTTAGTTTGGTTGTGAGTGAATTAGGAGAGGTTATGATCTTGCCTATGAATGTTTAGATTCGGGTTATGTGTTTGAGTCTCTCGTCTTATGTGAGTTCTTCATTATGTATTTATATTTAATCGATGAGTTATATATATATGCACTTCGTGTATATATATCGATCGATATGGTTGCTTATATATATGAGTTTAATTATCAAGGCAATGATATACATATATGATATATGCGCATATATAGATATATATTAATGTGCATGTATGTATTGACGAAAATAGAGGCATCCATATGAGCATATTAATATATATATGTGTGTGTATGTATATATATACACATGCATTATCAAGTCATGAATTATGATAATATGGTATATGTATTCGTATATCAAATGATGCATTCTATGACTTTGTAAGTTGATATATATATATTAACATATCATGTTAGATATATATATATATTATAATGTTTTGCATTGTGTTGGTTTATATATTCTAATTGCATTACATACCTATATTTTGTTAAGCGCATTATATCGAGGTTGCACATTAATAAGTAGCATTTCATAAAGTATTTAAGATCTAAGAAATATAACAAGGCAACACATATGATATAAAGACTTTGCAGTGTTATTTAAATGTTGAGAGAAGACATAGACCGTGCATTATATGGTAGTGCTATGGGCATTTCTTAAAGTATTAACATGATGTTTAAATACAAGCAATGCTAGATAAAGCACAAAGAAATGATTTGAAAGATATATTCAAATGTATTGAAGGAATTCTAAAATGAATTAACAAGCTTTGGCTTTGTCTTTTAACTAAAACACCAAAATAGCACGCATGGTGTTTATGTGGCACCAAATTATGAATAATTACTTTCCTTTAGAAGTGTGTATTGAGAGCTCTATCTAGCGATGGAGGCCAAATATGAATGAACGAATTAGTCAAATAAAATCTAGAAAAGAGGGAGTTTACCTATGAGAATAATCACCTTGCATATCTAAATGATTTTCTTGCTATCCTCAATATAAGCGATTGGTTGTGCAATATTGCTAAGTCTTTGTATATAAATTTAGCACCTTTTCCTCACCTTGCTGAGTTGAACCAATTGAATTGAGAAGTGTCAAATCTATTACCCTATTTCTAGAATTTAGTTGTTGATTTTTGTGTATAAATAGAGGTATTATTTACCTCAAAGCGATGCATAATTGCACTCTTTCTATTATTTTTGTGATGTTATACTTTTTTGAATTTGTGAGAGAGTTGGTGAGAAGATTTGTGAGAGAGTTGGTTAGAATATTTGTGAGAGGGTTGGGAAGATAACTTTGGAGAGAAATAGTGATAGTTGCTAAAGTTACAAGTTGATTGTGGAGAGGGATATGCTAGGAACCTAGTTTATCTAATTGGAGCTTTACGTAAATAGGAATGCTAGTTTCTATACCTTTGTCTTTTATATCGAAAAGGTTAAATAAATTTGAATACTACTTTGGAAAGGAATGGTATGAGTAATTTGTGACACTTTAATGTTCTTGGATATTACTTGCTTTGATGGAACCTATCCATTAGGTTAATTCTTTTATATACCCTATATGGGATTTTATACAATGTGTTTCTATTTAGACTTTATGTAGATAGTCTATACTCAACGTATGTAGAAAGAAATATGAAATATGAATTTCATCAATATATTGGGGGGGAATAACTTGAATTTGATAGCTTGTAATGCTACGAAAACCTTGGGAATAATAAGGCTAGCAACACAAAAATAGTAATGGTATGAAAGATGTGTCGTCGTTGAAAGGTGTGACTTCATGTGAACCATAGTATTAGTCTATATTAGAATGATCATATTATTGTTGCTTACTTGATTATTTATTGAAACCCTAGGTTGAGAAAAACCTACTTGGTTGGTTTATTTATTTGATGTTTGTTTAAAGAACATAGGTTGAGATTAACCTACATGATCAGACTGATCAATGATTATTAATATTATCCTCAGATTGGGGTAAACTAAGGATGAGATTAACCTATGTGATTAAGTTGATCACTTGATTTTGTGAATTAATATTTGATTGGAGTCATAGGTGGGATTACCCTACTAAGTTGGTTGTTTTATACTCTTGAAATGAAGTCATTTTATTGACATGAATCTACTTTTTGAATAACTTTTTATTGATGAGACTACACTCTTGAATAAGAGTCCTTTATTGTTGAGAATATACTTCTAAATGAGTCATTTATTGATATAATTATTATTTTGATTGAGGCCATTTATTGTTGAGGTCATACCTTTGATAAGGTCATTTATTAACAAGAGTATACTTTTGATGAGAATCATTTATTGCTATGATATATTCCTTAATGGAGTCATTTATTGATGAGTATTTATTCTATGATAAGATGAAATCTTATATAGCTATACTTAGTTACGAAGTTATCATTATGAAGTTATTTTTAAGTTAGAGCCATGAAGAGTTCATAGCTTATTTTTAGGATTAGATGATCCAATGAAGGGGATATCTTATGCATAGAAATTACCTAGTAGAAATGTCAAGGTAAATATAAAAAGAGAATAGGTTATTCTTGGGGCTAGTACAACCCAATGAAGGGAATTGCCTATGCATATAATATAATGGTCATTACAAATCGAGCTAGAATGGTGGGTGAGCGTCTGGCGTCCATTATAAAATAAGGGTGATGAATACTTTGGCCAAAGTGGTGTAACTTGTCACTGGTTACACTATCAGTTCACTGTGTTACTTTTTAGCACATGCTAGTTTGGGATTGTAATACACATAGGTTGTAGCCACTATATGGTAAATTTCTAGTAATATAGGACACAACACCAACTTGGAATTGGCTATTATTTTGAAGTTTCCAAACCAAAATCTTCATCGAAGGGTAGGGCCATCTTACCATATGTGGTAGATGTGTGGGGGACCATAGTAAGTCTATGATTGGCAGAAAAGTGCTTGAGTGATGCTTCTCCTCTTTGGTTGACGAGTCAAGATTTGATGGGGGGTTTCTTGGACCATTGTATTTATAGTGCCAATGGAGCTCAGATGAGTTGTGTATGTAACTTGTATATATGTCTATGAAAGATGGAAAATGTATTTTGTATTTTGTTTATGAAATCATTTCTTTGAAAATATTGTAACATTTCATTGAGTGAAATGAGAAAGATAAATTATTGATATGTCAAATGTGCATATTATCTTGTTTTAAAAAGAATTTTTTTATCACTATGTGATTGGCGTCAGTTTATTTACTTGAGGTCAAAACTATGAAAAATTCTTTGAGTAAAACATTGGGCATGTTACATGATTCCACTACCTTTGAATCATGTAATATATAATAATAGAATGTAACCATTTCCACAAAGTAATAAATCCAAGCTCCCATCAACCACAAAATCCATATAGTTCCCTAGATCATCACATGAGAAAATGTAGACATAGACATTGATATATTTTATTGGTTCAAAACGCTAATAGGAAATGATTGAGCTTATTTCACAACACTATCATAGAGTAATATGAGTCTCTACACCATAAATATTCTATAAAAATATCATATATCTGATTAATATCTCTAGTACACATTCCTTATATCTAATATCAATGAGAACATGATATTAATATTGGTACATAAGATTTATTGGTCACAAAATATATTTGAATGTTTAAAGGGTTATAGTCTTAATACCTAAAATAATAGCTATAGATATGTGAGGGTCATCAATATCAAATGATTTTATTGGTTTATGCAATCTCATATTAACATGTCATAAACTAGCTCCTTAGAGATGTACAAGCCTTTAAATCATACAACTCAACATAAGATCAGATAGTTCTATTGCATGACTAATGTCAACCATGCACATAAGATCTCGTAGAACTACTATTTTTCTACACTAATGAGAGAGAAATGGATTGAAATCCATGTAATCATGTAAGACAAATAAGGGTCCCACCAAATCCCTTAGTATATCCACAACTAATAGCACAACATTTGTTGAAATGCTTGAATGGAGATTGAAGGAAGTGCACAAACCACATGATTAAAATATTTTAAAAATGGTGTAAGCCCAAGATCATATTTAAATATTAAAAATTTATAGGAGTGTGGGAAGATTCCATGTTGCCACCCATCCATTACTTACCAAGCATATAGGATCACATGATGATCCACACCAATAGATATTTTGGTTTACATCATCCCAATGCATTTAATACACTAGTGATAGGGGCCCACCGTAAGGGACATGGAAGATAAATTTATAATGGTAAAAAATTAGCATGAAGTATTTCATTAAGAAAAAAGGGCCCACATGAGTTATTAATCACATATTTCATTTGGCAATTAGCACAACCTAGGAAAAAATAAGCATTGACACATTGTAGGGTTGTACAAGCCACACAATCATCCACATCATGTCAAGGTCCAATATTTATAAATTAACATGATATTATGATCATGCATAGAACTTGTGGGTCACCATTAATCTATAAACCAATGGCACAATCTAAGATAAATAATGAACTATAAAACACTTTTAGATTGCACAAACCACATAATACTCCAAATCATCACTAAGATAAAAAAAATCATCAAGTGATCCAAAAATATATAACCATACAAAACGAAAGGCTCACAATCCAATGACACAACCAAAAAAATTAACACATTTTGAAGATGCATGATCATGCCACATTGCACCCTAATGAAATCACAACTTATTAAGCAAGTAAATAGAATGGGTCCATAAAAATAATAGTCACAAATTGACTAATGACACAACTTAGAGTATATTTATCTCTAAATTACATTAAGATTATGTAGGATATCTAATTTTAAATAGATTTTAAATCACTTACTCAATGACCCTGCCATATGCGAACTATGAGATTTACCAATAGAAATTAGCTCTACCCATATTCATTACTAAATAATAATCTTGTGATCAAAGATCAACTCCTTATATTAAAGTAACATGATATAACATGGTTAAAACTTATCTTCGGTAAAAACTATCACCATTAAATCACCCCACTAGAGACCATAAGATCATACATCACATCACAAGCCACCATGGTTGCAACATTTGATATTATTAAAATAAACAATAATAGATAGAATATCTGATGACTTATAATGGGGGTAGGATAGGAGCATGACCAAGGGATATAATGGGTCCATTAAATTATATTTCTCAAATCAATTATCAACTATGGGAAAAATAGAGATCTAGGATGAGATAAAAGCATGCTTTTTTTAATAATCTATTGGAATATGCTAATATTATCTTTGGTTGGGGATGTTCCCTCCCCATAAGTATAGAAAGAATCGAAAAACATCTTTAGTAAATAGGTTGATGAAAAACCAAAGTTGTATGGGAAGGGAGGGAAGACAAAGGAGGAGAAAAAACACAAGAGATAATCTATAGAAAATGCTCAAGCACGCAAGAAAACCATGCCTAGATACATACAAGAAAATATAAGATATACAGGGATGTGAAGAATATGAAACCCTACTATACAAAACATAAATACTTGTATTTACTGACATGAGAGCATAACATAGTAACTAAATTCTTATGTATGACATCATAGAATAAGAGATCATTTTCTATAGGTCAAGCCATACAAATAAATCTTATGGCCCACGGTCTTAGAGAAATTAAAAACTATTTTTTTCTCTATTAGAAACATTATTCTTGATTGAGTTACACCTCTTCACCTTTCCATTGTGTACATCTTAACCAACTAAAGCATAATAATCATCATACATATAAACATATAAATGAGTACATTAAGTTAGAGAAGGAATAGCTTGCTATATACAATCATCCTACCTTGATTCACCAATGTGTGGTAGCTATGAATTACATGCATTTGGATTGACATAATCATGGTCAAAGATCATTATAACATCATATGATTCGTAGCAAACTGATTAGTAGATATAAGAGAAAATAAGGCATCACTCTCAACATTGATTTTTTTGCTAACATTATTAAGAAGATTAAAAAATTTAGGAGCCTCTAATTTATATGTTTCGAGATTACATACCTAAACACAAGATATATCTAAACACATATTTCCTATTGGCATATAAACATGAATGGATATATATTTTTTCTTTAAAATCCCCAAAATACGATAATTTGGGTTTTCATCTTCATCATCACTTAAACCCGATTGTATGCTTGTGGCCTCACGACCACCAACTAGATTATCAAATGTAATCATTTGTACTAGAATAAAAAAATTAGTGTGAAGGTAAAAAAATGTAGACTCAAAGTTGTTAGTTTTATGTGAAAATTGATCTAAGATTTGATGTCAGTCGTAGATCACATGTAAATCCAATCGACAAATGCTTGAACATCAAAATAGAGGAATGGAGAGAGAATCTTGAAGGAGAGAAAATATAGACAATTGCAAGAATGGTAAGAATACTCATATTACTCTCAATGAACTAGCTAAGGTGGGAGGAGAGTCTTGTATATATAACAAAATATGGGCATATACATCCAAGAGTTGCATTAAATCCAACTACCCATAATAGGTGTGAGGCATTACCTACTTAGTAAATCTTAAAACATGTGGCATAACCTACTCAAATAAGTACAAAGTAATGGTTATGAGAGATGGCATAAAAATCCAAAAGAGGGTGTGTGACTCAACTACCCCTATGTGGGAGAGAGTGACACATGTAGTTGATGGATTACGTCATATGGTCTCATATTAACCAAGTCATAAATAACCTAATCAATCTTAAATAATGTTTAGGAAAAAAATCCCCTAGTGTATAAGGAAAATAAAAAACCTACACTGACACCCCCTCTTACGCATAACTTAGGTGGGTGAAAAGATGGGACCTGAAAAAATGAAGCCTAATGAGGTATCCATGTACAAAGAGAAGAGATCCCCCAAAAATAAGAAGCCCCCAATAAGAGTAATACCCCCAAAAAAAAAAAAAATAGAGATAAAATGAAGGACTAAGAAGTCCCCTTGAAGTAGACCCTTGTTGTTACACCCAACCTTTGAATTCCAAAATTAATTTTTACTTTAATGGTAAATGCAATGATTAAGTATGTGATTATAAAATTTGGAAAGATAAATGCTACGATAAATTATGTGAATATAAAATTTGGAAAGATAAATGCTATGATGAATTATAAGTGATAAGATGTTCTCTGCATTAAATGAATTATTGTTAAATATGCAATGATATGACTTTGATGTTTATGTTAATGGCTAACTACTTGGTTGTTTTTTAAGTGGAATTGAAGGATAGTTTTCTCATGCCCTCTAGAGGGAGAGGGAGAGTATCACCCTAGAGAAGGGTAAAGTTAAGGGCTTACTAGCAATGCAATATGAGTTTCTTGCATCGTGTAGGTCAAGTGTTTGACTTAGTTTAATCAGTGTGTGTCTATGGTTGTCAATAATGTTTTGAAGGTAAGTAAAACCTAGAGGTTTCTTAGTCGTATTCTTCTCATTTTAATTAGGGTAATTGGTAACCATTTTCTAGTGTAATATATAAAGATACATATGTGTTTATGTGTGTTCTAAAAAGGAACACACACACCCACATATATATGTTATGCTCATATGGATATATATCTACATACGTATACAATGGGTATATATCGGTGTATGTATATATATGTTCACATGTGTATATACATATATTAATGGTATTAGATAATACATATATATACAATGCTAATATATACATATATATACATCATTAATATTTAAATGTACACATGCTAATGAAAGTGTGTTGGGTGATAATTGATATTGGATATTTAAGTGCTCATTGTATTTTGGTAATAATGCCAATATATAGTGGTGTGATATATCAATTGCCAACTTTGTATTTTGAACACCGCTTGGTAACAATATTAATGTTAATGCTTTGAACATATTAAAAATGTATTCTAATGTTTTATTTAGTCGATTGGTCAAGCCATGGTATAAGTAAAGGCTCGACTCTATTTATAAAGGATTGTGTATTACTTCATAAAATTTGAGTTTAACTTAATATTTGCACCAATCAAGAGACTTGATAGATTGCACTATGGTATGCCACATAAGTGGGGATAGGTAAATATATTTTCAATTTAAAATCCTTTTTAAAACTACAGTTGTGGCATTTGCCATGTGAAACTGGCTTTGGCAACCACAATTTTAACTGTTTGAATTTATTTTTAATATATAGCGTGGTTGTGGTTTTTGTCTTGGGGATTAGATGCCTTGATATCTATCTTCAATGGGGATTGTAATTGTTTCTTGTAACCTTTTGTAACTAGGTTTGGGTGGATTTTTTATTGAGAGTGACTAAGCATTAAAACTAAGGGAGATAATTTAGTTAGGAATTATCCAAAAACCAAGAATGATAAAATTTCAATGCCAAGTTAAGGAGAAAAGTAGTTATGAGTGTAGTAAAAATGAGTGAAGCCTTGAAAGTTGAGAGCATACTCACTATCATTATCGATGGGAAAGGAGGAAAAAGGGAGAAGTTGTGGTTACTCATTCTCAGAGAAAGTGTAGAAAAGAGAGTTATTCTCTCTTGGAGCATCAACCATTTACAATCTTATGCATTGCAAAAAAAGGAGGAGTTGTTGGAAGTTATTGTAAGGGAGTTAAGAATATTTTATATCCTTTAAAATAATGCATATTGCAATTAGAACAATAGATAATAGTGAAAATGAAAGTCTTGAAGCTTGAGTAATATTTTTGAAGCTACGGGTTGGGGTTATGAGATAACTTTTGAAAATCAAATATTTCAAACAACTCGATGAAAGGAAACTAGTCTCTTCATTTTCTTTCTAGTTGAAATATGTCATTTCCTTGTATATATTGGAATGATAATGGTTTTTATGAACCTGTTGTATAGGAGCGAATTTGCACCCCTTGTGTAAATTCCCCTTTCACATACCCTCACCTTAGAAAATCAAATATGAAGGTGAAATTCCACATCACCCATCCAAAATGAATCCACTTGGTGCATGTTTTGTGTGTTAGTGGGAGAATTTTCATCAAGGATGTGAGTGCGGTGCGCAAACATCTATGCGGCATGCTATCATCCCTAACAGATTCCTACGTCCAGAGTCCATAGAGACGTTACACACCTCATTGGGTTTGAATTGTAACGCCTCTATGTGACCAACCAACCCTAAAAATGGCTTCTCTCTTCCATTTTAGCCTTCAAATCCATTCTATTCACTAGGACTTCAACCCTTTTCATGCTCATTCCATCTCTCAAGCAATCTTCATTCAATCTCTCACACTTCTAGTACTCCATTTTCACAACTCCACTTGAGAATTGCAATAGTTTGACACTCCATAAACTTCACTTTTGTACATGTGAGGCTGTCATAGAAGTTGCAAGATTGGAGTCTTGTGAGACCTCCCTTCATCATCGTTGCGACTATAGTGACTTTGTCAAGTTTGTTGCTTGCATTCTCCCTTCATTGGCCTTGAGAGCCTTTGGGTGGAAGTGGTAACGCTTCATTCCTCCCTTTTGTGATTTGATAGACTAGTTTATCTCTTTTGTAGTGTTCATTGCATTTCTTTCCTTTATCATATTTTCTACTCCATTGCTTTCCTTGGTTGTCCGTGGAGGTGGAAACACCAAAGCAGGGGTTTGACTAAGGCAAACCCCTATACAACCCCAACAATTTCCCCTATTTCTTGTGTGTAGGTGAATGTGCGTGTGGAGCTTGCTAGAAAAATGGCATTTTAGAGAGTTGGTTTTCATCACCCTAGTTCTCATCTATTTATTCTATTATTTATGCACTTACTTTCTATACTTTATCATTCTATCCTTTTCATTCAAATCAGTTAGCTAGGTTGTTAGTAGGTTTTTGGTAGTTTCTCTATTATACTTTACATTTTTTGGTCATATGGATGCCAACGCACCACGCTCTCATCCCAAACCCACACTTTCATCCTTAGATAGAGAGCTATTTGAGGTGCAGTATTGACTCCAAAAACTAGGTCGCCTAGCCCAAACTAATTTTTGAGTTTGTAGAGTGACAAAAGTACTTCATAGTGCTCTTCATTCTTTATCCTTATCCAAAAACATCCTTTAGAGTGAGGTAAGTTATGGAATCCCTCCGCTCTCGACTCTCCATGACCTGGAGCCTTGATGTGGTTGGTCCCCCTCTCTTACATTTTTGGTGAACCTAACGTGAACCATTTTGGTTTTCTTTAGCAGTGTTGAAGGGTCCTTTCCTCGTATCCTAGGAGCTTTGTAGGTGTGATTGTTGTGAGGTTTTTCAACTTGCAACCCAACCCACGACCCCTAGTGGGCATAGTTGGAAGGTTCTGTAAGTGTTGTGGAATGAAGCCTTAGTTGGGTCACTGTCCAAATTGCAAACCTTTGGGGGCTTTGTGAGAGTATTGTTTAGTGTACGCAATGACTTCCTTTTTGAATCTACCTATCTACTTTGTGTTGCATATGAGTAGTGCTCCTGGTATAACCTTCACCTTGTAGGATCTACCAATGGGCTATAACAGGGAGCCATCTCCTCTTTACATCCCTGCGTGAATCAATAGGAACACTATAACAGGTGTCCTTGTTGACTCAACGTGTCAAGTGAATATTATAACTAAGGAGATCATGCTAATCAATTTCCTACATAAATATGGGTATGACGCACCTAAAATCACCATTCGTACACATAACAAACTTTCCATACATCCTTTTGGTAGCATCACTTTGTTGGTCCTTATTGGACCTAAGTTAGTGAACATGCATTTTGACATAATTTCAGGGTTCGAACTCTTCAGAGTGAAGTTAGGTATCCCTTGGCTAGTAGCTATGAATGTGGTTCCTTCGGTCATGCATAAATGTATGAATTTTATTCATGATGGTTCAGTGCACAATATCCATGACATTGACTGTAAACTACCAATTGTGTGTGGTAGTTATTCCCTAGACCACTTTTGACCCACACCCATTGGTCCGCTTCTACCTAGGATGGACCTCTTATACCAAACTCATGAGAAGTATAAGAAAGGGAACTTAATGCCTAAAGTGAGGTACCCTCCATCTCCCTATGGTGTCTCACATAGGGCTTGTTTGAAAGCTGATAGTGATGCCACCATGGCGCGTAGGAGGGAAGAAGAGAAGCGCTCTTGAGGTTCCTCTTCCTCCTCTTCCATTGTCCAACTTGACGCTTCCTCTCACCCTATTGCAACATCATCAGATCCTTCTCCACATTAGTGCGAGAATCCTATGGTGCCCGCTTGGCGAAAGCCCAAGTGTCTTGTATTCGAACTTCTCGCTCTGCCCACAGTGCCTAGGATCATTCGATATGGTAGAGAGAAGGGTTCCCATGGGGAATCCTCTATGTCTTAGCCTCCACGGCCTCCTACCACTCCTGCTCCTAAATTAGTGAATGGGAAGAGGCCCACCACTGAGGTGCTAGAGTCAACTCCCCCTATTAGCTCTCAACCTCTTCTTCCTACTCCCATTCAAGAGTCTATCCCTCCATCAGAGATGGTTGTGATGGACACCCCTATGGTTGAGCAGGAACCTTTGTCCCATCCCAGCTCCTGACCTCTAGCTCTAAGAGTCGCAGGTACCACCTTGCACGTGAGCGCAAGCATCTGTGAAAGGCTCTGGCAACTAAGCAGGCCGCTTTGCAAAGGAAAGAAGGGGAGTCGACCACCCCTATTTTAAGGCCTCCTATTATATACTCCTCTCTTGTCCCCTCTGCTTCCATTCATTCGAATTTAGTCCTTCTTTTGGCTCCTACTGTGAGTGTGAGCATCTCAGACCCTAAAAGGTTGCAGGTGTTTATCGCTCCTTTGGTTGAGCTGCCTCTTTTGATGTCCCTTTCAGACATCTCACTATTCCCTAAACCTGTTGACATGCCAAACACTTTGGTGGTGTCCATCGCAGTTTTCTCCTCCTCCTCCACACCTCTTGCCTCATTCGTGGGGAGTTCACATCCTCCAGAAAATCAAAAGGTGGAGTTTGACCCTTCTAGCAATAGGGGGTATAAGAGGATCCCACCTTCTTTAGAGGGTGGTCATGCGCTAGCTTGTGTCATCCTAGTGACGAAGCAAGTTTTGACTTCCCCTGAGTTCATCATTGCTCCTCAATCACTCAATGAGCCTAGCAGTGAATCTCAAGAACCGCCTCCCTCACTCGTTGAGGTAACACATGGCTCTCCTGTGAAGTGCATGTTTAACTCTTTGGATGAGGTCCTGACCTTGTCAGCGATCTTTGCAAAATCGTTGACCATTGCTCCATAAGAACCGAGTGGAGAAGACTTTGCGGGGCCTTCTCCTTTGGCCCTTATTGCGAGAGGGTCAGAAGCTCCTCCCCTTAACATTCCACCGCTGCAGGCTCATCTGCCTTCCCCATATAATGATCTAGATTGGGAAGCAAAGACCTCTTGGTCGATGAGTGTTAGGAGGGGGATAACTCTTCTTTACCTTTAGATTAGGTATGTGTTTATTGTGATGTGTTCCCCCATTCTTGCTTTATGTGTTCCTAGATGACCCTTTTCACCCTTGTAGGTGCTTCGATACAAGAGCGATTATGTGTCATAAACTTCCTCTATCTGTATCATCATTCTTCCTTTGTAATGTGTTATTTTTTTGGCAAATTGGGGACGATGCAAAGTGTTGGGGGCATTTAGGCTTCCCTTCCATGTTGACCCATTTTTTTAATTTTTACTTTGTCTTCTCGTGCATTCTTCACATGGTCTGATATAGTAGGGGGATGATAACAATTCATTAATATACTATTATTATACTTATATATATTTATGAGCAGCTTTGACCTTAAACTATCAGATCATCCATGTGCCCTTTGTTTGTGATGTTTTTCTCTCTTTTTTATCTTTCTCTCTTCTTTTCTTGAGTTGTGATGTTGTGGTGACCATGTGTTGTCCCTTGTGTGTGCGACAACATCACCTCGGTGACATATTTCTATGTCCCATGGGCCACAACATCACTTTTACATTCTTGCATTTATCTCCTTACGACGTTGTGTGCTTTTGCGTTTAGCTAGCACCACCCTAAGGAGGAAGCTACTATGTCAACTTCAATTTTCAAGAAACGCATTTGTTGTCAATGAATATTTTCTCGAAAATCATTGAAATTTAAAAAAAAATTACATTCTCAACTTGAAACCCTAGCGAAATGTGTTTCCTTTGTCATGGGTTTGCAAAGAAAGAACTTGAAAAATTTCCTCCAAGGAGGGAGCAAATTTTCCTGTGGAAGAAGCCTCAACCTTCCCCTTGCGAGGGGGCATTTTCTTCCTTTCGAATTCCTTGATGAAGTGAACATATTTTGAAATGATTCCTTGGTGTTGAATCAATTTGCGAAAAAACATTCTTGCACTTTCAAACAACGCATCCCTTGAGTAGACCCCTCTTCTTTTGAAGGGTTCCCGAGGGACCCCTTTGAAAGCCCTTCAATTTCTTGACTGTCTGTGTGACTATCTATTTGTTTACCTATGTGGCTACTTTTTGTTCTCTGGCATGTTTTATCTATGGATTAACATGTTGCTTTCTAGGTGCGCCTGTGAAGCCGCTTTCCAGTCCAACTCTGCAAATTCCCCTTACACTGGGATTCCTTCATGAGAGAGTACTTGGTGGAATGCCTTCTTGTAGGTATGCGGGCCTATGAGGTGCTTACATCCTATGGGATTTGTTCATCATTTGTCTAAGGGCCTTCGGTGTACTTTGTGCAACTTCGTAGTTATGTGGAGCTATGAAGTCCTTTTGTTCAAAGCTCCTCAGGAGAGAGTACCTATGGAGTCCTTTATATACCCTGTGCTTTTGAGTGTGCCATATTGTGGCATGCTTCCTTGATGGTTCAAGTATACATCTCTAACTCTTTGATCTACTTTACCGAACGCTCATAGATATTCGCACTCGCTAAAGTGTGGCAAAATGTATAGGAGCGAATTTGCACCCCTTGTGTAAATTCCCCTTTCACATACCCTCACCTTAGAAAATCAAATTTGAAGGAAAAATTCCACATCACCCATCCAAAATGCATCCACTTGGTGCGTGTTTTGTGTGTTGGTGGGGGAATTTTTGTCAGGGACACGAGTGCAGCATGCAAACATCTGTACGACGCGTTGTCGTCCCTGACAAATTCCTACTTCCAGAGTCCACAGGGACATTACACACCTCATTGGGGTCAAATTGTAATGCCTTTGTGCGACCAATCGACCCAAAATATGGCTCCTCTCTTCCATTTTAGCTTTCAAATCCATTTTATTCACTAGGAATTCAACTCTTTTCATGCTCATTTAATCTCTCAAGCAATCTTCATTCAATCTCTCACACTTCTAGCAATCCATGTTCACAACCCCACTTGAGCATTGTAGCAGTTTGACACTCCATCAACTTCACTTTCGTACATGTGAGGCCACCATAGAAATTGTGAGCTTGGAGTCTTGCGAGACCTCCCTTCATCACCATTGTGGTTGTGGTGACTTTTCCAAGTTTGTTGCTTGCATTCTCCCTTCATTGGCCTTGAGAGCCTTTGGGTGGAGGTGGTAATGCTTCATTCCTCCATTTTGTGATTTGATAGAGTAGTTTATCTTTTTTGTAGTGTTCAGTGCATTTCTTTCCTTTATCATACTTTCTACTCTATTGCTTTCCTTGGTTTTCCATGGAAGTGGAAACACCAAAGAGGGGGTTTGACTGAGGCAAACCCCTACACAATCCCAACAATTTTCCCCTCTTTCTTGTGTGTAGGTGAACGTGTGTGTGGAGCTCGCTGGCGAACTGGAATTTCAGTGAGTTGGTTTTCATCACCCTAGTTCTCATCTACTTATTCTATTATTTTTGAACTTACTTTTCATACTTTATCATTCTATCATTTTCGTTAAAATTAGTTAGCTAGGTTAGCAATATGTTTTTGGTAGTTTCTCTACTATACTTTACATTTTATGGACGTACGGATGCCAACGCGCTAGATAGATGCCAGCGTGTCGCGCTGTCGTCCCAAACCCGCACTGTCATCCTCGGACAGAGAGTTGTCTGAGGTGTAGTATTGACTCCAAAAACTAGCTCACCTAGCCCCAACCATATTTTTGGGTTTGTAGAGTGAAAAAAGTACTTCATAGTGCTCTTCATTCTTGATCCTCATCCCAAAACATCCTTTAGAGTGAGGTAACTTAGGGCAACTCTCTGCTCTCGGCTCTCTGTGACTTGGAGCCTTGACATGGTTGGTCCCCCTCTCTTACACCTATATTGAGGCAATCTTGACTATAATCTTTCCTATGCAAGTATCATTTCTTATTTTTAATCTTTCTCATTGAAATAGTTTTTCTTTTGGGTTTATTGGAAAGAACTAATTCCTTTAAATTAATATGAGGTATTATTACTCTTAAACCCTCTTTTTCAAACAAATGGTTGTGAAAGGATCTTGAAATATGCCACTTAAATGATGAGTCTTTCTCTATTCTTAAAGGAAATTTTTTTCCTTCTTTTCCAATCCGTAAGATTTTAGTTGAATGCAATTAATTTATAAATAAAGTTCATTAAAGAACCTATGGTAAGTAAATGTTGAACCAAGTTTTCTTTGTTGTTATTGAACCAAAGATTGTTTGGCTAAGAACCAAAGAATTGGTAGAAAATTCTAAAGCACATTCAATGCTGGACCTTTGATAGAGATACCTACTTGGTGCAATATATTAGTTATTCTTTGTATTTTTTACAAACATCTTGTCAAAAAAAATTTAAATTTAAACTAGAATCTTTAAAAGAAATACCTCATTGTTTGTCTAAAGAGACTAAACCCTAAATGTGAGTTATGTTCTTTAATGGGAAAACACTCATCAAAATGGGGTACTTTGTTTATGGTGTCTATATATATTATAGTAAAATAAACATAAATATGTTTATGGATATGGAAGGGGGTTCACCACAATGAATTGATAACAAAGGAGGTATGATGAGCATATTTTTCTAATTTCATTCAATGAAATGAGATCCAAACAATGAAATTAATAACAACCAAAAGGTGAGTCAAATCAAGTTATGAATCTGCAAATTTCCCTTTTTCACTAGGACAGGGGTCTAGGTTAAGCATCTTGGGGAGAAAGATTAAAACTATCAAATCAAACCCAAAATGCAAGCTATAAAGTGCAAATAAAAGGTTGTACTCAAAACTAATGAAACCAACAATTAAAAGGCAGATCTGAGAAAGGCGAAATGATATGTACCAGCCACCAAAATTTCCTTCTTGGAGCTCGTTGAGGACTCATTCGCCCTATGGCGAATGGGTCCTGGCTAGGGCTCTGTAAAAATTCTTTCTAGGTTCTCTGCTTTTGTGTCTACACTCCAGATTTCCAAGTTTCACAATCGGAGAGCCAAAAATAAATCCAGTAGAAGAGTTTCTGTGAGATGATAACTTTCCTTACAACTTTGAAAACTTTTCAACTTTCTTCAATTTTGCTCTTCAAAGGATCTTCCACCTAAAACCTGCAAATACAAACACAAGAGGAGAAAAATGTTGTTTTTGGTGATGGCGGGTTAGGCTTGCTCAAACCCCATTTGAGTATTTAAACTTTGAAATGAAATCAAATAACATGAAGGAAATGATGAATGAACAATGTGATGTCACAAATTCACCAAACCCTTGATTAAACCTTGGAATGCAAATATGCAACTAGCATGAAGTGGCCTCAATGGATATAGATCTTGATCTTGAAACTTGATTTGAAATGATGTCTTTGAATGCTTGAATGGATCATGAACTCCACATCACCATATTAGCTCAAAAAACATGCATGATGCAAGAATACTTTGACATGATGATAATATCTTGATTGCTGCAATAAATATTCACTAAATCTTCTCTTGAATGACTTGAAATTCCCCCGAATTACTCTTGATAATGCTCACTTGAATGCTCTTAACTTGCTTGAAATCTTCTAGCTTGAAAATCTTAGGATGAAACATAGTGAAATGACCTCTTATTTATACATATGTTAACATTAATTCTCAAAATTCAAATAACACAAGCCGACATGTGAATACACATTTGAAATCATTGAAATACTACCAAAAACATATTTGAAATTTAGGTCCTATGTCTAAGTGAGGACCCATTCACCCTTGGGTGAACGGGTCCTAGGTCACTTACCTAGGACACACATTCTCTAATGTTAAGTGTTATGTCATGGCATTGATGAATGTCAAGTCTTACCCTTCAAAAATTACAATTAATTAGGCTTGGATTTGAATTAAAGGGGATAATTAAGGGAAATTAAGCTCAATTGATTAAAGGGGCCCTAGATAAGTGTGAAAGTGTAAAGGGGCACACTTTACAACTCTAAAACAAGGCACAACTAGGTCCATTTTAATAAATAAGGTCCTAAACTTAATGTGAATATGTAAAATACATATTACAACACTAAATTAAGGTATAATTAAGCTTATTTTAATTAATTCCAAATTAAGTGTGAAAAAGGGATACTTTTTCCTACATTACATTTAGCCCTCACTTTAGTGAGAGGATTTACCAATGTCAAACTCAAAGTAAAGTGGGCATTCAAGACATATGTATGGAACAATGAAAAATATACTCAATCATACAACATCAAAGACCAGGAAGATCAAGCCTCGACTGTTCGATGTGGCGCGAACACATCTAAGCTTTTTGTTGTGTGCTCACTCCAAGCTAGTGGAACCTCGGGCTGTCCACTACCCGAGTCTCCCAATGGGTGGAAAATCATATTGAATTTGTCCCTTTGAAAACTTCAATAAGGTGCCACAAGACAAGGTTTCATGATTCATAAGGCTTAACAAGTTGTGTTATGCTTAGCACCTATGAACAAGGTAAGGCTCCATTGGAAATCAAAGTGTGTTATCCTTGGTGGCCTTCAAGAGGGTTTCAAGCTCCATAGGGCTTAACAAGTTGTGTTATGCTAAGCACCCATGAACAAGGCAAGGCTCCACTAGCAAGCAAAGTGTGTTATGCTTGGTGGCCTTGAAGAGGGTTTCAGCTTCACAAGGTTAAGAAGTTGTATTATGCTAAACACTTATGAACAAAATGAAAATAAAGGTTTGTTGAAAGGGATCTTTCTTAATTCGTGTAAGGTCTCTTCTTAGGGAACAAGTTAAGAGTACAAGATTCAGAACTTAGGGAATACAGTGTGTCGCATCACCACTAAGAGGAAAGTCATATGCTAAGAAATATTGAACTCTTGGAGGACATAAAACCCAATGATACCACAAAGAAAAGGATGAATCATAGGAAGAAATAAAATCACACCATGAAACATGAGAAATGTCGAAAGATATTGTCAATGTATGCCCCTACTTTACAAAAATTTCTACACTATTGTTGTGAGAAATTACTTTAAAGTAGGTAATGTTCAATCCTAAGACATGAGAGCTTACTCAGAAAGCTCTATGCCAATTCATTAGTTCTTGAAATGAATCTACATCATGAAAAAGGAAGGAGGGGTTGCCCCCAAAAACACATAAGGGATCTACGGATTCAGGGTCAGTATATCTTTTCTACAATGTTGTTATAGAGCTCAGAAATGTCGTCATTCCCCAAATACTCATAGAATAGGAATAATGACACATATAGAGCGAAAAAAGAAAGAAAACATTTTAGGTCAACATGGAAGAGACCTAAATTTCTTGACGCATTGCATCATCCCCAAAAGGAAAACACAAGACAAGCAAAAAAGATAAATGTTTATGGCATAGAGAAGAATGTAGGTACAAATAGAGGAATGCACAAAAAGAGAGATACATCAAACAAAACAGTACGAGGGATAACATTCCATAGATGCAAACACACAAAGAACATGAAAAAGAAAATAATGCAAAAGACTAGTAAGACACATGCGAGTCAACCTATACCAAGTCGTTTGCATCCCAATCTTGCTCAGTATATGCGAAAGAAGGATAACTAGCCAGAGGGACAACATCAAGTGTTGAACTAAGACAAGCACCAAGCTCAACACTTTTATTAGTAGGATCATCTTTTAAGCTCATAGAAGAGGAAAACATTTGATTTAATTCATTATGCACTTCCTCATCAATCTTATCAATTTCAACATCATCATCTAAATTAATCACAATAGGAGGTTGAATGATAATATCCGTAAGAGTTTGTTTTTGTTTATGTTGTGGTGAGGGCAAAGAGACGTCATGCCTTGCTAGAGACAAGTTTGGATTTTGATTTTCTATTTTGTTCTTTTCTTATTTTTCTTGTAACAAATGAGCAATAGCACGATGTCTACACCTATGCTCTCTAGAATTTCAATTTCGTTTCATTCTATTTTAAATTTGTGATTGTGTAGGAGTGGGTTTGTCAACCATAGGTTTGTTTTCTTCTCTTAAGGGAGGAATGAAAGGAACCACTTTCTCTTTAGCTTTGTAAAATTATTTGATTTTAGGAGGCACAACATAATTATTTTGGTTATCTTGTGGTCTCTTATATGAATTGGGTGAAGGATTTGTAATAGGTTGTTGTTGGATAGTTGAAAGGGCTTTCGGTTCAATCTTGGTTTCATCGAGGATAGGAGAATTAATCATGGGTTGATATAATTTTTCTATATGCTTTGCCTTAAAATTTTGGTAGGATTTGAAAAAATAAATCTTCACGAGGTCGAATAGGTTCAATAGGCTCAATCCAAAAGAAATCCAATGAAAATTTCCCATGGTAAGACATAGGATTAAAGCCACTATCACGCATTGTAAAGATCTCATTGCCAAAGGGAAAATTCAAACATTTATGCATAACCAATGGGACGACATTCATGGAGCGAAGCTATGGATAGCCTAACTTCACATGAAACTAATCCAATGTAGGGATGATGGTGAATGAGACATTTAATGTTTTCAATCCAACCTTTAGAGGGAGATTTATCGAGCCAATCACAGGGCAAGAAAAAAAATTATGAATTTTGATTCATGCTTTCAATTTGTCATATATATCTTGATGAATCTCATGCACAAATAGGAATTCTTTAGTGATCATGTTCTCTACACAGACAAGATCAATTAATATCCCATTGGTAGGATTGTCATTGATTCTTTCATCTATGTAAAGAGGACCATCGGGTGCATGTTTAAGTATATCTTGTTGTGAGAAATAAATATCAAGAGACATTTTGGTTTGGACCTTACGAAGTTTAGCATCAATAAATTCCACTACTTTATCCATTTGGTGCTCATTGTCGTCTTTTGTGTTTTCATCATTTGTGTCAACATTCATCACATCATTCTTTGTTTCACTAGCTTTGAAAAATGAAATGGTGTATTTCAACATGGGATTGGTAAAGATTTGTAATTTTTAATTAGGAAGAGCTACAGACTTATTACCTTGATCGTTCAGACCTCCAATTTAAAGTTGATTAGAATCAATGAGGTCTTGCACAAGATTTTTAAGACGCTTATAATGTTTCGTATCATGTCCATTTTGTTGGTGGAAATGGCAATAAGCATTTGATATATAGTTTGAATGTAATGGCTTATTAGGATTAGGAGCTCTGACAGGAGGTAAGGAAATCATATTCTTATTCAAGAGCTATAACATGATATTATGATGGGTATTGGGTAGAGGGGTAAATTGTCTATTCTTATCCCCAAAAGCAAAGGAATTTGTCGTCATTATGGTTCTATTTATAGTTGTGGAAGGGGGTTCACCACAATGAATTGATAATAAAGGAGGTATGATGGGCATATTTTTCTAATTCCATTGAAGGAAATGAGATCCAAACAATAAAATTACTAGCAACCAAAAGGTGAGTCAAATCAAGGTATGACTTTCCAAGTTTCCCTTTTTCGCTAGGATGGGGGTCTAGGTTAAACAACACTTTGGGGAGAAAGATTAAAATCTATCAAATCAAACACAAAATGCAAGCTATAAAGTGCAAATGAAAGACTATACTCAAAACTAATGGAACCAACAATTAAAAGGCAGATATGAGGAAGGGAAAATGATGTGTACCAATCACCAAAAGTGCCTTCTTGAATCTCACTAAGGACTCATTCGCCCTATGGTGAATGGGTCCTGGTTAAGGCTCTGTAAAAATGTTTTTTGGGTTCTCTAATTTTGTGTCTGCACTCCCAGATTCCCGAGTTTCACAGTTGGAGAGCCAGAAATAAATCTTATAGAAGTGTTTCCGTGAGATGGCAACTTTCCTTGCAACTTTCTTCAATTTTTCTCTTCAAATGATCTTCCACCTAAAACCTACAAATACAAACACAAGAGGAGAAAATTTTGGTTTTTGGTGATGGGGAGTTTGCATTGGTCAACCCCTTTTGATTATTTAAACTTTGAAATGAAATCAAATAACATGACGGAAATGATGAATGAACAATGTGATGTCACAACTCACCAAACCCTTGATTAAACCTTGGAATGCAAATTTGCAACTAGCATGAAGTGGACTCAATGGATATAGATCTTGATCTTGAAACTTGATTTGAAATGATGTATTTGAATGCTTGAATGGATCATGAACTCTACATCACCATATTAGCTCAAACAACATGCATGATGCAAGAAGACTTTGACATGATGATAAGATCTTGATTGCTGCAATAAATATTCACTAAATTTTCTCTTGAATGACTTGAAATTCCCTTGAATTACTCTTGATAATTCTCACTTGAATGCTCTTAACTTTCTTGAAATATTCTAGCTTGAAAATCTTAGGATGAAACATAGTGAAATGACCTCTTATTTATATATATGTTAACATTAATTCCCGAAATTCAAATAACACAAGCTGACATGTGAATACACATTTGAAATCACTGAAATACTACCAAAAGCATATTTAAAATTTAGGTCCTATGTCTAAGTGAGGACCCATTCTCCCTTGGGCAAATGGGTCCTAGGTCACTTACCTAGGACACACATTCTCCAATGTTAAGTGTTATGTCATGGAATTGATGAATGTCGGGTCTTACCCTTCTGAAATTACAATTAATTAGGCTTGGATTTGAATTAAAGGGACAATTAAGGGAAATTAAGCTCAATTGATTAATGAGGCCCTAGATAAGTGTGAAAGTGTAAAGGGGTACACTTTAAAACACTAAAATAAGGCACAACTAAGTCTATTTTAATAAATAAGGTCCTAAAATTAATGTGAATATGTAAGATACATATTACAACACTAAATTAAGGCATAATTAAGTTTATTTTAGTTAATTTCAAATTAAGTGTGAAAAAGGGATACATTTAGCCCCCCCTTTAGTGAGAGGATGACCCCATGTAAAATTCACACTAAAGTAGACATTCAAGACACATATGTATGCAAAAATGACAAATATACTCAATCATACAATCAAAGACCAAGAATATGAAGCCTCGACTGTCCGATGCAACATGAAACACGTCTAAGCTTTTTGTCGTGTGCTCACTTCGGGGTAGTGGTACCTCAAGTTGTCCACTAGGTGATTTTCCCAATGGGTGGAAAATCATATCAAAGTTTTCCCTCTGACAACTTCAATAAGGTGCCACAAGACAAGGTTTCGTGATTCATAAGCCTTATCAAGTTGCATTATGCTAAGCACCTATGAACAAGGCAAGGCTTCATTGGCAAGCAAGGTGTTTTATGCTTGGTGGCCTTGAAGAGGGTTTTGGGCTCCATAGGGCTTAACAAGTTGTGTTCTACTAAGAACCTATGGAAAAAATCAAATAAAGGTTTATTCAAAGGGATCTTGCTTAATTCATGTAAGGTCTTCTTCTTAGGTAACATCATGCTTAATATCTCCAAGAGAGGACAAGTTAAGAGTAAAAGATTCACAACTTAGGGAATGCAGTGCATCACATCACCACTAAGAGGGAAGTTGTACACTAAGAAATATCACACTCTTTGAGGACATCAAACCCAATGACAACAACAAGAAAAGGACAAATCACAAGAAGAAAGAAAATCACACCATGAAACATGAGAAATGTCGAAAGATATTGTCAATGTATGCCCCCACTTTAAAGAAATTGCTACACCATTACTATGAGCAATTGCTTTAAAGTAGCCAATGTTCAATCCTAAGAAATGAGAGCTTACCCGAAAATCTCTATGCCAAGTCATATGTTTCCAAGATGAAGCTATGCCATGAAAAATGAAGGAAGGGTTGCCCCTAAAAATACATAAGGGATCTACATATTCAAGGTTAGTATCTTTGCTACAATGTTGTTATAGAGCTCAGAAACATCATCATTCCACAAATACTCATAGAACAGGTAGAATGACACATAGAGAGTGAAAACAAAAAAAAAAGATTTTGGGTCAACATGGAAGAGACCTAAATGTCTCGATGCCTTGCATCATCCCCAAAAGGAAAACACAAGACAAGCAAAAAAAAAATGTTTATGACATATAGAAGAAAGTAGGTACAAATAGAAGAATGCACAAAAAGAGAGAGATACATCAAACAAAACAATATGGGGGGATCACATTACACACATGTAACCACACAAAGAACATGAAAAAGAAAGTAAAGAAAAAAACTAGTAAGGCACATGCGAGTCAACCTATAGCAGGTCGTCTGCATCCCAATCTTGTTCAGTATATACAAAAGGAGGACAACTAGCCAAAGGGATAACATCAAGCACCAAACTAGGACATGCACCAAGTTCAACACTCTTATTAGTAGGATCATATTTTAAGCTCATAGAAGAGGAAAATATTTGATTAAATTCATTATACACTTCCTCATCAATCTTAGCAATTTCAATATTATCATCTAAATTAATCAAAACAAGAGGTTGAATACTAATATCCATAAGAGTTTGTTGTTGTTTATGCTACAGCGAGGGTGAAGATACATCATGCCTTGCTGGAGACAAGTTTGGATTTTGATTTTCTATGTTGTTATTTTCTTCTTTAGCTTGTAAAAAATGAGCAATAGCAAGACGTCTATCTCTACGATCTCTAGCATTTCGATTTCATTTCATTATGTTTTCAATTTGTGATTGTTTAGGAGCGGGTTTTACAACCATAGGTTTATTTTATTCCCTTAAGGGAGGAACACAAGGAACCATAGGAAGTTGTTCAAACACTTTATATTTAGCTTTGTAAACTTGTTTAATTTTAGGAGGCACAATGGGATTGTTTTGGTTATCTCGTGGTCTCTTATAGGATGTGGGTGAAGGATTTGTAATAGGCTGGTTTTTGATAGTTGGAAGGGATTTTTATTCAATCTTGGTTTCGTCGAGGATAGGAGACTTAATCATGGGTTGAGGCATATTGCTAAGGGATAATTCTACTATACACTTTTCCTTGAACTTTTGGTAGGATTTAAAAAAGAAAACTTCATGGGGTCTAATAGGTTCAATAAGCTCGGGCCAAAAGAAATCGAATGACAAGTTCCCATGGGAAGACATAGGATTAAAGCTACTACGATGCACTGTAAAGATCTCATTGGCAAAGGGAAACTTAAAAAATTTATGCACAACCAACGGGATGGAATTCATGGAGTGAAGCCATGGATAGCCTAACCTCACATGAAATTGGTCTGACATCGGGATGATGGTGAATGAGACATTTAATGTTTTCACTCCAACATTTAGAGGGAGATTTATCGAGCCAATCATAGGGCAAGGAGAACCATTATGAATTTTGATCCATGCTTTTGATTTTTCATATATATCTTGATAAAGCTCATGCACAAATAGGAATTCTGCAGTGATCACATTCTCTACATAGATGAGATCAATTAATATCCAATTAGTAGGCTTGTCATTTATTCTTCCAACTATGTAAAGAGGACCATCAGGTGCATGTTTAAGTATGTCTTGTTGTGGGAAAGCAATATCAAGCGACATTTTGGTTTGGCCCTTATAAGATTTAGCTTCAATAAAGTTGACCATTGTATGTATATTATCATTTTCTTTATATTTAAAGTTCTTGTTAAGGATTTAAGCGATGCTACATAAAATTTATATTCCTTGTTCATTCTTAAGTAGCTTTCTTATGTTATCTAACATAGAAACCACATCAGGACTCACAAGATTTTGCAATATTTCTATTTCTTCATCTATAAAAATATTCTTGTTAAGGATGTAAGTGAGGCTACATAAAATTTATATTCCTTGTTCATTCTTAAGTAGCTTTCTTATGTTATCTAACATAGAAACCGCATCAGGACTCACAAGATTTTCCAATATTTCTATTTCTTCATCTATAAATCTTATATTTTCTTGTGGCATATGAGTAGCATCATGCACATGAGTTGTAGGTATGGAAGTCATTGGGAATGAGGTATGCAAGCTATGAACCATAGAGGGTTGATTATCAACACTATAAGTGAAATAGTTAGAAAACCCAAGATCCATGGTGAATGGTGTATTGCAAGATGGCATGAGTCTCAAAATACCTCTCACAATAGTATTGCCAATAGGACACCAAGTTGTGAAGCTCATACAAGTTTCACAAACTTAATGTATGCTCCCAAAATGGAAAGAAGGTGAAATGCAATGTAGTAATCTAGAATGCAAATGCAATTTTTAGATTTTGAACAAGATAATATTCTAATTATGTTATGCAAAAACCTAAAAATAATGTATTATAAATGCAATTTTGAATTCACCCAATGCACTATTTTTATCAAATGAAGCTAAGTATGACCAAATTGAAGAAACAAAAGTAAAGAAAAATATGTTTATGGTTATGGAAGGGGGTTCACCACAATAAATTGATAACAAAAGAGGTATGATGGACATATTTTTCTAGTTTCATTCAAGGAAATGAGACTCAAACAATGAAATGACTAACAACCAAAAGGTGAGTCAAATCAAGGTACGAATCTGCAAATTTCCCTTTTTCACTAGGATAGGGGTCTAGGTTAAACAACACTTTGGGAAGAAATATTAAAAACTATCAAATCAAACCCAAAATACAAGCTATAAAGTGCAAATAAAATATTGTACTCAAAACTAATGGAACCAACAATTAAAAGGTAGATCTGAGAAAGGGGAAATGATGTGTACTAGTCACCAAAAGTTCCTTCTTGAAGCTCACTAAGGACTCATTCACTCTATTGCGAATGGGTCCTGGCTAGGGCTCTGTAAAAATGCTTTCTAGGTTCTCTGCTTCTATGTCTGCACTCCCAGATTTCCAAGTTTCATAGTCAGAGAGCTGGAAAGAAATCTTGTAGAGGAGTTTTTGTGAGATGACAACTTTCCATGCAACTTTGACAACTTTGCAACTTTCTTCAATTTTTCTCTTCAAAGGATCTTCCACCTAATACCTGCAAATACAAACACAAGAGGAGAAAAATGTTGTTTTTGGTGATGGGGGGTTTGCCTTGGTCAAACCCCGTTTTAGTATTTAAACTTTGAAATGAAATCAGATAACATGAAGGAAATGATGAATGAACAATGCGATATCACAACTCACCAAACCCTTGATTAAGCCTTGGAATGAAAATTTGCAACTAGCATGAAGTGGACTCAATGGATGCGGATCTTGATCTTGAAACTTGATTTGAAATGATGTCTTTGAATGCTTGAATGGATCATGAACTCTATATCACCATATTAGCTCAAAAAACATGGATGATGCAAGAAGACTTTGACATGATAATGGAATCTTGATTGCTACAATAAATCTGATCTTGAATGCCTTGAAATCCCCTTGAAATGCTCTTGATAATGCTCACTTGAATGCTCTTAACTTGCTTGAAATCTTCTAGCTTGAAAATCTTAGGATGAAACATAGTAAAATGACCTCTTATTTATACATATGTTAACATAAATTCCCAAAATTCAAATAACACAAGCTGACATGTGAATACACATTTGAAATCATTGAAATATCACCAAAAACATATTTGAATTTTAGGTCCTAGGTATAAGTAAGGACCCATTTGCCCTTGGGTGAATGGGTCCTAGGTCACTTAACTAGGACACACATTCTCCAATGTTAAGTGTTATGTTATGGCGTTGATAAATGTCAGGTTTTACCCTTCATACATTGTAATTAATTAGGCTTGGATTTGAATTAAAGGGTCCAATTAAGGGAAATTAAGCTCAATTCACTAATGAGGCCCTAGATAAGTGTGAAAGTGTAAAAGGGGTACACTTTACAACACTAAAACAAGGCAAAGCTAGGTCCATTTTAATAAATAAGGTCCTAAACTTAATGTGAATATGTAAAATACATATTACAACACTAAATTAAGACATACTTAAGTTTATTTTAATTAATTCCAAATTAAGTGTGAAAAAGGGATACTTTTTCCTACACTACATATAGTATGACCAGGAAAGACAGATTATTACTTTTTGTTGTGAATTTTTGTCAAAATTTTATGAGAGTAGTTACTCTCATGAGTTTTGTAAGCTCCAAACTTGTGGAAGTAGCCAAAACCCAAGTAGTTACGTGATGTAACTCAGGTGTTCAAAGTTAGGAATAACCAACCAAATCAGTTGATTCCGACTTAGGGAGTCAATGTGTGATAAGTAAGAGCTTTCAATATGATCAACCAATGGTCAAATAACAAGTTCAAGACAACTTAGGTCAGTTCTAGTTCTCCAAGTCAAGTAGAGGTGGGTGAAAAAATGACTCCACTCATAAGTAGTGGTTGAACATAGTTCAAATACTTTAGCCAAAGTGAGCACAATAGTCTCTACTTGCACTTGTCAATTCATTGTGTTTCAGATTCACTTAACTAATTAGAGTTGTCATTCATAGTTGGAAGGTATCCATAGTTGAAATTGGTTTGACATCGGGATGATGGTGAATGAGACATTTAATGTTTTCAGTCCAACCTTTAGAGGGATATTTATCGAGCCAATCACAGGGCAAGCAAAACCATTATGCATTTTGATCCATGCTTTCTATTTTTCATATATATCTTGATAAATGTCATGCACAAATAGCAATTCTTCAGTGATCACGTTCTCTACATAGACGAGATCAATTAATATCCCATTAGTAGGCTTGTCATTGATTCTTCCAGCTATGTAAAGAGGACCATCAGGTGCATGTTTAAGTATGTCTTGTTGTGGGAAAGCAATATCAAGCGACATTTTGGTTTGGCCCTTATAAGGTTTAGCTTCAATAAAGTTGACAGTTGTATGTATATTATCATTTTCTTTATTTTTAAAGTTCTTGTTAAGGATGTAAGTGATGCTACATAAAATTTCTATTCCTTGTTCATTCTTAAGTAGCTTTCTTATGTTATCTAACATAGAAACCACATCAGGACTCACAAGATTTTGCAATATTTCTATTTCTTCATCTATAAATCTTATATTTTCTTGCGGGATATGAGTAGCATCATGCACATGAGTTGTAGGTATGGAAGTCATTGGGAATGAGGTATGCAAGCTATGATCTATAGAGGGTTGATTATCAACACTATTAGTGAAACAGTTAGAAAACCCAAGATCCATGGTGAATGGTGTATCACAGGATGACATGAGTCTCAAAATACCTCTCACAATAGCATTTCCAATAGGACACCAAGTTGTGAAGATCATACAAGTTTCACAAACTCAATGTATGCTCCCAAAATGGAAAGAAGGTGAAATGCAATGTAGTAATCTAGAAAGCAAATACAATTTTTAGATTCTGAACAAGATAATATTCTAATTATGTTATGCAAAAACTTGAAAATAATGTCTTATAAATGCAATTTTGAATTCACCCAATGCACTAGTTTTATCAAATGAAGCTAAGTATGACCAAATTGAAGAAACAAAAATAAAGAAAAATATGTTTATGGTTATGGAAGGGGGTTCACCACAATGAATTGATAACAAAGGAGGTATGATGCACATATTTTTCTAATTTCATTCAAGGAAATGAGACTCAAAAAATGAAATGACTAACAAACAAAAGGTGAGTCAAATCAAGGTATGAATCTGCAAATTTCGCTTTTTCACTACGACAGGGGTCTAGGTTAAACAACACTTTGGGGAGAAAGATTAAAACTATCAAATCAAACTCAAAATACAAGCTATAAAGTGCAAATGAAAGATTTTACTCAAAACTAATGGAACCAACAATTAAAAGGCAGATCTGAGAAAGGGGAAATGATGTGTACTAGTCACCAAAAGTGCCTTCTTGAAGCTCACTGAGGACTCATTCACCCTATTGCGAATGGGTCCTGGCTAGGGCTCTATAAAAATGCTTTCTAGGTTCTCTACTTCTATGTCTGCACTCCCAGATTTCCAAGTTTCATAGTTAGAGAGTCAGAAAGAAATCTTGTAGAGGAGTTTATGTGAGATGACAACTTTCCATGCAACTTTCTTCAATTTTTCTCTTCAAAGGATCTTCCACCTAATACCTACAAATACAAACACAAGAGGAGAAAAATGTTGTTTTTGGTGATTTAGTATTTAAACTTTGAAATGAAATCAGATAACATGAAGGAAATGATGAATGAACAATGCGATATCACAACTCACCAAACCCTTGATTAAGCCTTGGAATGCAAATTTGCAACTAGCATGAAGTGGACTCAATGGATGCAGATCTTGATCTTGAAACTTGATTTGAAATGATGTCTTTGAATGCTTGAATGGATCATGAACTCTACATCACCATATTAGCTCAAAAAACATGGATGATGCAAGAAGACTTTGACATGATAATGGAATCTTGATTGCTACAATAAATCTGATCTTGAATGCCTTGAAATCCCCTTGAAATGCTCTTGATAATGCTCACTTGAATGCTCTTAACTTGCTTGAAATCTTCTAGCTTGAAAATATTAGGATGAAACATAGTGAAATGACCTCTTATTTATACATATGTTAACATAAATTCCCAAAATTCAAATAACACAAGCCGACATGTGAATACACATTTGAAATCATTGAAATATCACCAAAAACATATTTGAATTTTAGGTCCTAGGTATAAGTGAGGACCCATTCACCCTTGGGCGAATGGGTCCTAAGTCACTTACCTAGGACACACATTCTCCAATGTTAAGTGTTATGTTATGGCGTTGATAAATGTTGGGTTTTACCCTTCATAAATTGTGATTAATTAGGCTTGGATTTGAATTAAAGGGTCCAATTAAGAGGAATTAAGCTCAATTAACTAATGAGGCCCTAGATAAGTGTGAAAGTGTAAAAGGGGTACACTTTACAACACTAAAATAAGGCACAACTAAGTCCATTTTAATAAATAAGGTCCTAAACTTAATGTGAATATGTAAAATACATATTACAACACTAAATTAAGACATAATTAAGTTTATTTTAATTAATTCCAAATTAAGTGTGAAAAAGGGATACTTTTTCCTACACTACATATAGTATGACTAGGAAGAACAAATTATTACCTTTTGTTGTCAAGTTTTGTCAAAAGTTTATGAGAGTAGTTACTCTCATGAGTTTTGTAAGCTCCAAACTTGTGGAAGTAGCCAAGAACCAAGTAGTTACGTGACGTAACTCGGGTGTTCGAAGTTAGGAATAACCAGCCAAATTAGTTGATTCTGACTTAGGGAGTCGATGTGTGATAAGTAAGAGCTTTCAATATGATTAACCAATGGTCGAATAAAAAGTTTGAGTCAACTTAGGTCAGTTATAGTTCTCCAAGTCAAGTAGAGGTGGGTGAACAAACGAATCCACTAGTAAGTAGTGGTTGAACATAGTTCAAATACTTTAGCCAAAGTGAGTGCAATAGTCGCTGCTTGCACTTGTCGATTCATTGTGTTTCAAATTCACTTAACTAATTAGAGTTATCATTCATAGTTAGAAGGTATCCATAGTTGATTGATGGTATTGGTTAAGTAGGGCACAACACTAGAGCTCAGATGGAAATACTGGGGGGTTCTTAACTATAACCTTCATTGAAGGGTAGGTCCACTTCTAGTTAGGAAGGTGTGTGGGGGACTATTAGTCTATGGTTGGAGGTAAAGCACCTGGGTGATGCTCTCCCTCTTTTAGATGACATGTTGAGTCTTGGAAGATAGAAAGTATCCAGATATGGGATCTCTGTGCTGGCAATGTGTGTTGTCATTGATGTCAACTCAACATATGTTGTCATTGTTTTCAATTAGAGGTCATTGGTGAAGTTGGAGAGACTAAAAATTATTATGTGATGAGATATTTGAGAGAATTTGTGTTGAATCAACATGATTAGAGACATTGAAGAAAGTCTAGAAAATCATCAGATGTGTCCATGGCAGAATATCAGTTTGGATGATTGGTAAGTATATGGTAACACATTGTTACATATGCTTTATGTTTTGGTCATGGTCCATGCAATTATATTGGTTTGTGCCTACATGCTCAAGGGGTCAATGGATTAATATTTGAGTTAGATTCATACTTGTTTGATTATGGAAACTTGTTTAAGGCATGAAAAGTGCATTTCCCTATGTTTGGGTGTTGGTAATTTGGTCTGCATCTTGTCACATTGCAAGATCCTGTTATGCAGCTCTAGAGTTAAGATTGGTAATGTGTAAGGATTATATTTCCTAGATTTTAAGTCATATCCTCTTCTACAAAAAAAGTTACAAGTGTTTGTTCTCAGGATTATTATTCAACAGTATAATGTGTCTTAGTTGACTCACTAGAATGCATTTGCATTCTTCTACAGTGAATGGTATGCTTGTGTGGATTTGGGAATATGTTTAAGATGGTATAAAGGATTCAGTGATATGAGTTTCAAGTGAATTGGTGCTCCACAGTGCTATGTCTTATGTGTTGAAGTGTCACAAATTGCCTGGGTTGCTCTATTTCTGCTAGTTCAGTGAGATTATTCACTTGTGCCAGTATTTGGTGATTGACTTCTTTAGGATATGATTTTAGAGAGGTTGCATTTCCTTCATTTTTGTTTGCATGATTTTTTGGTCTTTCCCTAGTGATGTAAAAGAAAACAATTAATAGTTTTGAAAGTGGTGTTGATAATTAGGACAACAATGTGAGTTCCTTCATTTGCAGTTGACATGACCTACCTTAATTGCTTTGAAGGATATATTGGGGTGTGTCATCATGTTTTTGGGGCTGGACATGCTTTGGGTTGATCCGTAACCTAATTTTATTGATGCTACATGTGTTTGAAATTGACTCATATTTGGTCACACGTTTCAATTTATAGGTCCTATTGGTCCCGACCTAGTTAGTGTTTTGAGGAGTTGTGAAATATATATAAGTATGAATAGATCACTTGTGAATACAAAAGAAGATGTGAGTAATAATATGGTGTTGTGTCAGTTGAGTATGAAGTGTGTGAAATCAATGTGATGGTGTAATTATGCTACAAAAAAGGACTACACCATCAACATATGTTGGATGCTTCCCTATAGTAGTTCATATTCATATTTATCATTATAATTGTCATGTATCCTGCTCTGAGATGGTGAGTCTTATTAGGTCCTTTGTATCTTTCCCTAAGGCTATACACCTTAGTTTGCAAGTCCAAAGGAAGTGAGCCTTAAACATTGTAATCTTTGTAAGTAGTGAGCTTTGTATATTGTGAGTCAATCCTCACCATGGTTTTTCCCTCATTGGGTTTTCCACAAAAATATGTGTGTCTTTGTGTGGTGCATGTTTTCTCTTCTACTCTTCATTCAATTCATGTGATATGATGTTTTATCTGCAAATGAGACTAGTTAAGTTTTAATATATGTTTATTCACACCCCCTCTCAACACTTCTTTGTGTTCAACACTCTAAAACTGTTCCTTAAAGGTTAAATGTCATATCTATTTATTTTCAATCATTTATGTAGAAAATATAAAAGGAAAAAGTTGTATATTCTTTTCAGTTCAAAAAGTAAAGTAAGTTTGTTATGAAATGTATATATATTCAATTATGTAGTTACGATTTCATTTATTGAAAAGAAAAAAATTATATCCTATTTTCATGGTGTTAATTTATTACTATATGGTTAAAATCCAATTAAATCCTTTGTAGAAGGAGGTTGTTGTTACATATGGTATCAAAGCAACTAGGTTCAACACATAGACCTATGAGCTCACCGCTTAAGCTTAAATTCCAACATTAATAGTGGCTAATGTTTGGGTACTTTTGTGCCAGAATGGAGAGAACTAAGATGATTGCAAGGAAACTTGTCATTGGTAATGAACAGTATATCAAGGCCAAGAAAGAGTGAGAATCTCTAATAAAAACCATGGAAGGAAATAACCACAATGAGGAGGCATGGCTTGGTGACTCTAAAACCTTCAATGAAGTTGTAAAACATGTTAAAAAAGAGAAAAAAGAAGTTGAAGGAGACAACCAAGGCCATAACACACATACCTCCAATCAAGTCATAAAAACCATCTCCTTCTAAGATCATGCCAAGTGAATGTAGCATCAATACCCCTCTGAACAAACCCAAAGGGTTGGGAGAGCACCTACAAGTGCATCCACCGCCCAAGATCCTACTGATAAAATTTGATGAATTTGAGGGATATATACTCCTCTTATCCACAACGAATAGTTATCTTATGTTAAAATCTTACAATAAATAAGGATGTTATGTATCCATCTTTGTTATAATAAAATAAAGTTTGAAAAATATGTGTTAAAATCTCTCTTTTGCCTATAATGGAATGTGTGGAAATTATTTGAATGTGTGAATGCGATAAATGGAAACTAATTGAAACATTTAAACTAGAAACTTCAGGTGAAGTCAAACTCCAAAATGGTTCAAACTAGGAGTAATCAAGAAAGAAGCCAGGAAATGGGGCAACCTTCTGGGAATTCAGAGGTCAATCTAGACCAAATTCTCAACATGTTGCATGAAGTAAGGGAAATAATCAATAACCTTCAGGGAGAAGTTAGGGGTAGACCTGGAAAAGAAACCACCATTGAGCACGAAAATGAGAATCACCATGTGCACACTACGCATGGTGAAGCCCACTCAGAGTCCAAGTCAAGTGATGCTAAAAGAGACCAATTAGCCAAAGATTTATCAAGAGATATGAAGAAAATTACTCCCTTGAAGTTTGACGATACAGTGAGTGGAGATGTCGTTGAGGCTTGGCTCATTGAAATGGAGAAATATTTTGAAATCATAAATAATGGGTATAATGGGAAGCAAGATGACAGTCCACCTTTTTTATTTTTAGAGGGGTAGTCATAAAAGTGCAGCAAAAAATGACACAAAAAGTGTAGTAGTATGACAAAGAAATTGCAACACAATATGACAGAGAAAGTGTAACAAAAAATGACACAAAAGGAGAAACAATAATGAGTGTCTGAGCAGCAAATAATAAGTCAAAAGGAGAAAAAAAAAAATGAGTGTATGAGCAACATATAATTTCTTCAAGTGCAACAATTAATGACAATAAAAGTGCAACAATTATGGACAACAAGGACAATCATCATTCACATAAAAAGGATAGTCATTTAGAAAGTCCAAGGTCTCATTCATTTGTTAATTTATCAATAAGACAAAGCACAAAAAGTGCAATGATTAATGACAGTAAAAGTACAATAATTAATGACAGTTAAGGACAACAAAAATGCCATAATAAGTGTAGAAAATGATGACAAGGATAAATGCATTCAAAGCAAAATTTGAGTTATAAAGGCAGGAAGATACCCATATTATCAAAAAGAGTGCAAGGACAGACCCTAAAAACATAGCACCTTGCAAACAAAGTGTGAAGGACAATAGATTTATGACAATAGTCATAGACAATATGAAAATGTAATCATGAAGGACAAAAATAGCAAAGACCTAGTTATATTGAGACTCCTCACAAGCATATTATTTTAGATAAGTGGCCTTCACACTCAGTTATCATGCAATTAGAGGAAGTTAAGGCCTACTTAAGAGGCCCTCATGGTCACAATTGAAGTTGAGAGGAGTTTGAGCCTAAAATTATGCATTTTGGAGCAGTTTGAGGACCTAAAAAAGGCTTTTTTACCTTATATGCCCAACATAATGAAGACCTCATGCAAAGAGTTTAAATTCATCTTTTTCAATCAATTCATACAATTTTGGAGATCAATTCAAGTTCAATTGGAGGTGAAGTCAAAGAGTTCGAGTCAACTCTCAGCACTAGAGTTTCACATCCAGTTCAACTCTCCTTGCACATTCAACATCTTCCACGAGGTGCAACCTCTTTCAACTGAAGAATTTTCTATAAAGCAAAATCATCCAACTCTTTTTAGCCATTTCTTTCTTTGCTTTCTTTTCCCTTATGCAAAATAAAGAGATCGTAACTCAATTTTTGAGATTAATAAAGCAACAACTCAGTTTTATTTGCTGTATCCTTCAAGATTGTACAATCAAACTCCTTTTATCAATAAAAAGTAGTTTTTGCCTCCTCAAAATTCTTGTGTTGAGCGTATTATGAATGATTTGATTTAGTTTTTGTGATTTTAGTATTGAATCCTTAAATTAGGTCTCATTTAAAATCATTTTTTATGTGCAAGAATATGAAAAAAATTATGTAGGTCATAGGCTGTGTTAGCTGTTTTTAGAATTTGTAGTTGTGAAAACTCAATGTTTTCCTGTAATAAAAATTGAAACATAATCTCCCATTGAAACACTTTTGTATAAGTTGGTCAAAAATCGAATTGTGCAAATAATATAGCTATTTTAAGAGGAATTGTGAGTTAGAACATCAGGTATAGGATCTTTTCATCATTGGTGCATCACCTCCTAGGTTTAGTTTATCTAGATTTCAGTTTTCCTATCCTTTTTCCTATCAAACCAACAAGCCTTTTAGGAGGTACATAAAAGGAACCAACCTGCTCTAGAGGTTCATCTTCACCATAAACAACCCATAGTCTGAAGATGATCCAATGTTTCACATGATAGCTAAGTTTCACACTTAGCTAAGGGTGTTATCCTCGTGACAACAATTACACTTAGGAAATTTTCTAATTTTTTAACCTCTTGCAAGGATTTTCAACTAAGGGTAAAAGCACAAACTTGTGTCACACTTTATAAAGGAATCGCCCAACAACAATTTTTTTTTGAACTTCGACCACATAAAAGTGGTCTTTATGTTTTGAATTTCAAAATGATGTAAACTAATGAAAGGTAGAAATATTGATGAAGTTTAATGCTGTAATTTTTCAAAAATTTTAAAAATTGTTTGATTATTTTTTTTATCAATTTAAGAGTAGATTTTGGAATACTGAAAGTTTCAGGAAAAAGTGACGTTCACTTGACGTCAACACACAAATAGAAAAAAGCTTCATTTTCCCCTAATTTTTTTTGTCCAAATAGGTAACTTCAATATCTAGTGCATGAAAAAAAAAAAGAAATTTTGATGTATATTTTTCTCGTAATAACATTTTAAAGTCAAACTTTTCAGAATTTGACAGTTTTCATTGGACATCAACTAGTCTATTTTTTTAATCATTTTCAAAAAAAATTATACCCCTTTGAAGAGGACTCTCTCCTCTAGTGCAATATATATTTTTTATATATTTTTAATATGTTTTACTATTTTATTTTTTTCTAAACAACCTCTTTTTTAACTTTAACAACCTACTTGCATTATTTTAAAAATAAAATTTATTAAAACTAATCAAAATACTAAAAAAGATTGCATATTTGGATTCACCACTTTGAACTCTACAAAAGGGTATTTTTTTTTTTAAAACATCATTCTGACTGAAAAAATACTTAGTTGAAGTTGAAAGTTTCAGAAATTTTTGAAAAAAGCTGAGTTGGTTGCCAACTAGGATGCCACATAGATAGTTTCAGTAGAAAGGGTTTCAACTGAAACCCTTTCTACTGAAACCATGCATATAAAATAAGCCAATTTCAAAGCGAGATTTTTTTTTTTTGAATTTGGGCTAAACATATTCGGCTGAAACCTTGTGTGCCAGGTATAGGCCATGTGGTTTTGGTCGAAACCTATTCAGCTGAAAATTTTTTGACCAAAAATGTTTCACTCAGAACTATTTATTTGGCCGAAAGTGTGACACAGCTTTGTGCTTTTACCCCTAAACTAACACTTGTGGGTAAATTTTAGCCCTTAACGAATTTCACAAAATTGAAAAAGGGAACTAGAGTTAATTTTCATGCTCTATCCATTTACGCCTTAAATTTTTGCAAAGGACCACCTATATTACATATCTCATATTAGCTATCAATAATGGTTAGTTAAAGGCATGAGGCAAACCAACAAGGAACAACACCACAAAAAGACTAATGTTTTTTGGGTTCCAACAATGGGTACATATGCACATCTTTAAAACCAAAATTAGGAAATGGGTCAGGAGGATTGTGACTTAATAGGAGATTATAAATAGTTTTTGAAGCTAATTAAATCCCAACATGAAAATATTGGTTTTCAATTTTGAAGCTTATTAAACCCCACATTAAACTCTGAACAATAAAAAAATTACTTGAGTAACATACATGTGCCTCTAGAACTTAAGCTTCCTTGTGCTGTGTAATGAGCTCAACAATAACTCAAATGACAAAGGTATACAATGATGTTTGAGAATAATACCTCAATAGATGTCGAATGTGTTTTGTTCAAAATGATTCGATACCTTTCTAAACATTAAAAGATGACATAATGACATGAAAATTTTGACAAAAATTCCCACTAATAGAAACATTGATCATGTGAAAATATTTCTACCAACATAAACATTATACATTATGATGTTTTGAAAACTCATATTTTATTAAACGAACCTTACAATACTAATTCATGATAGAGAGAGATGGATAATACACCTCTTATGACACATTTATATTAACTATCAATCACACCTTGATGTGCAATAGGTATGCCAAAGAGGCATGGAAGGTCAATTAGAGAAAATTTTGGTCTATTTTTTGCATAAATTTGTATGTAATACATGAGGTCAATTGGTAGGCCATTTATCAAATGATGTTTTTTTGTGCAATAAAGGTCTCAATGGAGAAGTGATAGCTTCAAATCAACAATTCAACCACTTACATAGATCCAAACACAACGAAAATAAAACTTCTGAATCAAGAAGATAATCAGGCCCATGTTATGTTTGCATTAGGGAGAGAGGGAGAGAGAGGGAGAGAGAGGGATAAATAGAGGAAGAGATAGAGGGGGAATAGTGAGAGAGGGGAAGATAATTTTAAGGATATAGAGATGAATATGGAGAAGGAGAGTGATATGGAGAGAAGGAAAGGGAGAGATAAAGAGAGGGGAAAGGGATAGATTGAGATGGAAGAGATAATATAGAGAGGGACAAAGAAGGAGAGAATGAGAGAGAGAGAGATAGAAAGATAAATATAGAGATAGGAAGTGATATGGAGAGAGAGCTAGAGAGAGGGAGAGATAATGAGATAGAGATAGAGGGAGAGATGGAATAAATATGGAGAAATAGAGATAGAGAGGCAAAGAGATATGGGAGAGATATGGATGGATAAACAAGGATACATGTATAGAGATAGAAGGGGAGAGAAGAAAATAGAAGTAGAGATGAAGATAGATTGAGCGAAGAAGAGGGAGACAAATAGATAGAGAGATAGAGGTGGAGGGAGAGATAAAGACGAACAAAGATAGGGATATGGAGAGGGATAAACAAAGAGAAAGAGATATAGATATAGAAGAAGCGGGAGAGGTAGAGATAAAGAGAGATTTAGATGGCGAGATAGAGTGAAAGTTATATATATATATATATATATATATATAAAGAAATGTAGAGAGAGGGAGAGGGGGAGAAAGACAAAGAGATAGAAAACAAAGAGAAGTAGATATAGATAAATAGAGATGAAGGGATAGAGAAATAGGGAAATATAAATATATATATGAAGAGAAAGAGAAATACTTGGATAAATATATATGGGAAGAGAAAGGAAGAGAGGTAGAGATAAAGAGATAGATAGAGGGGATAGGGAGGGAGTGAGGGAATGAGAGATGAAGACAAATAGATAAAGGGAGGGAGAGAAAGGGAGAGAGATAGGTAGAGGAGGGAGAGATAGAGAAGAACGAGAAGAGACAAAGATAAATAAGTAGAGAGAGAAGAGGGGGGAGAGAGGGATAAAGATAGGTAGAGGAGGGAGAGAGAAGATGGTAGAGAGAGGGAGAGATATATATAGAGAAGAGAGAATATGGAGGGAGAGAGGAAGAGATAGGCCAATATATAGAGAGGGAGAGATATAGATAGAGGGTGATATAAAGAGATAAATAGGGGTAGGGAAAGAGATAGAGAGATATGGAGAGAGATAGAAAGATAGAAAGATGGAGGTAGATAGATATGGAGAGAGATAGAAAGATAGAAAGATGGAGGTAGATAGATATGGATAGAAAGAGATAGAGAGAAGTAGAGATAAATATATAGAGTAGAAGAGATGGAGGGAGAGATGCAGTGAATGAGAGATAGAGAGAATGGGAGAGGGAGAGAGGGAAATATAGCTCAATAAATAGAGAGGGAGATATATAGATGGAGGGAGATATAATTTAGTAGTATAATTATATCATATATAATTAAATTTGTATTATATAAAATATATTTTAATTTAATTATATTATATTTTATAATTTTTAATATAAAATATAATATATAATTTAATAAATATAACAATAATATTATTGTAAAAATAAATATAATTTTATTTGTATTATATACAATATACATTATATATACAAATTATTATATATTATAAGAAAAATAAATACAATGAAAACATCTTAAATTTATTGTTACACATATAATTACGTTTCTATATTAATATATAAAATATAAAAAAATACTCAAGATCTTCTTTAAAAATAAAAATATTGTATTTTTGAATTGTAAAATAGAAAGAAAATGATTAAAGAATGATTATTTTAAAAGATTACATATAAACAATATCTTAAATTATTACACATAAAAATAAGTTTCTAAATTATTATATTTAAAATTTGAAAATTAAATAAAAAAGAAATATCCTATTTTTTTTTACACAAAAGTATCTTTTTAAATTAATATATTTAAAAATAAAAAATATTCAAGATTATCTTTTAAAATTAATTAATTTTTTTTGATGTTATTGTAAAATGTCTTTTTGAATAATAAAATGAAAATAATTAAAGTATGGGCTGCCTCTGAGTCGTGGGGACACCCTTTCTATGGCATAAAAAGAAAAAAAAATGAAAATAAAATTATTAAAAATGAAACAAATAATTATTATTAAGTTTAGATATAAAAATATATATTAAATTTAATAGACCAATTTTTTTTTTTAAATTAATATATTAAAATAAAAAATAAAATATAAATAATTTTTTCTAAATTTACTATTATACATAAAATAAGTTTCTAAATTAATATATTTAAAAATTAAAAAATAAAAACATTCTAAAAAAAATCATTCATATTCTATTAGATTTTAAATCAATCATTCACATTCTATTAGATTTTAAATTAATAGAAGATTTATTTATTTATCTAGACTGTTCAATACATGCAATCATTTTGTATAATCAACTTGTTAAAATAAAAGAAATTAGATCCTTTCACATATGCTCTCACCTAGCCATGTACACATTAAATATTGAAGAAGCAGCAGCTAGTATATCCTAAGTTTATTCATTTCAACGCAATACGCGGCTCACATCCAAATATTTTATTTAAGAGCGGTGTGTAAACATTTCCATTCACTACTCCAAAATACAGATTGGACACCTAAAACAGCAAAAATTAGCGCATGAACAATGGCTTTGCTGAACGTCCCTCCTGGAAAGCCACCCACGCCAATTTCTTCTGAAATCAGTCGAGCGGTCAATGGATTTTTGGGTTCAAGTGCTATAAAACATTTGGGCATCAGAACATCACAACGGTCATGGCCGAATATTAGGTGCAACAACACTAGATCAAAGAAACATGGCTTCTCCAAAACTAGTGTATCGAAGGAGGATGGTGAGGGCAGCAACATTGTAGGCGACTTTTGTCCCCTTTATTCATCTCATTCCAATCTCAATTTTCCATCCACAAAAAGATTGCAGCGTCCATTGACTATACACGCTGTTGAGACCAGCGAAAATGGAGCCCCAAGTATAACAGACACCAAAGGTAAGAAGCACTAGACTTCATGGTAGTTTGTGGCATTGTATAGTTGTCAAACCCTTTTCTGTTGCGATTGAGTCCGTCAAACTAAATCATCATATCTAAAGAGTTGATGTTTTATGACTGCATAGTATTTTGTAGGAAATATTTGGAGTAAACATATTCTCTTTGTACGCTTAATGATCCCTTGATTATCGTATGGCTCGTGTTCTCTGTCTCATGATTTAAATTTTCGGCTTAAGGGAATTATTTTGTCTCGTACTTTGAATTTGAGGGATTTTATTGCTGACTGTTGAATTTTGGTTCCGGGGCAAATTTTTTATTTGGTAGGATGTTTTGGTTAAATGGGAAGATTATATGTTCCATCAAGTTCACCCGTTAGCCTTGTCAGACGAGGTATGCCACACCTAGAATTGTATGCTGTATATTACTTAAATCGACAAATGGACATGTCATTTTGGGTTTTTAACCTGGCTTGCCATGAAAACCTCCTTAAATTACAAAATGAATTTATCCATTGACAAGATACTGATTAAGTTGCTACGGTGCAGTCCACCCAAGCATTGGGTTTGCATCCTTGGCTAAGCCTTATGTTTTTTAGGATTTTGGTATATTTTTTTGGTCTCATCGTTTGAATTGGGCATTGGGTTTAGGAGTATAATGTTATCTGGTAAGTTGAACTTTGGTTTTGGAGGATATCTTGTCATATTATTTGAATCTGGGATTTAAGGCATAATGTTGTCTTATTATACGAATTGGTCAAGGGCATAGATTGTATGTCTTACTATATGAATCTTGGTTCTAGGGCATTGTTTGTATGTGGAATTAGACGAATCTCTACAAATGATTACTTCTATTGTCTAACTGTTACCCTAGGGGCCAAAGCTTTACTAGCCATGGTCTGGATCAAATATGTAGGAAATTTTAGGGAAATTTTCAAATAACTAGTTTGAGGTAGTTTTTTAGAGGACAAGTCTAATAACCACCCTAGAATTCTTTTTGAAACTTACATCAATTGAAAGTGAGATTACAATGCAATATCTGTTCCACTTTCTGATCACCCAGTTCCCAAGAAGGGCAAGGTGAGAGCATACAGTGAAAGGATCTATATATCAAATTAAATTGCAGCAGCTGAAAGTAAAGCACTAGGTGGATAGCCAGCCAATACCACTTATTTAGTGGAGTGCATATACAATATTGAAAACAATACACTTTACGCTTATTCAATAGACTGTTTAGGAATTAGGACAATGAAATAACAACACTTCCACTAATTCAGTGGGAAGGAAAACACAATGATACCACTTGTTCAGTGGGGTGAGTAAAATCAAGCCATTTACTTGTTCAGTGGGAAACTTTGTTACATGGGGACGCGTCCCCTATCCCAAAATGCATTGGCCCCATCCCCAGCCGTCCCCGGTACGGGGGGACGCAAAGGGGACGTCCCCTTGTTGTCCCCGAAACAAGCCAGAGAGTAGGAAACGGCAGGAAACGTCTCTCGTCGCTAGCCGTCCCCTGTGGACAAGGAACTTCCAGCATTAAAAAAAACATTAAAAACTCATTTTAAAAAAAAAATCTTTTTGTTGTTTAGGGACGTGGGGGCCCCACAATGACTCCCAACCTAAGATAAACCCTAAAATGCCAAAAGAAGTTAAAACAAATTGAAAACATAAACTCACCCTATGTTTTGCTCTTTCATTTTCTCAGTTTGTGTTGCTGTGAGAGTTTGTTTGCTAGAGAAGAGATTGGCATGATATAGAGGAGAGATTGGACTGATTTGAGGAGACATTGGACTGATTTTTGTTTTGCTTCAAGACTGTTGTATTTAGTATTTTGATTTTCATGTTTGAACTTTGAGACTTCTGGATACATGTTTGAAACATTTGGATATTGATAGACCATGGTTTTATTGATGTTTGAGACTTCTGTTATAAATTTATAATGCTTTAATGACATTTATTATGATGTTATACTACTACTCTCGTGATTTATTTACATATTGATATTGCTGTTATCAATTGTTGACATATCTCTCTCTCTTTCCCTCTCTCTATAATATATTAATAAATTTTGAAAAATTCACATATATATATATTGCCATCCCTTACCGTCCCCTAGGAAACGCATCCCCTGCCGTCCCCCTGTCCCCGTTCCCGAAACGCTGTGGAACATAGGTGGGAACCTATACAAGCTACCACTTATTTAGTGGGGTAAGTACATGATTTCAAACAAGCTTGCTAAAAACACTGGTGGTACTACCATCCATTGTTTACAAAGCTAGCTCACATGCAACAATTCCAAATAGGAGTGCAACTACTGATTATGAAATGCTGATAAAGGAAAGAGCTGCTGATGTAAATCAATACTCCTGTAACACCCTAATTAAACTCAATAATCATGACAAAATCCACCCAGCTTGTAACTATTAGTTTTAGGATCAGAAATGAAAGCAATCAGAAAATGCAACACATAAGACAACGAACACAACAAGATACCCTGGGAAAACCCTCCTACTCGAGGGAGAAAAACCCAGCAAATATAACGCATATATATTCAAGGAATAAGAGCAGAAATCTGCTTGCAAGTCAGGCACAGCACAATGCCGAATTTGATACAATGAGTAATAGTACCTCTCTTAGATGCGAAGATACAAAATGAATATGTTTCTCCTTGAATTCGATCTGCTGTAACAAGATGATGATCTGCTGCTCAAGTGCAAACTTCTTCTAGGAATGTGAATATGAATGAATGAACTTGATGATCAAATGAGATGATCATCACCTTGTATATATACAAAACAATGTGACTCTTCATGAGGTCGGCCTCATTAAGAAATAGCAATAATTAAATAGGTCGGCCAAGAATAAATAATAAATATTATTTCTTTAATGAAGTGAAGCGCCCCTTCACTTAAATTCGATCTATAATAAATTAAATAGCCAAAAGCTATTATTTAATTTATTCCTCTTTTATTTATTATAGCTGCTGGAAGTAAGAAACCCGACGCTGTAACATCAACACTCCCTCTCAGCTAGGGAGGATTACTTCCAGATACACAAGGTCACATAATCTCTCAACATGACAATCACAATGGCTACACCCATCTGTGAGAAGAGAACACATCACGGAGTCACTCAACGTGATATTGTCCATCATGGCTACTCCCATGTATGGAAAGAACACGTGCACATGTGCCCATCACGGAGTCACTCGACGTGATGTCGTCATCTCAACATGATGTCCACCATGGCTACTCCCAGAGGGTGGATAAACACAAGTACAAGGGAATCATCACAGAGTCTCTCAATGTGATGTTGTCATGGAGTCTCTCAACATGACATCCACCATGGCTACTCCCAGAGGGTGGAACCAAGGGCTTTCACCTCAAATTTCTCTCACAGAGAAAGATGCATCATCAAGGGCTTACACCTCAAATTTCTCTCATAGAGAAAGATGCATTAAAAGAAAATCACAGGAGATTACTGATGCTGAGTCTCCCTCTCAGCTAGGGCTTCATTCTCCACAACTCCAAGCTTGTCTCGAAAGTACACAAACTTCACTCTAGAGAGAGGCTTGGTGAGAATCAGCCGTCTGCTCATCAGTACAAATGTATCTCAACTGGATAGCTTTCCTCAACACCATATTTCTGATATAGTGGTATTTGATCTCAACATGTTTTGTTCTGTCATGAAACACTGGATTGACAAAAAGCTTCACACAGCTTTGATTATCACAATGGATGACAGTTGGCCCCAAAACAATCCTGCAAGGAGCTTCCGAAGCCACACTGCTTCTCGAGCTGCCACACAAGCTGCAATATATTTTGCCTTTGCGGTGCTTAGTGCCACTGAAGACTGCTTCCTGCTACACCAGGGAATCATAGTAGATCTCAAATTAAAGCAACAACTAGAGGTGCACTTCCGATCAGCTACACTCCCTGCCCAATCAGAATCAAAATATCCTTGCAACTGAAGATCTACACTGAAAGTATATCTTAAGCCATATCCAACTGTGCCACGCAAATATCTCAGGATATGCTTAGCTGCAACTAGATGTATTTGCCTTGGTTCACTCATGAATTGACTAAGTGCACTCACTGCATAGCAAATATCTGGTCTAGTGTTGACTAGATACATCAATGATCCAATCAACTGCCTATACATAGTGGGATCCACCAAATCCGAACTAGCTGCAAATTCACTCAACTTCTTCAAATTGGTTTCCATCGATGTAGACATGGATTTGCAATCCATCATACCAAATCTCTTCAAGATGTCTATAGTATACTTCCCTTGACTTAGAATGATCTCATTAGGCCTCTGCCACACTTCTAATCCTAGGAAGTGATGTATGCATCTAAGATCCTTCATATCAAATTCAGAAGCTAGCTCCTTCTTGCATTTGATAAAGAGATGTTCTTCTCCAATAAGAAATAGATCATCAACATAAAGAACCAAGATTAATGCCTCACAATTAACTACCTTGAAGTATAGGTTTGAATCAACATCATTCTTGGAGAAGCCCAAGCTCATCAGGTATTGATCAATCCTCTCATACCAAGCACGAGGGGCCTGCTTAAGGTCATACAAAAGCCTTCTTCAATTTGCAAACATGAGACTCCTTCCATGAATCTCAAAACCGTTAGTTGGTTCCAAAGGCTTAATTGGATCACCATCCTGTTCTAGTTTAGTAGACTCCCTCTGAATCTCCAAGTACTTGCATCAACCTTCTGACCTCCTTGCCCAAGATTGCCTGCAACGTTTGCCTTAGAGAAATGGTTTCCAGCGCACACCTCTGTAGAGATTCAGGGCTGTCCTCTTCGACCTCATCCTAGATCACTCTATTCTGAATAGGTTTGCGGAGCTACCAATGTTAAATCTAGGTGACTGACTTGAGCAATTCTGATCTCAACTACTGAAGAGGTCTTTCAAGGATTTAGAACCTGGCCTTGCAACACTGCAACCTTCACTTCTTCTCAGCGAGTCACATAACTCCCTCTGAATGTTAATTCCTCCTCTTCAAAGAACTGATCGCAAAGACAACCTGAATAGATTCTTCATCTTCGAGAGATGTCTCCAGCCACCAACTCAGTCCTATGGCTGCAAGCTATGACTCCATGCTTGATCACTTCTCCAGTCGGTATGATTTCCTCATAGGATGCCTCAAGCTCTTCTTCTCTATGTGATCTCTCATCACCCTCTTGCTCCTCGATTCGTCCTGGAAGCATTATAGAGAGAGATTACTAAAAGTTCATAGAACTCAACTATCTTGAAGATAAATACCAATGCTAGAAGCATACATGATTCACTATCCCAATGTTATAGCATGAATTAATAACTACATAAAAAATTCATGAACATTATACAACATGAAATACTTATCTCATTGAAATCAAAATCTCCTTAAGAGCTGTACTTAGATGCTTTTCAGGTTTGCACTTATCTTTCCTGGGATCTGCTCATTATCTCTCAATAATTTTCAGATCTTCTTCACATGATTCTTCATAGGAGTAAACTCAGAAACACTTCGATGCTAACAACTCATGCAAAGACGTCTATCACAGCACCTCCATATACAGCATGACACCGGACTTGGAAAACATATATTATCACGACAAACTTGACTTAACACTGCTTCTACAAACGATTAGACTCAGATTTTAAAAAGCAATTTACACTGTCAACACTTACGGCTCAAAAATAATACATAAAACCATCACCATGGCATATATACGGCTCAAGGCAACTCCCACACTCTAAGGCATACAGTAACTTCAGGACTTCAATATATTTCAACTCATCTCAGCCCATGACCAGCAAAATGAAGTGAATTTTGAAGCTCACACCCTCACACAGTCCAACTCCATCACATTCTTTCCATGGCACTTACACAAACTCAGCAGCATTACCTGTGCCTTTTAACATGTCAAAGATTGACAACCTCCGAAGCCTTCAAAACTATTTGTATACTGCTCGCAGCAAATATGATGAAGTTCGTCTCAAGGTCTGCATTTGAATCTACTTAGACAAATCTGATCAGATTTAAACCCGCTCTGATACCATGTTAGTTTTAGGATCAGAAATGAAAGCAATCAGAAAATGCAACACATAAGACAATGAACACAACAAATACCTTGGGAAAACCTTCCTACTTGAGGGAGAGAAACCCAGCAAATATATCGCTTATATATTCAAGGAATAAGAGCAGAAATCTGCTTACAACTCAGGCACAACACAATGCCGAATTTGATACAATGAGTAATGGCACCTCTCTTAGATGCGAAGATACAAAATGAATATGTTTCTCCTTGAATTCGATCTGCTGTAACAAGATGATGATCTGCTGCTCAAGTGCGAACTTCTTCTAGGAATGCGAATATGAATGAATGAACTTGATGATCAAATGAGATGATCATCACCTTGTATTTATACAAAACAATGTGACTCTTCATGAGGTCGGCCTCATTAAGAAATAGCAATAATTAAATAGGTCGGCCAAGAATAAATAATAAATATTATTTCTTTAATGAAGTGAAGCGCCCCTTCACTTAAATTCGATCTATAATAAATTAAATAGCCAAAAGCTATTATTTAATTTATTCCTCTTTTATTTATTATAGCCGCTGGAAGTAAGAGACCCGACGCTGTAACATCAACAGTAACAACAGCAATATACCTTGAATAATGATGAAGAATACACTGGTACAGGTCTGATAATGTTCTGTAGACACGCTGCAACAGGTCTAGGCAGCAAGGAAGACACCCATAAATTTACTAACACACTACAAACACACAACCAAGCTGCAACTTCACTAAAACCATTCCAGAATCACTCCAAAACATGTCCAAATAGGCATTAAGGATAGATATATCAATCTGCCATAGTAGACATACACAATTCTGAAACCAATATCCTTATTGCTGGTATGGCAGGTACAACCAGCATTAAGTAACAACAAACTCAACTTCTGATTTGTTCTCCACAAAAATAAGGCATCAAACCTTCACACATCACCCGGGCGACCCCCAAGCAAGAGGTATGAACTCCAAATAATAGGCTCTTCAGGAGGAAACTTCCCACACTCTCCTAGTGTGGCACTGCCCCAGCAAGTACAGCTCACCCATCAATTACCAAACTGTATGGTCTGCACATTATCCTCATAGGCATTTCATAAACAACAGAAAATAATGAATTTCATTACCAGCATGAAGAGATCCTCAGATGGTACGGTTGAAAGAAGACGTATGGCCTGCCTACAGGTGTACGACCTGCTCGTGAATCCATCAACACCTTTCCTCAACTTTGAATAATCACTAACTCATTCACCCAAGAGGAAAAAGCATCATCAAACACTTAAAAACACATAAAAAATGTTCATATCAGCAAATCCAAAACTGAAACTCCAAATCTGTAGCTCAATGTTAATTTTTGTATGGAATTCACAAGTCTAAACTCTCAAATGAGCCCACATCCTCTTTATATAGCTTTTTTGGAGGGAAATATTCAATTCCAAAATATGATAATTCTTTTTTCTTCAAAATGATCTTTTGAGAAAGATTATAATATTTTAATGTGCAAAGCAGATGTCCACTTTTGAGCTCACTTTATATTTTTTAAAAAGATTTTACATCTTAAGCTGTCACTTTAATAATATAACATTTGAAACTTAAGTGAATAGTTAAATTATTTTACCCGATGTGGAAAGCAATGAAATGACATCAGAATCAAATTCTGATCATAGACTGCTCCTCCAAGAAGTTTGGAGAGCACACCAAAAATCAGAAATCATTTCTGAAAGTGTCATGATGATCCACACTACCAACTTAGCTCATTGCCATGAATAAAAACCTGCATACTGAATCTGTGCATTCCAAGAACTTTGGAGTTCTCCTAAGCACATCAATTGTCGATGTTAATGGCAGCGTCGGTCGTATTCTTCCAGCGATCTCCTTTGCTTCATGATGATAAATTAAATCATAGCCTAGGGCTATTTAATTTATTGAGACATCGATTTATTGAAGAGGCATGATTTATTGTTGGGTTGCAATTTGTTTGTTAAGGCCGACATTATGATTAGTGAAGAGGCTCGAATAATAAGATACATTTGCTGACCTTGAAGTGGCGTAATTTCATGAAGGAGGCACGATTCTTGATGTAGGCCAACTTGTCTTGAAAAGTCATGACTCTTCCATTTATTGTGTATATATGCTCGATGGGTCTCCATTGTTCATTATTCAGTTTTGTTCATTCCATATTCATCTCAAGTTCGATTCACACAAGTGCGTGTTTGACATCAAGAGCAGTTTGAGTTTCTGTAGGTGGCTGAGTTTATTATCTGCAGATTGCATCATATTGTTACTGTGTTTGCATCAGATTGTGATGCTTATTATTGGCCTTTCTATCGGCCCATTGTAAAGGAGACATTCTTTGTGATATTCAATATATAAGTGATATATTGTTGCTGGGTTTTTCTCCCTCAAGTGGAGGGTTTTCCCAGGGTATCTGCTGTGTTATTGTGTTGAATTTTAAATTAATTTTCCTTATCTAATCTGATCATGCAAAAACAACATCAATCAGCCTTGGAAAGAACTTGGAACTAGGCTAATTGTGCATAAAACACATTTACTGACAATGGAGACATTACAACAATGACAAGCGGGCATGTAGACAAGTGGACTTGAAAATCAGTTTGTTGCATTTTGTTATTACTCATGAGAAAGTTGTTAGTTTCCAGACCATGGTAAGCAGATTCTGCACTCATCATTTTTCATAAATGCAAAGAACTTTAAATGGAAAACTCCAACCAAAACAGCAAATCTGAGCAGGCTAATCGACAAATACATACTACTGTAAATATCAACAGAAAATAGTCACAGATCTGAATTCTCAAGACTACATCCATCTTCTATTAAAACTGAAAGGAAATTTATTGCACTGGATTGAAATTTTAGAAAAGAGACTCTATATGCATCATTTTTTTTTTGCTTTATGACTGAGTTAGGCACTGTGGATTCTAGTTTACATATGGAACACCGGATCCTTCATGAAAGACATTAGCTGTTACATTTATCATTTTTATTTAGGTTCCATAGAACCAGCATATATACAAAAAGAGCCTGTAAAAAATAGAAAAAAGAAAATGGCCACTGGGGGCAATTACACAGGTCTCTAGTGGCCTACATAGGCTTAAACATTGCAAACAACATTACCCATCTCTTCCTTTGAAGGCAAAGAGTCATAGTATGTTCCATTACCCTACACCATTATGGCAGTCAATTCTACTTTGAGTGCATTTGTGATTTCGTTTAGGCCCTTGTGCAGTTTTCCAACCCATCCATGAGACAATGGAAGTGGTCTAAATAGCAGTCATGGAAAGCTTCATCTTGGTTGTTGACCCTTAAAATTTTTCATAAAGCATAAAAGCTTTGACCATCACAGATTTCGACTCTTTCACTTTGGCTAGAACAGTCTCAAGTTTGGTCGCCTCTTGGATGAAACCATTGCAAAGATTCTCAAAAGTGGGAGGATTTTCACAATCATAGACACCTTGAACAAACAGATTCCAAGATAGAGAGAACCTATTTCTAGGTATATGCACCAACTCATCATCTAGTACCTTCACCTTATAGGAGCATGCTGAACTTGAAGTTTACTAATTTTCATAAGATAAGGCCACTATGTCTGTGTCACTTGCGTGTGGCATCAAGCTTTTTATTTAGCAACATCTTGCTGGAAATATTCACACCCTGGTAAAGAGTGATCAAAGCATTGTATATTTCCTTAGCTGTCTTCTTCTCTACAATGCAAGGGATCAAATGATCCTTCACCGAATTTGCTTGCCTTGGCTAACTTTTTGCTATGTTTGATCAACTGAACAGGGTTTATATAAGTTACAATTTTTGTCTCCACAAAACTCTAAAGATCAACCTCCTCCAATACAATCCGCAATTTGCACTTCCAAGGAGTAAAGTTGGAAGCATTCTCTAGATGGTCACACTCTCACAGACCAACACTAATCATACTGCAACTCTTGGAACATGCTGAAACCAAACAGATTAGTCTGGAATAATTAAAATTTACAACCTTTCACAGATCTGAATTGCTTCAATCACTGAAGCAAGGGCATCACACCCATTGAAATCCTCCAACAACTCCCTCTCACAAGTAGCAGCACACTCCATACATGAATTTAGATGATTTCAGATTACGTGCTTGATACTATGCTAGTTTTCAGATCATTGTAAGCAGATTTTGCACTCAAATTTAGTCCTAAATACAAAGAGCTTAAAATGAAAAATTCCAATCAAAACAGCAGATTTGAGTATGATAATCTACAAACACATACTACTGAAAATATGAATAGTGAAGAATCACATATCTGTACTCTCAATATTGCATCTATCTTGTATTAAATCTGAAAAGAAATAAACTGTTTTGGAATGAAATTTTAGAAAGGAGGCTTCATATATATCATGTTTAACATTAGAATATGCGCCCTTTAAATCGAATAGTGCATCATGAATCTAACTTAAGAAAAACTAGATGAGGTGTCAAATAAAGCTCCAAGTTAAGCTTACAACTTACTAGAGTTGCACTCAATTTGATTGAACAATTAAGTCATCTGACTAATCAATCGGCCTAGTCTAACAACTAATAACTTCTAATCAAAGTTGAATCCAAAAATCACTCAAGTCTCAAATAGTTAACTGGGTTCTAATCTCAAAGATGACTCTCTACATAGCTGGGCTTTATTCTCCTATATAACTATGCCCTCTCCATGCTGATTTCTCTGCTGCACACGCTTCTGGATCTGCTGTTGTCACTGTTGTGCTATCACTGCGGGAACACTAGCTTAGCAACTCAAGGTAAAAACTCTGACAAAAATTTCTGGGGACAAGATGGATGGAGAATTTTGTGCTTAATTCTCAACTTTGTGCTTGATCTCTATGCCAAGGGGATAAGTTGGAGAGGCAAGGAGTGCCACCCAAGTGGGCAAGTTCAATGCATAAGTCATGGTAACCGTACGCAGGCACAGAAATTTGTGCGAGAGTGAGATAGCTTTTCACTGTATTCCAAATACTAGTTTAATTATTGGTAGATAATGCCACCTCACGTGTAAGTGAGAAATAAGTTAAAAGTGTTGTAGCTCAAAAGCTATGTGAAGCAATTGTTTATGTATAATTGTAGCCTAAGTTTGTTTGAGCAAACTTTGCATAAAATGAAGCATAATTTTAGCCTTTATGGAATTTATTGTGAAGAGAGATTTTATAATTAACACATTAAGGGAAAAAGTGTTAGGACATGTGCAAAATGCTCACAAACTTTGTGGGTAATCAATTCCAGTAGGCAGGATGTAATATCCCTTGCAGACTTTGGCCTTAACTTGCTGAATCTAAACTCAAGGAATATGGCCAGGTTCATCAAAATGAGAACAAAGATTTTAGTAACTATGAGCCCTCTAAAATGTCTAGGGTTTTTCACCCTAAAGGAAGAGAGATAGACTAAAATGGCAACGTTCACACTCAAAATGTCCCGATACCACAATAGTATTCATTGCTAAATCTGTCCTTCAATACGCTGATATAAGGCCCAAGGAATATTGTCAAACACTTCTCTCACAACTTCTAAACTTGTTGTTCAGGTTTTCAGTTTGTTGTTGTTTGCTTGAAATGATGTCAAATATGTTTTAAATGCTTGCAAAGGACTTCTATGATGCCTAAGCAAAGAACTAAATGCAATGCAATTCTCTTTTGGATTTTCAAATGCAAATATATGAGTTCTACATGAAAAATGTGCATCTACAGCCAATTGACATTTTGTCAAACACTTGGCATGCATACTATTATGCTGATCATGAAGGATATAAATATGCACATTAAAACAAACATATGGCCTGCAACTTATAACTCCATTATTGAGATATATTGTCTAATACAATGCTGATATAGAAAGGCCAAGACTCTTGGCAATACAATAGATATCAAATATATGACAATGTTGATAAGAACATGCACCTACAGCTGCAAGGAAGCAGCAACTATCATAATGAATATAGATATTCAAATGTATTAAAGAACCTGGAGTAATTGTGCTGATGAAGTTGAGATGAAGAGCAACTGATGTGTGTTGTACCCAAACCAAAATTTTTGCTTCATTAAGGCATTTTGCTTAAAATGATCTAAACCTTGTTAAAATGATGTCAAAATGTAGTTTTTGGGCAATTCAAGTATGGGCTTTGAGTCAATGTCATGCCACGGAGATACTGGCAAAATTTGAAAAATTTGACAATTAGGGTTTCAGAACTCTATTTTTAGGTCAAAACCCTAAAAAAATTGAAACTTGTCAGAATTAACTGAAATTTGTTTTGATTGGTTTATTTTGCTTCATGATCATAGTGGTGAAGTCAATTTCAGTTAAGACTCAGTTTAAGCCTGGTGGGTAGTTTTCGTTTTTCAAGTGAGAAGTTAGGTTTTCTAAATTCATCATTGGTAGATGGCCAGGTACCAAGTGTCGACAACTAAACTCAAAATGCTTCGGTGATGTTTCTATGGCAAGTTTCGTCCAAAAAGTTACTTCGTCTCGAAGGAGATTTTCAACGAGGTAAAATTGGCTAAGTCTGGATTGAAAAAGCGCCACTTTGAGCTAGGGGCGTCCATCATTCTGGAAGCCTTATTCAACTTTTTGTGACTTGTCTCTACCAAGATAACTTCCCCAGATTCTTGATAGCTTTGCAATGAGCCAGCCAACCAGTCCAACGGAGGAGTAGATCGCCTGAAACCGGAGATACAATGCAGAACGTGGGAAATGTAAAAATGATTGACATTAGTTGTCAAAAGCGCCCCTGGAGGCCAAGGGCGCCCATCTTTTTGGGACTTCAGATAAAGTCTTTTGATCAAGTGACACTCAGGAAGTTTGTTTCCATTTTTGGTCCAGCTCCGCGACGCATCTGTCAGCAGGTGAATCTAAGTTGCCATGTTGCCATCATCAGTGGTCAAATTTGAGGTTTCAGACTTGATCAAGGATTGTTCAGAAAGGACAAAAGCGCCCCCCAAGGTTTTCAAGCCTTTAATGAAATCTATTTGATGATTTCAGATGTTCATCTCGTTCGTGTTAGCTCCAACTTTCCGTTGCCTATATTAGCCGGGTCAGAAGATGTCTTGGCAGTCTGTAGCCGGAAGTTTAGTAGTTTTTGGTTAGTTACAAAAATGGCTAACACTATTGGGAAAAGCGCCCATGGAGGCCAAGGGCGCCCATGATTTAGGAAGGTTAAATGATGTTTATATACAAAGTACTCTCCAGGAGTCCTTTGCTCAGAACTCAGCCTACTCCGCAGTGAGCCAGTCAACACGTTTTGAAGTCTTGTCAAATGCCGGGAAACGTCAAGTGAAATATAGTCAAGTTATCAATGAAAATGATGAAAATGCTTGAAAATATTCTAACACTGAGGTCAAAAGGGCCCCTGGAGGCCAGGGGCGCCCATCTTTTTGAAGCCTTAGATTTGTGAATTTTGGATTATCACCTCAAGGAATCTTCTTGTCAGATTTGGTCCTGCTCTTTGATGGAGCTGTCAGCCAGTTGATCTGACGCGGCAGTCAATCATAATTAGTGATCGAACGTGAGCTTCATTTGAGGTTTCTGGATTCAAATTTTCAGAAAAATGTCTAAGTATGGAAGGACTCCTAAAAGTCAAAGGTTGACTTTTTAAATTTAAAAAATAGAAGTGTGCATGGGAGGAGTTTTCAATTTACTGAATTTAGATCTTCAGTTGAACTCTTTTCAAGTCGACTTCTAATAAACCTATTTTTGGTCATAACTGGCTAAGATTAGTTTGCATGTATCAGTTAACTGAGTTTTTCAAAGTGGCGCCTAATTAGGGTTTATGGTATAGCCAGTTAACTGAGTTTGAAGCCAAATATAGGCCATGCGTGAGTTTTGAAGCACCAGTTGTACTTCAAGCGCCATTTCCAATGCTTAGCATGCATTTCACACGCCTTAGAAGATATTTTTCTATATATTTTGCTAATGGCATCCATTATTCTTCATCAGAGTTGACAAGAAACATCTTTTCTTGAGCATAGAATTGATCTGCAGGTGCTACAGGTGTCAGATTTCAGTGTTCTTCGTAGCTACAAATTTAGATTGTTCAAGGGAAGATTATTTCAGACTTCGTTTTCCATTTGCATGCAGGTTTTATCAGTTCTACTTCAAGCATAGGCGAATTTTTACAGATGAAGAGAGAAAACAAACAAATAAAACTTCTATTTTTCTGTCTCATTTTCTTCTATTCTCGTCTTAGATTTTCTTTGCATGTCAAAGAAAACGACAGATTTTTCAGAAAAGCATCGTCTGGGTTCGAGTATTTTAGCATCAACAACAATACCCATGTCTTAGATTATTTTGTGAAAATTGCCCCGCTGCCTCTTTTCTAGAAGCACTGTGTTTTTTTCCAGAATTCTCTTTGCATGTGGGCCTAAATCACATTTTTTCGCAAATCTGTTGATCTGGGTGGTTTTAGGATTCATTTCTACACAAAACCCATGTTCCAGATTTTCGCAGGAAAAATTGACTCCAGTGCCCCTAACTGCCAGTTCAAATCTCAACCGAAAACCTTTTGCATGCAAGCCTAAATCCCATTTTTTCGCAATTCTAACATTCTGGGTTGTATAAGAGTTTAATTCTACACAAAACCCATATCTTATAATTTGTCCGAAAAAATTCACTTCCCCTTGCTATTTTTAGCCTATCCTTGAGCTTTTTCAGTTTTTCTGAAGTTGTCCAAACATACCCGACTTTACAGTCAAAAGTCTAGTTTTTCAGAATGCAGTATAATCCCATAGACTATAAGGCCAAACAGGTCTTTCTTCATAACTTTCTGAAAACTACCGATACCGACTTAAGTCATGTTTTTCCCATCATCAATCTAAATTCATTAGAGGGTGTCAGCAGTACTACAATCAAAAATCTTGAACGTTCAGGGATACTTACAGCGACATCCATTCCTATCTCAATCTTCGATCTCGAGTTCGTACTTGCTTGTGTCAAGCATTATGACTCGTCTACCAGACAAATCAGGTCGATAGATGGAAGGATTATTTGTAGCCTTAAGCCGAGGGATATAGAAAAATGTTTTTCTATTCCTCCACGTTCAGATCATTTCGTTGTATCCATTTCAGATTGTGACAGAATATGGGAAGAGGACAAGGATAGATCACAGAAGAAAGTAGCTCAACGATGGTTGAAGGTTCAAAAAACCAACATGCCAAGGAAGATAGCACGTAGTGATTTCAAGGAAGAGATTGCTGTTTTGATAACTTTCCTCAACCGGTTAGCAGGTTCTGAAGACGCAAGCGTTTCCGAACGTGGATGTTCTACCTCATCTCACGAGTTATTGATAAGAAAGAAACATTTGACTGGGCCATGTTTATCAGCGAGTGTCTTCACCAACATATTACAAAGTTCCTAAAGATTCATGAATTCCACATGGTAACTTTTCTGGTTTACTTAGTTGCATTTCAAGGCAGCTTTAAATTATTAAAGACCGATGGAGTTCTGGGTGTTCAGCGAGTGCACGAATACTACCCTCAGTTGGAGTTTTTGAAAGCTGAACAGGACTTTACTGCAGTGAATGACCACTTTCTTATGAGGACAGTCAAAAATTTAGATAGCGAGATGCATGTGAGGATTTCTACAGAGGCACAATCAGCAATGGAGAGTTGGGTAGATTGGTTCATCCAATTCCCTACTTTCACATATATTTGTGTATATGGATATACAGGAGAGCCTCTGATGCTACCGAGGTACCCATCGGACAAGGTTCTTTTCATGGAGTTCATGAGACAGGCACATGAGGTTCATACTTTTTTTCGCAATTGACATAAGCCAACTTTCACCTTTCTGTTTGAGTTGGGTATTTACAAATGCAAAACATGTGCCGATTGCAAGTTAATGGCACATGAGTTAGAAAAACTTCAGCTTGATTGTTTTCCTCAGAAGCGTACCTATGATCCATTGGGTCATTATTCAGCAAGGTTGGAGCGAAATGTTTCACATTCGGCAGTGCTTGAGGACTTTTGGGTCAATTGTGAAGATGAATTTGAGGTGCATCGTCATCATTATTGTAGGCTTACTATTCCACAGATTGCTGATTTCTTGTCAGAGGATGTGGAAGGCTTGTCTGATGATGATGGCGAAGTACTTCTTCATTCATTCATTAAAGACCAAGTTGCTCGCCAACCACTTCGCCAACCTGATTGGTATGTTCCAGTGAACACTTCAGTGAAAGACTTGTCCAGGTCTGTTATCAAAACAACTATGTACTTCCTTGAGAGCAAACAGAAGCGAAGGGTGATCCCAGTTACAGAGCCGCCAGCAGTGGTAGTTTCTTCTTTGCCTTCTACTTCTAGGGCTAGACCTGGAGTCAAGGTTTCCATGAAGCTGCCTGAAGGGGTTAAGATGGGAGTTAATTCAAAAGGAAAAAGCATCACCAAAAGGAAACAGGTTGAGAAAGAGCCAACACTTCTAGTTATAGAGACAGTACTTCAAGAAGAAGCATTTCCAGTTCCAGAGCCAGTTGTTTCATCAGAGCCAGTGATTTAGGCTGAGGCCGGTTTGTCATCTCCAGGTTCACCTTTTTCACCACAATCGTCTCCCATAGATATTGATTCGGAGCCTGAGTCTCCGATACATGAGACCTTCATACCAGTGGATCCGCCAGCAGTTGATACAGTAGAAACGACTCCACCTCGAGAGGATAGTATTCCTTATTCATATTGGCTCGAGAAGTCATTGGGAAGAGAGAGGCGTATGCCTTCATATAATCTTGATTTATCTGAGTTCGGTGAACCCTATCAGAACAGGTTGAATAAGAGGGCCAAAAAGCAGATTAATATTGAGAAGAATCTTGAGGCAGAGATCGTCATAGAGGTTGCTACTCCTCCAGAAGGAAAGTACTTGGATGAAGTTGATGTTGGTGATTTTACCTTTGTCAAAACTAATCTGGGGAAGAGTACTCGACACACCGACGTGAATCTATTCAGAGTCGTCGTGAGTAATCTGGAGGAACGCGTCATGAAGGATGGTGAGGATAAGGCAGTTCTCAAAACTGAAATCAGGCAACTCCGCATGTACATCTCGAGTTTGCTTCATGGTAGCGAGGGGCAAGCACCTTTACTCCCACAACTTCGAGAGACCGCCACAGATCAGCAGAAGATTCAACACTTGGTTAATCGAGGAAAGCTGCTGGATACCTGGATTGAAAACTTTATCATTGCTAGTCGACACCTCCTCATAGAGCTATATCAGTTGAGGGTTGACGCACATAGTCTTTGCCAGAGAATTCAGAAGCTCGAGATTGTCATAGTCGAGCGTAAGCCGAAGGACTTGATTTTGATATCACAGCTTGTAGGAATCTATGACGCCATTGAAGCAGATGGAGATCAAAAGAAGGTCTTCACTTGGAGAGAGTTATATCTTTGCAGGGTGGAGACATATGATAGGATTTCTGCTAAGATGAGCATGTTTCAGGAAAAGGTTGTTGCAGCTCTTCGTTTCATTAGCGAGTACATCACTCAGATCCCATGTCATTATCGGCATGAAGATGGTACATACGCCGAGTTAGAGGCAGTTCAGGCTGAGTTCGAAGAGTTAGTTCATGATAACCTATGTGGAGAGCCAGAGGCGTCCAAGATGGAGGAGTTTACAATGCTGATTGTCAATTTCAAAAAGGTGATCACAGAGGTTAGAGATAGTCAGAAGGAAATCCGGGATGGAGACAAAGAGTTAGACAAACAGTTAATCATCGTGGACAACGTCAGAGTGCCAGATGATGATACTATTGATAAATTCCTGGAGGAGATGATAAACTTGGAGTAGACTTTCAGTTAGACCATGCAGTTGTTTACAAGGATGAGTTATAAGAAGCAGTTAACTCGAGGCTTCTTTCCGAGTTAAACTTGTTGTTACACATTGCATGCATGTCTTTCTTGGAAACATCTACGTACACTTGGAGATTAGATTAGATTTTTCAGTTGACTGATGATAACATTCCAGTTGACTTGCTTTCAATAAGGACGTGCATGTTGCACTTTGTCCATTTAGATTAGATATTTCAGTAAACTGTATAGTTTCATTCAATTAGGGTTTAGGAATAAGATCTTGCATGCATTGCAAGACTGTAGTTGACTCAAGGTGATTTTAGGGTTGCCTACACCTTGAAGTCTATAAATAAGAGCATTCAGCTCATTTGTATTTTAACTTTTGCTTGATAGCATACATGCTGCGCCTACCTTGCCTGTAGTATTGCTATTATTGTATCTGTTCAACAAACTTTTACAGGAGATTAATATATGCTGCGCCTACCTTGCTTGTAATATTGTCTTTTTGGATTTGTTCACAAGAGTATTTGTTTTGATAATGAATTGTTATGCCACTCGGGTTCCATGCAATTATTATGATGAATGCTTGCCATAGTTAGATATAGTGGCTAGTTCGATCGTGGATTGTATGTGTGTCTCGCCTATGCAATTTGCTGTCCTAGTTGGCTATCTTTTGTGTTTTGTTATCAATAGGCCTATTCGAATTAAGCAAATAGTTGTGCCCACCTTGCCTTCATGTTGAGAATTCGTACTTAAAGGCTATCGTATGATGTGTGTCATAATAAGCTTATTCAGCTGAGCAGATAGTTGTGCCCACCTTGTCTTCATGTTGCAAATCTGTACCCAGCTTATCGTATAAAAACCATTCCCGCTCCATTTCCTCATGCTCTGTTTTTGCGAGTAAACTGGATAGATTTTAAAGAAGTTAGCTTAGTTGTAGTTAGATGATCTGTGAAACCAGAAAATACTTAGCTGCAACGTTCTAGGTTTTCTTAACCTTGTGCCTCTACCAGCTGAGAACAAAAAGATAGGACATTAGTTTAGTTTTCTATTCCATGCATTCCAGCACAACGAGGGAGCTTCCCCTCCTAATTTGAAGAGCACTCATTGCGTAGTGTGCATAGCTGTACGTACAAACTCACACTCTAGAGGTGTTAGTTCTTACGCCAACAATGTGATAATGAATATTCACCAAGATGTGATGAAATCGCCTCCTTCAAGAATGCCGCCCCAGTTATGATTTGCAACTTCTGATATAAATTTTTAGCAGCTCCAAACATTCCTCAAAATGCATCCAAACTCATTGCTATGTCCCCTAAAATGGTGTGCTCCAAGTCTTCTATGAAATCGATGCAAAGAATGCAAGCTATAAGCAAAATCGTGGGTCTCCACATGCTGCCATAATGACTGTAAATATATATCAAAATATATAAATTGCCAAAATCATCCTTGGAAGGACAAATAGATGATGTCTCCAAACTGAAAATAACCTTCAAACCCAATCCTCAATCGAACTCCACAAAATTGGCCTTTGGCCACAAATTTTGTAATGGTGAGATGACTGAAATATCACCTCCAACAGCTGCAAACCTTCGATAGATAGTTTCACTACCTCAGTTATGCAAATCAATGGGATTATTCGTTCCCAAGGATCTCCAATGGTTACTGCAGAAAACCCTAGGCTTCTCCACAACAAAGCATATCAAAATCAAGCAGCAAATATCCTGGATAAAGAAAAACAATGGCTGACCCCCTCTTATTATACTTTTCTCACTAAGTCTAGGGCAACCCATCTAGAAGCTTCCACATTACTCTTTTATTTTATATTTGCACTTTATTATAATATTAAAATATAACTTTAAGAATATATAAAGTGCAATCATGATGGCAAAACATTATGTTTTCAAACATCCGGATAACACATTGTGTTTTCCAACATTTTGGCATAACACAACATTAGGTTTTCCAATGTTCAAAAGAACAAAGGAAACCCCCAATAAACCTCTGAATCCAGGAGTAGAAGCCAACTGCTGTCTAGGTAACTGCCACAAAGACCCTCTAACCACTCCTATTAGCCTACGAGGGCCACTAATAGGCTAATCATCCAAAAACGACATTAGGCAAAAATGGGGACATTACACAGGAATAAACATTGTGTTAGCAAATAAACATGTAGGAGAGATTTGGTGATGTGAAAGATAATCTCAAGTTGGGCATATAATGTGAATTGAATGACATTAGAATTTTGACCATCCTACAAATTCATTTTTTTAAAACAGATAGCATACCTTGAGGATCATAAAGAAGGCGCAATGCCTTATTGCTATAGATAAGCTCTGGTTATTGAGATTTTTGTATGACAGAGAGCTATAGACCACCATATATTGGTCATGTGGATTTGTTTTCTGCATAATGTTCAGCAGTCTCAAACTTTTGGTATATAAACATTTGGTTATTTTTAGTAGACAAGATATTCAGTTTATAACCATATGAAATACTTCTAAGAAGGTAGTTTATAACCATATGAAAAACTTTCTTTACTAATTGCTACGTTCTTGTTAGTGTTCAAATTTGTTCCTTTTGATGAGACACAAAATTAAACAGCATGTACAGTAAACTGTTCTTCAAATTGGAAGGGGAAACTCCCTTTGATTTGAAAATTTAAAGTCTTTTCAAGTATGCAAGGTAAACAAACTAAATTAAAACCTGAATTTTTTGTTTTGATGTTTTCTCAATGTGGAGCACAAAGTGTTTTCAGCACATCTGAACTATATGAGAAATTTTATGTATGTGAAGCTATCTATTGCAAAAAATAAACTAATATAACTCGGAGGCTTATGATTTTTAATTAAATCCCGAAATAAAAAATCATAAGTTTAGACAAGATTTGAGTCAAGTACACATATATTAAATACAAAAGAATTACACACAAAGTTGCAATACCTCTTTTGGTAATAATTGCAATACAAAGCTTGCAAATCAAATTTTATTTAACATTAAACAATTTAGACATTAACAATTAGGATGTAGTGAAAAGAAATTACCGTCAATCGTTCAAGTGATGAGCACACACACACTCATACTATGAGGGGTGTGAATCAGTATAAGTTAATCTTTTACTTATTAAACTTTAATAACCACAATAAAACAATCACACAAGATCCACACATAAGAGACACAAGATTTCATGTGGAAACCCTTTTGGGAGAAAACCATGGTGAATAGCTGCTTGGATCTACTGTCCAAATCCAGCCTCAGCAAAATAGAATCTTCTTACAAATCTTTGTAGGCACCAACCCATTGGAGACACCAATCCCCACAATTGGGCACCAACCCAGCAAGAGACACCAATCTCTTTTAATGAGAGGCACCAACTCCTTGATCTCCTCAGTTAGGAGGCACCAACCTCCAAATGAACAATATGATTTTTTTTTGAAATTCCTTCTTGAATTAGCTTCTAATTCTCCTTCACAAACCTGCTCATGACTTCAACAAAATCTGTCTTAAAATTGTGTTCAATATGTCTCTTAGATCTGCCTCAATATACTCTACAAATCTGCTCCAAAACTTGCTCCAATATCCTTTATATCCTTTATATCCTTTATAAATCTGCTCCAAAATGCTTTTCTAAATCTGCTCAAAATCTTCAACAACTTTACTCACAAATCTGCCATGATCTTGCTTTTAATCTGCTACAAATTTGGTTTAGATCTGCTCCAGAATTCTGATTTTTATTCCTTTAGATCTGCTCTAATATAAAAAGATATTCGTTAATTGCTTGCTTCAAAACCTCCAATCAAACTTCTTTTATACCATGCAAAGGGGGGCGACTTTATGAAAGTGTAGGATGCTTCACAATAGTTGCAACTTCTTGATATATATGCACCCTTTCATCATAACTTAGGGTGCACCATTTGAGGGGTCGGCCCCTATTTAAAAAAGATTATTTTGCAATTTAAAAAACTCCAAGTTAAGCGCTAGACATGGGTCAGCCCACTCCAAAAATAATATATTTATTTAGAATTTAATTCCCCAAAGTGGGTGCTACAAGAGTGCAGGTTGGGCACTCCAAAAATAATATATTTATTTAGAATTTAATTCCCTAAAGTGGGCGCTACAAGAGTGCAGGTCGGCCATCATAAAAATAATATGAACTTATTTATTTAAAAACAATTTAAACTTGAATTTGCTTCAATGGATAACCTTAAACAATCCACAATTTGCTTCAGCAGATTTCCTTTGACATATTTTTTGACATCAATAACAATAATCCTACAATCTCCCCCTTTGTCATTGATGGCAACCCTGCATAGAAATAATTTGTGAATATACAATGCTCCCCCTTAATGTACTTCTCCCCCTTTGACATAAATGGCAAAGGAATCCTAAGAGCTGTAAGATAATGCAATGATAAGCTCCCCCTGAAAGATATAATTCCTTAGGATTAGATGAAGAGGATATCACCCCCAATTTCTATTTGAGGTACTCAAAAGTGTCTTTTGGAAGGGGCTTTGTGAAAATGTCCGCAATCTGTTCTTATATAGCAATATATTCCAACTCAGTTGTTGATCAACCACTTTCTCTCTTAAGAAATGATATTTGATTGGAATGTGCTTTGTCTTGGAGAACATAATTGGATTCTTCGAGATGTTAATTGCACTTGTGTTATCACAGAATATGGAAATGGGATGATCATATTCAACCTTAATGTCCTTCAATGTTTGCTTCATCCAGGGAACTCGTGTGCAACAAGAGGCTGTTGCTATATATTTTGCTTCTACTGTGGATAGTTAAATTGAAGCTTGTTTCTTACTCAACCAAGATACAAGACTGCTACCAAGGAAGAATGCTCCTCCACTTGTAATCTTTCTATCATCAACGTTGCTGGTCCAATCCACATTTGTATATGCTGTTAGGGTGGAATCTTCACCTCTTGAATACCACAACCCAAAATCCATAGTGCCCTTTAGATATTTGAATATTCTTTTAATTGCTTGCACATGAGTTTCTTTTGGTGCTCCCTAAAACTGTGGCACCACTCCAACTACTTGCATAATATTAGGCCTTGTAGTTGTCACACATAATAAACTCCTAATCATTGACCTGTATAGGGTTTGATTAGCCTTAGGAGATTCATCATCCTTACACAATTTGCATCTTGTAACCATGGGTGTACTTACAGGATTGCAATCCTCTATCTTGAATTTGTTCAATATCTCCTCCATATACTTGGTTTGTGAGATAAATATAGCCTTATTTGATCGAGAAATTTACAACCCAGGAAGAAGGATAATTCACCAAGCATGGGCATTTTGAACTCCTGCATTTTCATGGAAAACTCTTGACACATCTTATCACTACTACCTCCATAAATAATATCATGCACACAAACCACAACAATCAACTGATGGTCACCTTCAGTTTTAATGAATTGAATGCTGTTAGCAATACCTCTTTTGAAACATTGTTGTAGATACTTGTCCAATCTTGAGTGGCTTGTTTCAGCCCATAAAGTGCCTTCTTTAACTTGCATACATAGTTCTCATTCTTTGATAGGAGAAACTATTCTAGCTGTTCAATATACACTTCTTCCTCCAAGTTCCCATTGAGAAAAGGTGACTTGACATCCATTTGATAGACTTTGAAATTCTTGAAGCAAGCAAATGCTAAAAACATCCTTATAGCCTCCGTACAAGCAACAGGGGCAAAAGTTTCTAAGAAAGCAATTCCTTCAACTTGAGTATATCCCTTGCATACTAATCTTGCCTTGTTCCTCACAACTTGGCCATCCTCACAACTTGGCCATCCTCATTCAACTTGTTCCTGAATACCCACTTAGTGCCAACCACATTCTTATCCTTAGGTCTTGGGACAAGTTCCCAAGTTTTATTCTTTTCTACTTGATCCATCTCCTCTTCCATAGCCTTTATCCAATGCTTGTCTTCACTTGCTTCAATAAAGTTCTTCAGTTCTATTTTGGAGAGCAAAGACAGGTTCACATGTTCTAATGTATTGGCAAATTTCCTTCTCATCTGAATTTATGTATCTTTGTCACCAAGAATTAAATCTTCTAGATGATTCCTTTGCACAAATCTAGATGGTGCATCTTTGCTCAATTTCCTCATTTTCGATTTCTTCCTCTACTTCTTCTTTTCCAATATCCTCCTTTTGACAATCAACTTCTTATCCTATTTCCTTTTGATGCTTTTCTTCATCCACTCTTACATTTGCACTTTCAAGAAGTTTGTGCAACCTCTTATTGTAACCCTTGTAGGCTTTGCTCCTTGAAGACTAACCAAGGAAAATACCTTCATCAGACATTGAGTCAAATTTTCCCAAATCTTCTTCATCTATTCTTATATAGCATTTGCTCTCGAATACCTTGAAATGCTTCACTTTGCGGGCCTTCCCTTCCATAGTTCATATGGTGTTTTGCTATTGTTTACCCTGATTAGTGCTTGGTTCAGAATGTAGATTGCCATATGAACTACTTCTCTCTAGAAAGTGTCTAATAGCTTGGACTCATTTAATATGGTTTGTGCCATTCCTTGAATTGTTCTATTCATTTTCTCAACAACTCCATTTTGTTGTGGAGTCCTTGCGGCTGAAAATTGTCTTCTTATTCCATGCATTCACAAAATTCTTAACAACTCCATTTTGTTGTGGAGTCCTTGCAGCTGAAAATTGTCTTCTTATTCCATGCATTCACAAAATTCTTCAAATTCATTTGAAGTGAACTCTCCTCCTCTATTAGATCTTAGGCATTTGATTTTTAGCCCAATTTCATTCTCTACAAAGGCTTTTAATGCCTTAAACTTCTCAAAAGCTTCAAATTTTTCTTTCAAAATTGTAACCCAAGTCATCCTTAAATAATCATCAATTGATAGCATAATATAACTCACTTGTAAGCTTTTTGTCCTTGGTGGTCAACGTAGATCAATATGGATAAGTTCCAAAGGCTTTGATGTAGAGTACTCCTTTGATTTGAAGCTTGTCCTTGTTTTCTTTCCATGTTGACACTGTTTGCAGATAGTATTAGGAGGCTTTGCAATCTTTAGCATGTCCCTCACGACTTGCTTATTGTTGATCTTCACAAGATTGTGAAAGTTCAAGTGTCCCATCCTTCTGTGCCACAACCAACTCTCATCTTCTTGCCCCATGTAGCATCTTTCTTCTTTGGTTTCACCAAGGACATAAATATTGTTCGCAGTTTTACTTTCATCTGTGACTAGCTTCCCTGTGCTTGCTTATTTGATTTCACAACCATTAGCATGAAATGTGAGTGTGCCCTTGGTCACACATTTGACTCACTTAGAAGATTATGTTTCAATCCTTTGACATATAACACATTTTTAGTCTTTGTCTACCTATTGTCAAGACTGAGAGTGCTTTTTCCCATTATCCTTGTTGTAGCATTATCTCCAAACTTCACGGTTCCTCCATTTACTTCCTTCAAAGTGAGGAACTTGCTTTTATCCCTTGTCATGTGGCTTGAACAACCACTGTCAATATACCACTGATTTCCCTCATTTTGAGCATGAAGAGCTATTTATACCAGCTTGGACCTTTCCATTTTTTTCTTGCTCCTTCCAAACTTTTGTAGATTCCTTCTTTTTCTTGCCACAAACATCCTCCTTCTTGCTTTGTCTAGAAGTTCCGCAAAATCACTCCTACAAATGTGTGTGGTATGACCAAAATTGTTGCACTTGTAGCACATAATGTTGTAGTTCATTAGAGGAGCAAACAAATTGTAGTTCCTCTTTAAGAAACCAAAATCATTCCTTGCATGAACTCTACAATCCACTGTTTTATGACCAAATTGATTGCATGAAAATCAATAACCATAGAAAGAGTGTTGGAACCTAGTCATGCACGCCTGTCTTGAAGGGAATGATCTTCTGTAGTTACCCTTGTTGACCTTGTGAGGGATATTACCTTCTTCCTTCTTGGTGCTCTCACTATTGATGGATCTCTTGACAACGTCAGCATAGCCTCTTTGCTTTTCTTCATTCATCTTCTTTTGTGACTCTTTGGGATCTTCATTATTAGGCATCGAATTCTCTTCAAAGCCAAGACCATTTTGGTAAAAGGTAATCTTTTGTAATTTACAAGATCATCTAGAATCTCAGTGCTCTTTTTAAACTTCAAGCTTCTATTCAACTAATCATTAGTCTTTTCCAATTCCTACTTCAAGGAAACAATTTCATGCTCAAATTTCTCACAATCCTCTTCCTTTGTCGTTAGTTGATTTCTTACCACCTCTTCTATCCTCCTTGCTTCTTCAATTTGAATTTTCTGATTGATGATAATTTTCTCCGACTCTTCAAGACTTTGTGATATTTTCGCCTTAGATTCACATTCCTCTTGAAGTTGTAGTTTTTGCTTTGAATTCTTCTTTCTAAGCCTCTTGATCTCATCTAGGGCACAAATGAGTTCTTCCTCCAAATCTACTTTGACATCCTCTTCTCCTTCTAACTCTTCGTTTTCTTTGTCTTCACTTTTCAGAGCATCATCCTTTGTTTTTATTGCCATGAATAGAATCTCTTTTATCATTGTTGAAAATGCATCCATCGCTCTCTTCGAATGAGCTACTATCTTCCTTGGAGTAGAGGCTCTTCTTATGCTTACAAAAGTCCTTTTCATGCTTGCCTCGTGTGTAATTCTTTTGGTGATGGTGATGTTTCCTTCCTTTCCTTTTGCTATAGTCTTCTTCCTCATCACTACTTTCACTTTTGGCCTGTGGACACTTAGCAGCAAAATGTCGTATATTGCCACAATTAAAACATTTGAGAGTATACTTACCTTTGTGTTTGCCAGACCCTTTCTTGAGCTTCCTCAAAAAGTGAGCTTCTTGTTCATCACTTGAAATTTCACTTGATTTAGGTTCTTTATTCTTCATCTTCTTTAAGGCTTTGAAGGCATTTTTGGCTTTGATGTCTTCTCCTTCTCAGTCCTCATTTCATATGCCGTGAGGATCCCATGCAACTCCTCCATCTTCAATGTATCGAGGTCCTTCATTTCTTCAATGTATCTTAGCACCATTTGCATGATCACAGATTCTTCAATTTCTTCACCAAGTCCTTGGATGGTATTGACGATTTCATCCACATGAAGGAGATAGGCTACAATGTTCTCTTCGTCTTTCATCTTTAAGCTCTTGAATTGTCTTCTATGGGTTTGGAGCTTGGCCTTTTTAACCTTTTGATCACCTTCATAAGTTTTTTGAACTTTGCCTCACATCTGTTTCGCTGATCTGCAATGCATTGTTAGAGTAAAAGGTATTTCCTAATTAAATATTTATTTAATTATTAGGTTCCTTTTCCTCTAATTACTTAAGCTTACTTAGGTCATGTTTTCTTTATATCTTATGTCATAGGATGAGGACACATGTCATGATCTTGTTTTATCCTCACTTAGGGTTTCTAGGTTAATTATCCTTGTATAAGGATTCTCTATTGTATTATCATTAGTAGATGCACATTAATATGATTCATGCTTTTTTGGATCAATAGCTCTTGGCCTCCATAGCTTTGCTATTCTCTCTTTCTGTGACAGGTGTTTGATTGCAAGTGATCCTTGGGAGCTGTGGAGTTGATTTTTCCCAACTTCAACATGCATCACCGTGACAAATTCAAATTTTTATAGACCACACAAGATCCACACACATAAGAGACACAAGATTTTAAGTCGAAACCCTTTCGGGAGAAAACCACGGTGAATAGCTGCTTGGATCTACTGTCCAAATCCAGCCTCAGCAAAATAGAATCTTCTTACAAATCTTTGTACGCACTAACCCACTGGAGACGCCAAACCCCACAATGGGGCACCAACACAGCAAGGGACACCAATCTATTTTAATGAGAGGCGCCAACCTCCCGATCTCCTCAGTTAGGAGGCACCAATCTCCAAATGAACAATATGAAAATTATTTGAAATTCCTTCTTGAATTAGCTTCTAATTCTCCTTCACAAACCTGCTCATGACTTCAACAAAATCTGTCTTAAAATTGTGTTCAATATGTCTCTTAGATCTGCCCCAATATGCTCTACAACTCTGCTCCAAAACTTGCTCCAAGATCCTTTATAAATCTGTTCCAAAATGCTTCTCTAAATCTGCTCAAAATCTTAAACAACTTCACTCACAAATCTGCTATGGTCTTGCTTTTAAATCTGCTACAAATTTGTTTTAGATCTGCTCCAAAATTCTGATTTTTATTCCTTTAGATCTGCTCTAATATAAAAAGATATTCGTTAATTGCTTGCCTCAAAACCTCCAATCAAACTTCTTTTATTACCATGCAAAGTGGGGTGGCTTTATGAAAGTGTAGGATGCTTCACAATGGTTGCAACTTCTTGATATATATGCACCCTATCATCATAACCTAGGGTGCACCATTTGAGGGGTTGGCCCCTATTTAAAAAATATAATTTTGCAATTTAGAAAACTCCAAATTGGGCGTTAGACATGGGTCGGCCCACCCCAAAAATAATATATTTATTTATAATTTAATTCCCCAAAGTGGGCACTACAAGAGTGCAGGTCAGGCATCATAAAATATATAAACTTATTTATTTAAACTAAACTTCAATTTGCTTCTGCGGATAACCTTCAGCAGTCCACGATTGCTTCAATAGATTTCCTTTGACATATCCTTTGACATCAATGACAATAATCCAACATTTTAATTAAATCTGGAAAATAAAAAATCATAAGTTTAGACAAGATTTGGGTCAAGTACCCAGATATTAAATACAAAAGAATCACACAGAGTTGCAATACTTTTTTTGGTAGTAATGGCAATAGAGCTTGCAGAAAATATCAAGTTTTATTTAACATAAAACAATTCAGACATTAACAATTAGGACGTAGTAAAAAGCAATTACCATCAATCATTTAAGTGCAAAAAGACACTTATTTTTATTGTTTACAAGAATTGCATGAAAACAAATAAAAGAATTTAACTGCTACTTTTATTCCAATTCCAGGAATAAATTTGAATGAATGGAAGCTTTATTATGAATTAATCCTGGCCACTAAAAATCAATGCAAGACATGCAACACATCAGCTAAATGGATAGTTGAGTTTATTACAAAATCAATTAAAAACATTATTCAATGTTTTTTTTAAATGCATGAGAGGAACTCAAAGAATATATTTCCCTTGAGAACAAGATGTTTCCAATATAGATTTCCTTAATTTAGTTGACTAAACTAAAAATAGGGATAACTAAAATAAACTTCTTAGCCTCTGCATTGGAATTCCTTGGTGCTGAATTTTTTTGTAAACTTTGAAGGAACTGTTCTACTTTAACTTTTCTTGGAACTGTCACTGAATTTAAGTGCACAATCTGGGCGTGAAGAATCAACTCTGCTTCAAAAACTTGTTTCTTGAAGTCCTTTGAGTCTTTCTCTACTTTCTGGAATATGTCCTATCTACTTGCTGATCTCTGCCGAATTTCTGTTTCACCAGCTGCTGGAATTCACCTCAAACCTCATATAAGTTATAAATGATTCCCTCATCATTAATATATTACATGGAATTTGCACAATGAACCTCAAAAGAAAATTTTCAACTAGGAACAATTTGCGTATCCACTCAAATGTAGATAAAACCTCATTGAAAATTCTCACGAGGAAAGAGTACTATTCTTTCCAGGTAAATACTTTGTCCTTTTGTTCCTTAGTCAATTGTAGTGCCTTTGTCTTCTTCAACTTGTCAACAATTTTTTAGTATGATGGAAGCATTTTTATTAAAGACTTCTTGATATCTTTGATCCCTTGGAGGACTTTCTTCACATCTCCTACTAATTGGTACAATTTCTCCAACACTTTTGTACCTTGATCAGAAATATCTTTGAGCCAATTCTTCAAATTCCTCTCATATACAACTAGGTGATCTAGTTGTCTTTGCTCTTTGGGAGAGGCTAGGACCCGAGGCATAAATAAGGTAGGCTTCGAAGTTGAATGTTGAAGTTTAGAAATATATTCTGTGAGCTGCATCACTACAGCCTTCAAGGCTACCTTTCCCCCTCCATTTTTAATCACCCTTTCCTTTATAATTCGTACGACGAGCTCCAACACATGGACATCACCTTGTTGAGTACTTGGGCCCAAAGTGGTTCTGGTGATCTGAAAATCAGTAGGCTTTGTATCTTGAATGGACTTATTTTGGGGTCAATAGCTGTTTCAATGATCAAACTTCCCTTAGCTGTTTTAGTCATCTTGGATTAGTGCTTAGGCTTCTTCATGACTAATTCTCCAACTACTTTGTTGAGAGTGCCAAAATCAATTTGATATGGAGGCTTTTCCTTCTTTTTCCCAACTACCTCTTGCACTTGCACCCATGCAAGAACTTCTCCTTGAAACAATATCTTTGGCCCAAATTGCACTGGTGAGAACACAACCCTACTTAGGAGAGAGTTCTCCAATCAATGATGGAGGGATAGGGGTCAATGTTGGCTGCTTATATTGGATAGTTGTAAGGATGCCAATCCTCTTTTGAATCTCCCTTAAAACTCCTGCCTTTGGGTTGCTTTCTACCCTTTCCTTGGTATTATTTTTAGTCTCTTTTATCTTTATTACTGGTTTTGAAAGAGGTGGAAGTGTCTTTTCTACTATCGGCTCTATAATTGGGGTCTTCTCCTTTGGTGCCATTAATTTCCTTGTCATTTTGGAGCCCAAAAAGAACCTATTGAGCTTGAGAACCGCATTGGGTCTTTCCTGATTTGAAACCATCTCTTTGCTTGACCAATTGATTAGAGGCAAAGGTAGCTACTCTATTTTGTTTTTCACACACTGTGGTTATAATACATCATCCTCAAAATTTGAAATGCCTTCCATGTCCTCTAATAGAAAATCACAATCTGGCTAACTATTAGGCAGTTGAAATCCCTTCTCTGCACCTTAAACTCATCTATACAATTTACCCAATAATCTTGAGTCCTTGGAATGTGCATAAACTTGTTTCCCAACCTTGATGGCACGATGCCCTTGGTGACATAAGTGTGCTTTTCATAAAGATATTTGAAGTCGAACCGGGTCATTTCCTTGTTGATGAAATTAGAATTTGCCATTGTTTTGCATTTGTAGTGTAACGACCCAAAACCGGGTAAACAAAAATTTTCTACTTTCACTAATAAGATACAAGGAAATACAATTAAATGACAAAGTAAATAACTTTTCTTTTCATTCTAATTGAACATTTCATCATAAAGAAATAAATGACACAATTTATCATTGTTCTATTTTCCAAGTAAATAACAGAGTACGCTTTCATCATTACTTTTCTTTCAATTAAAAAGCAAGGTAAGAATCTTACAAGTTTCAAACATAGCTCGGAAGCTTTTGAGCAAATAGGAATAAGACTGTCCAGGATCTTCCCTTTCAAACTTTGGTTCATCAGAAGTCAAAGGTGGAGGGGAAACATCACTCAGGTGCTTTTCCACCAACCACGGACTTATATTGCGGTCCCCCGCACGTTTACTGTTAAGTAGACGGCCCTCCCTTCTTCGAGGAGATTGGTTGGGTAACCGGTTCTGTATGACCAACTGAGCATAGTGTGTAATCCTACATAACTAAATCCTTGTGTCCTCACAATCTCAATCTAGCATGTAACTTGGATTACTGTGAACTGACAGTGTAATTCGTCTCACAGTCTAAGTGGACGTTAGGTATACTACACTACTTTGGCCAAGCTTAAACTGACGGTCATCTATCACTTGCACTAAGTCAGGTTCAGTTTGACTTAAGGCTGCCTTATCCTACGCGTAGGTTGAGTCCTTTCCGTGGGTGGTCAATCACCCTAGACTTCCTACTTCAACTACTTAAACAGGAAATGAAGTACAGTCAACAAGGGGTCCCTCTGGTACTTCCTAACATGGAAATCTTTATCCATGGAGTACATAGCTTTCTCTGGTTAACCTATTTAACTCTAAAGCTTTAGACTACCTTGGTATTGAATCCACCCTCGTCCTAGTATTAATAACTAGTCCCTTTCCTTTATTTAAGGAGTTCAAGCAGTATTCAAGCAATACAAAACATAAGGTACTTTTACTAAGAAGTAATCAAACATTTCCCTTTTTATGTTATTCCTTTTCAAATTCTCCTATGAATTCAAACTAATTCATTTCAACAAGCTTTTAAGCTATTTCCAATTCATCAAGCTCTTAAGCTATTTCTTAATTCAATAAGCCTTTTCTAATGAAATTTAAGCTATTCCCAATTCAACAAGCTCTTAAGCTATTTCCAATTCCACAAGCCTTTTCTAATGAAATTTAAGCTATTCCCAATTCAACAAGCTCTTAAGCTATTTCCAATTCCACAAGCCTTTTCTAATGAAATTTAAGCTATTCCCAATTCAACAAGCTCTTAGAAACATAGAGGCTTCCTAATGATATTCCTTTCATACTACAGCATAATGCAAGGCATAATCAAGCAAACTAATAACTCATTTTAAAAGTCAATGACAGAATTTCTACAAAGATATTCCTCATGCCTGATTTCCTTTTGCGTATGAGCTCGATCGGTAGCTTCAGTTCTTGCTCCACCGTCCTTCGCAGCCTTCTCTCAGCTTGAACAAATACTACTTTCAGGTAAATGCAATTGGGTATGAGGAAAAGTTGCTCTCAGCAATACAGTCTCAAATTGCAAATGGCTTTCACAAAATGGTAATGGCTTTTACAATCTATCTCACAATCTAATTGCAATGATGGTCTGCAACTTACTGTAAATGCAACAGCAGTGTAGGTGAATAAGGCTCTCAACAAGAGGGAATTTTAACACACAGAAATACCACAACACTGAAATTCGTGATTCCAATGCAAAGGAGAGTGAGTGAATGAGTGTTTTCAACAATGAGAGTGAACCTATTTATAGGTTTCAAATTCTCATGCTTACTACTTTGTAGGCATGAGAATTCGACACCTCTTCCTTTGAAAATGTCAAAATCTGTTGTGGCAATCGAATAACCAGACACACAGCAAAAGAGTTGATGATTCAACATATTTTCAAAGAATGTTTCAACTATCATATGACGAATTCATGAAGCATCCATGTACAGGTTTAGTCATTGGGAAAAGCCCTCAAAAATGGCGAACTGAAAGAACAAATGGCATTTGAATTTTACTGTTGAAAACGTCAACGGTTACGCACAGACAGTTCAGGCCTCCTTCCACCCACGTGTCCCAGATCGGTGGCGTTCAAGCATCCGCGACCAAGTCTAAGATACGCGAGCTGGGCGTGGTTCAATCTCCATTGTTTTCCATTGTTTTCTGGTTCAAACAGTCGCGCGATTTCTTCCCGTGAAGAAATCCGCGATTTTTCAGTTTATTCAAACATTAACTTTAAATCTTTAAAAAGTCTATAGTTTAAACTTTCATTTCCTTCATTAATTTTTATAAATTTCCAATGGACTTTTAAATTTCGAAATTCCTTACCTTTCAATACTTTCAATGTATTTTCCAAATTTAAATATTTCGAATTCCCTTTGTATGGTAATGTAAAGTAATTACCAAAGATTATGCCATTATTTTTCAAAGGTAAATGAATAATTACCAAAGATTATAAGTCTATATCAAACTTTCCAAAGGTTTAGTCATTTTAATATTCACATTAAAATGTATTAATATATTTTGTATTATATTCAATATAATATTAATATAGTTTTTAATTTACCTTTATTTAAATATATAAATATATCTATATAATATTCGAATATTATATTAGATATATTAATATATTATCGGTAAAACTATAATAATATTGATATTAAATATATTAATAACCTACTCAGTTTACACTTAAATATATCTATACATGTTTATTTTCAAATCTCCAATTACGTTATTATAGGCCAGTCAGAGCACCTCTAATAGACGTAATTGCACAAACACGTATATATACATTTAATTGTAAATTCCAAGCATCAGTTACTTATCAGTTCACATTTCACATTCAAGGTTCTCAGAACAGTAAGTCAGTCAATCAAGGAACACCACTCATAAAGCATAAAGAAGTAATCAGAAACTCCTAAGCCTAAGGATGACTTATCATGACAACTTAATCCGACTCAGTTCCCAAAACCCTTAGTGAAGTGTGTGTATGCTCATATGATCAACTTTACCGGTTAGCCGACCAAGTTCCTCTCCTGAGTGATGTCTCCCCTCTGCCTGGAGGAATAGTTCCTGTTCCTGCATCCACAGACATACAATCTCGGCAGTTACTTGTTCATAACATCAACAGTATACAAAACGTCTAAGTTAGAATATTCTCAATTCAATACTTCGCATGCAACATAACATCAATAGAAGTATCAATCAGATGAAACGATCATTCAAATAGAGAACATTCATTTTGATAACAAAACACATTTTATTCATATCAAAGATTCACACAATACACTCATTTGCCCTATGCAATAGTAGCTATACAATCGGGGTGTAACATGTAGATTCCCAACTAGATGGAAATCCAACTCTAGGTTTATTCCTCCCTATCAAAAGAAAATGTATTTCAGAAACTTGGTGAAAATACTCCATGAAAATAACCTCATCACTTGGGTACCTTGGCAACATGTATGGACGAGATTTGAATCCATACACTTGATTGTATAGGTGAATGCTGAGAATTGAATGAACCAATCCGTCTAGTCAAATATCACCACTCTCGCCTTATCAAAAATCCTTATGTGCATCTAATTGCCATCTCTTGAATTGAGTACATGACAAAAGCATCATTTACTCCTATTATGCTTGAGAGATTTTCTATACTCTGTGGGAAGTGTTTGTATATGTGAGTATGCTGGCGTGATCCAATGATGTTCTATCCTTTGAATGTGCCATGATGAACCATCGAATACACAAGGTATGATGCCATTTGAAACTCACAAGTTTGCCAAATTCTGTCAATTGCTTATACAAGCAATCACTAACCAAGGCGGCCCAATCAAAGTGCTTGCTATCATTGCATATTGTACTTATGAGGTAGAACATCCACAACTCGAAACTGTGATCTTCCTTTTGACTCGTGACTTGGTTGAGAAGAGTGATCATGATTGCAAACTCATATTTGAATTCTCTTCGCCCCAAATTCTTTGCAAAACTATTTTCTTCTCCTTAGTCAAGATCTACTTCAAGTGACTCCTCATATGGAGGTATGGAGAAGGCGAGCTTGACATCGTTAGATTTGAGACTGCACAACACACGCTGATTGATTGATCTTATCTCTCTCTTTTTAGGATCATAGTGCTTCACAAAAGCAAAAACAAATTCCAAGCTTTGTACTGAAATTGGAAATGAACCCCACCTGAATCCATTAATTTCTATGCCACTCTACTTCCTTCAATCTTTTCTTTGAAATTGAATCCTTCTAGTGAAATGAGACATAACTTAGTTTCCTGCATTTAGGAATATTCATGGGCAAGGATTGAAGTACCTCTAAAGTGAGTGTTGAATATTGCATTTTGGTGCATGAAGAATTGTCAATTCAAGCTCCTTCTGACGTCATGCTGATTTAAGGCAAAAATGTACCTTTTTTTGTAAATTCAAGGAGGAAATTGAAAGAATTTGAAGGAGGGAAGCTATTTTCTGCTGTAGTTATGAGGGATTTTCTTTAAAAATGCCCACCTACAGCCACTGTTTGTGCTGGTAGAGACCCAAAAAATCAATTTTCTAATATTGAACTTGGAATTCTGCCATCTTTTTGCTTGAAATTTAACAAAAATCCTATTTTTTAAATGTTGTTTTCACTTTTAAACTCTGCTGTAGTTAAATAAATTTCCGCTTCTATTGTGGTAGAAAGAAAGTATAAAAGACTTCCTAAATAGACAATCTCATCTCAAATTCCAGCATTGCTTTATTTTCTTTCTATCAATAGGTTTCTTTTTTTGTTTTTTTGTATTGAACTTCAGTTTTGAATTAGAATGCCACTTTTATAGCTACTCAAAGGCTATTTTTAAGATATCCTCAAAAAATGCACCTAGGCTGAGTTGGCCAGGATAAATGTTGATGTTTTTTAACTGTTATTTAGGAAAATAGGTGCATGCCTATACATAGGGATCTTAGTTTTTAAAAATAAAAAAAAGTAGTTATGTGGTGTGCACAATGGGATAGGTGTGTACCATGAATCTAAAAGTTTTAGATCTTTTTTCCAGTGTGGTGGCACACACTACTTTGTTAGCTTGTTTTGTTTTGGAACTTTGGATAGTTGCGCGTCTGTTGACTGGCACACGCCTATACAAATACAATTTTTTTTTAACATTTCATGTGTTGGCGTGTATCCTTTGTAAGGCGTGTGCCACTAGTCTAAGGGTGAATAAAATATGTCATTCAAGCACACTTCCAAAAATATTGATCTTCTTGTGTTGGTCCATGGCAATACTCAGGCGTGCACCTGAACACAAAATAAAATTTAATTATTTGTTTGTTGAAATGCACCTCCAAATCTTTATACACATCATTTCAGTTATTGAAATCGACATCCTTTTATGAGGCGCACACTATTACATTGATCATAGGACTTTAATTCAAAACCTCGTTGGCATGCTTATAATCTTAGACATCCACCATCAAAACATGTTATCATTTCCTTTGGAGATGTATCTCTTTCCTTTCTTGTGCACTTGTTAAAATCCCATGCATACTTTTGTATTAGGTTCACCACTTTCCCTTCTTAAGGCACGTTTCTCCGAATTTGTGTAGGCCATTACGTGGAATTGTAAAAACTCCCCGCTTTGTATTAATGCATCCTTAGATGCACACCACTACATTGAGTTGTAAATTTTTGGCAAATTCTTGACATGCCTTTATACTGGACAAGAAATCTTTACTAAAATAATTGCCTAGCATAGTTGTGCGCCATTGGTCTAGCAGACACCCATACACTAGCAATGACAAATTTTAAATTTTCTTTCCTAGAATGCATGCCTACAATTCCCTCCATGCACCTCTTCACTACCTTTGTGTCATCTTTCATTGTGCAAGTGTTTTCTATTCTTTTTCATTCCTCATGTTGATGTATCCCCTTTATTAAGCTATGCACATTTTTGCATTTTCAGAGACTTGTTGAGTATGGGTGTGCATTGGTGCGCGCTATTACTTATGATGAACGATTGATATTAACCCTTTATATTGGCGCACATGAGCTTTTTGTGATGCCAATACATTGTTGGGACTTTCTTGAAAGGCTTTAGCTCTTTTGTTGAGGCGCACTTGCAATCTTCTTTATGTGCCTATACAGCGTCTGGTCACCATCTTTTTGTCTTGGAATGCATTGAATTATCTAAACATGCCAATACACTGGCTTGTCACCAATGTGTTCCTGGACTGTTTGAGTGTTTGGATTGATGATCTTGTGGGGTTGGTAAGAAAAACCAACAGAATGATGTGTGGAAGCAAATCACTTTGGAACACATCAAGGGTGGATAAATGAAGTTTTTGTTTGATAAGGTTGACAAAATACAAAACTTGTATGGGACCACAATTCTTAAGACTTATTAAGTTTTTGGTGCATCTAGAGTATTTGTGTGTGTGTACTATTTCTTCTTTTTGTACATACGGGTGCATAGATAACCCTGGCATTTAATGCCTTTTAGGATTTCTCATTTCTTGGATTTTAGAAAAGCTGATTTTAGTCTTTAGAGAGCCTGCCCTGAGAAATAAGGGGATATGTACTACACAAAAGAACCCTTATACTGTGTCATGTTTTAGATAAATTATCTGCAAAGCATCATATGGTTGAATCTTCTTTTCTTTTACTTGCACAAGACTAAAGATACGGAATGTGTAATTTTAGCTTTCAATTAACAGGTTTTGTTTGATACTTAGTGTTGGCATATATTACAAACTAGTGAATTATATCATATTATATTTTCTAGGCCATTAATGAAATTTCTTTTGCAACAGATCGCTGTGGAGAGATTGTACGAGTGACAAAAGAAACAAATGTTCAAGTGAAAATTAACTTGGATGGTTCAGGAATTTCTGATTGCAATACTGGCATACCTTTTCTGGATCACATGCTAGATGTAAGTTCGGATTACATTTAAGACTGAATGCATACTTGTTTTGAAATTTGTTGGTACAGATTCTGATAATAAATGCAGTCTTATGATAGAAACCTTCATACAAGATTTATTTTATTTGTTATTTGTAAAAATGTTATGTATTGTGATATATAAAGTTTAAACAATAATATAAGATTAAAATCTGTATAGAGGATTGCTTCTAGCTCTTTCATTATCTGGGTAGGAACACCGAACATCTCAGATTGATCCATAAAAGCTAGCAAACACAATATTCTTTCTTAGATGATGTAATTTAGTGCACAGAGTTGCAAAGTCATTGATGAAAGAGCGAAAATTAACAAATGTGATTGAAAGTTGTTTTTACACCTTACAAACCACACAGAATCAGAAATTGAAGTCTCAGTAAAAGTCGATTGCTCGATGCCACTGTTTTCCATAAACACAGGTCTCTAAGAGGAACTGCTTTTCAATATAGCCTATAGGTATAAGAAAATGCCTTGAAATATTTAAAACATCTTGTCTCATGGTATTTTATGAATTTGGTAACTCCAAATTCCAAAAGAATTTGTTGATAGAATATTGTAAAAACCTCAATTATGTTGATGATATACAGCCACGTGATGAATACTCCAGTTCGACTTGTGAAAGAATAAATTTAAATATAGCCTTAAGGCTATTTAAATTTATACATCGATTATCAACATGAAGAGGCACTTCATATTGTAATATTTAATAAAGTGTTTTTTTTTTAATAATAATTAAATGTATTTTATTTGTGGGCCAACTCTAGAAGTGACGCGATTTTCTAGAGAGGCGCTCTTCTTGATACGCCGACCTCTCTTGGTGAAGAGGTGCGATTCATTTGTAGTTGCCTATATATACAAAGGCATTTCATTGTATTTGACATCAAGTAAGTTAAGCATTTTGATTCTAGGAGAAGAAGTTCACATCTGAGCAGCAGATCGATTCAAGGAGATTCATATTATTTGTATCATTGCATCTAGGAGAGGTGCTGTTTATTGTATCATTGAGGCATTGTGTTTATGCCCAAGTTGTAAGCAGATTGCTGCTCTTATTTATATCAATATATAGGAGTTATATTGGCTGGGTTTTTCTCCCTCAGGTTGGAGGGTTTTCCCAGGGTATTGGCTGTGTTCTGTGTCATTTTTGAATTAATTTCTGTGCACATATCTGATATTATAAAACTAACAAATTAAATGCATGCATAATTATGAACCCAGAAATATGACAGCAATAATAATAAATTTTTTTTAATACTTTATTCAAACATACACATACAACTTGAAGTCTGTCAGTCTGTTACAACTTATGGATCTGAACTACTAGTCTGATACATTTGCAAATCTGAATATCTCGGATATTTCAGAATCACTCTCAATCTTGGCCTGATCCTTGAGGGTTTCCATCCCCATGATGGTCTGATATCTGCTCCTTAAAGGTTTCCTTCCCCAAGGTGGTCTGGTTGCCATGCTTGAAGGGTTTCTGTCTCCAAACACTTCCCTAAATCAATGGCAAACTCAAATTCAACTGATAACTACTAGGTTTGAGACCAAGTCAGCTGCCTTATTCAATTAATAATTCTTTCTAACTGACAGGTACAGTTCTAATTATTTGCTACTCCTAAGTTGACAATTCACTCATTAACAGCTGTGAATTAGAGAAGTGGATCCCTTGCACCATAACTGTCAAAAAGGGGACATTACAAATTCTCCCTTCCTCCTTGAATTTGCTTGCCCTGAAGCAAGACAAAACTGGGTGATCTAAAATGTCAGCCGACTTCTCAGATGATGAAAAACCTATAGATATACTTTACTGTACTCCACACTCTGCACCTCCTTGCATGGCTTAGGCTTTCCCTTGTCATTGGAGTACATCTCAATTAAATGTACTTGCCCCTTTCCCAAGCGCACTGTGTTGGGTCCCAAGGCTCCTATAGCTAATAATTGCTTCCCTTACATCTCATTGTAGGTCATGTAAGGTAGCTGTTGACTTCTAAAGGTGTGCCTTATCTCTTGATGACCTGTAGGTTGAGAGGGTGCAACCCCTAATCTCTACAGAAAAGGTTTATGTAGTCCCTTGCATTTGCTGTGGTGCTTCTACACTCATACCACTAGTGGTAGACTCTTGGAATGATCTGCTAGGTTTAGTGGTTTAGAAAAAAGGAGATAAGGCAGCTAGATGGTTCCACTGTCAAGGCCCTTTCTATGGCTGCTTGCAATGAATCTGTGGTAAGGGCCTTAACTAGGCCTTTGAGGAGCTCACTCAACCCTACTGCGAAGGGGAAGGTCAAACACCTCTTTGACACATCAAGTACCATCATGACTACCATTTGAAAATCAGTCATGTATGTATCCATTGAGCTGTGGTGCTGTGGTTGTGCCAACTCCCTCAAGTGATCCTGTAGGTCTTGCCTCTCAAGTTTGTCAGTCAACCTCTTGTAAAACTCCTTGTAGGTGGTGATAAGGCTGTGGCATGGAGTGACTAGACCATGATATCACCACTCATTTGCAACTTTTTTTAGGTGAAGGATCACAGATGTCATTGCTTACTCTTCATACATTGGGCTCAATGAAAAGTAAGTGATTGACTTTTGAATCCAAATTTGGGCTAAGGCTTTGTTGGATCTATCAAATAAGGGGATGTTGAGCTTCCCCACTTGCTTTGCAAATCTTTACAAGGTCTGTTTGGGGTACACTGAAATCATGTATACACTAATTTCTGTAATATAATCTTATGTTAACATTTACTCACTTACCACCTCCTAATTTATTAAAATAAGTAATCTTACTGTAAGTCCATTACTTTATCACAATTATATACATTAATGATTAAATAATATTTATTGTTTAATTAAAAAATGAATCATTTCCCACCCAATGTTTAAATATTCAAATTTAAATCTAAATTATCCACAATTAAATTAATTTAAATCCTAAATTATACTTCATGGTTTAACTACACCCAATCAAATTAGTTAACTAAATAATCAATTTAGTTAAGTCACCAATCAACTCTATTGACAAGCCAATCAATTTGGCTAACTCAAGATCAAAAATTAATTAATAAATCAAATATTATTAACTCATCCATCAAATGAGTTGACTACGTAGTCAACTCCATCTAATTGGCTAACTGATTGTCACCTCTCCCCACCACATTCATCATTCGTGGATCCAACTCATGGTCCAATCTTAAATCTCCACTATTCAATTTCCACTCACAAATTCAATAAATTGGAGCTTAATCCTCCATTTTCACCACCCCAAATCGAACAAGTAGATGCTGCAGCACTGAGTAACAAACATCCCGAATCACTTGAGCACATCCACTCCATCCACAATGATGATTTGCATTGGTTTAGCATTTGTGTTTTCATTCATTTTGTTTTGATGCAAATTGTTATTGAACTCTATTGGAAGGTGAGAGTTTGTGATTTCATTTGGAGTTTGATTGTAATTGTTTTATTCTCCTTTTCATTTCTGTTTGGTTTCACCTCTCACAACTTCCATTCTTGGTTCTAGTTTTCGAATTTAATGTACATAAATTAATGAAGAGCGTCCAAGTTTTGCTCATGTTAGCCATCCAGATCTCCTTGTGATGTGGCTTCTTTCTATCAAAACGTGACACTTGGTAGTCCAGTACCAATGCCTGATTTTACTAGGGTATTTATGTTTTCTGCTAAAGATGAAGATCCCCCTTGTGCACCTTTACCTGGAGATGTAATGACATGTTTTGGTTCCCGAGCTCCCTTACCCTGCATGCTTTGCACAAGGATCGTTGAGCTGTTGCTGCCCATCCTTCAAGGATCTCATCACATTGAAAGATCTCTGTACTTTATCTTCCTGTGATATTTTCTACTTCCATTGCTACCTAAGTTGATATTTGATTTCTATGTCACTTACTGACATTTAATATTGTCCCTTTTTTAATATATTGTTTTAAACTTTCCTTCCATAGGTTGGCCAGGTCTTAGCTTGGATACCACTATAAAAACCTCAACTAAATGCATACATAATAACAAACCTAGAAATACTACAGCAATAAATATTTTTTGCATTTTTTATTTTTTATTCAAACACATGCATACAACTTGGAGTCTACCTATATGATAAAACTTACAAATCTAAATATACTAGTTTGATACATACGCAAGAACACCTTTGATATTTTAGAGTTGTAATGTCCCCTTTTGGGATATTCCTAGTTTTTTGCCCTAAAATCACAATTCCAATTAAAATAAGAAATGTAATATATTTAAGAGTATAAATTTACCAATTGAAAGGCCTTTTATAAGATAAATCTTAGTTTAGGTCCTGCACACAATATTAGTCACAGGAAATTGACATTAAATTGTAAGCCATGATAACATCTATTTTCTATTACTAACATTAATAGGTATAATGATATCATATAAACATTATTCATAGTGAAATCCAATTAAAGCAATAGCCATTCCAAAGTATATTCCTATAATAGTCTCATTAGGAATTCATTTGAAATGTTTGCAAATTGCAATCTCAAGGTTGGTTGCCCTTGTATTGCGAGAGAATGGAAGGTGGGTCGCCCTTCCATCCCTCAGTTCACCTTGGAGGCTGGCCATCCTCCTTGATCAAGCCCGGAAGCACGGAAGGATTTATGGTCCATTCCACCCCCCAGCCCAAGAGCATGGAAGGTTGGTCACCCATTCTATCTTTGGGTGGCATACTTGATAAGAGCATCAAGGCTGGTCGTCCTTCATCTCTCGTGAACCTGAAAGACTGGCTGTCCTTCCAATTTGCAATCCGTTTCTCCTAAATTCAAAATGGACTATCATATGTGAAAATGTAATCAAATCTCAATCAGACTAGGAGCCTAAAACTAAGAAAATTCAAAGTGTAAGAATTCTACTCAAATTCTAAGTCAGATTTATTTTTCTAATGCTGAATGTGCTGATTACAGAACATTAATAATTTCGATGTTTGCATATCAATGAGGGAACTGCCATTTATATGTTTGGAGACCCGCCTCTAAGAGACGCGTCTCATGAGAGGACGTGTCTCCACAAGTGGAGACACTTCCACTCATGGGACGTGTCCCTTTGGGCGCGCGGGTTCTAAAGGAAAACCGATTAACAATCGGTTAACATCTTTAACATATATGTAGACTTCTACATGTGGCGGATAATATAAGAGTTCCGATTTATATATAAATGCAGATTTAATCATCATTTATTATTTCGATTTTATACATGCTTATAAATTCGATTTACTTATTTTCCAGAAATATTTATAAGGAGAGTAATCTGATCACATATAAATGACGATGATGCTTTCAGCAATCATCATTTATATCTGACCGAAGCTATCATCCTTCAACACTCCCTCTTAGCTAGGGAAGATATTTCAAATCAAATAAGTAGGGATATCACCTTCACACGTGATATTGAAGATATGATATGATATCTCAATATTGTCAAGTCACATGACATTCTTCATAACACATCTTTATTATGGTATGTGCACTGACATTAAGTCACATGATGTCTACCATAATTCATGGCATATCCACGGATATAAATATCCACCATGATTATCTCTTAAGGATCACAATGATCTTCAGATGACATCAAGTCCCATGATATCCATCAAAGTGTCCAAGAGATACTATCATGACATGTCCGCAAATATCAAGTCACATGATATCTATCATGATAGTTTATCATTGTAGAGTCGTCACTTTACAATGTCAAATACAAGTGTTCATTATTAGAAAGATCGTCACCTTTCAATAATGTACACAAGGGGGAGTAGGCCCATAAGGTCATGGAGTCACACACATGACAAAAGAGTTTACACATTAAACATCTTTATATATTAGTACAATTTGTATTTCAAACATAAATATCAAATTACATTTCAACCATACCAAGTTTCTTCTTGAAGTGCTCTACCTCGATTCGGGAGAGAGGCTTGGTGAGAATGTCTGCAGTTTGATCATTTGAACTAACATACTCCAACTAGATCACTTTCCTTTCCACCATATCTCTTACATAATGATAGGGGATCTTAATGTGCTTAGATCTATCATGGAAGACAGGATTTACAGAGAGTTTGATGCAACTCTGATTATCACAATGAATAATTGTAGGATTCAAGGGCTCACCAAAGAGTCCCACAAGCAATTTACGAAGCCAAACTGCTTCTCTTGCTCCCATAGAGGCTGCAATGTATTCAACTTCTGTTGAGCTTTGTGCAACTGAAGACTGTTTTCTACAAATCCAGGAGATCATAGCCGATCCTAAACTGAAGCAACATCCTGATGTGCTTTTCCGATCGGTTACACTTCCAGCCCAATCTGAATCAGAGTACCCATGTAGATCTAGTTGGTCATTCTTGTAAAGAAGACCATATCCAATAGTGCCTTGAAGATATCTCAAAATATGTTTCACAGCCATTAGGTGAATTTCTTTTGGCTCACACATGAACTGGTTGAGAACATTCACTGCATAGCAAATATCAGGTCTGGTGTTAACCAGATACATCAAGGATCCAATCATCTGTTTATAAAGGGTTGGATCTGCACACTTGGATTTTGCTGCTGCTTCTTTCAGTTTGTGAAGGCTGGTTTCCATAGGTGTAGACATTAGTCTACAGTCCAACATTCCAAATCTCTTTAGAATATCAATAGTATACTTCCCTTGGTTTAGTATAATGCCCTCTGATTTCTGCCATACTTCCAAACCTAGGAAGTAGTGTAGAATTCCCAAGTCTTTCATGTCAAATTCAGAAATTAGAGCCTGCTTTCTTTGAGCAATGAGGTGATCTTCTCCTGTTATCAGCAGGCCATCAACATATAAAATAATTATTAGCATATCACCTTTGATTACCTTGAAGTAGAGATTGGAGTCAACATCATTCTTGGAAAATCCTAGTCCCAAGAGATAGCTGTCAATTCTTTCATACCAGACCCTGGGAGCCTGTTTAAGTCCATAGAGGGCTTTCTTCAGTCTGCACACATGTGAGTCAGGTTTATGTATCACAAAACCTTTAGGCTGTTCCAGATAGACTTCCTCTTCAATGGTTCCATTCAGGAAGGCAGTTTTCACATCCATTTGATGGATCTTCTAGCCTTTAGCTGCAACAATGGCTAACACTGCTCTCATCGAAGTGTAGTGGGCAATAGGTGCAAATGTTTCTTCATAATCAATGCCTTCCTTTTGAGAAAAACCTCTTGCCACAAAACGTGCTTTATGTTTTTCTATATTGCCATTAGCAACATGCTTGATTTTGAATAGCCATTTGGAAGAGACAACAGATTTCTCTTTCGGTCTAGGCACTATATCCCATACATCATTCTTTAGAATGGACTAATATTCCTCTGTCATTGCATCCTTCCATGCTTGATGTCTGAAGGCTTTTGTAACACTAACAAGTTCTGAGTGTAAAGAACCGAACCAAATTTTTTTTGATTTTTCACAATTTGATTACAATGCAACACGCACCCGTTAAGGTTAGCACAAACCAAAACGTTGCGGAAAGTAACTCTAACCAGAATGTACACCAGGATCCCGATGTGGGCACGGTGTGAGCATTGGTCAGAGGATCTATGCAATGCAAACTGAAGGAACTCTAACCAAGAATGGTGCCGAGTGATGGCGAGCATATGGTCAGAGGATCAATGCAATGCAAACTGAAGGAACTCTAACCAAGAATGGCGCCGAGTGATGGCGAGCATATGGTCAGAGGATCAATGCATGATGACAGAATGTAACCCTAACCAAGAATGGCGCCGATGGATGGCGAGCATATGGTCAGAGGGTCCCTAAACTACTAAACTGAAAGCAAATAGGCGGCAAGCTAGCCTCTTCCACTTATTCAGTGGGGATTACATGTAAATTCAAAATGAAGGGAATGAATTGCTGACAGTACTACTGTTCAGCTTACAGCAAATTAGAGAGCTTGCCAAATATCATAAGAGTAAGAACTTCCAAAGCTATAACAAGATAAGATCCCTCTTCTACAATCACAAACTTTTTGAATATCAACCCCTCGCACAACTAATGAACTTCCTTAAATCTGGTATGACTGATTTGACAGATTTAATGTAGAACAGCAACATAATAACTCACGAAAATGCACATAACTCACTCTAAACACATCCTATTGACGAGAAATCAAATGTAGATTACTATACTGATATAGGCGCCCAAGATGCAATTCCTAAACCACCCAAAACAAGCCTTATTTATTTTTGCACAAACTTCGATGCACTTCAAGATGGTACGGCCCAGCTGCAAGGGCGAATTTCCTCTATAAAATCAAAGAGACCCAAATAAAATCTGGAAATTGGTAGGAATGGTCGCCCCTCATAAACAGATTGATAGATTCAATACCCAGAATGATCGCATTTTTATTTCATGAGCTGTGAGCAAATCTTACATTCCTCAATGACATTCAGCAACATCAAAATATGACAGAAAATGTAAACTAGAACTCCCAAAATGCAATGACTCAATTGGAAATGCAATTCAAACCTATTACAAGATAACCTCTCAACTAGTTGCTATCTTTCAAGCAAGAAGATGAGCCCATGCTAGGAGGGATGCTTTCCTCGAAGCGAGTGCTTGAAGACAATTCAGCAGCATAACGATGTAGTAGACAAAAGATACCAAACGAAGAGCTGAGGCCTGATTAAATAGACAAGAGAGAAACATCTAGAAGCTTCCAGAAGGCGCCCAAACCCTAATTTCAAATTCACCTTTTCCCTCCAAAGAATGGCGTCCTTTTTCACCCATGAAATATTTCACTTTGTATTTTCTTTTAAAATAAAATCAATTCTCTCAATAGGCGTCCCTTTCTTCATCTCAATATTTGACATTTAAAAGATATAACTTATCTCTCCATGACGCCTAGACCCTCAAAGTTCCCCCTTTTTTAAAACAACTTAAAGTTGTACTGCTAGGCAAAGGGTATAATATTAAAATATAATATTATAATGAAAATACTTATCTCTCCAAGAAATATGCGCCCAAGGCCAAGAATTGAAGTGCCAGCTGAACCAACTGAAGAAGAGGACCAACTGAACTGAACCCAAATTGTCCACTGCCAAAAATAGAATTTACTAAAAATAGTAAATTCACAAAGTTGCCCGGAATGCCAAACTGAACACATCACTGCGAAGCTCTCTGAAAACCCAGAAAGAATCCGCAAACAGAATCCCGAACCTCAAGCAACAACCTCCTCAAAACCAGGAAACCCTAATTTCATCATCCGCGTAGCCTACGGGTCTCCGGAATAGGCCAACGGTCAACTGAAACGGTCACAGCTGGGAAGGGGACATTACACTGAGTTTATGATGTTGTTCATTAGAGCAACATAGCTAGAGAACCGTTTGGGTCTTTTACTTTCCCTGAACATTCTTTTGGGTGCTGCATGATCCTCGGCTTCTTTGATCATCTTTCTAGCCCAAAGTGGCCTCTTTCTGCCGTTGTCATTTGTATTCTCATCTGAAGTAGAAGGAAGTTCATGTGGCATTTCCTCAGGATGCTCCCTCTGAATCTCAGGAGCAGGTTCCATTTCAGGTACTCTAGGGGAATAGGTTTTTATCTCACTAGAACTTCTTGCCCTCTTGAATGCAATGTTTTGTTCTAAGACGACATCTCGACTCAATTCAATTTGTTTCTGCTTGGGTATGAATATCCTGTAGGCTTTGGAGGTTTCACTATAACCCACAAATACCCCCTTCTTTCTGGAAGGTTCTAGTTTGAATCTCTTCTCTTTGGGCACATGAATATAGACAGGACAACCAAAAATCCTAAAATGACTAATGTCAGGTTTTATGCCAGTAAAGGCTTCTTCAGGAGTTTTGTTATCAAGATGAGAATGAGGACATCTATTTTGGATATAGACAACAGTCCTAGAGGCTTCTGCCCAGAAAAAGTTTCAATGTTTTGGTCAAGCAACATTGCCTTAGCAGCTTCTGCAATGGTTCTATTTTTTCTTTCAGCAACCCCATTTTGTTGAGGGTTGTAGGCAACTGTGAACTCCCTCTTAATTCCAACACTCATGCAGAATTCCTTAAAAATTTCAGAGGTGATTTATTTCCCATTGTCTGTCCTTAAGGTTTTTATTTTCTTCCCGGAGAAGTTTTCAGTAAGGACTTTGAACTCTTTGAACCTTTTGAGGATTTATATTGACTCTTTACACTTAAGGAAATAGATCCAGGTTTTCCTAGAGAAGTCATCTATAAATATGAAATAGTACAGAAATCCTGCTTTAGACGGTATAGACATGGGTCCACATAAGTCTGAGTGAACCAATTCTAACACATTTAGGGTTTTGCTCAAACTATTGGGAAAGGATCCCTTTGTATTCTTTCCTAAGGCACAACCTTTACAAATTCCTTCATGAGATGGTTTTAACTTAGGTAAGCCTGTTACAAGTTTTTCCACAGAAGGTAGGGCACGGAAATGAAGGTGTCCTAATCTTCTATGCCAAATCTCATTTGACTCAAAGGTGTCAAGGGTAAGGGCTTGTTTAACTTCAGTGCATAGTTTGTAAAGTTACCCTTGTCTTACACCTATGGTTTGGGCTTTTTTGATAGTTGAGTTCTTAGGCCATGCTAGAACTTTCCCATCCATAAAGGTAACTCTATATCCATTGCCTTCAAAGGCAGAGATGGATATTAGATTCCTCTTTATTCCAGGTACAAATAAGACTCCAGTGAGTTGAAGAGAAAGACCAGATTTTAGTTTGATGGAGCAAGTTCCAACCCTTTTTACAGGGTGTGCAGAATCATCCCCAATGGTTACTTCTTCATTGGTCTTTTCAGTCATAGTGTCTAGGTGTTCTTTGAATCCTGTGATATGTCTAGAGGAACCACTATCAATTACCCAGTTGTGGGTGTTGTTAGATACTTGACTAGATAAGGCTGTATAGAACACAAAGTTCTCAGATTCATGATCTGAATTTGTCTTTCCTACTTTGGAAAAAGATGCTAGTTGCTTTGATCTGTCAGGGCACTTCATTGCATCGTGGCCATATTGATCACATCTAAAGCATTGCACTTGAGAGATGTCTTTCTTCTTAGAAGATCCGTTTCCATTGAAATTTCTCTTTCTTTTAAAAGATCCTCTCTTGTAGGAGTTTTTCTTATTCCTTTTATTAGACGATGTGTTGAGTACATGAATGTCTTCATCTATGTTCTTTTGTTTATTTTCTTTTGTGGAGAGTCTTGTTTCTTCTTGAAGGCAGTTAGTTCTTAGCCTATCAAACTTAGGGAGTTTAGATCTTGCACTTATTCCTTGAACAAATGACTCCCATGAGTTTGGTAGGCCTCCTAGTGCAATTAGAGTTAACTCTTTGCTATCAATCTGATATCCAATTGTGGATAATTGATCCCTTAGTTCAATGATCCTCATGAAGTATGTATTAATGGACTCTCCTTTGTTTATTTGAGCATTGTTGATTTGCCTCTTTAATGCAAGAGTCCTACTGGTGTTGTTGATCTCATAGGTACTCTCAAGAGATTTGAACATATGATATGCAGTTTCATGTTTTGCTAGGATGGGCACTATATGATCCCTAACTGCATCTACTAAGATTTTCATGGCTTTTTCATTGTTTTCAATCCATTGAGTTTTCTCAGGATCAGCCTCTGGTTCCTTTTTATTTTCTCCCACAAGTGAGTCTAATTTATTCTCTTTAAGGATCATCATGATTCTAAATTTCCATGATGTGAAGTTGTCTGCTCCTGCAAGACGATCTTCAAATCTGATCACACTTGACATTATGAAAAATGTGATGTGAATTCGATATTAGAAAATACGAATTTTTCTAGAGCAATCTGATATTTAGATTTGATTTGGATTCACACAACTTGGCTCTGATACCATGAAAATGTAATCAAATCTCAATCAGACTAGGAGCCTAAAACTAAGAAAATTCTAAGTGTAAGAATTCTACTCAAAATTCTAAGTCAGATTTATTTTTCTAATGCTGAATGTGCTGATTGCAGAACATTAATAATTTCGATGTTTGCATATCAATGAGGGAACTGCCATTTATATGTTTGGAGACCCGCCTCTAAGAGATGCGTCTCGTGAGAGGACGACACTCATCCACTCATGGGACTTGTCCCTTTGGGCGTGCGGCTTCTAAAGGAAAACCGATTAACAATCGGTTAACATCTTTAACATATATGTAGACTTCTACATGTGGCGGATAATATAAGAGTTCCAATTTATATATAAATGCAGATTTAATCATCATTTATTATTTTGATTTTATACATGCTTATAAATTTGATTTACTTATTTTCCAGAAATATTTATAAGGAGAGTAATCTGATCACATATAAATGATGATGATGCTTTCAGCAATCATCATTTATATCTGACCGAAGCTATCATCCTTCAACAATATGAATCTATTATTATTCATATATATATAATTCCTAAATATATTTAAAACTTACTTCCAATAATATTCTTGCAAAAAGAATAATATTTATTCCAATAGATTTCTTATAATTCCAAATCCTTCTTTCCCTTTTTCCAATCTGTCTTGCTTCCAAAATTGATACCTTCCACAAATGATTTGACCTCCCTTATATATCCTCATACCTTCATGAAATGATGCACCCTTTGTAATAGACATCTCCTTTCCAAGGGTTATGACTTTTTGTTCAACCTTAATTATTTTAGTTTATTCCCAATCGCTGTCTCAAAACTCTATTTAATTATTAATCATTTAATACCTTGTGGAATTGTTGCATATTAATAAGGGGTGCGGGTCTTGTTGAGGAATTGCTGCCCATTAGTAGGTATCACTGTTCCTTATCTCCTTCACCCAGGCTGCGATTACCTTAGAGGGGGTTTGTGATTTATGTCGGGGGCATGAAAAGAGTCACTTAGAATCTTGACCTGCTCCTTGAGGGTTTCCATACCCACATGGTCTAAGATTTTGCTCGCTGAGGGTTCATGTGCCGAAGATGATCTGATTGCCATGCTTAAAGGGTTGTCATTTTCCAAATGCCACTGCTGCTGTAAATAATGTTCCATTCCTGAGAATGAAATTGATTTTTGTTTTCAATTTTTGAGAAGTGCCTTTTGTTCCCCCTCTAGATACTTTCTATATTCTATGCGCCCTACATCCCTCAATCATAGGCAATATAATTGAAAAATCCATGCCTAAATTGATGGCAAACTCAAACTGAATTGATAACTGCTAGGTGGGAGACCAAGTCAGCACCTTATTCCATTAATTAATTTTTCCTAATTGACTATAATTGCAGTTCTAACTATCTACTACTCCTACTGTAACAACCACCCAATTAATCACTAATAAAGTAAGGAAATTAGTGAATAACATGAAGATAATGTAGATCTAATCTAGGAGGAGTCAAGTATTGACTAGAAGAAAAGTAATAAATAAATAAAATAAAATAAAGTATCTTCACTTATAAAATGATTCTCCAACTGCTACTATTGATACAAGTTTGTTTACAATAGTTGAAGTAACTTTGAAACTCAAATCAATATATGCAAATGCAAATACCCACTCTTTCAAATCAGAATAACATGTGCAACAAAACAAATTACAATAGCCAAGCTCTCCCATAACAAATTCAAACTATAAAGAATAATATGCACAAATATGTAAATGTATGAATACTTACATTACAAACTCTTATTTGTTTCCTTCCTTTATATTCTGATGCAGAGAGAGAGCATCATCGAAGTGATATCCACCCTACCACGAAGCATTAGCTTCCCCGTGCTACTCCACTAGAGAAGCCCGACCCATCACAAAGGATCTAGCAGCATGTGGCCAACATGCATGATGGAATCCAATACACTATGTGGATAATTGATGACCTATCATGCCTATATGCTTATGCATTATACACCCCAAGCAAATATCTATTTGATACATAAGTATGGAAGAGGATGCAACTCGACCAAGAAATGCACTTATGAATGCAATTTGACGACAAGTACTGTCTATAGCAAAACGTCTGATCATCTCCTTATGATATCTTGACATTTTACAAGATGGTTAAACAATATCCACAAGACAAAGCCCTCATTGATTTTGGTTCCAAAAGTAAAATTCCAAGGCAATACCCTTTACTAAAGGTACACTGAGAAGGCTACTCTATGTCCAACATGTTTCCTAAATCCAGTCACTACTAGATGATTCAAGAAACCAAAGGTCTTATTTCCGTATTAGTTAATTCCCAAGCTTTAGAACTCTTTTTTAGAATCCAATGAGAAGTATAATAAATAATTTCATTCATATTCATAATATATATATATTCTCAGATAATGATATTAACCATTAAATTCGTAAACTTACATCATATGAATCAGTTCACAACTTTCAATCTACAGATTGCAGCAGGAAGGGAAGAGCTTTAAACTATCATAACTTTCACGAACCCTGTCCAAAATTAAAAGTTCAATATATTTTGGAAAGGGAAAAGAATGAAGAACAAAACCCAGAAATGGTTTTTTAAGAATCTCAACCACTTAAGATCAGTTTTTTCTGCAATACTGCTCGCTAATTACCCAGAACAGCAGTTTGGATAAAAATACAATCTTAAACTATATGTGCATGCACTTTACTATATTAAATGCCTCTTTAGTTTTAATTTCAATGCAAATCTTCATGATTAGAGACCTCTTTAAAGTTATAAATATTGAGGAAATCCAATTCTCTCATATTTAGATTTTATTTTGGATCCCTCAATCCTATGCTATCCCCTATCTTGATTTTAAATGGAATTTATAACTTTATACTGCAGTTATGGTTCTTGACCAAATCAAAGTAGAGAGAGGACCAGCATCCTCATCAATCACTAGAGAAAGATAAATCCAAGGCAAATATGTGGATCAGTTAAACAATATAATTTTGAAGGATTAGCCCATAGTTATGCCAAGGTAATATAGTTTGGATAATTAGTAAACCCCAAATTCTTAGGTCTCTTTATAGGCTTCATTCAACAATACCAACAGTCCCACACTTCCCTTTACTAGGAATTGATAAGGATTCAAGAGTTAGCAAATTTGAGACTTCAATAGACTTTATGCTTGCAACTCAAAACCGTATATTGAGGACAAAAATATCTTACCATTACTATGCAATTATCATTTGGGACTCGTTTATCCACATTGTATGATTGACCCTTCAGTTCATTGAAAGATCTCCATACTTTTCACATCATTTTCAGATATCCTATTTGTCCAAGCATCACAGCTACTATTTGCTTAGACTTTTATAAGAAATCATGATTTGTATTCATTATTGGTGCTAATTTATTTTTATTTTCTGACCCATTTTCAATATATTCTTCTTTACCATCCATTGAGAATTTTCCAATGAGAATGGCCATATACCATAAGGTTCCTTCCATACCATAAACTAAAAAAAAAAGTATGACAACTCTAACTGCAATGAGTATGGTTGCTTAAATTACAACCTTCCAATCTTGAATGCAATTTTTCTCTTGAAAAGTAGGGAAATGGAATACAGTAAGTACTCTTACTGAGTTGGAGTGATTTGAAAAAGAGGTGCATGCTGAAGATTATATATTATTATTAGATGAAGATTTCAGCAAGATAGACAATTTGCAACTTGAGGTAAGCATGATGAGGTTGAGCCAAAAACTGATTTAACCTTCTGGATGAACTTCTTTGCAAATCAGGGAAACTTTTTGTGCCTAAAGAAAAAAGATTGATGCTCATAAGAGATGCAGATACCTTACAATTTGCCAATGCAAACCTTCAGCAGTTCATTTATTGCCCTTACTTGCATGCAGATGTCTTTAAATTCATAAGAGGTTGTCAATTGTGTAGCATTAGACTGTCAGAAAACCCAACAAAAGGAAGCTCAGGCTGTACCAACCCTTGCTAGTCCCTAAAAGGCCATGAGAGGGCATATTCGTGGACTCTATGGGTGGGTTCCCAAAGTCAAAAAAATATTAATGTCTACAAACAAACCATATGATACCAAACAAGAATACTCTGATAATAATAAGGTGCCCCTCCATATTCCAAAAGAATTTATGTGACAGTTTTATTACCTGTGAGTTTGCCTTGATAACAGGAATAACTTCCACAGCTGCTGTGATAAATCCTCTATAGTTTGAGGCTTAAAATTGACTCACATGAAGGGAAGTTCCTCTCGAACACAGCAATCTGGACCATAAATTAATTTCATAACCTCAATTTCTTGCAATATTTCCTCTTTCATTTCCCTGATTTAATAGTGTGCAATGGAAATTTGTGGCTGTAGCTGCACTTATGCTCTGCAAGGAAAATAATTTTAATGTTCCCCTGCCATTTGGCACCCTCTTCCCCAAATAATAGTATTCATTCCTCCTTGAAAATTTGGTGAATAGTTTTTTTAAAGCAACCCCCAAAAACTGGCAGGCATGCATTAAGCCAAGTATAATAACCTTTTTTTTCTTTGAAGGCCTTTACGAGGCACGTGGAAGGGGGAGATAACAAATTTTTATACTTAACTTTTTTTTATTTTGTTTTATAGTATTCCCTTTTTAAATAATCTTTACTTTAACTTATTTATTAAAATATAATATTATTTAATAACAATATGAAATTTATTTATTTATTTATTATAGTAATATAAATATTCAGATACAAGTGATATTCAATAATATCAACTTGAGATGTATTTTGCAGGTCTTAGAGTGCATATATATGGTTTCTTACAATATGTATGACAAAAAATTTAAGCCTCTTTAAGCAATATACATGTATTTACTTACATATGTTTATAACGGTGAAATTGCATTCTCATGCCAATTCCCATTTGGTTTGGGGTGCATTTTGGTAGAAAATCTAAATACAGCTACGTATAACAAGTAGCACAATCTTGTGCTAAGTTGGGTTCACGACCCTCATTAACACGAACTCTCTGAGTATTATTTAAGTTATCTAGATTTATATAAGAGATTTCATTTATCATGCAAATAGGTTTATGCATCATTCATTAAAATTTTACAATTATCTAAATAACAAAACCCAAAAATCATTCACACACATGCAACCTAACTACATGAGTCTAAGTGAGTGTGTGTGTTGATTCCATCATAGCTAGTTACCTCCATCAGCTAGAACCTTTTCCTCAATGATACTCTCTCTCCAATATGAGAAAATATCAACAATTCATAATACACTTATAAATTAGAACGCATAATTAACCATCATCATTATAATCGACTTTCTTAATCACCCTTCATGTAATAATCAATGTAATCAAGTTATCTTTCGTAATCACTTGTTATTAAAGAATTAATGCAGCAATTAAGTGCTTAGGCTAAAATAATTAAACGGGATGTGACACCTACGCTGACAATCCACTCACTAAACAGCCATGGATTAGACAAGTGGACCCCTCACACCATGAATGTCAAAAGGGGATATTACAGTGATGTTTTTGGCCACACATTTTGGGCCATCTTCTGGATGAAAGGTCAAAGATTACAGATTGAAGTATAGTCGGTCGAGAGTGTACTTGGTCGGCCGTGAGTCATAAATAAATAAGACTTTAGTTAATGTTAATATTTTCTATGTGTTGAAATGATGGATGCACGGTGTCCCTGATGAAGCTGCAGTCTTCAATGGAGGACCTTTGTCAGGAAGAAATTATCAACCACACAGAAAGAATAATAATGGCATTCAAAATAGGAGATTCTATAATGATGATCTAGATAATTTACAAGAGTACATATGCCTGATTATATAGGCAAGAGCTAAACCTAGAATGCATAAGATGTTGCCAAGTGTTCTAATCACACTACATGAGACAACATGAAACCTTAACAACCTACCTAGGGAATGATGACATGATGGAGATAAGTTCTAGAAAAGACAACTCATCTTCCAGAAGGGAATCTTATCTTTATTTATGATTTATTTAATAATGTAACCTAGGACTAAATGATTAAATACAAATCTAAGTTAACTTATGCTAGTGTAATAATTAATTAATTAATTACACTAACACCCCCCCATAAGTGCAACTTAGGGAGGAAATGAAAAATGCAATGATTATGCAAAGATGATGGGTCCCGACTGATGGCCATTTTAGGTACCCATGTACATAGGATGAAAATGCAACTAATCTCCCACAAACGGAGAAAAGGGGAAAACCCAGTGGGAAGAAAACCCCTCTCCAAAAATGAGATGAAATGCAGAAAGGTGATGATTGGAGGACTCAACATCATCCCCCCAAGGACAACAATCATCACACAAAAATCAAAATTAGGAGACTAGATATCCCCCCCATAAAGGAGAGGTGTCCCCTCAAGGATGTCTTCAAAGCTGGTGGAGAAATGAGAAGCCAAGTTTGCAAGACCGGCCATGAACCCATCTGGATGCCACAAGTCTGAAGAGGAGAATGAGCCCTGTTCTATTGAAACAAATCTCAACTGAGAGGAAGATGCGGAAGAAGTTGGTGCCGAAAGAAGAGCCAATTCAATCCAACCACCACAACCCTGGCGAGGGGGAGGAGAACTACTTCCTACCTTGGAATCTGGAGAAGCCGAAACGGATGGAGTACGATCCCAAAACTTGGTGAACTTATACACTTGAGAGTGATGATCAGCCTCACCATAGGCAATGAGAGTATCAAACTGATCCCTGATGATAGCAAGATCAGATGTGAACTCAATCTTAAGACACTCCTGAGCAAGCTGATAAACAAAAAGAAGATTATGAGCCATTGTTGGAATATAAACAACATCAGGTAGAGGCCTCCCATCCAAAGTAACATCACAAATAGTAGCAACATGAACTATGTCTGCATTTGCAGTGAACATCCTGTCAAACTCTGGAGGACGCATAGTCTCCCAAAGAATGTGATCCCTAGAATAGGTGATGTGCCTAGAAGCACCTGAGTCAATGACCCATCCTTCCCGTCTATTAACTAGAGTAGTGATCAAAGTATGCCCCTTGCCTTGAATGTCAGATGTGGTAATTCCTGCAATACCTATAGATGACTCTTCATTGGAAGAAGAGTGGGGTGAGTTGACAGAAGAAGAAGGAAGAGTGATGTTATGATCCTTGAGAATCTGTCTCAATTCATGAATCTCCTTCTTGAAACAAGTCTCCTCACGATGTCCTAGCCCATTACAAAAGCTGCATTTGGGCCTCTCCTTCTTAGGCTTGTCTTCCTTCTGCTGTGATGATTCAAAAGATCCTATCTTAGATTTTCCCTTATGCTCGCCTTTCCCTTTGGATGGTGCTGCAATGAGAGCATGAGACTTCGAAGATGAATCAGCTTGGTTGAGTTTAGATTGCTCCTTGGTCAATAGCTAACAAAAAGTCTCGAATGAAGGCATCACAAAACTGTCTCCAAGTCCATCCATGGTAGAAAAAAAGGAAGTAGCAAAGTAGGAAAAGGAACCTTTCAATTTAGACAAGATCATGAAGATGCATTCCTTGTCAATTTTGTCCTTACCACACCCTGATAGCTGAGTCCTCAAAGACTTGAATTTCACCAAGTAATCATCAATAGAGGGAAAAGTATCAACTAAGAGTGAAGCAATCTCTGACTCTAACTGAAGGGCCCGAATATCACTTACTGATCCAAACAATGTCTTAACCTTGTCCCAAACTGCCTTAGGAGTAGCACACCCCTCAATGTGGAAAAACAATGAATTGGAGATATGAAGAGCAATCAGTCGCATAGCCTCCTCACACTTAATCCGATGCTGAAACTTCTCATATTCCCTAGTCAGATGAGGTTGATTCTCATCCAATGTAGACCATAGGCCCTTCGACCAGAGGAGATGCTACATGCCAATTTTCCATGTGTGGTAATTGTGGGGAGTCAGAAGCTCAAAACCTGATTCAACCATTAGAGAGAGAAAAAGAGCACAAGACAAAATATCTTTGAAAATGAATGCTGGAAATCTGATGATATGGTTGAAAATTGAAATACAGTAATATCTTGTTGATGGTAGAATTTCGACAAACGAAAAAAAAGATATCACCTCAAAAACCCAAATTAGGGTTTGCACTTCAACTGGATGGTATGTCTGATAGAAGCAGAATCTGGAAAAACAAAGGTTACCACTGAAAAGTAGACGTCGAGACCTTTCCAATGGTATATCGTTTTCGAAATTTCAATGATGAAGGAACACAAAACACCTTTGGAGAATCCAAACACCTCTTGGCGGTCGAAGGCGGAAAACATCGTATGAGAGGTATTGCAGACCATTGCACCCATAAAGGTGACTGACCTTTTCTAGACTATGCTGCAGTTGGGATTGGCGATCACGAATGTAGTTGGTGATGACCAACATCAGCGGCAAGAAGGACGAAGGAAAGAATTGATAGCAGAACCACCATCATATGATGAACAAACCATCGACCCAATGTTGCTGACGGCAAACATATGGAAGACAAAGAGAAAAGACAGTACGATTCATACGACACATTGATCAAGGAGTACGGTGGAAGGGAAACCTAGTACAAAGTAATTTCGGCACCCTTGCATGACTTAATTTAAACATTACCGTACGACAAATTCAGAACACCAACGTGCAACAGGTGTAGAGAAGAGTAAAGGTCGTAAAACGCACGACAAAGATTGAGTTTCTAATGCGACCAAATAAATTCATAGTATGGTTAAACACCTTGAAATCCCTAATTTCGAGCTTGGTCATCAATATTGGAACTTGTTGAAAACTGATGAAAATGGTGTACGTGATGCCCCCAAACCTCGTGAGGGGTGCACCGTGCTGCCCCTCGACCCTACTGAGGGCGTTGCCCCCAAACCCCTACAAGGGGTCCTACCCCTTGACTCTACTGGGGGTGTTGCCCTCATACCCCCATTAGATTCAATTGAATTACCAAATCCTTGTGCAGCCAACCACCATGGTACAACTAAGGTAGCTAGCCTCACGACCAAAGTTACTAGTATCACAGTCAGTTCACCTAGCCCCACGGTTATGCACAACACCATCACAATTGGACATGGGACATGATTCCTTAGTGGTACATGAGGCCGAGAGGATCTTGGCGTTTACAAAGCCGACCGAGACTACCAGGCAAGATTTGGTGAAGGATCGAGTACTAGCTAAGAGGAGCAAACTATTGGCTTAGTTGGCTTAGGTGATGGTTGCCGAGTGGACGAGAGTTGGCACTCTCGAGGGGCAATTGGTAGAGAAGGACTGGATGTTGGTTGAGAAGGATGCAGTCCTGAGCGAGAGGGATAGGCAGTTGGCAGAGAGGGACACACAGCTGGAGGATGCAAAGCGCATGGTAGTGGAGAGGGAGAGTCGGCTAACTGAAAAAGACAGGCTTTGGTTTTCAGTCGTTTGGAAGACGGCTACTTTGTGGGGGGGATGATGTAGTCGGCCGAAAGTGTACTTGGTCGGCCGTGAGTCATAAATAATAAGACTTTAGTTAATGTTAATATTTTCTATGTACTTGTCATGTTAGTTAGTTGTCTCGCGAATTAAGTTCTTGATGAAGTAATTAGTTGTAATGAAGGGAAGCGACAGTTGGTTTCTCAACCACCGCCTGCGTACTATATGTACTCGAGTCATGTAGTCAGAAAACATTATGGTTATGATTATGTTCATGAATGTTATTCTGGAGACTATTCTGTTATGTACATGCGCTACACAGTTATAGTACGGATGAGTGTACTTGCATACATTCTATCAATAGAGATAGTATGATTATTCTATGCATTGTGTCCTAGTACGAGCGTTATGTTCTGTGGGTTAATTCCGTTTACTCTTGTAGTACGTTGGAATTCATTCCCGTGAGTAAACATGAAGCTATTTATATAATTATATATTATAAATCACTTGTGGTATTGGTATATATATTATAGTAAAATTTTGTCTACTCGGCATGAGACAAGTGTGAATGAATTTCAATTTCCTGTGTTTAAATTGGGAAAAATCACAGAAACTTACGAAACTAAAACAGATTGAATCTCTTTATATATTATACATCACTTGTGGTCTTGGTGTATATATTATAGTAGCATTTTGTCTACTTGGCATGATGAAAATGTAAATCAATTTCAATCTCTCATGTTTAAATTGGGAAAAACTTAAGAGAAACTTAGGAAACTAGAACATAATGTAATTTCATAAAAAGCTGAGAAACAAATCTGATTGGGTTATTCATTTCAAATATAGTGCATAGTGATGAAAATAAACACAACTCAAAAAATTTTAATCACAAAAACACACGCACACAAGGTTTCAAAAATATTTTATTTTTACCTAAGAGGGGTTATAGAAAATCAAAAGGGCTAGCCGTAAAATAGTAGGTTGTGGTGTCTTGGAGCCTATTTTAATATTTAGGGATAGCCCTGTGTTTTCTTATGTAAACCCTCATTTAGGGTTTGAATTTAAAAAACCCTTATCAAGATTTAAAAATAAAAATTCTAAAATAAATGTATTCAGTGTAGAACTTAGAAGAAATTAAAATGTCCTCACCGAACATGAAACAATTTTTTTTAATGAAATACTGTATGTAGTTTATGAATATAGCTCATACGAGCATCAACTTACAAAGCATTAAACAAATTTTTTTTAGTCTGCCTATGTTCTGTATTTTCTGTGTCTTAAGTGTAAAGGGAACCCCAAAATAATAGATCCGTATTGAAAAAAGATAGGTCTTTAATAAAAAAATTCGGAACCATTTTTTGAAAAAAATAGGAAATAGCATGGCAAATGTAGCAGGCAGCAATTACTCATGAGTTTTTCAAGAGTAATGATACCATGGGATATATTGTAAATTGTGCGTGCAAGGGGGTTAGTTCTTGTATTCAGTCATATAGATAATGTGAGGTGGAGAACATAGAATTAAACATTTAAATCATAATGGCTGATACATTGCTGATTGGTCTAACTTCTCCCACTGTTTGTCAATTCTAATATTATGAATGGACAAACATCACTGAAAGATACCCTCTCAATTTTTTCTTGATTTTTTAATATCAAATACAATGCAACCATGCACTTGTTAAGGTTAGCTCCAAAACCAAAACGATGCGGAATAGTAACTCTAACCAAGAATGCGCCCTAAGACCCGATGAGGGAGGAGGGATGGGCATATGGTCAGAGGATCCCTAGGATCTAATTAACTCAATAACTGAAATGATTACAATTGAGATAGAGGAATAAAATTCAACGCCAAGAATGTTCACCAAGATCCTTGGAAGGCGAGGTGATAGCATATGGCGGAGTACTAATTACAAAACTGAAATGAACTTAGGCGGTGAACCAGCCATGAGAGATTCCACGCTACCACTTAAATTAGTGGGGGGGAAAGAGCATTACAATTTCAAACTAATTCATCTGCTGCGGCAAGCATCCACTCAATAGTGGGAATTCGCCACTTAAACAGTGAGTGAGATAGAAAGATACAAATGTTTATTCTTCCACACTGGCGGTACACCATCCAGGGGTTACAATGTGTGAATTAAAACACAAGTAAATGCAGAAATATAAATGACTGGATTAGTACTACTAATTCTCAGCCTTAAAATGTAAATTATCTGCAAATTACATAGATTTCCAATAGAAATCTGCTCCAAAACAGCTGCAATGATGACACTATATTTTTTATTACAAATAAGAATGAACACACCCAAGAAATATAGCACGAAATGGAAATAGCCAAGTCTGATATACAAAACCAGCAAACTGAATGTTTAGACCAGCAAGCTAGGAGATCACTAAAATGCTCATATCTCCTTCGATACTCAACCAAATGACACCAAATCAATTGCAAATGAAAGCTAGATGAAAGGCAACCAAGAACAAGTCATTAAACAACTTCAATACCCTTCTAATTATTAAGCATGCATCCCAAGAAGAAATCTAGAAATGATAAACCCTCTTGGACAAGGCGACCTGCTCTAGAAAATTGTAGACATCATAATAAAATCTGAAAATGCACAAGAATGATCGCCTATAGCATAGGAAGTGATTGAGCAAATACCCATATGCAACTTAAAATCACTTCAAAAGCTGTGAATGAAAACTCGTTTCAGCCACACTTGAACCAGCAAGCACAAAACTGGAAAATCTCACCAAAATCTTCAACGTTGATGCACAATATGCACTTCTGATTGAAGCACACTCACAACTGACCATTTAGGGAACCATAGTTTCAGGTCCGAAGAATGGAGTAAATTTGCTAAGCATTTTTCCCTTAGCCGGATTCTGGATTTCAAACCAGTAGCATAACTTTACAATATTTTCCAAAGATAATCAATGAGAGAGCGAAGGCCTTCTTTTATAAGTTTTGAGGTGACCCCTCAGCTTCTCCATAAAAAACTCCCTTTCTTGCTCTTGAAAATATTTTAATTTTTAAAATATTTCTTCCCTTTTATTTTGGCGTCCAAACTTTAGGGAGATAATAAACTTTTAATAAAATAATAACCATCTCCAAATTGGCGTCCCATCCTTAAAATAATTAACTGACTTTAGAAATATTGAATATTTCTTTCATGAGACGTCCTCCCTTTTATGACCTCTTTTAAAAAACATGAAGTTATTATGCTAGGCCAAGGTCATAAAATATTAAAATCATTTATTCACAAATGCACCTCAGAAAGCCAAATTAGGGAAAACTCAACTGCTCCGCTCAAAGTGAAAAGCTTGACGTGCTGCTGCCGACTAGAGTCCTGCTAAAAATAGAACTTACTAAAAATAGTAAATTCTGAAAAGTTGTTCCACTCACTTCGCATGTCATACCATTGCGAAGCTCTCAAAAAACCCAGAAAGAATCCGCACTCCAAATGTCGAAACTCCAATGCACTGGCTAAAATAGCAAGTTCCGGAAAAGGTTGTCTGATGGAGATGCATGTCACACCATTCCAAAGCTCTCCAAAAACCCAGAAAACATCACCAGACATGCATTAGAAACTCATACATGCAAACCCTCAAAACTGCTCCAGAATCCCAATAGCATAGGAAACCCTAATTTTACCACTGACAAGCCTACGGGCTTCCGAAAATAGGCTATCAGGCATTGAAGGGCGAATGGCAAAAATGGGGACATTACAATCACATTGAATTTCCTATGGATCAATGCTACCTTTTTTCTTGCACTGTTAATGTTGAGCGAAGGGTTCCTACAAATACTAATCTAAGTATACTAGAGTGCTCCTAGCCATGTATGGTCAATTATTTTGTCTTTCAGGCCTTTTTCAGCCACTGGGGGTGTGCAGTTATTGAACATATTGATACTCACATATATATCAGCCAGATAGTGTCTCAATATCATGCTCTAGTTTGCCTTCCTAGACCTGTTCAACTGAATTAATTCGTTACTATAAAATGTGCCACCTTTATGTCCCAAATTAACATATAGCTCTGTTTATGAGGAAGAAATTTTGTTGTGTATTTTCAGACCTTGTATTCACTGTCATGGACACAAGCACACATAAAATCCATAATCTATAATTGTTGAACTAAATTGATGATTTAAGTGATTTAGAGTTCACATTTTTCATATATTGTCACCAATATGCATTTCTTTAATAAGAAACAATAACCCTCCGATTATCGGTAAGACATCTTATAGCTCTCTAAGTTTGAATCATAATGATGATTTTTTTTGGCAGCAAATTGCATCACATGGCATCTTTGATTTAGAAGTAAAGGCTTGTGGAGACATCCATATTGATGATCATCATACAAATGAAGATGTCGCTCTTGCCTTTGGAAATGTAAGAGTTCTATGTTGATTGACTAACATAGTTTGTTCTTGCTTTGCCAAATCTCAAACTTTGATTTTGGTTTCCACTTTAGCATTCATATATACATAACAGACTTTGATTTTTCTTTTTAGTGTTTACTGCAAGCTCTTGGAGATAGGAAAGGGATCTATCGCTTTGGAGATTTTTCAGCTCCCTTGGATGAGGCTCTTGTACATGTTGCCTTGGTAAAAACTTTCAACTTGCAAAATTTATGCTTATGTATGCTTTGTTACACTAAGTCTTGCAGTATTAAAACTGCATGATAAGAACTTTAATTTATGCATTAAAATGGTCAGACATGAGGAATTGTTTGAAGTTTATAATGAAATGAATAAATGTTCCATCCAAAGTTTCTGTTATCAACCATTGGTGTCATGGGGGTTGTTAAAATATAGTTCTTTTTCTATATGCAAATCTAGATGAACAATGGGGGCGATTGGTCATGCACATATAATGATAAAATACATGATGTCAAAATGTGCGCTTAGTTAGGTTAGAGGTATGCTATCTCTTGAAAAATATGTACTCGTTTAGGCATAACCTTGCATTGGATATGATGGCGATTGTCCATGATTTCACACACCATTTTAGACTGGGAATTTGCTTTGTTCATTATATATGCTACTTGTCTATGGCTTCACCCAAATCACCAACACAAAATACTTCAGCTCAATTATTTAATCACTGATTTCCTATATCACATGGAAATAATTTTACATCAGACTTGGATGTGCACTAGTATAATTTTTTATTTGTTGTGCCAAGATGGCTTCCATCATATTTTATATTTTATTTAATTTGCACATTCAAAAATTAAATACAGATTAAGCCACCATCATGCTCACTGTAGAGGCTGATGAGGATTATTCCATCATTACAATATAAAGATTACCTCTCCAGTAATCCGGTCCTTACTACATTGTCCAACCAAATCTTGTCCATGAGGCTGCAATAGAAAAACTAGTACAGATATCTATCTAAAAAATGTCAGTTTAGAGCTATTTTATTTACTTAAAGAATTATTTTATTTTGTTTCATTTATATTGTTTACTTTATTTTTATTTACTGAAGAGTTATTTTATAGTTTTTAAATTTACTTAAGAGTTAGTTTCTTTTAGGTTAGAAGTATTTAAGATTTATTTTATTTTTGTTTACTTAAGAGATCTATTAGTTTAGTTTTTTAAATATATGTTAGTTAATTTTTTTCAAATATATGTCCGTTGTGTTTTAGTTTTTATGCACAAGGTTAGTTTGGAGTTATTTTATTTACTTAAGAGCTATTTTATACATTCATTTATTATTAAATAAATGTTGGCGCTAGATAGTTCTTATTTTAAACACGGTCATGACATGATGGCAGTTGATGCTACTATAGAATGCCTCTCAGCATAACAAGTCTTTGCTTCATCTTTTAAGAGGCTAGCTTTTTGCACTATTCTTTAATTGCCCAAGGTCCTACCCATGGCTTCATCCTCATTGGTATGCATCTTCCTTTCTCTTCCTTAGTGTCTGCTCTGGAAATTGGGAGGAATCCTCCTATACTCTTCCTGGATAGGCTGCTCATTTTGTGTTGCTTCGTCCTCCAGATTCTAGCTTCAGAGCTTGTCAAGGGTTTTATCAAGGTAGTTGAAGTCCATTGTTTTGGTCTTTTGTCAAGATATGGTTTTGAATTGACAAGTATGCAACTTGGAAACACTCAATACCATTTTAAGACAATTAAATGGAGAAATAGAGTTGGCAGAAGACATAGAGGTATGAAAGAGATGTAGGAAGGTTCATGGGTCACCTGAACACCCAGGGGCTAGAAGAGCAGTTAGCAATGGGCATACCTGATAGAGACATTTGCAGCTGCAATAGTCTGACAGGTTAGATTGCAGATGAAGCCATCGTGTGCAAAATAAGCATCATTACGAGTTTGGCTTGGGTTGAAACTGTTCAGATAAGACAGAATAGGAGACTTGTTGGGTTAAAGAAAGATGGAATTTGTTTGGATTTTTGTCTTTTCAAAGTGCTATGTCATTTGAGATCTTTGTTTGAAGCACATCTTGAGTTTGTGTATGCATGCACACCTCCAAGGTCTTGGTATTTTCATAGCTACTTTTTGGTAGCTTCTTGGTTGAAGGTTTTGAAAAATGTAGCATGTGAATATTGGGAGAATGTATTGGAGCATGTTGTAGAGTATAGCAAAGCGAGCTATAAGAACACTGTTTATATGTGTTTTTGGAGGCCATGGCTTGTAAAACTGTAAGAGAGAGTGATGGAAAGGCATAGCTTTATTTTTGTAAATTTTTCTAAAATTGGGTAGCTCTACAGTAATCACTTGTATTATGAGCTTTGTTTTTGTTGTGTTTTGGTTCTTGTTTTTATCCATTCATGTTTACAACTTCCTAAAATTAATTTCAGTACTTGAGCAAGCGTGTTTCAAAGGCAATCTACTGTTTTATTAAGCGAACAGTAACAGGACAGGAAATATAATCAACTAAGATGAATCTAAATGAGATAAGATTCATGTTGGTGAATTAGGTACTGAATATCTATACTAATTACAAGTCAGATTGGTATTGGAGCACTTTGTATTTTTTTCTAGTACGAGTAATTTTGCAGATTGATGCATGTGACTAGATCAACTAGTACATGAGGAGAAGGTTTATTGGGTCCCTTGCAACAAGAGATTTCCACAAGGAAGTGAAACATATAGGTATGGCTAATGAAGAAGAAAAAGTACCTCAAGATGACAAAGCAGACTTCATCAATATGGAAGATGATGATGCAATCATGTCTCAATCTGTGGGAAAGCTTGATTGATTTGAGATCATGGAAGCTCTCATGGGAAAGCTAGGAATTTCCATAGAGGTTCCGAAAGCATATGAATAGCTGAGGAAAGAGTAGCCTCAAGCCAATGAAAAGCAGCCCTATACTAACTAGGCACCTCCAAATTAACTTCCATTCTAAGAAGAGACCAAGATAGAAATCCAGCCTTGCTAAGGTGATGTGTTAGCTAAAAAATTTGACCATTGGTTACCTCAAATTTAGGCTTATTTCAATTTGCATCAAATGAATGAAGAACAGCAAATCACATTTGCAACTTTGAACCTGGCTAGTCATGCATTAAAAGTTATATTCATTCATTGGCTATGAGAAAACCAACAGATTTTAAATGGGATGAATTTGAGAATCTGATTAAGAAACACATTTATTCTGTTTGCTATGAATGAAAAACATCAATTGACCAGCAGCACAAACAAAGGCCAAATTGTGCAGCATTATACATATGAAATTCACAATAAGACTGTCCAAATGGGCAAGATTGTCATAGAAGGATGAGGTTTTGGTTCAGTCGGGTTGAAGATTGACTAATATACTCTGCAGCCACATTGCCTCACATCTTGTAGTGACGGCTTCCTTATATTCTGCCTTAGTGGAAGATAAGACAACCAACTATATGGTGTAGCTTGCTCTGCCAAGAAATTACTTCTGAACCAAGAGAAAAAATATATCTTGTTGTAGACTTCCTAGTATCGATGGATCCAACTCAATTGGATTCAATATTTGGATAGCATGCAATCTACAAATCTCCAATATAGAATGCCAAAGTTAAGGCTTCCTTTGTCATATCAAAGAATTCATTTTGCAACTTTCCAATGCTCTCATTATATTTGTTTGTTACCCTAACTAGAGATGCTTGGTATTTTACCTTCAGAAGTAATCACTTTGAGACATCAAGATTTTTAGGGTCTTAGAGAACTCTCACATACAGTGCATCTTCTTTTAACCAGTACAACCAGCTAGAAGAGTTAAGTGTCCCTTGGATGCTATATTTATGCATAGACATGATGATTTGTGGATGATGTTGCATCCCCCCGAGAGCAACTTCAATGGAACCTGTATTGTTTGTTTCTTGAACTATATATCCTAAATTCACTATTCTATGGCATAGAGGGGGACCTGCTTCCTCCCCACTTTTGAAGAATCATCGACTGTGGATGCTAGATGAGTGTCTAATTTCTTTTCACTCCCATGATTGCCTATGTAGTCTATGCCATTCGCTCGTGGTCATTAGATCTTGTATTGGTTCATTGTTTGTGTTTTATGAGGTTGTCCATCCTTGGTTTTCTTTGCATTAGATACATATGAAGGCCAACTTTTGGCTACTATGTTCTCCAGCAGCTTTATTTTTGGTGGCAAATGGGCTTCCTTTGACATGGTTTGTGTAATGTTTATATTAAACAAAAATATGTTTTATGATAGGGATATGGCTTATCCACTTTATGACGTTAGGTTCATCTCCCTATTTAGTTAGGATCATGTTCGATTCGGATGTTGGAGCTCATTTTTGGCTTCCTCGTGCTATTTATTGTTTCTAGATGTACCACTATATATTGGCTGTACATTTGTAATATACATACATTTTTGGAGTGCTTATGACTACCTTTTACTACTTTGTAAGTTAGCAGTTTATTACATTAAATTTTACTTCAGATCAATAGAACCGAGACTCCCGATTCCATATCCTTCTTACCAAAGAGCCAAATATTATTATGAGAAAGCGAACCATTTCTAGGTTCATTGGATGTCTTGCAAACCAATTCTGTGAAATATATTCTTCTAAAATTGCAAAAAAACTAATAAATGAAACTATTTTTTCATTTAGTTTCCTCTTGTGGCCCCTAAACATTTGTTTGAAATAGAGAACTGAAACACAGATGTTTACAAATTACATGCAAGGAAAAAGTTGAAACCTGTTACTTAATGTTCTATTCAGATTAATTTGTACAGATCCTTGAGAAAGCTACCCTTTTGTTGGTTGGAAGGTTAACCCCGAGTCTTTTTCTAAGTTATGACATTAGCAGAAAACTTTTGTGTGTAGTAGATGCGAGATATTCTTTGGCTGATGCAAGCACTTTGCCTGTTCTGATGACATATTTTTCAATGAGTACTTGAGCTCAGAAATGAGTTCAATTGGCTTGATATTCTTAAATGGAGATGGTGCCTCTTGTGTAAAAGGACACTTGGGACTATACTGTATACAAACCCCACAGTGTCCCAAACCATGTCTATACACTTTGATAGGTCATATGGTCAAATTTGATCTAAAGGATGTTGAAAATCATCATCATCATCTCTAGTTTGTTCTCTGTTTATTTAAAGTACACTTGTTTATGCTACGAAGGACATGGATCAACTATTTACTCATGGCTTCTTATGATAGTAACTTTGACTATGCAAGGGATAACTTTTTTGTAATGTCATTGCCACATATCTTATGCTGTGGGTCATTTTGTTGAAGTGTCTTATTATAAATACAATCTGTTCTATGGAAATAAATAATTGTTGCAATTTGGTCAAAAGGTTATCTGGCTATTAAATTAACTGAATTTTGATGTCACAGTCCCAACACAAGGAAGTTGCTTGCTATCATAGATATACAGATCCTTATTTTGGGTTTTGAATGCATGTTTTACCCTAAGTAACCTAGATATCTGTCATTTAATAGACACAATGCTGAATTCTCCTTTTTCTTTATTTGAATGTAGGATTTATCAGGACGTCCCTACTTGGCTTATGATCTTTGCATACCTACGCAAAGAGTCGGCACGTACGATACACAGGTGAGCTCTTTACATTTGATGTTATGTTTGTTTTCTTCTAAATGTTATGTAGTCTCAGTTAATTATATATGATATTCTTGTGGCATACTTGTGGTCAGACACTGTCCTGATCTATTTTAATGCCTAAAAGTTATTTTGATTCCCTTTGATGTTTCATTTGAGAGAAATATTATTTGTCATAGGCCTTTTCTTTGGTAAATTATTCATCTAGATATACGGTGCATTAGCATGCCTGTAGTCTGATTATGGGCTGATTTAGCTTGGCATATAAACTAAGATAAATAGTATCATTTTTTTTTCTTGAGGCATGAACATATATCTGATATACACTTTGTCAAGCATACTCAAATAAACCACATTCAGAAAAAGATGGACTAATAATGAATGATTCTGGAAGCTCATTGTGTTGCTGAATAAAGAAAGAAATATTGGTAATGTATGATGCCCAAAGATGGGTCTGGAAGCTGGATATGAAATGTTGAGAGCTACAAATCCCAATGTAATTGATCCGAAACTCCTTATACAAATCAGCCATTTTTTGTAGTATTTCTAAACTTACTATATATGTTTTTATTAAAGCAATATTGTTATATTTAGCTTATAATGGTCATCTTAGTTAAGTTTAGTTTGCTTTCAGTTAGTTTTAGCAACTTTCTTTTATATCTTTAGTTATCGATTGTTTCAGATTTAGAAACATTGTTTTGTAATTTCTTATTTAAGGAGTATTCCTCTCTTTTGTTTAATACAATCAATTACCATTTCATGGTATCAGAGTAGAGGCAATTTTTTGGTGAACTTTTTAAAATAAAATTCGTGGCTCTTTTTCCCTAAAAATTTTGAAAAAGATTTTTGCAAGTTTTTGCTTGATTTTTTAATAAAAATCGAGGGTTTTCCTTCTGCATTGGCACTAGGATTTGTTCATTTGGAAACTGGAACATTTTCGTGAGCTTGTGTTGGACGATTTTTTGGAAAAATTGCGAGGGTTTATTTACAGCAAAATCGTGAGGGTTTTTTATGCAATTTCGTGGAATTGTTTATAGGAAAATCGCACTAGTTTTTGAGGATTGCGGCTGTGTTTGCCCATGACCTATTTTTGGGCATTTTCTCCTTCACACACATAAGATATTTGCACGATTTCTGCATGCAATTTCCAAAATTCATGATTTCCTAAGTTTTTTTTTCACGCTATTTCCATCTCTGCACACTGCAAACAAAAATTGTCTGCACATCACGGGTCTGATAAAATCGTGACCTGATTCTAATAGGTTTTTTTCATAGTTTTTGGCGATTTTTTGCTGATAAAATCGCGGGTTTGTTCTTTGACGAATTTAAAAAAAAATCGTGCCCTTCTTCTACTCACCTAGGGTTTTATTAGACCCAAGGTGTTTTCAAGTTTTATTTTTTCTCGATTTTTGGACAAAATCGTGGGATTTCCAACCTCTATTTTTGACGATTTTTAAATTGTGGGATTTGTGCCAGTTGACGCCTCGGGATTCATGCCAGCTAATCACCTAGGGTTTGATTGAAAAATCAGATTTTTTGTAGTCCGACTTTGACCTTGTTTTTTGTGTCTTTGGAAAATGGGAGGGATGGTGTCTTTGACCAACATCATGTTGGAAAGAAGCCAAAGATTCAACGGTAAAAACTACAATACCTGGAAGCAGAGGATGCTCACCATTTTTGAGTATCGGTGTCTAGATTCAATTGTTTTGGGTACAAAAACACGTCCCACAGTTGCGAGTAAGGACTAGGACAAATTTGATGAAAGTACTTGAGAGGCGGTTATGCTTCTCAAGTTATCTGTCACCGATGAGATGCTTCCAGAAATACCATCTGGCAAGACTACTGCAGAGATCTGGAAACACTTGAAGGATCTGCATGAAACCTCAGACAAGGGCAGAGCATTCTTCCTTAAAAATATGTTGTTCTCCATTATGATGGATGAAAAAATGTCTTTGCAAGATCATCTCATGAAGATCAAAGACATTCGCGATCAATTGGAGGCCATTGGTCGCAAGATGGAAGAAGAGGATATGGTGGTTATCACTTTGAAAAGTTTACCACAATCCTATGAGCACTTCATCAAAACTCTCAACATTACATCCACCAATGTTGACTTGAAGTTCGATGACTTGTGCAACAAGCTCTTGCAACAAGACAAGTGGAAGAAGCAACTTGGGAGCAACAACGACACACCCAGTGTAGAACAGGCCTTTACTGCCAAAGACAAAGGCAAAAGAAAGTCCTCTCAGCAGAAAGGACAAGGAAAATTTGAGGATAGCTCCAAAAAGACTATCACATGTCACTATTGTGGTAAGCTTGGCCACATGAAGAAACATTGCAGGAAGCGGTTGGCTGATCAGAAATCCAACCAGGGAGGGTCACAGCAGAAGGCCCATGTTGCAGTGCATTCTACGCTGAAGGAGTCTACCTTTTCTGCATTCATGGCCAAAAGACTAGCAGATCATGACAAATCTTTTGCATGGTATATTTGTTGAACATCCAAAATACTGAGAGAGGGGGACGGGGGGGGAAGGCGTGAATCGGTATTCCATAAACCATACTAAAATCCATTTAAACATTATCACAATTCTGACTGAATCAACAAGAGAGAACATAGAAACAAGTCAATGCAACCATACACATGAACACTAGGATTTTTACATGGAAAACCCAAAATGGGAAAAACCATGGTGAGGGTTAACTCACAATATATTATATTCCCGGATACAAAATATTACGGGGCTCACTGCCAGGACTCACTGTCCATAAAAGGCTCATTGCCTGAGTACAAAAGATGGCTAACCACCAAGATACAATGATAGTGGCTCACTGCCAAAAGATTGAACTGATAGGATACACCTTCAATGTGCAGGGTTTAGTTCCACTGAAGCTTGGAATAAGAAGTACTGCCTCACACAATAGTCACTCAACAAAACTGTACTGATCACAATTGATAAAGCATTTAGGCTCTGATCTTCTCCTCTACTCGCATTCACTTTTCCTTCTCGCTCTCATACACACACCTCTTCTATATTTCAACTCATATATATACAAGTATATCTTATCCATCAATTAGGTCGGCCTAATTAGATGAATAGAAAATAATCAAAACCTTCTTCGTTGGCACCATATAAGATTTAAACATTTTATCTGTGTAGTGCATTATACCAAGTCGGCTATCATCCATAAAACATAACTAGTCTTCATAATATATTGCATTCGCTGAGTCGGCCAAGACTAGAACACAATTCTCCAAACCAACAAATAATCCTCAAAGCAAACACCTTCTGGATCTGAGAACACATTAATTTCCCATCATACTGCCAGCAAAGAGACTATCAACAAAACCGCAGCATAAAAATGTTCACCTTAAGTACAATGCGGAGTCTCCCACACAGTATGCCATACACAGAACAATAGTAGGATACAGAGTTAAACTCTATCAGAGATAACTTTTTGCTCACAACAAAAGACGTCTCAAGCTCCAGGATATAGCTGTCTGAATGAGTTAAGAAAACATGGCATATTAGATCTTGCGGTGAATTTTGGACTCAAATACCAACACACTGATCCATCACAAAAGAGTATTACTGACAGAGAACAAATTCTGGTAAACCAAGCAGACTTCCCATCTAATTATCACCATGTTGACATCAATGACAACATAGGAACAACCAACACAACCATCCATACTTCATGCTCATGTTGCAAAGCTTCCAACAATATTGATTTTGGAGCATCTCGACATTTTACACACAAGAGAGATTGGTTCACTGAGTATAAGGCTTTCTCTGATTCTGTGATCTTTGGTGGTGGTGAAGGCTACACAATTGTCGGCAAAGGGAATGTTTAGATTACATCTAGTGGGAGAAATCTCATATTTCTCAATGTATACTATGTTCTTGGCATGGAGCTCAATTTGCTCTCTGTGAGTCAGATTATGCAACATTGTCCAAAGTAGGATATCATCTTCAGTTCACATAAGTGCCACACTGTTGACAAGGAGTCCAAGAAAACTGTTGCAGTTGGGCTCGAAGATCATAGCTTGTATAGGCAGTAGATCATGTTAAATCTTCTATGTGGTATATTGATTTTGGAGCATCTTGACATTTTACACACAAGAGAGATTGGTTCACGTAGTATAAGGCTTGCTTTGATTCTATTATCTTTGGTGGTGGTGAAGAGTATACACTTATCCGCAAAGGCAATGTTCAGATTACATTTGCTGGGAGAAATCTCATATTTTTCAATGTATACTATGTTCCGGGCATGGAGCTCAATTTGCTCTTTGTGAGTTAGATTATGTGACATTGTCCAAAGTTGGATATCATCTTCAGTTCCCATAAATGTCACATTGTTGACAAAGAGTCCAAGAAAACTGTTGCAGTTGGGCTCAAAGATGATGGCTTGTATAGGCTGGTTGATACTGGTGAGTCTCAGGAGCATGCAATGGCTGCGAAGAGTTCATCCATCAGTACTCTTTGGTATCAACGGTATGAGCATCTCAACATAGCCTACCTCTCTTAGCTGGCTCGAGAGAATTTGGTAGAAGGCTTACCTGAGATTCAACAACAGACACATGGTGTATGCGGAGCTTGCCAATGTAATAACCCCAATCCAAAATAGGCGATTATTATTCAAGTTTAAATTAAAGATTTAAACTTAAATGTTCAAGATGGCCGACTTCTTCGGAACTTTAAATGAATATTATCTTATATTTTGGGCCGACTTCCATATAGGCCAACCTCCTCATATGCCTAGCGCTCACTTTGAAATGAATAAAAATAAATAAATCAAAACTAAATATTTATCTTGCTGGTCGACCTCATAAGATTACCCAAGAAAGGAATAATATCATTATTAAGGAGCAGCAAACATGGTTAAGAGCAGTGATCAAGGAAGATTCAAATACAACAGTGATTAAGTGCAGCGAATGAATATAAAAGGAGTGAGTAATTATTCACAGCAGTGATGACTTTAAGTGCAGCAATGATAATATGATGCAGTGATCATATTAATAGCAAGGCAGCGACTCATGACAAAGAGTTGTAGTTAAAAGACAAAGCATCGATTTTATTGAGGAAAGAGTATTAATAATAAAAAGAATTTAAATTAAGGTAAATCAAGCCGACCCCTTTCATAGTAGCACTTGTGGTTAGAGAAAATGCTAATCGACAATTATACCATTACAAATGGCATGCGATTGAGTTTAATAGATAATACACAGCGATCAGAATTATATAAGGCAGCAATATAATAAATATTAAGTAAAGGAAATGTTAATTAAAGGCAACGATTGATAAACTAATGGCTGCGATTCCTTTTGAAAAGGCATCGAATTGTTATAATGAGATAGCTAGTAATAAAGTCAGAAATTAAATAAATCCTAATGGCAGCGATTAAAGGGACATGTCCATTCGAAGGCCATCACCATTTGAAAGGATGAACTTCTCACCTATGTTGGAAATATTGCATCATTTATAGGATGCATATAATAACTATTTCTAGGTTTGTTAAAGTTTATTTAACAACTTATTATATTAGTGGTACGAATGTTGAGTTGTTAAAACAACTCAACATAATAAGGAAAGTAGTTCAGGAAGTTTCCTATAAAATAGGATTCATGGATCCTATAAATATGTATGAGATTTATTGAGAAAAGATGAGATGAAGCACTATATTTTTGTTATGTTTAATTTTTGCATCGTCTATTATTCTGCCTAAAATCTCTATTATGGTATTAGAGTGGGTTGGAGAGATGGACTGATGAGAATTTCATCCCACCCACTTATGTCAAAATTAGTTATGAGTTTGTGGTCGCTGTGTTTTATGAGCCTATATCAAAGACCCACAGATCTGCATCTATTGAGCTCTTTGTAAACAAGTGGGACAGTTCTTATGGAAGTTTGGATTGATGTTTTTTTAATGCTCTTGACATTGAAGTACATAATTTTTTATTCATATTTCATGGCATTTTAATGAGTGAAATATTTTTATGCACTCAAGATCATTGAGGGATTGCACCACTAGCTGCAACACCAACACCACTAGCTACAATGTGGTCTATTTCAATGTGCTGAGACTTCTCACAAAGGGCATGATCTGCTGTTAGCAGACTGAGAGATGTTTCAAGTGAAGAAGAGGTGATAATATTGTATGAGGGCCGATCTAGGTCATGGAACCCTCTACATCGCATAAGAAGGAAGGCATATCAAGAGGTCTCCGTGTGATCTCGCATGAAATTTCAGCATTCACAGATAGTGTTATTCATGACAAGTGTGAGACTGAGCCTTTCATACAATCATTGATTTATGAGGGGCAGGACGAGCCTTATCTTTGCAGGATCACATTCCTTTGTGTCAAGGAGGTGATTTATTTAAGTGTTTATCGAGGTATTCTGTTGAAGCATTTCTATTGGGAGGCTGAGTATTTGGTGTTAAAACCGATCTGCATATATATTGAAGGTTGATCACTGATCTTCATTCATAATGCCATCCTTGCCATTCAAATAAGAAACCAAAAGGGAGCTCTTACAATGGACAACACGCCATAGGTTGCATGAGTTTCTCCAGGAATAATTAAGTTCTAATGTTTTGCAGTACTAGTGGAAACGTGAATGTTGAGGCACATGATGTTGGAAGACCGATTGCTATTGTGGCTATTTGTTGACTTGAAATAGTAGCCACCATTGAACTGTTATGAACATCGCAAATTCACCGTGAGAGGAAACATCACAGAATTCATGCATCTCCAGTGTTTCTTTGTTGGGATGAGGAGAAGGAGAATGTTGATGCACAGGTCAATCGCCTAAGCGTGGAGGTTGGATATGCCATCTGATTGATTATGGTCACAAGGGGTAAAAGACCTTAGATTGTAGTCAAGTTTTATTAGTTTTACAATAGTAGATCATTACTATTTTTTGTTCAATTATCCATCCATAAGGAGATATTTTGTGTTATAGTGAAGTGTTAAAATTTTATAAATCAATAATAAAAAAAATTGTGTCAATTGGAGTGCATGATCGGTGGTACCCGACACTCCTTGTAAGAAGTTCACATCAAAGGGGGTTGGAGGGGGGAAAGAATATGTTCTTTCCTCACAATTGGCAAAATGAGCCTCAAAAGCTAAATTTGCTAAGTAGCAAATTAATTGGAGGATGGAGGCACAGGAGGTTGGAGGACATTCAACAACCTCTCGTGAGTCACTAGCGACAGGGTTGCAAAATTGTTTTAGTGACAAAACAACTTGTGCCAAAACAACTAAAGCCAAGATCAGTTTCCAGGTGGCAGTGGCAACCGTCTCATATCATTTTTGATTAGAGTGGCAATGATCTATAGTGGTGGCTACATATGCGATAATGAGGGCTTGGTGTTCAAGCTTTTATGTTGTGGTTGGATGTGTATGTCCCCAATCACATTTCTTGGTTGTTTGTGAATGGATGTGTTTGTCCCCATTCACAAGATGGTATAAACGATTGGAAGTGTTTGTCCCCAGTCGCACGAGTTGGTGATTATGATTGGATGTGTGTGTCCCCAATCATAATTGTTGTGAGTAGATGTGTCTGTCCTTGTTCATAACCTTGATGATGGATAGATGTGTTTGTCCCTATTCAAACTTGATGTGTTTGTCCCTATCCTTGGATGAAGGTATAGTAACTGTAGTGAGGCTTGTTCCACTATAGCTTGTCACGAGTAGATGTGTATGTCCCTACTCATACCTTATGATGAACTACTAAATGTGATCATCAAGTACTATTGGTCCACTATCCCCATTTGGTGAATGATGCAATATGGGGGTGTGTGGAAAATATTGCATCATTTATAGGATGCATATAATAACTATTTCTAGGTTTGTTAAAGTTTATTTGACAACCTATTATATTAGTGGGAGTTGTTAAAACAACTCAACATAATAAGGAAAGTAGTTCAGGAACTTTCCTATAAAATAGGATTCATGGATCCTATAAATATGTATGAGATTTATTGAGAAAAGATGAGATGAAGCTCTATATTTTTGTTATGTTAAATTTTTGCAGCGTCTATTATTCTGCCTAAAATCTATATTAACCTAGTCGCAAGCTATTTAAGGAGATTCATAGTCATCCAAAGAGGCATAGAAGATTTTGTAAAATTATATTCACTCATTCAGATCTGCAGTGCTCATATAGAGCCGACAATCAGCCAAATGCGGGTGGCATATTGATCACCCCACTCAAGGCTACAGACGCATGAACAACCTACAGTATTTCAGACACAGCGCCTGGGACAATTGCATGAATATAAAAGACCAGACCAGGGACAGCGATCAAGCATATATCTAAATCCATGATACCTTCAAATGCATGATTCTAAAGCAATAAATCAGAAACAGCTATTACCTTTTATTATCAATTTCGCATTATTGAACTACTCATCAGATCAGATTTCATTATTCAGGATTTATACCAGCAAAGTAGCATGATAATTCATTCTCCTATTTATATATAATTTTCCAATAATCTGGGCTAATAGTAATTAGGTGAGTTAGGTTTGTTCTTTAAGCAAATCAAAGTACATAGCATAGCTATATAACTATTTCTACCCCTTTTAAAAGCATTGGTTCAATCAGCATATGTTGATATCTATAAAGGCAATATTTAAAGCAATTCTACAAGGGACGTTACAATGTACAATTCTGTGATTTGTTATTATTTGACATGTTTACATTGTCAACCATTAACAGATTAAATCGTGAAAACTACCAATCTTGGGTAGGGGTTATTACAGTGGTATCAGAGCCATAGTTCTTGCCAGCCTCGGGTTACTTCAGAAAATTTGATTTTGAATCATGGCAACAGAGGATATAAAACGATTGGCGAGATCACTCTATGAGGCAGGCAACAAACCTAGTACTGAATTTCAATCAAAGGATGATGTCTTGAACACACTTGAAAGGGTGGAAGATTGTTTGATTCAAATTGAGCAGTCATCCTCTGAAGTACTAGATATAGCTCTAACTCCTATAGTGACCACCTTGAAATAGTACAAATGGTTGAAGCATCATGATGAGGAGATCAAGTTGTTGGTAACCTCTTGTTTAAGTGATATTATGAGAATCTTGGTACCTCTAGTGCCCTATGATGATGACACGACGAAAGAAGTAGTACACCTAATTATAGACAATTTCGAAGATCTAGATGACACCAATAGTAAGCATTACTCAAGAAGGGTGACCATATTGAAGATATTTGCAGAAATCAGGACAAGTATCCTTCTTGTGGACTTGGGGTTACAAGATCTGGTCTACGAAACGTTCCATCATGTCCTTGCTAAGATCACGAACACACATGATAATGATGTTTTTTGCAGCCATGAAAGATATTTTGATTCTAACTATCATCGAGAGTGATGTTATTACCCAACCTATCACATCTAAGGTATGGACTGTTTGGAAACAAGAATGGACTCTCTTCACCCGCGTATATATTATTCCACGAAGTGTTGAAACAATGTGAGGAAAAATTAAAACCTCAATTGAATAAAAGGAACAAGAAAGAATCAAGTTAGAAAATGAATGGGAGAAAGATTCTCAGAATCTTCCCTTAGTGGTACACACCGAAAATGAAGGTAGCAAGGTACAAGGAGAGGAAATAGTTTCTGACACTTCTAAAGAAATGGAAACCATTGATTCTTCATGTGCTTCTTCTATCACAAATGAAATGGGTACTTGGATTCATGAGGGTTATGAGACAACCATGAATACAGAGTTAATACATAAGGAGCAAGCTAAAAATGATAATGGCTTCACATCTGCTGTAGGTGATAGCTGCTTTCATTTCAATGATGCAGGAGGTTTTTGTTTTGACTACCAAAATGAGCCTATGAAGAAAAATACATATGAAATTCCTTTTGAACCTAAGATTGCTCTTACTCCATCTCAAGGGTCATGCATTGAGGATGACATTGAAGGGATTGAATCTAGTGATCATAAATCAGATTATGTGAAGCTACTTAAAGATAAGGATGTCAATCATAATGCTTCTTCACCTCTTGAGGAGTACTTGATAACTACCAATAATTCGATGGTTATGGATGAAAGGAGTAATCTTTCTAATGAAAGTAAATCAGAAGATGCATTGTACGACAGATTTAATCACTTTGATGAAAATAATAAAAAAATTGTGGCATTAAAAGATGAGAAAAGACAGTTATGGATCACAGAAGGGAGAATGGAAAGAAATGAATCAATAGAGAAAGAACGTGAGTTCATCATATTTCTTGAGGATGAAAACTCTCTTGGAATACTAGTTTCAGGGACAAAAACCCTCCTGGTTGGATATGGTGATTTCACCTTGAGATCACATTTGTTTTGCAAGTGAAGTTTGTTGTAGTTGGTATTGAAGATGCAGATTTTTGATGTGTTTTAACAGGGGTTTGTTGTTCATCTTTCATGGTAATATTTACTTGAGTTTTCAGATGATTTGATAGAAAGATTTTGGTGTGTTTGGGATGCATTTTTAGTTGTTTAGTGGTTAGGCTTGCTTGCTTTCACAATGAGATGTTTCAACATTTGAAGGTGATTACAAAGTATTTTCAGTATGCGTATTAGTTCTGATTTTGACAGCAGTATAGAGTTGTATCAGCACTATATCAGCCTTTTGCTTCAACTTTCAATGTATACTTCAGCTGGGTTGATGTACACTTTACACATTAATTAATTCTAAAAATAATTAATTTATCTAACTTGATAGTACCACTTAGCATTGATTGGATCCACATGTAATTAGTCATTATGGCTTGATCATATTCCATTGTAATTTGCTATAATGGCTGTACATTCTCTACGTATGCTTGTTCGTCGAAGAGGTGCTGATTTGGGTTGGCTTTGCCACCTGCATGCTCTGGTCGGCTTGCTGCCTTTACATTTCAGCAATGCATTCATCTAGATAGAGTGTGTTGTCCAAAACACTGTATGGTTTGACCTTGCCCACATTGGGAACTTGGTGATCAAAAAGTGCATTGATTTGTATTGGCATTTTCTATATTGAAAAATAAATAAAAATGGTCTAGGGTTATTACACTACGAACCTATGTCTGGCTTAGGAATGAAATGGGGAGTGTTTTTCCAAGTATCTCTGTTATTTTTAATTAAGAAATTAACTTCTAATTTGAATATAATTTCTAGATTTGATTGTGTTGTTTTTCTCATCAACATTTTGAATCACACTACATGATCCATGTAGTGTGATTCGAAACGTTGATGAGAAAAACAACAACACAATCAAATCTAGAAATTATATTCAAACTATAAGATGGATTGTGGAAACTTGATATCTTTAATTAACTTCTAAGTCAAACGAATGCAAATTTTCAATTAAATAGATATTTATATTGTCTATTCACTTCAATGGTGGCTTAAAAGTAGATTATGATATACAATATCAGATGTCAATTAACAGTTAATTTTGTCTTAGTGGCATAAAATTGTGTTGAATACGCCAATTCTCTCAATGTGATGGTCATTTTCAAAGTTAAGGTAAAGTCATTGTGAAGTAAATACTCATCATGAATATGGATGAAAAAATATTTCCTCAGCATTTCTACATTGAATGGATATGATGTCTATTTTTATTTACTTATCTTTCCAATTTAAATCTTTCCTTGACTCAAGGAAGTTTGCTACCTTGTATCATCTTGGTTGTCTTCAATTTTGATACCAGTTCTTTTTGTTTTAAAAGATAACAATGGTTGGTTACTGTTGTACCTGAAGACTGTTAGATAAAGGGTATCCAATAAATTAAAGCCATCGAGAGATTACATTAGCATGTCTTATACATCTGACCTGGATTAATATGTTTAAAACATGAACATGCATATCTGACTTTGTTTTAGAATGTAACCATACCTCATAAGTCATGATTCATGAATAAGAACAAAATTTGAGCTTCAAAAACTTGCCACATATTTACAAGCTTGTGCATGAATTTCTGTGTAGTATATTTCCAGGGTAGCATGCCATTTTATTAGAGATACAAATTAGAATCAAAATGTAAACAATTTGCATCTTCTATATAGTTACATATATGGTTGTGCAGATTATGTGTGGCCATAAGTGTTATCATACATGTTACGTTGTAGTAAGGAACATTTAAGTCTTAAATCATTAGGTTTGATATTTATGGTAGCACTGATTTATGTATCAAGCCACATGTTCTTCTATTGCTTCCAAGGGTTTTGGAGGAATAATCAGTTTTTGTCACTATTAGAATTATTGTAAACTGTGGGATAAACAAGTTTAGAGCTTAATGTACTCCAAATGGACATGCATCCATGCTTGATGTCATGATTTTAACATAATTGATGTGTTCTTTGGTATATTTAAAAAGCTTGAAATATAAGTTGACTGTTCTCTTATAGTGATTTAATTAATGTTTTTTCTTTTTCAGTTAGTGGAGCACTTTTTCCAATCTTTGGTCAATACATCTGGGATGACTCTTCATGTTCGCCAGGTTTCTTCAATGACTTAGTTTTACTCTTAATTATGGCTATTTCTATAAGATGACATTCCAATTTGTATTCCCTTTCAGTTGTCCCGTTTCATTTGAAATAAAATTTGAGCATCCACATCATGCTTTAAGGCTGCAGCTTCTGTTTGCTAGTGAATATCAAAAGTTAGAATTTTAAAACCAACAAAGCATTCTCTTTGCATTGATTTATTGGACATTCTCTTAATGATACAGGAAATCCAAGTGTCTTTTTATGCTTTAATACCTGATATGATCGTAGGATGAATGAATGTTTAGCCAATGGTAAAAGTAACACATGATTTCTGACAATTGCTATCGCCACTGTTACTGTTCTACTGTAGAAGGATGTAATCATTTTTGGATCAAGTTCTATTTTTTTTTTCTCTAGAATGAAAGATAATGCACCTTCTTTAAAAGGCACATTTACATCAAGGGAGCTCTTCCTTTAAGTTGTAGATTGAGTCTCATTAGAGTAACACTACATGTGGGAAACATACAAACCATTGACCTTGGATGTCTGTAATTGCATAAAATATTAAAAAGAGAGGTGTATTCCATGCCGATTGAGGAGTCATATATTTGTCGACTGCAGACTAAGTTACCGGGTTCGGCCCTGGGAGGCCCGGGTTCGATTCGGGTTTGATCCGGGTTCGAAATTCGGGTCCGGTTCGCCCTAATTCGCCCAGGGTTCGAAAATCTGCCTGTGGGTTCGAACCGGGTTCGGAACCCGGACTGTGGGTTCAAATTTTTCGAACCCGGTTCGAACCCGGGTAGAATTGAGCGCCCAGGCGGACGGAAAAGCAGAAATTTGAATTTTTTTAATAATATTTCGAGTCTTTGTTGATTTTTTAGTATTTTTTATTTCTTTCTAACCCTAATATGTGCCTCTAAAACATGAAATAGGTAAAGTGATAGTCATTTACCAATTTGTGAATGAAAAAAAAAGATCTTTTGCCTCCATTGCTGAACTTTCTCTTTTGCTTGCACAAGCTTGAATAGACTTGAAGATCTTTTATGTTTGAACTTTGATGATTTGAGTATAAAATGGTGGTGTATTTTTCATTTTTGCTATGTTATTTAACTATTAATATGGTGGTGTATTCTGAACTTAATTACTGCTGCAAATCTGTCTATATTTCTGATTTTTATATGTTTTTGTATTACCGAACCCAAAACGAACCCAAATCGAACCCAAATTAAAAAAAAAAAAATCCCGAACCGGCGAACCAGGTTCTCGAACCCGAACCCGAACCCAAAACCGAACCGGTAACTTAGACTGCAGATGATTTAGACAAACAAAAGGAGTAATCAAGAATTGGATTTTAATTAATGATCGTAGTGAGTGGCAATGCCTTTCACCTTCACATTGAATGAATTACCTTGGCATATTGAAGGTGTAAATCCAGAGGAAATCTGTAAATTGATTGATTTAGGAGGCAGATTGAAGAAGATGATTGTTTGAGGATGTGGTATAGATTGTCAGAGGAGGAAGATAGGATCATTGAAGTGTTGGGACATTCTAAGGAGCAGTATTGGCTTCTGTAGGCCATCTGGAAAGCAGAGAGAAAAAATATGGCCAAAAAATTGTTTCCAGGGGGACTGGAAAGATGTCAGGATGGCATCCTGAGCAGCAGAATTAGCTTCAGCAGTCCCATCCACCACTTATGACCAGCTTAGAAACCATCACCCAGGTTTATGAAAGTTGGTCTCTGGGTTCTTTTGGCCACCTTCAGGTCTTATATGGGTTTTATGTAGGTTTTTACTTTTACACAATAGTTTGTTGTCTCCCCAAATGGGCTTTTGTTAGTGGAAGATATAGCTCGGTGCTTAGTGTTTTGGACTAAGCTTCATTTTGTATGCTGAAACATATGGGAAGATCTGCTTCTGTAAGGTTGATATAGAAGTTGTTTTCTGTATACAACTAGAATATAAGTTGTTTTCTGTAAGCAGTTTGAGAAAATATAGTGCTAGCAATAAGTACTCTGGAACTCCAAGCAATATATTGAGCATATGATATGATCTTTGATTGAAGACATGTGGTCACCTTTATTTATTTTTCTTTCTTAATGGGTGGGGACCTGTTTAATCCCCACTCTATCATCAGGGAGAGAAAAAGGTAATCAAATACTTTAAGGACACAAGCTTAATTCCCGAGAACAATGATCCTGGGAGGAATCTACTAATAGAACATAATTTTATATTTAAATTCAGGATACCAACTTAAGTACTGAAATATTCAAGAAAGTGCTTAAGCCTACATTGATAATCTATCTTATTCAAATTTGAATTGATATTCATGTCTGAAGTATGCCTTATCCCCCATTGACAATTGAATGTGGATGACATTGAGAGCAGACCTTTGCTGAATGGTGAGCATTGGCTTGTCAAACCTTATGCTGGGATTTTGAAACTGTAAACTGAAAACCACAGGAAACTGGTGCTGAATGCTTGTTGACTTTGTTTTACAGAACATCCCATCTGAAGATTAGAATTCTTGATTATGTTGCCCTCATTTTTAAACTCAGCAAATTTTCAAAATTACAAACAATGACAAATACTCTCTGTATCATTATCATTCCTGGTATGAATGAGGTATTATAATTTAGAGAATTAATGTATTCTTCAGTGAATTTCTCATAAAGCGAATGGTTTGGGGAAGGGTTTTCAACATACAGATTGGTGCCTTTATGGAATCACAGAGTCCCATGCTTAATGCAACCTTTGTATCTTATAACAGCGTCTTTCCTGATGGTTCATTTACCTATTGGTGCGTTACAATAAGAAAACCAATCGTATGTGGCTCTAACAATTCAAATCCTACTTAATGATCCCTTATAGATCCGTTTATCTCTTACTATTACCAGTGAAAGATTTATATTATTGATTGAATAATGACTAACACTAGATGCCAATTTAATACAGAAAATGTGTGCAAAGAAATCTGTAACCCTTAGCTACTTCATTCAAAGAGGTATAAGAATGTAACCAGAGAGGATACAAATTGTGAACATTCTTTTATATTATTCATTTAGGAAAAGTATTACAGAACACTTTCAACAAAGACGTGCTATGTATTCCACATTAATGACGCTTTTTCAATCAGAGTTTTCTCTCCTCTTTTTCCAACCTCCCCACTGCTCTTATGAATCTCTTTTAAAGTTATGACCGCATAAGTTTATCAATTTTGTTTTGCTGTGCTTAACCAAGCCTTCGCAAATATTTCACTTTCAACTTTCTGGCTTTTGCAATGGATTTTCAAAAGAACATGTCACAACTAAATCAATATTGTTCTTATTTCTAAAATGGAATAAAATATGCAGAAAAATGGCAGACAAGTCAGTATATTGAACCCTCTCCAAGCACATAAGAAATTGCAAAAGTGCTCAAATGATAGAAGATAATACTGTTGCGAATTCCATATATGACTGATCTGTATGTAGAATGGATATACCACTACTGGTCTTATCAACATGAATCTTACTGTTTACATATTCCACTGATATCATAACTGTTAAAGATGCTCATTAGAATGCAAAACATGCATAAAACAGCCCTAACACCTTAGATTTGTTGTTGTTAGGTGGGAACATTCAGAAGAAAGATTCTAATAGCAATTAGAGAACTAGAACAAGCATTTGCCTAGTATCTTTATGACCAGTGCATGTAAACCATTTCTCCTTGTGCTTCGTATTCTCTTGTAACTTGTTTGACATTTAGATGAAGGTTTCCTTGAATTTTTTCAAGGATCTAGATAGATATAAAGTAAAATGAAGAATTATTCTGAGTCATTTGATTCAAACAGCTTGCAGGAAAGAACTCCCACCATATTATTGAGGCAACTTTTAAAGCATTTGCAAGGGCTCTTCGGCAAGCGACTGAATATGATAGTCGCCGAAGTGGAAGTATTCCAAGGTTTGTGATCTAGACTTAAATGCTTGTAAGCAGTTACATGTTACACATGTATCTGTTTATTTGTTAAAATTTTGAATCATCTATTTAGTTGATATGCATTAAGTTTATGAGCACTGCAAGATTCATTTTCTTTGAATACCTTTGTTCATAAAATGGAGGATTGAATTCTTTAGAAGAACTATGCTTTGCTTTATTTGATGCGGAGATATTTTTTGATTTTAACAGCTGCTCTGCCTGTACCAACAGTTATACACATAAAACTATACATACATATTTTTGTTAGTATTCTGTTTATTTCATGTATTCTACAATCAGTTTTGTTGCATCTTCTAGAACTCTTATTCACAAGCTTCAGAGGAATCAGAAGATCTCATTCTGTTAGTGTTGCTGTTAACTCGTCCTAAGATGCAAAGACAAAACTTATTAACAGATATAGTTTACTAAGTGGAAACACAAGCCCCAAAGACACCACTCCATCCTAACAACATCTGAAACAAGGAAACAGCCAATTAGAAGAAACTTTAAAAATAGAAATTTTGAGTGCGAAATAAGATGAAAAATGCAAAAAACACATTTATATTGTTAATTTTCATAGAAAAGTACAATACTCAATGCAAAAGTTGGCTCTTATAGCTGAGGCTGGATATGCCATGCCAAAAGGATTAAATTGTATACATCATAAACTTAGCATTCAAACACTGAAATTGTAATAATCAGCAACAGAACGAGGAGAGGACCCATTTCAGAAGCAAAAGGTGCATGAGGACATTCATCATTCTTGCATTAAGATTTGATGCACATCCCAATCTTTTATTTGCCCTATTAGGTAATCTACTTTATTGTGAGACAGATGATGAAGATTAGATTGCACCAAAGCTAGATCCCAATCTGTTTCATGTTCAAGTTAATATTTTTTTCTCATCTTGGAACATATTTTAACATAAATTCAAAATTGATATTTTATCCGTGTTACCCCAAGTTTCCGGGATGGGGATGGCGGGACGAGTCCCCAAGTTTCCGATTTTTTAGGTCAAATGTGGGGACGGCGAGGGGACAAGCATATAAAATATAGGGAAAATTTAAAATATATAGGGAAATTTTAAACACTCAAATGAAAACATGGATAAAACATGCATAATATACATTATAGAACCTTAACATATAAAATTTGTGTTCAACATTCTTTGTCAATACTCAATACGCATTCAAAATTCAGAATTAACATACATGATACAACCTCCAAGTTATAATTTATAAACTTATATCAAAATGCCCAAAGGCTACATTGCTGGCATATGGTCCACACAGGCTTTTAATGCCTTCCAAAATAATATGAACTTGTAAGATTTCTGATCAATTCTTGATCAACAGCTATGAAGGCAGATCGATAGCTTAAGATAATAATAGTTCTAAAGTCTCGATACTCATTGAAACAGATTGTAAGTTATTGGAATGCAATTAAAATTGACGATGGATACAAAGGTGAAGCAAAAGAGAACGAAGATGCTACATAGGGAAACATGAAATATGATGATTATTAGTACTTTCAGCTGCTTGTAGATACTCTGAATTGAATTATGAACATGCAAGTAAATGTTTCCCAGTTACAGTGAATGGTTTTCTGATTATAACAACCTGAAGATGATTTGTTTCATCTCCCCGATTAGTTTCTTTCCTACTTTAACACACTAGTCCAAATGTAAGATGAGGGCTTTAGAACTTGCTTTTGGAGGGCCAAGTCAAATAGCCACCAGAGTCCTTAAGTCAAGATATATGTTGAATGAGTATTGTTTTTATAGTCGAGAGTAGAGCTCAAAGGAGTGTCTTTGTAATTGGAACAAGCATAGAAAAGTGGTGGTTGATGTAAAATTTCCAAAATATTTGATGTAATCAATTTTTTTCAAAATTAATGAAGAATACTAGTGTTGACATTATTCATATGTGTGTGTCTTGCTTCCATTATGTACATTGATTGGCTGAGTAGTTGATGTTTGTTCATTTGACCTTTGCTTAGGCCATAAGGGAAACATGGAAGGTGGGGACCCACATAAGCCACAAATTGAGGGAAATGTGTTTTTCTAATTTTAAAATGTTGTTGAAACACAGGGGACAGTTGGTTTGTATCCTGGACGGTCAGGGGGTTAGGGGACTTCTAGGCATCCCTTGGCCATCCTCGGGACGGTCAATCGTCCCTTTTTTTCACCCACCCGTCCACCCATTTCCTGCATATTTTCAAAAAAAGGAAACTTGGGGGGACTGTCCCCCAGCCATCCTCTTATACCTGGGACGTCCCGGGGACAGGGATGACTCATTTTGGACAGGGATGCATCCCCAGGTTTCCCTGTATAAAAGGGCTTCACAATGGTAACATCTTCCTTCTCAATATTCCATTTTTAGAGCACAAAGTGGGTTGATCATTTTTGAAATGGCTGTCTACAAAGAAATATAGATATCCTTAAAAGGCATTCAAGCAGGAGAAGTAATCTTTATAACATACAGTAAGGACATAAAGAACTGTCTCCTTAACTTCTTTAAAGGAACATAAATTTAAAACTCGTGATTAAATCTCTGCCTTAATTTTTTTTAAATATATACTACCAAACATTTTACAAGCTTTTATCATCCAGCATTAAAAACCATTGAAATATTAATGACACTTTATCACAACTGTCCTTTATCGGCTGATCAACAGAATATAGACAATTGATATGGTAATATGTACATGTATTTGATACGCATAAGATGCTCATCTTCATTACTATGTGATACATTATATAATATGAGTGTAAAAATCTAATTCAATGTAGAAAAACTATGAATCCTATATATACATCCAATAAAGTCATGGAAATCATAAATTTTTATTGTATTCTTTCTTACAATTGAATAATTTGTGATGCATCAATATAGTCAAGTTAAAAGATAGCATAATCATTTGACATTAAGGGTACAAGGGGTGTACGTGAACATGCTATATTTTAACAAGTCTTGCCATGCATGTGTGAACATCTTGTCATTGCTCACAAATCATGAATAATGACAACATTGTTTGTTATTAACAAAGGCAATAGTTGTAGTTATTAATCAAAATAATAAAAATCATGTTTCCTATTCGCAAGGTTTTCAAACCCAATTATGCTAGGTGTCTTCACAACTGTAGATAATCATGTTCATTTTTAAAATGATGATAGCAATAAGTGTTGTCCCTTAGCAATAGATCTAATTGCTATTCAATAATAGCAGCTGGAAATTTTAATAGCTACTTACACTGTTCAAGGTGTATAACCCGTTTATAAAAGTTCTAGAGTAGAATAACAAAAAACTTGCAGGTCTGATGGTTATATAAAAGAAAAACTAATTTATTGTGATATTTCTAGTGACATATTGCTAATAATTTATACGGGCAAAAATTTTGGCCAAAGATATTTTGAAAAAGTTGCAATATTTTCAAGAAAATGTTTGGAACCTTGTTGAGAAAAAGATATATTGGAATGTTTCGCAATATTTTAAAGATATTTGCTTCTATGATTTGAAGAAATATGGGTTTCAATCTTGTCTATCCATTATATTGCAGTGTTCCACAGGGATGTGTCCCCCCCCTCCTCCCAAAAAAAAAATTCAGCCATCTCCCTAACTCGAACGTTTCAGAGACTTGGGGACGGTTGAGAAACGTCCCCTCGCCATCCCCCCACCGCCGTCAAGACTTGGGAAACTCCGAGGAAATGACAGGGATGCTTGGATGTCTCTGAGACATCTCAGGGACTCCCATCCATCCCTCAAGCGTCTCAGAGACACCCATGGGTTCCTTGCACTGGAACGTCCAAAAAGGCTTTTTTTTTTTAATTTCTTTTGATTTTATTGAAATTTGAGCCTGGGGTCGAACCCTAAAGGCTTGTGGGACCCATCTAAAAGCCTCTAAACTAAATAAAACACTCTCATTGTTCATTTTTTTGCAAAGCTTGACCACAAGGATTCTAGTAGTTCGAGTGATGAGGAGTTTGGAGATGATTAGAGGCCTCCCTTCACTACATTTTTGCATTTTGTACTTATTTTGATATCAATGTATCATGCTACTCATTGTAATCATCTTTATGATATGATATTATGATGTGACATGTCATATTTTCGATATTCATATAATAGAAATCTCAAATTCGACAATTTCATTTGTCAAATTTTAATATTTTTTTTTTTTGGTCTTTTAGTAATAGTATTCAAGTATTTAAAATGTTAGTATTTGCAATTTGACTAATTTGCCAAAGTTTAATTTGAAATGCTATTCACTTATTCTTAAATGTCTTTTTATAACTAGTTATTCAAGTACCATATGTATATCAGCACCGCTGCCCTGCCGACCCTCGCCACCGTCCCCAAACTTAGACCCTTTGTCCCCCCCTCCCTGAGACGCATCCCCGACAGGAAGCTTCATGGAACATTGTTCTATTGTGATACATACTTCTGGTTACTTATATTAATGATGATTTAATTTCATAGTTGTCTCCCTTTTATTTCTCACATTTTACTTTCCTTTTTTATATTGTTCTTTTTGTTTTATTTTTTTAATCATTATTATCAACTTACCTCTCTTCCATATTTCTCTCCCTCTTTTCTCTTCTCTTGTCTTTTTTTTTTATTAAGTCTTATGTTTCCTTCTTTCTCTATCTCTCTCCCCCTTTCTTGCTTTGCTAGCGTTTTGTCTCTCTTTCTTGCTTTGTTTGTTTCTTGGTGTCTATCTCATTTTTTGTTTTATTGCATTTTTTCCTATCTCTAACTCTTTTAATATTACCTCTCATTTTCCTTTTCTCTTTGTTTACTTTTTTCATTCATTCATCTTTATATATATATATATTTTTTAATTTTATTCCCTTGGCTCCATCTATATTTTTTTATCTATTTTGTCTCTCTCTCTCTCTCTCTCTCCACCTCTTTCACTCTTTACTTCTCTCTCTCCCTGCTTTGTTGGCATTTTGTCTCTTTTTTGTTCTTTCTCCTTTTCTTGATTTGTTTCTTTCTTCTTGTCATTTCTCACTCTCTCATATTTCTTTTTTCTTTCTTTTCTCTTTCTTCCCCTTTTTATCTTTCTTTTTTATCCTCACTTTTTACCTTCTATCTATTATTTCTCCCTCTTTATGTCTCTCTTTCTCCATCTATCTTTGAGTTTTTTGTCTCACTTTTTTTTTTACCTCCCCTCTCTCTTTTCTCTCTCTTTTCTCTCTCTATTCTTCTATATATTCTATCATTTTTTATTGACCACTTTATTTATTTCTATTTTTAAATTTTTTCTTTGTAGTTTCCATTTTATCTTTATTTTTGATTTCTTTTACTCTTTTTCTCGTTTTATTTATTTAATCTTTCAATGTAATGTCCTTTCTTTATTTCTTTATCTATCATTATTTAAGCCATGTTTTTTGCCACTTCTTTGTTTCTTCTCTCTGATTTTTAATTATTTTCGACATTGTATCTATTTACCTCATTCTATTACTTTATTTTTCTTTGTCTTGATTTCTAATATTACCTCTTTTATTCCCTATGTTACTTTTTTCATTCATATATTTTATATCCCATTTATTTCTCTCTTAATTATTTTCCCTATTTTCTATTTGTCTCTTCTTTTGTGTGTCTCTCTCTTACCTTTCCTATGCATATCTCACTTTATTTCTTATTACTTTTATGTTTTCTTTCAATCTATATTTTTCTCGATTTACCTTTATTTTTGTCTCTCTTTCTTTTTCTTTAAAATTGATTTTTTTTTACCATCTTTTTATTTCTCTTCAACTCATTTTTTAATTACCTTCACCATGTAATTCTTCGTCTTTACATGATTCTCTCTCTCTCTCTCTCTCTCTCTCTCTCTCTTTTATTTGACATTTAATGTTTCTCCATCACCATGTAATTCTTCGTCTTTACATGATTGTTTCTCTCTCTTTCTCTCTCTTATTTGACATTCAATGTTTCTTTTATTCTCTTTTTCTTTTTTTTAAATTTTTCTCTTTATTATTGTTCCTATTTTTACCCCATTTTTGTTTTCTATTAATTTCTATCTTCAATTCCTTTTTTAGTTACCTTCACTATTTATTTTTACATCCCTTTCTCAACTTTTTTTTTTGTCTATTTATGTTTATTTTTAGTTCACTCTCTTACTCTCTCCTTTTTATTCCTCTTTTTTCTATAATTTATTATTTCTTTCACTTAATACTTTCATTCATCCTATTGCTTTTTTCCTTTCACTAACTATTCTTTATCTATTGATTTTTTATTTGTTCTCTCTCACTTTTATTTACTCATTCTTTCCTTTTTTCTTCTATCTTTCCCATGCTTGCTTTATTTTGTCTCCTTTTTTTTTTTATATATATGTCTCTACTTTCTATTGTTATTTTTTTAATAAATCTAACGCATTCTTTATCTATATACCATTATCTTTTTTTGGCCTACACTTTTAATATTACCTATCTTTTTCTCTATGCTACTTTTTTCATTTGTGTATTTATATTACATTAATTTTTTATTTTGTATCTTTTTTTTTCTTAAATCTTTTATTTTTTTATTTTTTTGTCTTTTACTTTTTAATCTATCATTTATTTTGTAGTTTTCTCATTCTGTCACATTAACACTCTCTGAATATCTATCGTTTTGATTTCTATCTTACATTTCCTTAGTTTGTGTGTTTCTCTCTATTTGTATTTATTCTTTACATATCTATTTTAATGATTCTTTGTTTCACCAAAATTTCTTTGTTTTTGTTTCCCTCTTTTTATTTGTCATTTCCCCATGAACTTTTCGTAATATTTATCTCTATGTTTCTCATTCTCTCAATTTTATTTATTTATATGTTTTAAGTCTTTCTAAATTTGTAATTATTTATTCAAATTGCTTACGTGAGTATATCTTTGTTGCCTCTCTCTCTCTCTCTCTCTCTCTCTCTCTCTCTCTCTCTCTCTATTTTTTGGTCATTCATTATTTATTCATTCATCTCTATGTTATTCTTTTTTTATTTTTGTTTCTTTAACTTCAATTATTCTTTTTTGATATTTTTATAGTTTTTGTCCATTTTTTTAATCTTTTGACTTTCTCTTACAACATTTTCTTTGTTGTCTCACCATGTCCCTACCTTTTTCTCTCTATTTATTTCTTTTATTTTCCATTTTTTCTCTTTATCTTACACTTCTCATTCTATCTATTTTATATCTAAATCTATTTTCCTTTTTTTTTTTTGTATCTAATTTATCAAGCCCATTCCTTCCTTTCATGTTTTCTCTCTATCTTTCTCTTTCTCCTTCAATTTTTAATACATAACATGTTTTCAATCATTTGACAATGCTAGAGACATATATAGTAAATTATTTATGCTAAAATTGAATTAAAAAACAGGCCTTCATACCCTCATTCTCTCTCCTAAGAAACAATAGAAGTCAGATTCGTCCTAGAGCCCACACAAATAACAGAGGAGGCTTAAGTCGTAGGAATGCTCCCTATGGTCATGGGTTTGACTTCGAGGTTTGAGTTTACCAAATGCACGCGGCTTGCGGGTTGTTGCATACATCCTCAAGGGACTAGTCTCATCCTAGCGTGACACCCCTTCTCGACCCCAACTTGGCAGAATGTAAGACCAAAGCAAGGCAGGTTTGGCGTTGAGTTGGGTTGGGTTGGATGGCAAAGATACCCCCAAGTCAACAAAAAAGAAATAAAAGTTCATACTTTTTTATCATCTTTGAAAGGGGTTTAGATTGTAATATTTTGATTAATTGGAAACCAATTTTATAAAAGAAACAAAATATGATTTGTGTACCTATTGATTAATACACCAACAATTCATTCATATTAAGTAACGTAGCATCCTTCTCCTCTACCCTTTGGATCAAAGGTGTTTTAAGAATTTCAATCCTTGTGACCCAACTCACCCCTTTCCAACCCCAACTTGGCATAATGTAAGACCAAGGTAAAACAAGTTTGGGTTGGGTCGCAAGGATACTTTTGAGTCAACAAAAAAAAGAAAAAAAAGTTCATACTTTTTATTGTTTTTAAAAAGATTTTTGGATTGAAATATATTGATTAATTGGAGGTCAATTTACCAAAAAAATCATAATGTGATTTTAGTGTATTTGTAGATTGATACACCAACAATCCATTCGTATTAAATAACATAACATCTTTCTCCTCTGCCATTTGGATCAAAAGTGTCTTAGAAGAATTTTTATCTTTGTGACTTAGCTCACATTTTTCCGATCCGAACTTGGCAGAATGTAAGACCAAGGTAAGGCAAGTTGGGCGTTAGGCTAAGTCACAAGGATACCCCGAAGTTTACAAAAAAAGAGAGAGAGAGTTCATGCCTTTTTATTATTTTTGAAACAAGTTTGGATTGGAATATTTTGATTAATTGGAGACCAATTTACAAAAAACTCATAATGTGATTTTAATGTACTTGTTGATTGATACACCAACAATCCATTTGTATTAAATAACATAACATCCTCCTCTGCCTTTTACATCAAAATGTGTTTTAGAAGAATTTGTATCCCTATGACCCAGTTTACCCCTTTCCAACCCCAACTTGGCAAAATGTAAGACCAATGTAAGACGGGTTTGGCATTGGGTTGGGTCGCAGGGATACCCCTGAGTCAACAAAAAAAAAAGAAATAAAAGTTCATACATTTATAATCTTTGAAAGGGGTTTAGATTGAAATATTTTGATTAATTGGAAACCAATTTACAAAAAAATCAAAATGTGATTCTAGTGTACATGTTGATTGATACACCAACAATCCATTCGTATTAAGTAACATAGCATCCTTCTCCTCTGCCCTTTGGATCAAAGGTGCCTTAAAAATTTCTATCATTGTGATCCAATTCACCCCTTTCCGACCCCAACTTGGCAAAATATAAGACAAAGGTAAGGCGGGTTGGGCGTTGGGCTAGGTCATAGAGATACTTTTAAGTCAACACAAAATAAAATAAAGAGAAGTTCATACTTTTTTATTGTTATTGAAAATGTTTTGGATTGGATTATATTGATTAATTGGATGCCAATTTATCAAAAAAATCATAATGTGATTTTAGTGTACTTGTTGATTGATACACCAACAACCCGTTCGTATTAAGTAACATAGCATCATTCTCCTCTGCCCTTTGGATCAAAGATGTTTTAGAATAATTTTCATCTCTGTGATCTAGCTCACCTCTTTCTGACTCCAACTTGGCAAAATGTAAGACCAAGGTAAGGCAGGTTGGGCGTTAGGATGGGTTATGGGGATACCCCTGAGTCAACAAAAAGAAGAAGAGAGAAGTCCATACTTTTTTATTATTTTTGAATCAAGTTTAGATTGAAATATTTTTGATTAATTGGAGGTCAATTTACAAAAAACATCTTGTGTCTTTAATGTACTTGATTGATACACCAACATTCCATTTGTATTAACTAACGTAGCATCCCCCTCTACCTTTTAGATCAAATGTGCTTTAGAAGAATTTATATCCCTAGCTTACCCCTTTCCGATCCCAACATGGCAGAATGTAAGACCAAGGTACGACAAGTTGGGCGTTGGGCTAGGTCGCAAGGATACCCTTAAGTCAACAAAAAAGAAAAGAATTTCATACTTTTCATCGTCTTTTAAAGGGGTTTGAATTAGAATATTTTGATTAATTGAAAGCTAATTCACAAAAAAATCATGTGATTTTAGTGTATCTATTGATTGATATACCAACAGTCCATTCGTATTAACATAGGATCCTTCTCCTCTGCCTTTTGGATCAAAAGTGTCTTAAAAGAATTTATATCCCTATGATTCAAATCAACCCTTTCCGACCCCAACTTGGCAGAATGTAAGACCGAGGTAAGGCAGGATGGGCACTGGGCTAAGTCACGAGGATACACAAAAAGAGAAGAAAGAGAAGTCCATTTTTTTTATTATCTTTGAAAGAGGTTTGGATTGAAATATTTTGATTAATTGGAGACCAACTTACAAAATAATCATAATGTGATTTTAGTGTACTAGTTGATTGATACATCAATAATCTATTTGTATTAAAAAAAAAATAGCATCCTTCTCCTCTGCCCTTCGGATCAAAGGTGTCTTAGAAAAATTTATATCCTTGTGACCCAACTCACCCCTTTCTGACCCCAACTTGGCAGAATGTAAGACCAAGGTAAGGCAGGTTGGGCGTTGAGATGTGTCGCAATGATACCTTTGAATTAACAGAAAAAAGAAAAAGTTCTTACTTTTTTATCATCTTTGAAAGGGGTTCGGATTGAAATATTTTGATTAATTGAAGGCCAATTTACAAAAAAATCATAATGTGATTTTAGTATACCTATTGAATGATACACCAACAATCCATTCGTATTAAGTAACATAGTATATTTCTCCTCTACCCTTTGGATCAAAGATGTATTAGAAGAATTTCTATCCTCTTTGATGACATTTGCATAACACTATTACAAAAAGGAAGATAGGTGTATTATAAAATCAACCCAAAACTAAAGAGAGATGGAAAAGAATTAATCGAAATTGGTAAAACTAAGAAATTCTTTGTTATAGGATTGAAATCTAGAAACCATGGTTTCACCAATAAATTTATTTATTTATTTTTCTCCCCAATGTCATTCTATTTTTTATTTATTATCTATTTTTCTCATCCTCTCAATTATATCTTTGTCTATCTACTTTCCTTGCCCATTTTTATATTTTCACATTTTTATATTTTTTCTCAGTTTATTTTTCTTTTTTGTCTCTTTCGTTTGCTTGCTCATTCACTTTCTATTTGTTTTATTCTCCCCATCTATCTTTTATCTCATTTTTTTCAATTCTTTGCCATTTTTTTCCATTTTATCTTTGATTGTAGATTTGTCATTCTCTCTCTCCCTCTATTTATCTCATTTTTTCTCTTTTTGCTGGTCTCTTTTTTCTATAACCTTTTGCTTGTTGTTTAAAGTTGATTGAGCATCTATTATAGATCACATAATTTTCATTTACTTGTTCACATGGGGTGCAAGTAGAGAGATTGATGTTTTGGACATATTCATGAAGATTGTATTTGCAATGTAATCTTTATTAATGAGATAATACATTGTGTGGATAGTTTTGAAGACTTGTTTTTTCCCTCGTGCATATTTTTCTACAATATATCTTGTCTCATCTTATTTGCGTGTTTGTCTATTCTTTTGCATATTTTTCACTCATGAAGTTTTGTGGAAATAGTTTTATATTGATGCAAAGTTTTCTTCCTTTGATATTAAAATCTAGTTGTTAGGTTGTGGGCGGAGATCACCTTAATATTGTTAACGCTTGGAAGGAGTAGATTTTTGTGCACAATTAATTCTATGGATTTGTAAGATAATAATAAAGACATTTTAAAAATAGTTTTATATGGATTTTTGAAAATAATTTTTGTACAGTTGCAATTATTTTGTATAGGATTATATTTGGTGATAAAAAATTGCAAACTATGCCTTTTCTAGTCGTAGGCTTTTGAGGACCAAGCCTTGGCCCGATGACCAACCAACATGTGGAGACTAATGCATTGTTCATTGAGTCAGTGAACATAAATTATTCATAAGGCCACCAAACAAGTTATTGAGGGCCAATGAGAACAAAACACATGGTTTATCAGGATTTTCTTAGTAGGAAACATGAAAAATAAAAAAAGTAGTTGAGGCTTCCCTTGTGAGCTTGAATACGTTAAATTCTACATACGTAAATCTAAATGTAGGGAGTTCATGAGTTGGACACCATGGCTTATTAATCCATAGAGCAAAAAAGGGACAGATTTGCATGGGGCCAAATGATCATAATGAGCTCAAAAAAAGGGAGATCAAGCTGATTTCTAAGGAAAATTAATGATATGCTACACAAACTTCTTTACGCCCTAAATACTAGAAATTGGACATTGTACCCAAGACATCTAACCCTCCAGATGTTGAAACCTTCACAATGAAACCTTTAATATTTACTTTGAAGTCTTAGACCAAATCAAATATTTATAATTTAAAGGATTGTTTTGATGTAGGTTCTATCAGCAGTTTAATTTGTCCATTTTATGAAAACTCAAACCAAATTGTATATATGGTGAAATTGTTATTGAAATTATATGGGGAAGCTCCCTAAGATCTAAAACTCAAAACTATAAACATAATTTACATTTATACATGATGTATAAGATTGTATGTATGATGGAATTGTTATTGAAATTATACAAAAAAGCTCTCTAAGACCGAAAACTCAAAACTATAAACATAATTTACATGTATACATAATGTAAAAAATTTGAATGGAGTTTTCCATTATGTATGAATATCTAATTGAATATGTATTTGCCTTGGTTGCTAGTATTAGACTATCAATAGTCAAGGCTTGCAATAAGATTTTCAATTTTAAAGAAGGGTAATTTAGCAAAGACTATTGATAATCTTAGCTTCCTATAGACTAAAGTAAAGATATATATTTGGCTTTAAACAAAGATTTACATGAAAATTAGACATAGCTTAGTAATGGTTAAAGTAGGGATTTTGACTTCTGAATCATGGACTCTAGATATAGGAACATTTACCCCACAACTAAAATACTTGGACCCAACCATTGTACTTGAATATTACATCTTAATATATAATTGAGGGTTATTTTTATGATAAAAAGTTGCATAGATGATTGTCAAGTCATTAAAAAGGAAGAGGCTTATTAGAAATAGTACAAAAAAATCTTAAATCCTCTTAGATTTATTTTTTGTTGCACGTAACCGATGACGCTAGTGCGACACGCCCTCCACTACCACAGGGACGAGGGGAGACTAGATCTCGTGACCTCTTTCCTGCAACTTGATGCTTTAGCCAATCGAGCTAGGCCCCTCAACCCTAAATCCTCTTAGATTCATCATGGTGTAATCTCAATTTTATGCTTTTCCATTTTTCAAGTTGCTATTAGAGCCACAACATTTGGAAGAGAAAGATGGATAGAAGAAATGTAGGTGGTTGTGTGGGTGAAGTTAGCAAGAGAGAATGCAGCCTGCGGATTCTTTATATTTTTTCAAATGTTTAGTAGGGTTGTGTTGGTGCGTGTTTTGAGTACGCCACCGAACACAGAATAAAAATGCCCAAAGGACACTCTTATCCTCTCTTGAAAAGTGCTTGCAAAAATCTAGTAGACAATACAATAACTCCAAGGTTTCTTTGGTCAGGTCTTGACATGTGGATAAGGCCAGTGGGCGTTGTGATTGCTGGTAATCACAAGGGGACTTACATGAAATTCTCTTTTTGCGGGTTGAAACTTAGACGGTTTTATCCTTGAAGGCTCTTTCGGTGGGTATCTTCAGATTTTCCAAAAAAAATAAAAAGGATAAGGGTTTAGAGATCTAAACTATGCCTAAGAATTCAAGAGATAGCAGTGAGTAGACAAAATGGGTAACCACACTTCGTTTCGCCACCTTTGGACAACTACGCGAAGCAGGTGCAATCTTCAACGGAAGTGATAAGAATTTTCATATTTGAATTGGTAATTGAAACAAACAGAAGTTAAGCATCCACGATTTAATGGCTCAGACTAACTTTACACGTCAAATGCAAATCATCCACTCGACAAAAGTATGAGCAAAATTTTATCCGCCACTGCGATCAAATCTATCACTCATCTAACCAACATGTAATGAAATGCTATTCTAATTCTACTCTAAGTGTTGAAGGAGAAATATTCAACCTTGCATACTACTTGAAAATAAAAGTTGTTCTTAGCAAATCATGCACAAGAGCTTTTATAAACGGAAATAGTTTCGTCGCAACAATCTTTTATTACTCACTTCACACAATACAAATGAGGGTCAATGAGTTTATATAGAGTTTCATAAATGGAATAAATGGCTCAGATTAAAAATGAGCCGACGGTCAAGATTTAACAAACGAAACCCTAATTAGGGTTTCCCAAAATAACTTCAGTTAACTGGCAATGAACAGCAATGAGTTGGCAATAGGAGCTATTTTCAAGGGACTATATCCCGATCCTCTCGAGCTGCCGTGTATTCGCCGAATCTGGACACGATCGAGGCAACCTCGTCCATGGTAACCTGCGGAAGCATGCCGATTCTGAATTCAAGCCCATCCATGCTCTCGGCGCATCTGGCGAAGGTCTCCTCCCACTCTGGTTCAGTCTTCTCAAAGGACTCTCTGATGCTCAAGAAGTTCGCCAATTTGGCCCAGTCCTGCCTCAAGATGGGCCCAGTGATGTAGAAGATATTTTCCTGGACACTTTTCTTCAAAACTTCCAACTGCAGGTCATTCTCTCGCAGCGCCTCTTTATCCAGGACATCGGCAATTATGTTGAGGATTTTGGCCTGAACTTCCTTGACCTGTTCCTCCAGTCTGATGCCGTCAATCTTAACCCTCTCCAAGACTTCACCTCGTGCCGTCAAGGCCCAATACCAAGTGTGGAAGTCATAGGCTGCTCCCGCTGCGATGACGCCTCCCTCTATCAATTCTTGCTTAGGAACTCCTTTCAGAATCCTAAGGCAAGGGATTATTCTATCCTGCACGTCTGGAAGGCTGTCCCATACTTCTGCCAAAGAAGCGAACCTAGAAAGCAAGGCAGTGGCCTGGCCATAAACCAAAGTTAGCCGCTCCACAAATGTCTCAGCTTCAGTCCCCTTTACGGCTATCCATTCTTTGGCCTCCTGAACCGTGAGCCTGTTTTCTTCCATCTCTTTAATGGCCTCCTGCGAAGAGTTCGGAAGTAGAGGAGCTGCCGTAGTGTCCTGATCAAGTGGCTTGATCAAGTGCTGAATATATTCCCTTAAGCGCTCAATCTCTAATTGGCACTCCTTCCTTCTGGCTACCTCCTTCGCTAACCTTGATTTGATGGCGGACACAGAATTGTCCAAATCTTCCATTTCTTGGCCCTTAGTGGTTGGACCCAAGTCAATGGTCGTGATGGCGTAATCCTGTGGAGCCATATCCTCCTGTGGCTTGTCCACTGTAGGCACGGCGATTTGCACTGTCCTATTGCCGGCCTCGTCTCTATGTATGCTGGAGAATTTCTTTGCCGACTTTTTGGGCACGGTTTGAGACAGTCTGGCCAAAAAGTTTGCCGTATCATCCTCTTCTGGTTCATCTGCCGACACTTGTACCTTTAGCCTCTCCTTTAGCCAATCCGGTATCGTAAGCTGCTCAACACCGTCTTCTTCCGGCACGCCTTCTCTATCAGGAACGTCTACAATTCCCCTAAGGGCTAAAATCATCCCTTCCTGAAAATCCTCATCTTGGGTGCCCACATTGTCGTCATCCGACTCCAATATTTCGGTGCCCGTGGGAGAAGGTGGCGCATCCTCATCTGGCTGAAGCTCCGCGTTGTTTTCAGGAATCGAAGAAGGATCCCTCATATCTGCCAGTGAAGCATCGGCGGTAGCCAGTATCTCCTCAATATTTCTGGAGGCGGCCGATTGAGAAGGTTTCATCTTTACCTGTTTCTGGACCGGCTCTTTGCCTGCAGCTATTTCTTTTCTTTTCCTAGATGTGGTGGCCTCTATCACTGGGAGGTCCTGTGATGCTCCCGCATTGGAAGAATAAGACTCTGCCTCGCTTAGCATATCATAGGTCAGGGTTATCTTCTGGCGCCTTAATTCTTGAACTCGTTGATCAACCCACCACTGAGTAAACTTGATGACAGGCCTCATCAAGACGTTCAAGTCAGCATGCTCTGCTTCTGACCACTGGACAGCGGGCAAAGCTGAATTCTCATCGAAGCGCGGTTGCGTCTGATTCTCGTCCTCCTCCAACTGATCTGGCACGTGACAAAATTCTGTTGCCCTGATTAAGCTGAGAGGTAATCTGGACCACATCCTCCGTCTGACCTCAAATTCATCCGCAGCATTTGCCCAATAGTCCTCCAGTTCGACCCTATGCTTGTACCTCCTTCCATCCACCATTTTGATGTGGTGATGGGGGTCGTAGTGATTTCTGGCCGGATATGGAGAGAAAGGGTAATGCTGTATCTCGATTCTGGCACTGTCAGCTGCCTGTGATGACGGACACGACTCCAGCATGTTCCCTATAAAGAAGGGAAAAGTAACTGCCGCCTTTTGCTTTGCTCTTTGAAGACCCTGAAACTCTTCTAACTGCCTCAACACTTCGAGCAGGACCATCTTATTCGTGGGGAAGATGGGCAGACGGTACGGGCTTCCAGTGAATCCTTGAATTCTGATATACGTAAATCTTGGATACTGGATAAACCAAGACCCGTATTTACCGATTAGGCTTTTGGCTTCATGTGTCAGCCGCTGATGCGTCCCTCCCTGGAGTATCCTGGTGATGTACATCAGGAACGCGTCGTGGGCTCGTCTAAAATGCGCCTTCTCCCTCAGCTGGAGTTGTGGGTAACAGTCATAAGGTTTTAGCTCGTTCTCCTTACTGCCAACTGTGCCTTTGCAGATCAAGCCTGCATATCTGTAAGTTCTGGCCAACATATAGACGACGTAAGAACCCATATAAAACGTTTTGGTCTTCTCTAGATTGATAAGCTGGTGGTGAAGATTATTGCTTATCATCCTAGCCCAGTTGAACATCTTGACACCTTCTGTGAGGTCCTCAATGAAATAATACATCCATGGCTCAAAGGGTGCTCCCGAGGGACTGCCTGCCACTCTGTTCAGCAAGATAATAATATCTCCATAGTCCTCCTTGAAGTCCGTGCGCATCAACTTCTTGGGCATCTTCTTAAAGGACGGTCTAGGCTTGTCTAGCCAAGATTTGTTAAGGTTGGCGGCACAAAGATCAGGATTTTTGTCATATAACTTCTGAGCATCTTCCTTGGTCTTGTAGACAGTTTTAGGATATGCCGGAATGCCGAAGGCTTCCTGAATGGCCACCTCTGTCAGATGTGCCAACACTCTCCCATCAGGCGCCACAATCCGCCTTGACTCAGCATCATAGTGAAGTGCACACTCCACCATCAGTTCAGCACAGCAAAGTGCAGGCTGGAATCCGGCAGCTTGAAATATGCCATTTCTCACTATCCTTCTAGCTGCAGGCGTTGGTAAGGGTCCGTTGTGTCCATATATCCTCTTTTTAAATTCCACGAGATCGATGTGGCCAAGATCAGTGTCTGAGACATTTTTCCACTTAGACTTTATTCTGGTCTCTGGCTGCGATCCTTTACTTGCAAACTTCATCTGTGCCTGCCTGGATATTTCGCTTTGATCGATCGGCAGCCTGCAAGCACAAGATACTTAACATTAACACAATATCATTTAAGAATTAATGAGTTTCGGGGTATAGCTTAGACAAAATCGCACTTTCAGCCTTATTAAATTAAAATTTCCGTCAAAAAGCAAGCTGAAAGTAATTAAATTCGCCTATCATGAATGAAATTCGTGCCGGAAACGAAGTAGAAGATAGAAACACAGCGCAAATGCGTTGTCGATTAACTTCCAAACCTCAAAGATCACGTTGTGGCTGCAAATGAATTTAAAAATTCAAAAAAATCTGCCAGAAGAAGTGCGCCAATATGCTGGAAGTACGATTTCAGCAAAGAAATAAATTACTTCTCTCAAAAATCACGCCTGTCAATAAGAGAATGCTATCTCGATTCTCACAATGATGTTATTCTCACAAACTTCTCCTTCGAGAATGTTTTCCTGAAGATTCGAGAGAGATAGTTGCTTCTCAGCCGGAATTTGTGAAGAAATGAGTTGCTGAAACTCATTTTATGGCTGAGAAGTGCGATTTTCCTCAAGGCATTGCTTTCTTTCTTTTGATTTTCTTCCAATTTTTAGAAACGTTTTCTCCTCGGATTAGCAAACTTCTAATTTCACTTTCAGTTATCGAGGCAAGTTTCTAACTTTCGTCTCTGTGCCATCTCTGCTGAGATTTTCGAATTTTCTCAAGGAAAATTGACTAAGTGTTGGAAAATATATTAAATTAATTGTCCAAAATTATTTTTCCAACGTATTTTAAATCCTCCGAACATGGCAAAGTTTAAACTTATCTAAGGCAGACTAGTTTAATCTTCCAAATAATCTCCGGATTTTGAATTTTTAATTAAAATTCCCTAAGTGTCAGGGAAATAATTAAAAATATTAAAATATTAAATTCCAACCCGTTTAATCTTGATACATGGCTAATTTCGTTCGTCAGAGGCAAAATATCTCTTTTTTAAATTGTCTGCCTAGCCAAAATGTGCTCAATAGCTCATCTGCCAAATTTTAATTCTCTAGGCGGAGTTCTGACCTTTCTGGACATTTTTATTTTAGCCGAATGATTCATCTTCTGGGTTGGGCGAACCTGGAGACCTCTGCCACTTTGCCATTTTTTTACTAGCGCTTTAGGAATTTTCCAAGCTGAGAGGGGCGGACTTCATGTTTGCTCTGCCAAGCACTCTTCATTTTGTGCCAAAAAATTTCACTCCGTTGTGCTGGGGCGTGATTTTTATGCCGGCCAAAACCTCTTCTTCTTCTAGACATTTCTCCGTTTTTCATGCCTTAGGATAATTTTCTCTTCAAGAATTGGGCGAATGTCTTATAATTCCTTGCCTATGGCGTATTTTATCATCCATTGGTCTTAGATTTTCCTTGCCATGGCGAATTTTATTTGTGCCTTGTCCAACGGAAAATTTCACTTGTTTCCATCATTTAATTCAATTTTCAATGAATTATCTTGCAATTTTACCCCTTTCCAAACACCTTGGAGCGCACCCCTTCATGTTTTACCCTTCTCCACACTTCTTGGGGGCGGACTTTGTGTTTTTCATGCCATTTTCTACTAGGGGCGGACTTCATGAGTTTTATGCCGTTTTTTTCTCTAGGGGCGGACTTTAGCTTCTCTATGCCATGGCGGACTTGGCAACCTTCATGCCTATGGCGGACTTCAGCCTCTCCATGCCACTTTCCATATGGCGCACTTCCTACCTTGCTGGGCGGACTTTGAGTTCCTTGTGCCAAGGGCGGACTTGGCAACCTTCATGCCTATGGCGGACTTCGGCCTCTTTGTGCCATGCGCCTCTTCCAAGCATCTTGGGCGGACTTGGAGACCACCTTGCCTATGGCGGACTTGAAGACTTTCATGCCATGGGCGGACTTGGTGAATTTCTTGCCAGTGCCTACCTTTGGCATGCCAAAGGTAGGGCGGACCTTGACTTTTCATGCCATTCCTCTCTTGATGGCGCCATTCTCAGACTTAGACATTTTTCAAAAATTCCTGCCATTTTTCACTTTACCTTGATTTTCTTGATTTCTGGAGACATATTGATTTTCTGCTCTGTGGGATCCAAAAATAGAAACTTTTTCCCAAAATAGAAACTTTCCAAAAATAGAAAAAGCAAAAAGCATCCCTAAAAAATAGGGACTCCAGAATGGCCTAAAAATGCCAAAAATAAAAAAAACAAAAAGCAAAAAAGCAGATTCCCTAAAAAATAGGAAGTGTCAGAAACGACCGAAAGCAATGGCGATCTTCGTCCACCGGGTCTTCTAAGCATTTCTATGACGTTAAGGCCCAAAAACGGGTTCAAAATCTCAACTTAGCCAGACTGACTTTCAAAATTTTATCCAAATTCAAGATTCTCAAAGACGTTACGCAGAGGGCGGAACCAAACTTGGGGGTCCCCATTTGCGATGGGGCGATGTGTGAAATAGGTCACAACAGGTTGTTTGTCTATATTTGTTTTAGCTGCATATATTAAAGCCGTGTGAAAGGAATTTGAAGGATTTCATGAATTTCTCATTCCAAATTTTATGCCAAACCATGAATATCTATTGTCTTTAATGGTAAAGGCTATTATTCGAGGAAACAATAATTGCCAATATGTTGGCATGGAAATGCCAAAATGGAGAATAAAATGTGCTAAAATGCTTTGCATTTTCCTATTTGTGAATGGGAATAAATTGGATTACACCAAAGTGAAAATAATTTCATTGACAGTAGTATTGAAGTTTGGATTGCAGATTTATATATTACATAATAGGCTTGCCTGGTGGTCGTGCTTGCTTAAGCTAGAGTGCCTGTAATTTGATATACTCAAATCTCTATGGATTTGATTCCCACATGTATAAAGCATAGATTCATTCTAGAAGCGCTACAAATACAAATTCAATTTGTTGCATTAAAACATTAAACCAATTGGTTTGCAACCGAGCGGTGGGTTTGCAACTTCTGTGAAACATACCTTACTTTGTAGTGGACATAAAGGAATCAATCACCTATAGATTAAGGACATGATTTGTAAGGTAAGAGAACTAGCTATGCCAACTTCAATAGCCTTCTATTACTATACCTAACATAGTTTAATAAGATTCAAATGAGACATCAAGTAGATAAAGATATCAAGTCAACAAAAGAAGCTAGAGGACAAAAGAGGTTGAAAGTTTTTGAAATCTTGAGGTAGCTTTAACCTTGGAGATTGTAGATTGTTTTAAAAGCACCATTGCACTTGTGTCTATTATTTGTCTCTATGCTTCCAATTTTCGCATACATGTCTACCAAGGCATTTACAACATCTGATATTATGTGCATGTACATGTGTGTGGGCATATATACATACATATAGATAGATAGATCCATCTTTTCACATAGATAAATATGTATGCATACATACATCATATACACACCCACATACAAATATATAAATTGCATGAATACAATGGAATTTGGCTTTACACTTGCCAATTGCATTTGCTTGAAAGTTTCAACAAATTGATTTTGTGCATATCCTGCAACCATTGCATTCCATTCCATGAGTTGACATCTCTTTGAGGCATTTTGTCAAAGAGTTTGTGTGCCTTCTCGATGTTGCCAATTCTTGCATACATGTCTACCAAGGCAATTATAACAACAAAATTTGATATACACACACACATACATATACATTGGAATTTGGCTTTATACCAGCCAATCTCATTTGCTTGAAAGTTGCTAAAGCCTTTTCAACAAATCCATCCTGTACATATCCTGCAATCATTGCATTCCATTAGATAACATCTTTTTGAGCAGCTCATGTACCTTCTCTATGCTTCTAATTTTTGCATACATCTGATATATCTGTATGTGTGTGTATTTAGATATACTATCCACATCCATACTTATATATACACATACATATACATATATATAAATACACAAATACGTTGGAATTTGGCTTTACACCTGCCAAATGAATTTGCTTGAAAGATTCTGAAACCATTTGAACAAATCCATTTTGTGCATGTCTAGCAATCATTGCATTCCATTAGATGGCATCTCTTTGAGGCATTCTGTCAAACAGTTTGCATGCCTTCTTTGTGTTTTCAATTTTCACATAAATGTCTACCAGGGCAATTACAATGACATCTAATATATATTTAAATCTATATATATGTATGTATTTATATGTATATGTATATGTATATACATGGATACAAATAGATAGATAGATTCTCTGTTTCCACATTTTGCATACATGTCTACCAGGGCAATTGCAACAACACATCTGACACACACACACTCATATACATACATACATACATACACACACATGCACACACCAGGCTCTCAGGAATGCCCTCCATACATATAAACGTTAACTCCAAATCCAAAACAGCTCATAAAGTAACCCTCGCCAAGAATGTTCACCAAGATCCTAGTTTGGGTGAGGTGATAGCATATGGTTTGGGGATCGTTAGGAAAATCAGAACTGAAAGTACAATTCTTTTGCTGGGCAGGCATCCACAAGCGGTGGGAATACTCCACTTGTTCAGTGGGTGAGATTATTACAATTTAATTAAGGCGGCAAGCTAGCCATGTAACCACACTTCCACTTGTACAATGGGGGGTATACAAGTCTTCACAACCACTTATTTTGTGGGGGGAAAACAACGTTAAGAAAGATGCTTTATTAAACTCAACCACTCGATCGTGGGAGTATAAAATAAACTAGAATTTGCAGCAATAAAACAATGGTTGTTAGTACTACTAATCAACTCACAAACAAATAACATACAGTTGCAATTTAGCAAAGGTAAGCTTCCAAAAGCATGAGATAGTTAGAGTAACACTTCCTCTAACTCTTACAACATGAAAAGTCATAGAAATGAAGCTCAAAACAACATAATAACAAAATTGAACTAATCTGATCAGAAACAGAAGTTACAGAAAATCAGACCAGCAATGAAGAGATTCACCAAAATGTTCATAACTCCACCAAACCGAGTCCGTTTGACGTGAAACTGAAAGCGGATGAATCCTAGAGCAAAGGCGTCCAAATCACAACAACTAGACACCTTCAAACTTCGCACCTGTCAGTGGCACAAATCCCAATGCAGCTAGGTAGGAAGGTACGACCTCCAGAAAGGGTCGACCTTCTCTCAAAATTCACAATCTTCACAGAAAAATCTGCAAACTTGCAGAAAGGGGCGCCCTCCACAGTAGAACAGCTTGGGGCAATACCCAGAATGAAAAGAAATTTGTTGACGAAGCTATGAATAGAAATTTGCTTCAGCCATGGCAAACCAACAATTCAAAAAACAGGCTTTACATCAGCAACCTGCTTGATAACATCAAATTGAAGCTCCATCTGCACTCCAAGGTGAAGTACAGTCACAATGAACCACCTAGGAAGCCATAGTTTCAGGCCCGAAGGATGGATTGAATTTGCTAAGCTTCCCCTTAGCCAGGTTTTGGATTTCAAACCAGCAACATAACTTTACTTTCAAAATTCAAAGATGTGAAACAATGAGTAAGGCACCAATATATAATCTTCAATTGGTAAGTGAAACAATCTGTAACTCCCACAAGTCAAATCACTTCATCTCCCCAAGGAACGCCACCTTCTAGCATTTACTTTATTCAAAATATCAAAACATTCTCCTTTAGGCGTCCACTTCAATTTGCAACAATAAACATTAATTGCATATGAAGTTCGACCCCTTTATGTCCCCTTCATTAAAACAACTTGAAGTCATCAAGCTAGGCATGGGGTACAACTTCAAAACACAATTTTAACTAAGTATGAACTTAGTCCAATGAGAAAGCCAACGCCAAACTGGAAACCAAGAGATTACCAAAATTAGGATAATGATCTGAACAATACTGCTAATGGAGATACTGCCAAAAATAGACTTACTAAAAAGAGCCACTGCTAAAAATAGTAAGTTTACATCAAAACCACAGAAAGCCAAACTGATCAACTAAACTGAATATAAATAGTAAACACCTTCTAAGCAAGAACCGGGAAGCCAACATGACTTACTCTAAATAGTAAGTGCCTAGAAAGGTTGTCAGATGGAGATGCATGATACACCATTCTAAAGCTCACTGAAAACCCAAAAAACTCCATCAGACATGCATAAAAAACCCATGCATACAAGCCCTCAAAACTGCATCTGAAACCTCCTAAAAAATAGGAAACCCTAATTTTCAATACTGCTTAGCCTATGAGTTTCCGGAAATAGGCTAATTCCTCAAAAAGAGCGTAGGCTAAAATGGGGACATTACAATCTCTTTGAGGCATTCTGTCAAACAGTTTGCATGCCTTCTCTATGTTTCCAATTTTCACATAAATGTCTACTAGGGCAATTACAATGACATCTGATATATATTTAAATCTATATATATGTATGTATTTATATGTATATGTATATGTATATACATGGATACAAATAGATAGATAGATTCTCTGCTTCCACATTTTGCATACATGTCTACCAGGGCAATTGCAACAACACCTCTGACACACACACACACACTCATATGCATATACATACATACATACACATGCACACACCAGGCTCTCAGGAATGCCCTCCATACATATATGCATACACACACACACACACACACAATATATATATATATAAATTTGAGGATTCTATAAATTTATAACAGTGTATTTCAATTGCTTTCACAATGTCCATGATACTAGCAGCAGAGGTGCATGCAAAATGTCTTATGATGGGCAGAATACAGTATCTACAGAGCAAAGACGACAATGGTGTTGTAGGAAATGTTGTGCGAGGGTTACACGACAGCAGAGGGCACACAATCAGCCAAAAGATAGTTGCATGAAACCCTCAACAGTCCAGTATATGAAACCCTTATCATATACTCAACTGTTAAGGGTTTCATGCAGCTATCTTTTGGCTGACTGTGTGTACGGCCAAAAGATAGCTGCATGAAACCCTTAACAGTCAAGTATATGAAACCCTCAAATGCTATATATATATATATATATATATATATATATATATATATGAAACCCTCAAGATGGCAGAGATATATGCAGTATATATATATATATTTGTAGAGTTGATGGTGTGCAAAGTGGCATGCATAGTGAGAGGCAAGCTAAATTAGCAAGCATACATATAATGCTATATATACGAAACCCTCAAATGATATATATACATATCAGACATAGATATATATGGCAGAGATATATACAGTATGTGTATATATATATATATATTTGTAGAGTTGATGGTGTGCAGAGTGGCATGCACAGTGAGAGGCAAGATAAATTAGCAAGCATACATATAATGGAGTGTGAAAAGCATAAAAAGATTGAAATGAAACAGAATTTAGTGTACTGTAAAGAACATTTTGAAACCAATTCAAATACACATACAATGAAGGATCATTGCTGATGTGAGGTTGGAAGACAACCTCACCTGTGATGGCACCAAAGATTTTTATTTTCCTTACGAGTTGGATGTGTTGATAAACATAGGAAAAATGAAAAATATATCACCATGAGTTGCTCCCAACCTCTCCGCAATTAGTCCTGAAGTGCACCACCACTAGTCCATCAATGGACAGTGTCATGTGCAGACATGAAGAGTGAATGGTGCTGCAGAGAACCCAAAAGAAAACCTACTGCGTGAAAAACATGCCAATGTGGGTCCGAAATGGCCAACAGTGGAGGGGAGAGGGGAAGTAAATGCACATTAAATTCACAGGAAGTGCCGTGAAGATGAACATGTAAGCAAGTACCATGCGTCCACATTTGGTTGATACCGCCGTTTGCCTTGTAAAAAGGCTTTTTCAGAAACCATTTGGTATGAGTTGCAAAACGTGCGAGAATTTGGTGGGGATGGATTTTCCTGAGTTGCCAACTAGACCCTCTACAACATGGCATTGAAAGTTTTGGCCGTGTCCTCCACTGTCATGGACCCTTTGCACAACATAACCCTCACTATCATCGGGCCCTCTCCCTTATTTTACTATCTGAACTGTCACCCGATATTTTTCCTAGTATATTTGTGTAGTGGAGAGACTGTTATTTTATTATTTTAACTGTCACCTGATATTTTTCCACTTGCATGGCTGACAGTTCAATAGTTTATTTTTGGTTAATAAAGATGTTATAGTACAGGAGGCTGCATTAACAACAAATCCAGAAATATGTTGCCATAATTAAATTGTCCCAATTTGCTCTATTTGTAGAGGGAGACATTTGGATATATTAAACTTTCACTTACATGTCTCACAGCCAACTTAGGATGACAATTTTTATATTAAGTTTAACAAGTATTACAGTTAGCAAATATTTTTCATCCCGAGAATAATAAATACATGTCATTTTACAGTCTAGGCCAAGAAAGAAAACAACAAAAAAGCAAGACATTCATATCTAAATTTTAATTTATTATTTGACTAAATTTTAGATATTAATGTCCACTAGTTACTATAAATATAATTTATTCTGGCATTAAGGTGCTTTAACTTATTCTGAAATCAAGTGCATACATAGAATGCAATCCTCATTACAACCATGAATTGTATTAAGAAAATGAACTATGATTGATCAACAGCATGAATGATGAAAGGCAAATCAGATGAATTTGTTTAGACACTGACAAGTCTCATAGCCTAAGCAAGGATCCATAAATATCCTTACCTGACACTCAGGTGTACTGTGCCAACCATCCTCTACCATAGCATTCACTGTTGAACTCATGGCCCTTTCATTTTTGCGATCTGTGGAAAAACAGACCAAAATTGAAACAAAAATTATACATTAATTATAATTTTGGGGAAAATTTGCCCCGAATTGAAATAAAATATCAACACTGATGAGATTTCATTTTTGGGATCTGTGGAAAAACAGACCGAAATTGAAACAAAAATTATACACTATTTTAATTACAATTTTAGGGAAAAAAATTGCACAAAGTTGAAATAAAAATATAACTACCGGTGAGACAAAAAAATGATATTGTGTCTCTGGCACAAGTACTATAATTCCGAAATATAATCTTAAAGAATGGCCCCACTTAAACATAACCTGGAAAGTGACATTACTTAAAATGGAAAACAATCAAACAATGCCAGTAAAAGCAATTGCCATCCTAAAAAAAAATAACAAATAAAAATAAAAATAAGAATCAATTAAATTTTCTTTAGGTTTTAATTTTAGTAATAGAAAAGGCATGCCCAAACTATGCTTCGCAATGAATACAAGCTCAGAACTGTCCTTTGCAAGTTTTGAAGTGATAAAAAACAATAAGCAATGCTCAAGATTCCGATTTGAAGCCCATTAAAAAGCTCTGCTTAAAAAGCGAGACTTATTAAATCTTTTGTAGGAAGGCCCGTTGTTGCCTTTTAAAGAAAACTTTGCATTAAAATAGCATGCATGAAATAGGAAATAGGATGATGCGTAGAATAGATGAAGCTCAAGACTGCTAGTAACGGTTGTGTTTTCCTTTTGTTTTTAGATAGAAGCATTTAATGGTGAAACCGTCCACCATTAGCAATCTAAAAACCAAAAGCTAGCAACTAACTTTTGCTTCTATTCAAAAGCAATAAATAAGCATATAACAAATCAAATACATCTAAAATATTATGTCTACTCATTTGAAAGCCAAGGCTTCTCCACCAGTAATACTGTTAAAAATCCCTTCAAAAGAAAATAATTAAATAATGTTACACTGTAGAATCCCAATTACTTATCCCTGTAACAATGTTTAAATAAATATTTGCCTTGTGTAGAACATTATTCCTTGGTGAAGTGTCATAAAAAAGATTGTAATTGAAAATAATTAAATAACGTTACAATGTAGAAATCCCAATTACTTATCCTTGTAACAATGCTTAAATAAATATTTTCCTCCTGTAGAAAATTATGCCTCGGTGAAGTGTCATCAAAAGGATTGTAATTGCTGCTAGATATGATGAAATCAAACATGTTGAAAGAGGCTAGAATATTTTGACACAAATCAATTAATCTAAAGTAAAACTCTACAGCATTTGCAGTCTATAATTTATACCGGCATCCTGCAAATATAACATCTTTCTACTTCCTTGTATTTATGTGTCATAATTATAAGTCCCCCAATATTAGTGCAAGAAAGGATTGCCCCCATGAGGGCCATCCGAGCAAGAAAAATTGCATAGACTTCAAGGCTGCTGATAATAGTTTTGTTTGCCCATTTTGTTTCACAGCAAAGTGTTCTTGTTTTCAAATCACCATTGCTTTTGGCCCTGAAATGACCTAAAATATGGTTATATGCTAAAACTGGAGACAAACATAAAATAAGTACATTTTGAGCTTATTCTCACTGATTTTCAGATTCTATACATATGAAACAGCTGACCTCTATCCATTTATTTTTTTCAATATGCTTGTAAATTGTTTTTATAATATGTTTGTGAATAGAAGCATGCTAGCTAGCCAAAAAACAAGTTTCTAATGCTAGATAGTTTTTTGGTTCTTGAATAATAATAGTGTAGATAGTTTTTTGGTTACTCGAATAATAATACTGGACAGTTAAATCATGAATAAAGAACTATCAATATCTTGATAGTTAAACGGTTATCAGTGTTACCCAAGTTTCCGGGACAGCAGGGGATGGCAGGGGACGGCGGGACGAGCCCAAGTTTCCGATTTTTGAGGCCAAATTTGGGGATGACGGGGGACAGCTATATAAAATATAGGGAAAATTTAAAACATATAGGGAAATTTAAAATATTCATATGAAAACATGGATAAAGCATACATAATATACATTATAGAACCTTAACATATAACATTTGTGTTCAGCATTCTCTCTCAATACTCAATAAATCATAATACAACATTCTTTGTCGAATTACATAAGGTTATTTTTGAAGATCGCACAACAAATACTGGGAGGGGGTGACGGCGGGGGAGCGGGGGGGGGTGAATCAGTATTTGAGAACTTTAAAACTTTAAACTAGATAACCATGTAAATCAGAAATCAGATCATAAAGAGCATCAAAAAACACATTAAATATGACGAACACCAGGATTGTGTGGAAAACCCTTTCGGGTAAAAAACCACAGCAAAATATTGCTTTTATTAACTCCAAGGGCACCAACCCAAATTACAAAAGAGAGCACCAACTCCAGCGTGAGTGCCAATTCACCTTCGAAGCACCAACTCCGAAATCACTGAAGCACCAACTCCGATATGTAGAGGCACCAACCTCGAACCAGCTGAAGCACCAACTCCAGACTACAAATACAAGTCTACAAAACACTGTTTCAACCAATGCCTTCACATGAACTGTGAGGCTCTCAAACTCATACACGCTGTCCAAAATCAATTTCTGATTCACAACACCCTCCAGATTCACATAGAAATTCGATAGTTCCTTTTTAACACATCTTCACACAAAAAATCGAAATCACCTTTTACTCCACCTTACACACAAGACACTTAATCAAACTTTTGAATCCAATTCAAGCTTTCGTCAACTAAGACATCTGCTGCATCCAAACAAAACACCCAAAAGAACTTAAACACAGATATATATGTTCTACTCAAATATCACCAATTCTTTCTAATAGCCATACCCAACTCCTTCATGAACATAATCTGCAAATGATGAAATACTTCAATGACCACGATTCTAAGTCTGTAGAAGCTCATTATATAACCTCACAGCATACACAAAAGATTGTGCGCAGGAAGAAAAGAAAGATGCAACAGCTCCAGGTCTGAAATTCGATACCAAACTCTCTCACATCATTGCTCAAACAAACTCATATACCCGCACACAACTTTTTCACACCATAATATAACACTGAAGAAATATCGAAGATGAATATCCCAATCAGCACACCCACGCCAAAAATAATATTTTCATAACTTCACACCATACAAGGATAAAAAGAGCCATCACACAAAAATACATTCACGTTAAAAAATAAAAAATGCTGACCTCCTTAAAAAAATATGCACTCATATATGATGAGGAACCCGATAACCTTCATACAAATCTTCTCCAAAGCAATAATTCCTAAGTGATTTCCTCTAGATTTAGCTACCTCCATATATGTATCGAATGATTTTTTTCAAAACTGCTGACTAGTTCAATAAGGCAAAAAAAATGATATCATGTATAGCCACCCTCAACCATTTTCGTTAGAAAAAAATGACTCCAAAACCATTCATTTCCTTCATAAAAGATTCGGCCAGAAATGCATTTCCCGTCAAACTGAAAACATAGAACTTAGCCGCCCTCAAACTCGTTTGTCAAAATAATAAAGTATTCTGAAGGATTTAAACAAGCCACAACTTTTTCAGTGAATAAAAATGGCATTCAAAGCTGTCGCCTCAATATCACTGAAGTCGTTACTTTTTCAGAGACCACAAAGATTTTTAAAACATTTTAAGAAATCAAACCTTCACACCATTAACACACAACTAGGAATAATAATCAATGATGTCGACTATTGTGAAAAAGGCCCGCACCCGTACATAGAAAAACAATAGAGAATAAAACTAGTTTTCATCCAAATTAAATTCCACTAACACATATGCAGGTTGATGCTAGCAAAGGAAATGAAGTAATTTCAAAATAGTTGCCAACAATAAAGATTTCAGTAACCATCGCCCAAATAAATTTCTGAAGGAGCCACCTTTCAAAAACTCTTCACCACGTCTCTGCACCTGGCATACACATGTCACTATCCTGAAATGAAGGATATCCTAACACAGAAATTCAACGTTGCCAAACAAGAATATCCACCATGGGTAACATAAAATAGGTTGCCTCAAAATATATGAAGTGAAGTCACTATAAAGAATCGAGTCACTTAAAAGGAATAAAGAAAGACTTTTCAACCGAAGACTTTTCAAACTAATAACCAAGCAAGCTGACTTGGCACAAATGCTGACCAAGTAGACTAGCACGAAGCTGAAGCACACAAGCAACCTGCAGAAGCAGACACGCAAGCAGCTCAAACAGACAACCAAGGAGCTCAAGCTGCTCAAACACACAGGCAGGTAGCTCAACCAAACAACTAGGCAACTCAAGCTCTCAAACACGTAGCTCAACCAAGCAGACACCTTGACATCAATGACAAAATATTCCAACAATCTCCCCCTTTGTCATTGATGGCAACACCAACTGAAACCACAACCAACCTACACTAGATAACACCTTTAAAATCAAAGCTGAAACCAATCTGCTGATATGAAACAACGCTGCCCCCCCTATCTTATTTCTCCCCCATTGACATCAATGACAAGCTTAACAACCAATGTCATGGCATAATGAACAAGTTGCTGCACATGACATTAAAAACTGAAAACCATCTTAAAGGATTATGAAGATCTGATGAATAATCAACAACTTTACAAGCTAAAAGTTACTCAAAAACTCACTCCGAAGCTCATTTCCAGAAATTCAAAAACCATAAGACTAATAATCTGCAGGACTGAACCAACTTACATAACTGAAATGGGGCTGGAAAGATTTATCAATTAATGCTCCCCCTGAGTCCGAACACCTTCTCAAGGGTGGGGTGATGTCATTTCTGACTTCTTTCTTCTGAAATCATCAAGTTCATGAACACTGGCAGCAGCTTCACAAGATTCAACCTTTTCAACTTTATTCTTTTTCCTCTAAACCATCTTAACCTCTTTTGCTTTATCAACCTTCTTGTTTTGTTTTGAAAAATTTGCATGATTGCTTCTACACGTCTTTGCAGTATGACCAAAGTTATTGCATTTGTAACAAACAACATTATAGTTCATTCAAGGAGCATAAGTATTCTTATTCACATGTCTAAAATTATTTGTTGCATAAACTCTACAATTTGCAGCCTTGTGACCAAAACAATTGCATGAAAAACAATAACCATAAAAGAAGGAATCATTAAACTTGGTAATGCGATCTTGTCTTTGAATAGGAGGTCTTCTGAAAGTGTTATTTCTGTTCTTGGAATGCAAATGCTTTGAGCAATCAGCGCAACTCTTTTTCTGTTCTTCATTTTCAGATTTGGAACATTGACCTTTTTCAAACCCAACTCCACTCTTATCAGCAGAAGACTTTTGTGAACCAATAATTTTATCCAAAGATGTAGAATTTTTCTGATTTATTTTCTCATTGCTCAGCAGTGTTGATGATTTGCTTGTGTTTCTAAGAGAAACAACCTTAGCTTCGAGTCTCTCGACATTCTCTTCTTTAACCTTTAATTGATTTCTGATTTCTTCCTCAATTTTCTTTTCCTCTTTAACCTGGACCTTCAAGTTAACAATCAGATTTTCAGCTTCTTTAATCTGATTTTTCAGATCAACAATCTTCTTCTCAGCTTCCTCAAGTGCTTGAGATATCTTAGTTTTTGCATCGTTTTCTTCTTGTAACAACTTCAAATTCTGATTTTTCTTCCTCAGTTTCTTAATTTCACTTAGAGCACTAATTAGTTCTGCGTCAAAATTGACTTCAGCTTCTTCATCATATTGCTCATCATCTAAATCTTCATTTTCATTCTCAGGTGAGTTTACTTCTTCAGCCATAAACAAAATTTCTTCTGTTGAAGACATATTATCACTAACTTCTGATGAACTATTATGATCATTTGAATAAAGACTTTTAGCAGATTTCTTATGCTTATGCTTCTTACCTTGAAACTCCTTCTTGGAATGTTTTGATTTCTTTTCATAATTGTTGTCCTCGTTCCTCTCATAAGGCCATTTCGATGCATAGTGTCCTATCTTTCCGCAATTGAAGCATTTGAAAGGCAACTTGCCTTCGTATTTACCGAAACCTTTCTTCAAATTTCGCATGAAATATGCTCTTCTGAATCAGAATCATCATCTGAACTGTCACTTGATACTTGTTCTTTTTGTTTTCCTTTCTTTGATGCTTTGAAAGCTGTCTCTTTCTTTGATGAAGATTCAATATTTGTTCTCATCTCATAAGTTGTCAATATACCATGAAGCTTATCAATAGACATTTGATCAAGATCAACCATCTCTTCTATAGCAGAAATCTTTGCATCAAATCTTAATGGTAAAGACCTTAAGATTTTTTGAATAACAACACTATCCTCAACCTTTTCACCAAGACCCTTAAGGGAGTTCACAACTTCATCTACCCTTAGAAAATAAGCAGCCACATTTTCTTCTTCTTTCATTTTCAAACTTTCAAACTGCATTCGGTGAGTTTGAAGTTTGGCCCTCTTAACTTTTTCTTCTCCTTCATAAGCATTCCTGAGTTTATCCCACATGGCTTGAGCAGTGTCACAGTGCATGACTTTTACAAATTCAGTTTCTGACAATCCACACAATATTGCATTCATGGCCTTTGTGTTGCTTTCAAAAGCTCTCTTTTTATTAGCAGCGGATGGAGGATTGTGAGGAGGGGTGTAACCAGACACAACGCTGTTCCAAACATCAAATCCTAGAGACATCAAGTATGCTCTCATTCTAACATACCAAAAAGCATAATTCGTACCATCAAATAGAGGAGCCCTATTTGTTGCTAGTCCTTCTAGAGCATTCATTTTGTGACCACACAGAAACAACCCTCAAGCTTTTAAGCTTTTGCAAAAGGTATTGGCTCTGATACCAATTGAAGATCGCACAACAAATACTGTGAGGAGGGGGAGGTGAATCAGTATTTGAGAACTTTTAAAACTTTAAACTAGATAACCATGTAAATCAGAAATCAGATCATAAAGAGCATCAGAAAACACCATAAATATGATGAACATTGGGATTACGTGGAAAACCCTTTCGGGTAAAAAGCCACAACAAAATATTGCTTTTATTAACTCCAAGGGCACCAACCCAAACTACAAAAGAGAGCACCAACTCTCATGAAGCACCAACTTCTATCTGCTGAAGCACCATCTGCAGCGTGAGCGCCAATTCACCTTTGAAGTATCAACTCCGAAATCACCGAAGCACCAACTCCGATATGTAGAGGCACCAACCTCAAACCAGCTGAAGCACCAACTCCAGACTACAAATACAAGTCTGCAAAACACTGTTTCAACCAATGCCTTCACATGAATTGTGAGGCTCTCAAACTCATACACGCTGTCCAAAATCAATTTCTGATTCACAACATCCTCCAGATTCACACAAAAATTAAATAGTTCCTTTTTAACACATCCTCACACAAAAACTCGAAATCACCTTTTACTCCACCTTACACACAACACACTTAATCAAACTTCTGAATCCAATTCAAGCTTTCGTCAACTAAGACATCTACTGCATCTGAACAAAACACCCAAAAGAACTTAAACACAGATATATATGTTCTACTCGAATATCACCGATTATGTCTAACAGCCATACCCAACTCCTTCATGAACTTAATCTGCAAATGATGAAATACTTCAATGACCACGATTTTAAGTTTGTAGAAGCTCATTATATAACCTCACAGCATACACAAAAGATTGTGCGCAGGAAGAAGAGAAAGATACAACAGCTCTAGGTCTGAAATTCGATACCAAACTCTCTCACATCATTGCTCAAACAAACTCATACACCCGCACACAACTTTTTCACACCATAATATAACACTGAAGAAATATCGAAGATGAATATCCCAATCAGCACACTCGTGCCAAAAATAATATTTTCATAACTTCACACCTTACAAGGATAAAAAGAGCCTTCACACAAAAATATATTCACGTTAAAAAATAAAAAATGCCGACCTCCTTAAAAAAATATGCACTCATATATGATGAGGACCCTGATAACCTTCATACACGTCTTCTCCAAAGCAATAATTCCTAAGTGATTTCCTCTGGATTTAGCCGCCTCCATAAATGTATCGAATGAATTCTTTCAAAACTGCTGACTAGTTCAATAAGGCAAAAAAATGATATCATGTATAGCCGCCCTCAACCTTTTTCATCAGAAAATGCATTTCCCGTCAAACTGAAAACATAGAACTTAGCCGTTGTCAAACTCATTTGTCAAAATAATAAAGTATTCTGAAGGATTTAAACAAGCCACGACTTTTTTAGTGAATAAAAATGGCATTCAAAGTTGTGTCGCCTCAATATCACTAAAGCTATTACTTTTTCAGAGACCACAAAGATTTTTAGAACATTTTAAGAAATCGAAACTTCACACCATTAACACACGACTAGGAATAATAATCAATGATGTCGACTCTTGTGAGAAAGGCCCGCACCCATACATAGAAAAATAGTAGAGAATAAAACTATTTTTCATCCAAATTAAATTCCACTAATACATATGCAGGTCGACACTAGCAAAGGAAATGAAGTAATTTCAAAATAGTCGCTAGCAATAAAGATTTCAGTAACCGTTGCCCAAATAAATTTCTGCAGGAGCCACCTTTGAAAAACTCTTCACCATGTCTCTTCACCTAGCATACACATGTCGCTATCCTGAAATGAAGGATATCTTGACACAAAAGTTCAATGCCACCAAACAAGAATATCCACCAGGGGTAACATAAAATAGGCTGCCTCAAAATATATGAAGTGAAGTCACCATAAAGAATCAAGTCACTTAAAAGGAATAAACAAAGACTTTTCAAACTGATGACCAAGCAATCTGACTTGGCACAAATGTTGACCAAGTAGACTAGCACGAAGCTGAAGCACACAAGCAACCTGTAGAAGCAGACACCCAGGCAGCTCAATCAAACAACCAAGGAGCTCAAGCTGCTCAAACACATAGGCAGGTAGCTCAATGAAACAACTAGGCTGCTCAAGCTCTCAAGCACGTAAATGCTGACCAAGTAGACTAGCACGAAGCTGAAGCACACAAGCAGCCTGCAGAAGCAGACACGCAGGCAGCTCAAACAGACAACCAAGGAGCTCAAGTTGCTCAAACACATAGGCAGGTAGCTCAACCAAACAACTAGGCTGCTCAAGCTCTCAAGCACGTAGCCATCCAAGCAAACACCTTGACATCAATGACAAAATATTCCAACAATTTCTAGCTCACAAATTGGGTGAACATTTATGATTACAGTGAATATTATTTCACCTAGGTTATTGATTACTTGGCACAAAACAATAATGAATAGATGAGGCGTTTGAAGGCATAATTATTGTAGTTTGGTGGGAGTGTGGACTGCTAGAAGTAAATTCAATGCTAGTGTATTGTCTGATATGGATTTGAGCAGTTAAATGTGGTGACAATTGCTGCACTCAAGGAGTTTTGGGCATCAAATTGCCTTAATATTCAACCTATTTCCAATTGTGAAGAATTGTTTAAAAAGGTAAAAATCCTAAGTCTTTGTCTCTACAACCTGTTAGTGAACAGAATGCAAATAAATTCAAGTTTACACACTTCTAGAATAAATTCTGTTATTTTTATATATCTCTAATAGAGCATCAAATAATTATTTTGTGAGTGTTCCAAATATTGTGAAAGACATATGAAAATAATTTAAACGGACAACTCATAAACCAGAAAACTGAAAAACTATTACATATATATTTTTTATTTTTAAAACATGCTTTGATGTGGGGTACGGTTGGGGATGGCTCAGGTGTCCCCTGGTCATCCCCAGGACGGTCAGTCGTCCCCCTTTCCCTTTGACCACCCCCCCCATTCTGGAAATGTCCCCCTTGAATTTGCAAAGAAAGGGGACGCCAGGGGACCGTCCCCCAACCGTCCCCCTGTACTCGGGACGTCCCGCAGATAGGGATGGGGCATTTTAGGGGGGGATGCATCCCCGGGTTTCCCTGTATTTTATTGAAGGTGCTTTTGTTGGTCCAATGTTCCTAAACTCTCAAATCGTGACTAATTTTTGTACCAAATGCCCTAAAATGCTCCAAAAACGTATGGAAACATTGGCAATTCTAGATTCTAGACATTAATTAATGGGCATTTTCTAGAAGTTTTTGTCTTGGAAATGTTTCAGAAATAGAGAAACGATCTCCAACCCACATTCCCATACGCCTACAATCTTCCATGGCTTCAATCCCCCCTCATTCACTTGAGTTTCCTGCACATAGATTCACACACGTGTAGACATGTGCACACAGACAGACGCTAGGACAAATAAATCTTGCAATTTATATTTTAGTTAGTCACTTGTCCTGTTGCGCTGAAGAAAATCACTCTCTTTGGAAAATTCATTGGCTTAGAAAAAACTCAACAATAACTAGTATGTTTCTACAAGGTCCTGGATTGGTGAAAAAGAAAATTATATTCAGAATAGTTACCTCTATTTATTTATTTTTATATCCTTTCTATTTGGTTAGTAGTTTCCTAGTCCTTAGCCTGCTCTTCGGCTTGTTCAATTCTTTCTGAGTTTGTGTCACATTACTTTCACATACAGACAGATACCCTTTAAAAATTATCATTCTACTTCTACCTGCGCCCTGGTAGCTATGGGTTACACTTTCTTTTTTTCATTGGCATCCTTTCTTTTTGTTTGACTGGCCACCAATATCATGAGTGTCGACATTACAAATTGTATAGGATGGAATTCCTCAGTGGGGCTTTGTCTGCATGAACAGTCATTGGGAGGCTCCTTCCCCTCCATTTCCAACATTTATTTGTTTAGATGAAATGCATTTTATAACTCACCTGGAAAAAGAAAATTACATACTCTTAACAGTATAGTTAAAAGGAATTTTATTGCTTGAGAAGGCAAGGAAAGATAACATCTAGATCTGTACCCCAAGCAGCAAAGACTCCACATCCTTATGAAAACTAGGATGTTTGTCTTAACAAGAAGTGCTAAATTCTCCTTGAGCACTCTTTTTACTTCCCCAAACTGAGAGGGGAATGATCCCGTTGAAAAATTGACTTACACATTGACCTTAAATAAAAACATATGGCAGCTAGCCTACTGCATGCTAGCATATTTACAGCTGTTCCTTTACATCCAAATGTCCCAGAAGAGCACCCAAGAGATAGTGTGGTAACTAAAAGGTCTAATTCAGCATTGAAGCTCCGCCACAATAACTTAGCAGCAATGCACATCTGAAGGCACAGCTTATTGATTCCTCTTTCCCACACATTGTATAGAAAATCAGTGATACCAGCCTCACACAGTCTTGATTTGGCTGCCAAAGCTCAGTGAAGCACAAGAAATCCCAATCTCTCATGTTTAAAGGACCCTCTTGACTTCCAAATTGATTGGCATCACCTTAACCACTGAGCTTCAGTGTCTTTGGTAGTTTAATGTCAACAATTTTATTTTGGCTATTATGCCCCTTGTGGAAGATCTCCATTGTCCATAACAATCTGCCTCCCATGCTTATATAACCTGTAGATATTTCTGGAAGTCTCTTCTTCCAATTCTCCATTTTATAGTTCTCTTTGTTAGCCACCTCAAAGTCGCAAGTCACCTAAAGAACACTTTCCTAGTCCCAAAATCCTATATTCTACTTTTAGTTTCTGAGAAGCATGTTAAATCTCCTAGAAGTCTGATTACTGATGCTTGATGCTATACTTGTGAGCTGTCCAAAATCCATTTTATTAGGAAGGATCTGAAGCATCCCCAATGGGATCTGCCCTAAATTTCTGATTTCTGCCCTAGATTTCTGATTTATTTTTCTGCACTTTTCTGATTTATTTTTCTGCTCAAGCCCTAGGACTGAATTTTTATTTTTATTTTCAGAATGATAAACACTTATAGGCATCTAATAAACATATGTCAAACATCATAAAACTATGCCAAACATATAGATAACATCAACTATGATAGCAACCATGAAAATCAACAATCCAAGTGCCAAACATAGGTCCAATCAATCTGATTTCTGATTAAAGAAGTCTGATGCTACAAAACTGAATATTCTGGACTGATTTTACAATGAATTCATGGGCTCAAACATGCCAAACATATGCCCAGATTTTTGCTCTACAAATCAGACCTAAAACTATGATTGTACATACCAAATATATGCATAATAGTCTTCAAATATCAAACCCTAGATGGGTGAATTCCTCCTTGGCAAGTGCTTACGGTTTGTTGCTCCAAATATGCAAAATCGCCCTCCAAAGGTGGGCACTCAGGTCTGCTTCAAAGTGGCACTCCAATTTAGGGCAAAACCCTAATGCAATATGCTCACATAATGCCACAACAATACTGCTCCAAGTCTGATCATTAAATCCAATTATGCAATGATTCTCCAAACCTCCAAATGTCTCCAATGAAGTGCAATTAGAACTCTGTCATAAGTTCTCCCCAAGATGAGTTAGGGTTTCGTCCAATTCACCACATTTCCAAGGGTTTTCATCCTTGGAATGAAGCCCAACCAAAGTTGCAGCCAAAGAGAAGAATCTCCAAATGAAAAATAAGGTATGAATGGATGCTCAAATGACCTCAAATGTTCTTATATTCATAGCCACCTTTCCCCTCCAAATTTGGCCAACCTTCTCAAGGCAAAAATATTTATTTTATTTGCTTCTTTTTTTTCCTTTTTCTCATCCAATCTTGGCCGACCCCAATAAAGTATTCTTATTTTATTTTATTTATTATTATTATTTTTTAATTATATTGTTTATATTTTAATATTATATAATATATAGTAGTGTTTAAAAACACTATTAAAATAGGGTGGATTTAAGGCAGGAAAAAGGGGACATTACAGTCCTCCTTTCTTGGAATTGCTTGCCCACAAGCAATTGCAAGCTTGGATACCGCAAAACATCCTCAAGTGGCAAGTCTCTCCAACTAGTCAAGTACTCCATGATCACCTTGCTCCTCAACTTGTGGCTACTCCTCCCATAGTGAATATGAAGAATAGTATGCAAAGTGAGTTCCGATGGCCAGAAATGAAACAACACCATCCTTACACACTCAAACTCAAATCTGCTCCATCCTTCAAACTCTGAAATTTTGCTCCTCAAGGTTGGCGATCTCCCATCATCAATATCAATATCATGTACAAGTAGCAACTTCCCTTCTTCATCCAAAGGAGGAAGCTCAGGAGAAGGTGTGATATGCTTGTCACTTGCCCTCTTGAAGCAAGATACATGAAATATATTATGAATCTAGCTACCCTTAGGTAACTCCGACTCATAAGCATCCTCTCCAACTCCAGTTTCAATCTTGAAAGGACCGTAGAAATGAAGCTTAAGCTTCCTTGCACCACTCCTCAATGTAATGTGTTTGTATAGCTGTAGGGACAAGAATACCAATTCATCAACCTCAAGTGTCATGTACATATCCGGCATCAACCCTTTCACTCCAAAGGCTCCTCTGTCCACAAATGCTAAGTCTATCAAAGACAAAGTGCCATATCTATCCAAGGCCCTGAAAGATGTTATGTCTATCAATATGTGATAGGTGATATCATAATAATGCTTTCTCAAACACAACTACCTGCACCAAGCCTTCCGCTGCTGCACTCTGATACAAATATTACTCATCCAATTGTTGTGAAGCAATTCACCACGATCCCTATGAAGTATTGTACCAATCACACCAATACCTGGATCCCAAATTATTACACCATCACATCAACTGAAAATGGATGGATAAGTGTCTCTCATCATGCCACCACAGAAAACTATCCTCCTAGACTTGAATTGTCTCATGGATGTGAAAAGTGTCCATCATATGTGCATCACCAAACATGCAAATCCACTCTAGGCTGCTGGTGCAAATCAGAACAGCACTATGAAAACTGAAAATCAGACCTATGATCATGCCAAGAATGCTTCTACTGTCAAAAGATGATAGGATCTCATCATCATGCAACCTCCCAACGCTGCAGTGACAATCCCATGCACACCAATCCGTTTAAACAGCTGCAAACATCAATGTGCAGTCTGAAAACTCCATGATCAGCAATATAAAACAGCCGTCAATCATCAAGGAGTGAGCTGAAAACCAATAGATTGGGTCTGAAAATTTTCTGCTCTCACGCTCATTTCCATGTCTTGGACTATAGTCCAGCTGGAACTCAACATCCACATGAACATACAACTCCAAATCAGATACCTCCGTGACATCTCCTTCAAGTTTTGAAGCTAGGATAGCTTTGTGCTCACCCAAAGGATCATCATCATGATAGCATGGTGTCAAAACACAAGTAGGCTCATTGAACTCTCCAAGAATGGTTAAACTCTTAACCAAATTTGAATCACAAATGTTCTTCTCTACATATGCATAACAATCATTCTTTGTTGGTCCACAAAGTATATGCACAACTTCCTCTTCCTTAACTCTGACTCGAGCCTTCAATTGGCTCTCCAAATGATGTGTTTCATGAACCCTATGATTAAAATTATTTGCACAAAATGAATTTTATGATTTGTTTTCAAAATCATACCTCTCAACAAGTTCATGCAAATCTGATTGGTCTTCATTTTCTACCATCATAAGAAGTTCAACCATCATAGTTTCTTCCCTTGGAAGTATTAGAGATTGACGAAGAAGTGTATCTCGCTGCTGCCTCTCATGATCCATGTGACTAAATTGTTCCTTGATATTCTGCAGGTGTTGTTTTGCTTGAGCAGCCAGCAACTTGGCTTCCTTAGCCCTTTTTAGCCATCCCTCACACTTGTTTTGAGTCTTCACAACATCCTCTATGCTATGATGTACAAAATCAGATTGTTTGTAGTTTGTATCCACAACCATTACCTTGTGCTTAGCCATCAAATCTTGAGTATCAACAAGGTAAGGCTTTTTTCCATTGTCATCCTCATATGATTTATCTATCACCTCCTGATTATGTGAAGGTAATGGACTGTTGTTTGTAATCAGAAAATCAAAACTGTCTTCATACCTTTTTGTGGTGTCTTCATAGATCTCAAGTTCATCTTCCTTCATTGTTGGATGTTCATCATCAAGTGCTGGTCCAAGAGATGTATCCTGCTGAAAATCAAGTGTATTACTTGTCATAAATTCTATCCCACGGCTGCAAGTTGTACCTTCATTGACCTTCAACTCTTGCCATGCTAAATGTCTTTGATCCAATTTATCCAAGTCATTTTTCTCATCACATAACAATTGCCTTCATATTTATTAACAATATCACCTTCAAGTCACCCAACTCATAATTTGATTCCTTGCAACTATTCCGTAGAGATGGTGAGACAATGCTTTGCTCAAATAATAGATCATCAAAAGAATTCATACCTTCATGTGGCTAATCAGTCACTGCTGGTTTGGCAAACTCTATAACAGCATAACTTTCAACCTTATTTTGTTATGAAAACTCCTGTGCCCCTCACTTGTGGATGCATGAAGTGATTCTTCTTTGTCCATATCATCATTATGTTGAAGTGAACTTGTGAGCATGGCTTCATCTTCTTTAGGGCTTCCTCATGTATGACTAGGTGTCCAAACTACTAGGCAAGTGAAGCAACGTTGTTCCCTCCTCTTCTTAAGATCACCCATAGGTTGCAAATCACAAGGAAGCAGTTCTTCTTTCTTTTCTTCCTCCTTTTCTTTTTTCTCAATGCTTTTTTAGATAACTTCTGATTTTTCTTCTTGTCTTCTCAATTTTCTAGTTTATTATATAGATCCCTCTTTCCTAGATTCCCATCTTCATGCATTCCCAAATAAGCATCAAAAAATTGATCCTCAAGTGAGGATTGTAATGTAGCACCGATGTGTCTATCCCAGTTTTATCGGGAGACGTGTCTCCTGACCCTTGAGACGCGTCTTAGAGGTTGGGACGCGTCTCCGGTAACGGAGACGTCCCTGGAGATGCCTCCAATTAGATGGTATGCTGCCAGAAGTTTCTTGGAGTCTCCTGCAGTCTCCCGAGCAAAAAAAAGGCACCTCCCGACCAGATTTTTAGAAAAAAACATTAAAAAATTAAAAATGAAGATTATGTTCTTCATAGCCTTCAAGGCAAAATCACGTTTTTTGGCATTCATTCAGATTTCTGGACAAAGAGACAAACTGGTCACTTATTGTGTCTGTTACATCTGCAACAAGGATTGTGTATTCATTTTTAATAGAGTACATTGCTAAGTCTTATCATTCCTAAATCAGTGAGTAATTGCCAACATTTGATGGTATGTGGACTTTATCAAGGATCCTCCAGACTCAGAGTCAATTGCTTTTGAGATAAAAATCTAAGCAGCTTATACTGTGAAGCCCATCTGGATTGGTCTCTTGTCAATAATCCTTAACATGGGAACTACATTTGGACCTTGTAGTATTTGAGCCTTCTTGATTTTATAGAACTTCGAGCAACTTATGGCCAAGCTGTGATGTAATTGGGGATCCATTTCAAAAACTGCTGCCATCTTTTTTTGTAAGGGCGAAAACAGCCAAGAATTAGCCCCTTTGAATGAATCTAAGATCTAGGCCATCCTATGACATAATATAACTACTTAATATCATGATAACATGCAGCAAAGGGCATGCACTTGTTTTGAAAGTTCAATGCCATGATATTTTTTATAAATTATTAATTTATATTAAAAAAAGATGGCGTCTCCAAGTACTCCGTCTCCTATTTCAAAAAATAGCCATACTGGTACCAATACCAGTCTCTCGGACCAGTACCAGTACCAGTCTCCCGGCAACCTTGGTCTATCCTCTTTGACCCTCAAGGGATCACTTGGATACAAAAAATTTGGAACTAGAAACAAAGAGTCCACATGCCCTATACTGCAAGTTGTATCTCTTATTCTATCACCTTTTTTGGCATGCTTTCCATGATGACAAGAATTTTCAATTTTGCAATGACATAGGAAGCAAAAAATCTGAAACATCTTCATAACTTTGGCTGCAAACAAAATGCTCATCCCTATTTGTTGATAAGGAATTTGTTGAGACATCCTCAACACCTCCATTTTTGTGACTCAACATCTCTGAATTTGGGTTAGATAAGTTCCTCTCAAATGCATATTCGCCTATAATGCTACTTGGAAAATTAATCAATGGCTCATCCTTTGAAAGCTTGAAAGACCTTGCATGATTCAGCATATCTTCCTTCAACTTGAACTCTTCATACCCAACAAATAGAGTTTTTCCCACCTTCACCTCATTGGTCTTTTGCTGATGTGCACAATAATTAGAAATCAACAAGGAATCTTCACCTTCAACTTGCCAATTGGGGACCTCTTGTTCTTGCTCCATGATGTTTGGTCACTTCAATTTTTCTTCTTTGTCCACTATCACAACTTCTTTCTTGACATCCTCTTGTAATTCCATCTCTATTGTACCCTTCATTGTTTCGAGTTCCATCATCTTGGGTTTTCCTCTTTCAAGAATGATTCTTGTGGATTATGTTCTCTACACCTTCTCCTTCTCCGTTCGTCTCTTATTTTCATATCATAATACTCCTCAAAAGACATGTCATGATGGATGGTAGGATTGATTCAGAGCAATATAATCAGCGTGATATCTCGCCCTTTCATCCTCCTGTCGTGGGTGTATAGATTGTTCTTCTTGCTTGTTGGTTACTATCCTAGCCGTCTCCTTCAAATCTGATTTTTCTTCTTCCTTCAAAGAAATTCTCTTTGTCTCTTGATGCTCCATCCTTGTGATAAAATCCTTCTGATATTCATGCAATTCTTGTAACTTTTAACATTTCTAACATGGATTCTTGAATTGTCTTCATCTTTTTCGCCTACAAACACCAAACACTGATATGCAGTTGCAGAAGAATGACATGCAATGGATATGATCTACCATAAAATGATGATCTTTTGATGTTTCACAGGCTTGCAGGATTTTGGCTTTGATACCATTGAAGTATCCCCAATGGGATCTACCCTAAAATTTCTTATTTCTGCCCTAGATTTCTGATTTATTTATCTGCACTTTTCTATTTAGTTTTCTGCACAAACCCTAGGACTGAATTCTGATTTTTATTTTTAGAATGATAAACACTTATAGGCATCTAATAAACATATGCCAAACATCCATAAAACTATGCCAAACATATGGATAACATCAACTATGAGAGGAACCATGAAAATCAACCATCCAAGTGCCAAACATAGGTCCAATCAATCTGATTTCTGATTAAAGAATTCTGCTGCTTCAAAACTGAATATTCTGGACTGATTTTACAATGAATTCATGGGCTCAAACATGCCAAACATATGCCCAGATTTCTGCTCTACAAATCAGACCTAAACATATGATTGTACATAGTACATAATAACATACCAAATATATGCAAAATAATCTTCAAATATCAAACCCTAGGTGGGTGAATTCCTCCTTGGCAAGTGCTTAGGGTTTGCTGCTCCAAACATGCAAAATCACCTTCCAAAGGTGAGCGCTCAGGTCTACTTCAAAGTGGCGCTCCAATTTAGAGCAAAACCCTAATGCAATATGCTCACAAAATGCCACAACAATACTGCTCCAAATTTGATCTTTAAATCTGATTATGCAATGATGCTTCAAACCTCCAAATGTCTCCAATGAAGTGCAATTAGAACTCCGCCATGAGTTCTCCCCAAGATGAGTTAGGGTTTCGTCCAACTCACCACATTTCCAAGGGTTTTCGTCCTTGGAATAAAGCCCAACCAATGTTGCAGTCAAGGGAAGAATCTCCTAATGAAAAATAAGATATGAATGGATGCTCAAATGACCTCAAATGTTTTTATATTTATAGCCACCCTTCCCCTCCAAATCTGGCCAACCTCCTCAAGGAAAAAATATTTATTTTATTTGCTTTTTTTTTTCTCCTCCAATCTTGGCCGACCCCAATAAAGTATTCTTATTTTATTTAATTTATTATTAATTATTTTTTAATTATATTGTTTATATTTTAATATTATATAATATATATACTAGTGTTTATAAACGCTATTAAAATAGGGTGGATTTAGGGCAAGAAAAAGGGGACATTACAGGATCTTATAGGACCACAATTTGTGCTTACATATTCTAGCAGTTCATTTTTTCTTATATCATTGCAGGAGAATAAATCCTCTCCTTTTCATATTAATATTTTATCTGTGGATAGTTTGCAGTGGTCTTGTGGATGTATTCACGCTACAAATATCTTGTTATTACTTTTTAAAATTTAAGCTCAACAGAGTGACCTCAAATGGTCTCTATTGGTAGAAGTCAGGTCCATTTCACTTTCCATAAAGAAAGAACAGGTGGTTGCTTCAAATGGGTTGAACTTTGTATAGCTCCGTGAAAAATTTCCATTATTCAACAAATATTGCTGCTATGCAACAAGCATTAGATTCTTTTAGAATTAGTGGATCTGAGAGTAGATTCTTTTAGATTATTGCTACTGTCACTGGTTTTGATGTTTATAATTATGAGTATTATAAGAACTTTTGCTGTACCAAACTTAGCCAAGAAACCTGTAATATAACCCCTACTAAATGCACAAACAAGAGAAACAAAACACTCCAACAACATTTATACTCATTATAGTTTTGATAATTTTCGGATAACTATAATCAAAAGGAAGTCTACCAATCTAATACAATTTACTGGATACTCCCAGCTTACAAACTCTATAGTAACTGAAATTTACTAATCTTGAGGGTTTGTGTCCCCAAGATGATAGCTTCAAGCCTGAAGGGTTTCATCTTCAACGTGTCCAGCTTCTGTGGCAATGCCGCCACTGAAATGAGAGTTGAATGATTGTTAATTTTCCAAAAAGTACATTCTCTAATGCCTTATGCTCTGTTTGATAGACCCACCTCCCAGCAATCCTCAATCATATGAAGACAGTCTACAAACCATGCCAACTAATTGAATTAACATCCTCAAGAAAAGGGTGGCTGAATCTTCAGTGCCTATCAGTTAACGTCATTGATTGAGAGGTGCACTGACCAATTAACTGCTACCAATTTAGAAGTAACTGCCTATGATTTTGGATTGAGCATAAATTGAAAAAGGGTACATGACAAAACCTTAATGCAATGTATAGGATTTGTCAGACACCCATGTGACAAGACTGTTGTGGACATATTTGGTTTTGACTTGAATGAATTTATGCACCCTCTAAAATGGTAGCTGGCTTTACTTGAATATAGACATGCAAATTTCTTTTTGTAGCAACTCAAAAGTCTTATTTAAACTTCGTATGCTTGTCCATGGTTTTTAGACTACATTATAAAGTATTCCTATCTTGAGACATTGAGAAGATGCCCAAGGCAATTGTCTCCATGGTTAATCATAAATCCAGCCACTTATCAAAGAACAACTTAAAATATCATGTTAGAACATATTGATTAGCCCATATTACACGCTAGTGAAGCTTTTCTAGTCAAAGTTTGTGTTTTATCAACTTGATATTGTGTGCAAGCTCAGTTTCTAACAAAAATCTTTGTGGAATTCCATTACATCTGTGGATTCTGCAAACTTATTACCATATCAGGATTTTGTTTTATATCATTTACTAAGAATTATCATTGCTAGGATGGTCCCAAAGTTATGGCTTTTATCATCTTAAAGATGATTGCATTTTTTTCTGTTTGCAGCTCAAAAGGTGTCCTAACGCGTGCCTGAGCATATGAAAGTCATTGCACCAAAACAATGTTTCGGGTATTGGAGCTGAGGAGATGTTACAAAATTGTGTAAAGATGCTGAAACTAAAGTATTAATTAATTTTCAAGACAAGTTTTTATATATAAGATTTTGTCTATGGCTGTATTTTGTAGAAGGCAAGATCGTGTGATATTTAGATGGTCTCGTGGAGTTATAAATTATATGTATACTTTCTTGTTAATTTGTTCTTTTCTCCCATTTGCATGGTCTTGTAAGAACCACATAAATCTCCAAAAGGTTGAGTACATACCAAGAAAAAAGAAAGTTTCATCCATTTGCGGTATAGCTTTTTGAATTAGCAGCTATACTTTTTAGCAAAATTCATGGTTTGAAAGGTTGCCCCCATTAAGGTACCTCAATAAATTTTTATATTAGTATAAAATGTTTACCAATCAGAGATTTATAAGAGTCTACATTGCAAGCATCATTAAAACACAACTCAAACTCATCAAAGACCCAGAGTATGATCCACCTATTCAAAGTAGGCTGTAAATTTTAAAAAACAACACTAATATCTAATCCATAAGTACTAAAAACCTTAATAACAGTGTGAGGGATTCATTTAAGTCCCCCACAATGTACCATAAAAGAACAACAAAAGACATAAATCAGATAGGGGGAACAATCTCCTTTGCTATTTCCACTACCTTAGGTGTTGGAGCAAACACATATACTTGTGCTAGAGTAACATGTCCCTCATGATCACGGGGAGTTGGGGGTATATTTGGCTGAGGGTCCTCAAGTCTCTCACAAATCTTAGCAACATCAGGAAGTGTAACTTGAACCCTTCTTTCAATTTGGATTTCACAACCCTTTAATACACTTGGCTGTAACCCACTGAAGGAAGAGGGATGTTGGCCAAATCTAATGATGCCATCTTCAAAGCTTCTGTCATGCTTTACTTTGAAAAGATATAATGTACAACCACATTCTGTAACCTTTGCCTACTTTTCTCCAAGTCATCAATAATCTCTAAAATAGTATTATATAATATAGACAAACTTAAGAGTCTACCACTTGTTCTAGGTAAGCACTAGCTGTTAGGACTAGGACTGTTGTACTCCTTACAAGGCCTAGTGATAATGTTGGAATATTATCGTAATCTCAAGATACTAGTCAGACATATTAACATTCCAATGTTGTATGTAAAAGGACCATTTTGGGGACTCATGGGATTCCTCTAGACACTTGGCATGAGGTTGTTAAAGTGTTTAAAATTGTTTTTAAAAGTTGACTAGTCTCCTTGAAAATGACACCACTTTGAAAAGTTGAAGTCTCACTATTTGCATAAAGACTCACTCTCATGCATGACACCCTTGGTGAGGTGGAAACCTCTTGCATGTAACTCCTGCTTGCATGTTTTTCTTTGGGACATGTCATTTGAGCCTTCCTTGGTTTTGAATACCACTTGGTGGTTTTGCTCAAGCCCACATCTATAAATTGAAGGCTTAGGTGAGTAGTTTTTGTATCGTAGGTTCAAGGAGTGTGGTTGGGCTGCTTGAATGCATTGAGATAGAAGGTGTTGATGCTACATCAATTGTTTGGATGAACGGATTGTATTTGTCATCTTGTTCTAAAACTAATACAGTGATAGATCTCATCTTGATGCTGAAGTTTTCCTGAAATAGTTTTCTAGGGTATATGTGTGTCACCTCTCTTCTTATTTTGTTACTGAATTCTATTTTATTTTCAGTTCGGTTTAAGCTATTTCATATTATATCAGTCCATAAGGATTAGATTTAAGACACATTTGCTCCTAAGCGAAGAAATTAACCCCTAGATTCAAAACAAACAGGGGGAAGCACGCTATATGTAAGGAAAAGGTTGTGATAATTTTTACCAACCTTGGGACCAGAATTGTAAATTCCTTTCCCACCATCACTGTTCACTCAAAGAGTTTGAGTAAGACTCACTTTCCAATCACAAATATGCACATCCATTTGAAACTTACCATATATAATTACAAAAGCAACATCATACTAAATGGCTCTTCCATTGAAGAACTTCCTAAACTTTGTCCAAGGCACCCTCAATAAAAAGTCCATTTGTATAGCAAGGGCAATAGTTATGATATCATGACTGAAGTTAGTAAAAGACCAAACATTTCTTTATATACATGTGCACTTATTACCTTCACAAGAACCATAACACTTCAATAGAGCAAGTAAAAGAATTCTCATAAAGTAAGAATAATAAAGACTCCAAAAGCCATATCAAACTTCGATATTTCCTTGTGAACATAAGATGTCCATGGCAACAACTTTAGCAAATACACGATCAACAAAGACATGAACAGTTAAGTTCATATTTTCCACACGCAATGAAGGGCCCTCTATAAGCCCAAACTTGACCAAATTCTCTATTTGCTAATTTTTGACACAATAAAATCACCTAATTCAAGATTGTTTAGGTTCTAAGCATCTCAATAAAATAAATAAAAATTTAGAAAGATTATTTTTTAGGTTTCATAATTTCTTGGATCATGTGATTAGTTACTCATGGAGTTAATTTCTCTTCCAATGTAATTTTTTGAAAAAAAATGCCTCGTCTTTTTATCTTGAAATTCTCTATAATCAATGAGTGGTGTAATCTTTTGGGCATCGGTAATATTCCAAATAATAAATATACCCAAAATTGTAATAGAGATCATATAATACAATGTTTTTTGTGGGCCAAGATTCCCTAATATCTAATTTACTCAAAAATATAATAATTACCTTTGAGTAGGGTCACACTAAATAATACTCCATAGGGAAGAAATTGATCTACAAAGACCTCACTGAAGTTCAACTTGAATCAAATATTGCATATACTTTTCGTATCTTTCACAATGATATTCACTTCCTATATATAGATTCTCCTTCAATAATAATGGGAGTAAACTATCGATCTTAACATAGAGTGACTCAATAACCAATATAATTGATTCCACAAGTTACTCATTTAACACAATATAACTAAGGGTGCTGCACACCTCATGCCAACCATTCCATCACCTCATAAACATCATAACATGCCATCTTTCCTTCACAAGTCCTCAAAATATGAGAACCCAAATGATAACACTTACTCTTGAAAATCATTGCACTTGATGCCATGTCGATCATCCATTAATCCTAGTATGATTTGGGTAGGTGATTATTTATGATGGTTTCTTCCCCTAGTACGGTCTCGTTCCACTATGCTACATTGATTACATTCTAGTCCATGGTTGTTTATGTTTTTCATCCATGTATAGCCATAGTGATTGTTTCCGTGATTCTATATACGCATTCATAGTTGTTTCTCAGTGTTACCCCAAGTTTCCAGGACGGGGACGGCAGGGGACAATAGGACGAGTCCCCAAGTTTCAGGATTTTGAGGCCAAATTGGGGACGACGGGGGGACGACTATATAAAATATAGGGAAAATTTAAAATATATAAGGAAATTTTAAATATTCATATGATAACATGGATAAGGCATGCATAATATACATTATAGAACCTTAACATATAACATTTGTGTTCAATATTATTTGTCAATACTCAATAGTCAATACGCATTCAAAATTCAAAATTAACATACATGAATCATGAAACAACCTCCAAGCTTGAATTTATAAACTTATATCAAAATGCCCAAAGGCTACATTGCTGCCATATAGTTTTCTTTGTACATTTTTAGATTGTGGGAAACTTTGAAACATAACCATTATGAATGACTTCTAATCTTCTATCTTTAGTACTTACTATTGTTCAGAACTTCAATGAAAATCAACAGTCACCCAAGCAATCGAACCCAAGTTGCTGGTTCAGTTCTGGTGTTTGAGTTTAGTTGTTTGCTGATTTTTTCCTCAGTTCGGTACAGCTGGGTTCAATTGTACTATATATATAGGTATGCACTCAGCCAAGGTTCACCTTGGTTACATTACAGACTACTTGGGCAAGCCTAGCCTGTAACTGGATTGGGATTGGTTCAAACTGTTCCAGGTACAGGCTGGATTCTAAGCAATCCCAGTAACACAGAGTCTAACTGAATCATGAAACTGTAAAATCCCCCTTGGGAACAATGAAGCCTTTTTTAACTTATCAATTCATAACTGGTTTTTTGACAGTGGAAAGTGCTCTATATAAGGACAATCATTTACATCAGATAAAACAAAGCAATATATTAATATAATTATTAATAAGATTCAAGAACAGTAACTTTTTAATGTGCAACATTGTTCGGGCCTTTATTTAAGAGCAAGCTAATGTTGGGGAAACACATGGTAAGTGCAAATGCTTTCAAGATAATGAGTTTTGTCCACTCACATTGCCTGAACCTCACATTTAATATTTTTCATTTTGCAGTTGATTTAAATTTTTGATTCTGGATTCATTATCTTTAGCAAAACTAAAAGAGTTTCTTCCATCCACTTGATACTACAGCTCATGAGGCAAGTGAAAGTTGGTTGGGAACAATGATATCTCACATTTTGAGATTTTAACTAGTCTTCCCTGTGGACACCCAAGTCATTTTCTAATCAACATGTGGTGGTTGACCCATTTCATTTTAATGTTCATACTTCATAGCTATATTTCCCAATTCTATTGCATTTGTGACAATTTCTGCAAGTCTCCATCGCATTTTATTATGATGAGGATAAACCAAAAGGAACGTCTAGCATTTCTTTAACCATGATGGAATGTAAAAAACAGAGTTTCTACAGACGGTATGGTATCAAGGTCTTTGAAAGCAGATGTACGTAGAAAGGTTTTGGTTCCAAATCAATTTCTGAACTGTATCAACTAGAACTGCAGGTAGAGTGTGATGATTTGCCCCCAAGCCTGAAAGTGAGGTTGAATGTAATGATGACATATTCACTCACAGATGGAATTAAAAAATCATGTAATGAGAGGCTAAAAGCATCCAAAGCCTGAAAGTGAGGTCTACTGTAATGGTGACCTATTCAGTCACACAGATGGAATCAAAACATGTTATCAGGCCGAAAGCATCCAAACTTGCAGCCTTTAAAGTAGTGTAAACTGTGTACAGATCCACCAACTTAAATTTGTGGAAGATACCTTGCAATCATAGGGGGGACGACCAGGCATCCCCGGGACGGTCAAGGGATGTCTAGGTGTCCCCAAGACGGTCAGCCGTCCCCCTTTTTCCCGTTGACCGTTTCCTAGTTTCCGGGACGTTTCCTAGGTTTTGGAAAAAAAGAGGGGACGCCAAGGGACCGTCCCCCAGCCATCCCCTATCCCCAGGACGTCCCAGGGACAGGGATGGGCCATTTTAGGCAGGGATGCGTCCTTGGGTTTCCTTGTTGTTTCTCCTTTAATTCCATGTATGACCATAAGTGAAACTCCATATGTACATAAGTGTTGGTACTTTGATGCTCCACAATTATTGCCTCTTTTGATGACATGCATGTCCATATGCCACATTCTTAGGCACTTTTTTTGGATATTTTTTTCTCTTCACAAATTTGTCTTGCACCATCCTTTCCCTCTTGACCTTTTCTACAACTTGTTCCTTCAATTATTGAGTAGATGAAGTGTTAGAGATTCCTTCTCTAATGTTAAGAAAGGTGTTGTATGCTCTGCATAACTAATAATTATTATCGGTGATTAAGTATGGTCATCTTGGAATGGACAATATGCTTAGGATTGTAAGCATAGAAAAAGCACAATTACTCCATGACTGCGAATAAAATAGACACCACAAACTATATGATGTGAGATGATTTGCACTATTATGACATAAGCTTATATAAGCTTCTCAATACAACTAACTACTCATGAAACCTCCAAATCACCTATTTAAGAAAACAATCTTGAACTAATGATATCAAGTTTCCACAATCCATATCATTTGATGTTGTAGCAGTTTCTGGATTAGATTGCGTGAGTTTCTGGATGAAAAAAACTCTCACGCAATCTAATCCAGAAACGGCTACAACATCAAATCTTGAACTAACCTACTAACAATTAAGTACAAATTGCTATTTCGAGTGTCGCTATGGTTGTTGTGCCTACGTCCTCGCCTAGGGCTTCGACTCCTACTGTTGAGGTTAATGGTGTTTGTGTTGGCTCACCTTCTCTTACTAAGGTTGTGGGTGTGGGTTACGCCTCCCCTCTAAGGCCTAATACTATTTTTGGTGGTTGGAGCTTTGCTCATGTGGCTAGCATTGGTGCTATTCATCCATTGAGGGAAAATACTCGACCTCTTCCTTGCACCAAATCATACTCGATGGTGGTTTGTGGCTAGGATGTGGTGAAAAATGAGGACTTCTACCAATGTAAGGGTTTGGTGTGTAGATTATTTAATCTTTGGCCTTCTCTCCCTAATCTTCACAAACGGGTGTTGGATTCTCGGAGGCCTCTTGTAGCAGCTAAGATTGAGCTCTTTCCTTGCGCTTAAGGTTTTTTTTTTGCCTCTTTTGAGGACAAAAATTTGGTGCTGGTTAAGTTGTGGGCTTGGGGGAAACTCTCTCTATTAAGTCTTGGTCAACCTTCTTAAACCCTCTTAGTGAGCCACTAAATGTGCATTTGATGTGGGTTAGACTTCCAAACTTCCCTCTGTAGCTTTGAGAGGTTTCATGTTATGAGGCCATAGGCAACTCTATTGGCCGCTTCTTCAAAGTTGACAATTCCACTTCCTACATGGGGCATTCTACTTTTTCTTTTATTTTGGTGGACATTGACATCTCTAAGGCTCTTCATAGAGATGTGATTTTGATGGTTGGGGATAGGCATCGGACTCAACCTCTCGATTATGAGGGTCTCCCCTTCAAATGTCATCGATGCTTCTCTGTCGGTTGCCTAGCTACGAATTGTTCTCTTTCATGTCATAAGGGCTCTTCTACGTGGTGGTGTGTAATGTCCCCAATTTAGCCCTACACTCTTCAATAACAAATTAGCCTATTTTCGGAGACCTGTAGGCTAATCTGAAGTGCAAATTAGGGGTTCCTATTTTGTAGGAGGTTTCAGATGAGATTTTGAAGGGGTGCATGTAGGAGTTTGATAGTGAGCTTTTTGGAGCTTTCTGGGTTTTTGGAAAGCTTCAGGATGTGGTAACATGCATTTCTATCTAGCATTTTGCATGCAGGAAAGGTTTCTAGGTTTTTTTGGGTTTTCAGAGATCTCCAAAGGGGTTTAACATGCATCTGATTATGTCAACCTTTCCAGACACTTCCTATTTTTAGTAAGTCATGTTAGCTGCTCGATTTGTGCTCAAATTGAGTTTGGTAACACTTACTATTTGTAGCAGTATGCTATTTTTGGCAAGTATTATTTGTGGCAGTGTCATTTTAGCAGCAACTCAACTATTTCAATCCATCATTCTATTTTTGGTAGTAAGGTAGTTCAGCTTTGGGCATTGGCTTCTCCATCCTTCTTGGAGTTAAGTTTTAATAACTTAGTCATTTCTTAGTGTTGCTTTTTGGACCTCGTGCCTAGGTGAATGACTTCAAGTTGTTTTAAAAGAGGGGACTTGTTTTGGACACCTAAAGAGGAGAAATAAATATATTAAAGTTAAAATATTTGCCTAAGTAAAGTAGACGATTAGGAAAGTGAGCAAAAAAAGGTAATTTAAGTTATTATTTCAAATTGGTGTTTGGGCGTCCCTTTTGGAGAAGTTGAAGTGATTCATATTTCTTTCTTGGAGGTTATAGAGTGGTTTGTTTTCCAAGAGAGTCTTATTTATTCAGGCCTTGCTCCTTCATTTGTATCTTTTGGAAATTATTTTAATGAAATGTTTTTGAATTGAATTTAGAGTTCGCTTCAAGGAACGCATACCTTAGCCCAATTCATACTGTCTTCGTACTTGAAAGATAGTACCTAGCTGGTCTTCTGAAGATCGTGCTTCATATAGGAGTGCGGATTGATGCAAATTTCTGATTCATTTAACAGATTGCTGATTTATAATCTGTTATTTCTGCTATTGATGTGTTTGGCTGAAGCACATTTCTGATTGTAGCTTCGCCACTAAATTTTATATGGTTTTGGGTGTTGGTGCTATCTCTTTCACTGTCCTAGGCGCCAACTTTTACCATTTTTCAGATTTGTTTGCTGAGTTTTAGATTTTTAAAGGGAGGTCGACCTCGTTTGGAAGTCGTACCATTAATTTGTTGTTGCATTGGGATTCATGCCACTAAATAGGTACAAAATTGAAGGTGTCTTTTAGCTGCAAGTTGGACACCTAGCTCATAGCTTCCCTCTTCTTTTAGTCTCACGTCAATTGGACTCCATTTGATAGAGTTATGAGCATATTGGTGAAATTCTATACTGCTGGTCTGATTTCCTGTTACATTTATGTTACTTATCAAATCTGATATACTACTGAATGCGCTTAATTTCTTATCATTTTCATTTTATAATAGTTAGGGAATATATCTCTAACAATTTGATGTATTTGGAGACAAACTACTAAGTTGTTGTGCAGTTGTTTATATTTTGTAAAGTTGATTTTAGTAGTACTAAACAGCTGTTTAAAACTGCACTTTAATTTCTTATTTATTCTCCCATTGAAGAATTGGTTGAGATTGTTCTTACTTTCAGCACTTTGTTCTTAATTTTTCCCTCACTGAAAAGTGGTTGTGCGGAATCATGGCTAGCATGCCGCCTAGTTATTTGTTTTACATTTCCACTCCCATTGCATAAGTGGTTGAGTTGTAATCTTCTTTTCTTATATGGTCGGCTAGCCACCTATTGCAAATTGTACTTTCATTCCAGTTTGCTAACGATCCCCTGGCATTGTATGCTCTCACCTCGCCCACATCGAGAACTTGGTGATCAGAAGGTGAAGGGTTACCATGCTTGTTGGTTTATATTTGGAGCTAACACTAACAGTGGTGAAATTGTGCTAGTATTTTAAAAAAAAAACTAAGGGGGATATTTCATGGTGCTACACCCTTAATATTAAACATAGCGTTATGAGTAATTGTCTTGTGGCTACCTTAACTCTTAATTAAGTCATATTATTATTATTATATTGTTATTTAGTTATTTAGGTTGGCCTAAGGCTTAATAGGGTTACCTAGGTTGGCTTGGGTGATATACAAGGCATAAGTAGGATATATATAAGAGGTAGTGTTTTATTTGATCATCAATTTGTGAATTTTGTTCTCATTGGAGATATTTGGAGGTTTGCCCCCTCAAAGTGGCTTGTTATTCTTAATTATTATCAAGTATTTGCAATAAATTTCCTATCATATTCTTCTATTGTGCAAGTTATTTCATTACAAGTGGAAGGATGCTAGCAAAGATCACTCAACAATTCAAGCTTCTAATTCTTCATCAAATGACTCATCTTAGGATGATGATGAGTATTTTTCTTTTGGTGCAACTCTAACGTGTCCTTCAGACTCTATTGGGGATCCTACTGCCCCAACCTCACAGCCCAATCTGTCCTTGGCTTTGGATCAGCTCCAAACTACTTATGAGGTGGATGGTCACCTTTTGCCTCACCATTCTATGGCTCTCTCATTGTGTGCTGATGGACTCTCTGTGGATGAATTCCCCCTTGCTTCCCCTTGTTCTGAAAATTTGGATGCTAATGTCTCTTGCACTGTTGTAAGGAGCAGGAAGAAAGGTCCTCTTATATCATTTCCCTAAACTCATGTTCATGTGTTAGGCAAGGGGCCAACTCGTTCTAGGCATGGTATTGTCTAAATGGGCCCTCGGGGGTCCCAACTTTTTCTTTCATTTGTTGTTTTTATGGCAGCTTGGCTGCAGCTGTTCCTCTTTTGGTTGTGTTGTTTTTCTCTTGTTATTGGCTACCTTGGTCTTGTTTTGCCTTGCCTTATGGTAGTTTTGTAAAGGGTCAGGACCCTAGCTTCCTACTTATTTTAATAAAAAACAATTAATTAATTACAAATAAAGGAATAATAGGAACTTATATTTAACCTATATTCGAACTTCTAACATTACATTACACAAACACTTTGGACCAACAACCTTGACAAAACTCCAATTGCAGAATCACATGTAGGATGACATGATAAGTTTGGTTAAGAAATAGATGTTATGGTTTCTCCAACATGTGTGTGTGTTGGACCCTACGAAAGCTTATGGTTGGAACCATATAAGATATGGATGACACATGTTAGATGTAAAATATTTTGTATTTTTACAAATTGTGTTGTATTGTTGCTGCATTTGTGACATTTATTGGAGAGTGGATATGGGTTTTTGTGTTCCCTAGGGCATCTAGGAGGCGTCATGGCATACCATAGACCTGAGAAGTAGCTCCATGATTGTTACAAGCCATGAGAATGGTTTAGGTGTTATTGTAGCTACTTGGTTTGGTGAATCCTCTTGGATTATGCATCACCATAAAAAACTGGAAACCAAAAGTGAATTGAACATCACATTGAATTAAAATATCAAATCGAAAAGCATACCATTAAAATTGAAATGTTGGAAAAGCAAAACACAAACAAAAGGCAACAAAAATTGGAAACCCATATATTGTTTCTACCAAAATATTCTCTCAAGCAATGAACCCATTCTCCAAGTGAGGAGCTAATTGGAGATGGGAATGTTCATCTGTCTTCGTGGTGGATCCTCCAACTTCCACTTGGACCTTGCTATACTATTGGCTAGATTGAGTATAAAAATCTCCAAAATCTCTATTAAGGTTATCATGCACATTTGTATAACCCATGGGAAAATAGGATGTTAAGTGCAACTAGTAATGCATCCTTTACAATTTAACCCTTGTATCCTTTAAAAAATCAATAAATAAATAACTAATTCAAAAAGTTTATGTTTGTTTTTTTCAAAATTACCCTTATTTTGCCAAAGAAAATTAAAATTTCACTCATTGGAGTATGAAAATTTGACCTCTTAACCGCCTACTTCTAAAACAATTTCCAAATTTCCTATTGCCAATTCTCCTATATATAACACTAAATACAAATGTCATTTGATGCCAAATTTAAAGCATTTAGGTTTCATTGGTCCTTATTTAACCCACATCACAATATATAAATCCATATAATTCCTAATGTGAACTAAATTTTATACACCATTTTGAACAATATATCAAAACCTCTTATAATCATGCCAACTAACCACAAAAAAAATGATATTTCAAATGGCATTCACTGAAGTGGCTCGAATTTCCCAACGTATAATATCTAGTTTTGTTCTAGAATGCATTGAGTGCATTGATTGTGGGCAGTCACACTTAACTAAACAGTGCAGTCAAGCAACACAAGCAAGCAGGCAACTGGTTTTTAATGTTTGTATGCTGAAATAAGTAAAAAGCACAAAAGTTGCATCCAAATGTTGACACTTCCTCTTTCATAACTTTGTATGCTTCACAAATCACTACAATGCTAGCAAATATTCATTAACATGTAGAGACATACCAAAGTTTGTAGAAGCATTTAATAAAGATCACAACAAACATCTCACTGTTCAACGGTCTCATACAATAACAGATACGACATAGTATATTTTAATTACAAAATTTGCGTAGATTGAATACCATATCCACGTGATGATAGCCAAATTTGCATGATTTCTATGCAAAGAAATATGATCCATTAGTTTTGAAATCATTGAGAAAGTGTCTACAAATATGGACACTTGAACTTGGGAAATAAATGGAACTTTGAAACCCATTTATTGAGACTTAAGAAGTATATGAAATAATCAACCAACATATGACAATGAATGCATCTAAACACCTTTAGACTCATGGAACTCAAGTTTGCAAAATCTTTCTACAACTTTGATTAAGATCTACACCATGATTTCTTCACAGCAAAATACATCCTCTTTCCATTTCTACCATGAGCTTGATATCAATGTTTGATTTTGATGCATAGGAAAAGCACAATCACTACATGACAACAACTAAAATGAACACAAACTATATCATGCAGGATGATTTACATTATTATAACATTAGCTTATATAATCTTCTCTTTACAACTACCATGAAAGCTCCCAACCACCTTTATGAAGAAACACACACACACACACACACTTATATTGAGGGAGGGAAGGCTGGAAGGGGCGCTCCCAACCACCTTTATGAAGAAACACACACACACTTATACTGAGAGGGGGTGGGCAAGGGCGAGGAGGAGGGGGGTTGGGGGGAGGGCATGAATCAGTATAAGAACAATTTTTAAAATTTATAACTTTGGCAATCATAAGCAATAATCAAAGCATCCACACAAGTGAGATCTAGCAAATTAGAGCACAAGATGCACACACGATTTTACGTGGAAACCCTTGCGGGAGAAAACCACGACAAAATATTGATTTTATAGAAATCTTCTTACAACTTCGTAGGCACCAACCCACATGAGACACCAATCCCCTCCACTGAGCACCAACTTAAAAAAGAGACACCCATCTCTTTGAGCAAGAGGCTCCAACCTCCGGATCTTGTTGATTAGAAGGCACCAACCTTCGAAATACAAAATAATGATGATGTTGTTGGATCTGCCCCTAGATCCCTTCAAAAATCTGCCTGCTTCTTCACACAAATTTGCCTACTTCTTCACACAAATCTGCCTTAAATCTCTGCTCTTAAACCTTCACCTAGATCTGCAATATGATCTTCAAAAATATACCCACAAATCTGCAATGTAATCTTATCGAATATGCACCAATGTCTTCACATAAATCTGCAATAAGATCTTCACACAATTCTGCACAATATCTGCTCCAAATCTTCACAACATACAATTATGAATCTTGCATGATCTCACCATAGAAACTTCACAAACATATGACTAATTGATCTCCTAAGTTTTGCTCACATAAATCTGCTCTTCTCTATTGTAAGTCTGCTTTGAAATTAGGAATGATATTCAATGAATGGGTGATGAATGAGCCACCAAAATTCCTTTATTTATATCCCTTGAAATGGCACTTCATCCAATTTTAATTTTATTTTTAAACCCTTCAAATTTAGGCTCCTATCTCTAGGGGGTTAGCCCTCATGTAATTATTATATTTTAATTTTAAATGCCACAATGGAGAGGGGGTCAATTACTAATTGGCTTTGCATAATATTTAATAATTTTCTTCTCTTTATTTAAATCTGCTCCTTATTTATAACATCTCTGCTCCTTAAATTTTTGCTTCTAATAAACATCTTAATCACTGTTCTTTGACATCAATGACAACATTTCTCCAACACTTCACTAGAAAACTCTCTCCTAAACTAAACAATTATAAACACAAGAACAAAAGGAACTTATATAGAACTTGTATTTTTACTTCTAACATTACACTACACCAACACTTTGGATCAACATACCTAACTAGGATAAGACAATTTAGGACCACTTTTGGAATGTTGTATGACATGGACTTTGCACATCATGTTAAGGTTGCAACAAGACAAAAGAAGACCACTCCAAGACAACAATTGAAGAGTCTCAATCTGGGCACCATTCTCTTGGTGGATTAAGTGAACCTTGAGAGGTGAAAAGTTACTAGAGGTAGGTGAAGGGTCAAACACGGGGCACCTTGACTCATGGGTTTGGGTTTATGGTTTTAAAAATCATGGCTTTTTTATCTATCATGTCTTTAAATAAGAGGCTAAATGTTATTGAAATTATGTTAGATTTGGAACATAAGAGTGAAGAATGCTAAGATCAACTTTTCCATTATATTGTAATCATGTCATCGATAATTATATTAAGTGGTATTGATTTGATGGAGTTTTTCTGAAAAGGTTTCTATGAGAAGTCTATGTGTAATTTGATTATATGTCCATTGTTGTTGATTTTATTTCTTATTTCAAATTTCAAGTGAACCTTGGGAGGTGAAAAGTAACTAGAGGTAGGTGAAGGGGTCACAAAAACATATGAAGGGTCAAACATAGGTCACCATAGGTAATGTGAACCCGTGGGTTTGGGTTTACGGTTTTAAAAAACATTGGTGGTTTTTTGTATCTATCATGTCTATAAATAAGAGGCTTGAGATAATGGTTTGAAATTTTGTGCTTTTTGAGGAAGTGTTGCTAGAATGTTGTTGAAATTATGTTAATTCTGGAACATAGATTGAAGGATACTAACATCAACTTTCTCATTGTATCGTAATCAAATTTCATTATAATAATATTAAGTGTTATTAATTTGATGGAATTTTTTTGAAAAGTTTTTAATGGAACGTTTTTGTGATTGATTCTATCTCCATTGTTGATTTTCTTTCATATTTCAGATTTTTGGTTTTTTGTTAGTTTTGCAATGGCCATACTTCCAACTAGGAGCAATGGGTAAAACTAAAACTTGCTAACTAAAGAGAAATGTGTATTAATGATACAAAGAAGAAGAAAAGTAGATAGAATACATACTAAAGAGAACATAACACAACATATACATGGAAAAACCCTTTGGGATAAAAAGCACCACTAAAAGGAGGCCCCAAATATATTACTTCAAAATAAAGCTTACAATATGATGAGAGTCTCCACTAATTATGTAGCCTTTGTGTTAACACTTCAAAAATATGTCAATACTTAGCTCCTGTCAAGCACACAGTGATATTGAGAGAGGGGGGGAGAATCAATATCTAACAATCTTGTACTATTCAAAACTTAACCAATCACAATAAGAAAATTCAAGTAAGATCTAAAAATTAGAAACACAATGAGAACACACAATTTACATGGAAACCCTTTCAGGAGAAAACCATGACACAATATTGTTTATATATTATAAATTAATCTTCTTCTTCTTGTAGGCTCCAACCTACTATCAAAGTTTCCAATCTCTATACAAACTGAGGTCCAACTCAGCAAGAGGCTCCAACCTCTACTTGATAGGCTTCAACTTATTAGAAGCTCCAACCTCCACACACAAACTAAGCTCCAACCCAACAAGAGAATCCAACCTCTATTTGATAGGCTTCAACCTTTTCAATTCTTCAATGCTGATCTAATAAACTCCACCATAAACACAAATTTGATCCAATTATAAATCTGCTTCACCCTCAAATCTGATCCATAATCACATAACAATCTTCATTTCAAATCTAATCACACACTTTCCTTCAAGTCTGATCAAAGCCATGCATGAAATTGATTATAATCATGGCATTATCTTTACATAAATTTATGCCTTACAATCTGCTCTTATTTTTCACCTATATTTGTCATATATGTTTGCAATTTTCTTTCACACATAGGCTGCATAGATTCTCTAATATGAATCTGATATACTCTTCATTTCTGCCTTTTTATCTCTTTTAATCTTTTAATCAGAAATAAATAATTGAATTGCTTATTGCATTTGACTCCAATCCTTCATCTTTTTATATCTTCTTCACACCTCTTCAAAGAGAGGCGAATTCATTCATTGGGCACCTTTATTAATTCATGCATTTTCATTTATTTTAAGTGGGATGATTTTGTTTTACATGGGGGCACACTTCTTATGGGGTCAACCCCATTAGTAATTATTAATCTTTATTAAACTTCCTTTAAGGAAGTCGGCCTCATTTAGATGTAGTCGTTGTCTTTAAGAAACTTGGCCTCCTTTAGATGTAGTCATTGTCTTTAAGAAAGTCAAACTCCTTTAGATGTAGTCATTGCCTTCTTTTTGCATTTATTAACTATTGCCTTCAAATTATAATTGTTGCTCTATATCTTTTGCTTATTAATCATTGCAATAAGTTGTTGCTCATTTGTTCCTTAATCTACTACTTATTAATCCTTTAAACTTTCCTATATAGTACTTAGTGCTAGCTTTTCCTCTAATGTAATGAGTCGGCCTTCTTTGTATGATAGAGACTATAATAAGTGCTTTTCATTTTCAGGCAACATTAGACTCAGGTCGGCCAACATATTATTTTAATTTCAAGTCGACCCATAAATAATGTTATTCTAAAGAAACTCTTTCATAGTCAACTTTATGTTTGGGTATTACCTTAGATATTATTGGCTTTGCTCCTTGATCTTTAAATATCCAAGTAAACTAGATCTTGGCCAGCAACTATAATGGTTGCCATCCATTTTCTCAATCTGCTCTTTGCATCTATTAACATTATGTATTAAGTCAGTGTGACATTCATTTCATCTTTAATGAACATACCAACAATCTTAAATGACAATAATGTGACAATCTCGAACAACAAATTCCATCTTGACATCAATGCCACTAAAAACAATCTTACCAATACTTTTTGACATCAATGACAACATTTTCAATAGCTCCAAACTCAAAACTATAAAAATATTGCATTACACTATGTCAAGACTTGTACATATAAAGTTTGACTATCTTGTAAATCATTTGTTGTTTCAACAAAACCGTTGGCTAATTCTAATACTCAACATGACTAGCCAATAATCTTGAAATATACTGTAACTTTCAATGTGTAAGAGTCCACCTTTGAATTATTTGCTTTAGGCACTTTGCTTTGAAAGCATTCAAAGGCACTCTTGTGTGTCATAATGACATGTGTAACCTCATGTTTGACTGATCAACTATTCAAACTAGGTGCTTTAACTTGGAAGTGTAACTCTTCTTCCAAGATTCTCTTATACATAGTTCAAAATAAATAATCCAAGATGTTCTTTCAAGTCTTTGTACATGTTCTCTTGCATTTATCATAATCACTTGGACAAGTTTTAGAATATGCCATACATAGAATCTTAAGGACATGTCATCCATTCAAGTCACCTCATTGAGGAGACCCTAACAGTACAACATATCTAATATTAAATAATTATAATTGTTCCTAGAACTTGCAAGGAGGTACAACACTTGATACTAACAATCTCCCATTTCTTGTATACAATGCAAAAGAATAAATGTGTAAAGAAGACTATTTGTAAAGAGAGAAGATGGTCATAGTCAATCTCCACCAAGTAAACTTGTTTATGCTAGCTACTTTAGTGAGAAAAATAACAATAATCTCTAAGGTGTTGCCCTTTTGGATATGTACCTTTCCATCCACCATCATATCCTAAGTAAAATGAAATTGCACATCAATATGTTTCATTGAGGCATGAAAGATGGGATTTTTGGCTAAATTAATGGTACTCTAATTTTCACCATTCACCGTTGTTATCTTGTCATCAAAACCAATATCCCAACACAACCTCTATAGCCAAATTATTTATTTACAAGAATGTGTGGAAACCATATATTTTGCCTTAATAGTGGAAAGGGAAACACAGTATTTCCTTTTACACATTCAACTAACAACTCTCCAAAACAAAGAGAATATATACACTACTAGACCTTTTGTTGTCCAAGTCATTTGCTCAGTCTACATCCACAAAAACTTATATATCCAATATCTTAATTGTATCACATGTACCTTGATAGAAAATGAGGTCATTTGCAGTTCTTTGCAAATACATGAATACTCTCTTAAACTGAGTTCTATGTTCTTTTCTTAGGTTAGACATAAACTTGCTCAAATATTCCATTGCTTGGGTAATGTCTAGTCTTGTGCAAACTATTGCATACATAAGGCTTCCTACAACATGAGCATATAGAAATTTACACATCCTCAAGGTCCTCATCTATTTTAGGACATTGTTCAATAGGTAATTTCATCTCAATTATAAAAAGAACATTCACTAGATTATTGTAATGCATCTAAAACCTTTATAATATAGCTTCAACTTATTTTCTTTGGTTCATACAAATTTTTTTGTTAACACAATCTATTTTAATCTTCATACGTAGAATGTTTTTTGCAACTTCTAAATCTTTCATATCAAATTTTACAAAAGGTGGGCTTTTAGTTCTATTATTATGTCTTTACTATTCTTGAGTATTAAAATATCATGGACATACAAACAAATGATAACAAAATGATCATCAATTTTCTTATAAGAAACACAATGATCAACTTTACTATGAACAAACCCACCCAATTTTCAGCATATGAGAGTATTTTTTTGGTAAAACATCTGAGGAGATTGTTTTAGACCATTCAGAGCCATTTTTAACCTACAAACCAATATTTTCTTCCGCTCCCGCCCCACCCCCCTCCCCTCCCACCTGCCCCCCCCAAAAAAATTCAGGTTGGGACATAAATATGTTCCTCTAGATTCTCTAATTTAAAGCAATAATAATAAAAAGTGAGAATCTAATTGACTTAAGTTTAACACTATAAGAGAAGTTTCCATCAAAGTTTCTTCCTTCAACTTGGGAATACCTCTTTGCCACTAGTCTTGCCTTGTACTTGTCCAACTTACCATCTACACTATGTTTCTTCGTAAATATCCACTTGCAACCAATGAGTTTTCTCCCTTTAGGTAGATAAATCAAGTCCCAAGTTTTACATTTGGGGAAGGCCACCATTTTCTCTCTCATGGCCTTTCTTCAAGACTTACTCTTTTGAAGATTTTTTTTTTTCACAAAACTAGGTCCATCACTAGTACAAGGCAAAATAAATAAACAATTACAGTTGCATTGGTTATACCTTTCAACCAATCTTTTTTCTTTTATGGATCTACACAAGAGTTGAGTTTTGAAACTCTTCTTCTTTCTCTAAATCAAAATTTTTTGTTCCTCATCTTGATTTTCCTTATGTTGTCCATCATATTCCTCATCATCTTCATGGTAAGATGCATCAACTTCTCTCTTGGTTTGAAAATGCACCTTAGTGATATCTTGTTATTTTGGCTATTCAATGCTAGAAAAACACTATCTTCTTTGAAAGAAAGATTTTGGAATACACCATTTTCAACATTAATGGATTCCAAAGCTTATCTTCTTTAATGTGTTCACCGTATCTAATGAAAACATATTTTTCAACTTTAAAATTGAACTTCAACCATTTTTCCACAAGCACATGAACAAAACCTCACAACCAAAAAAAAAAGATGTGAAAGAGAAGGTTATTTATTTGTTTAAACTTCATGTGGTTTAATGTGTTCACCATATCTAATGAAAACATGTTTTTCAACTTTAAAATTGAACTTGAACTATTTTTCCACAAACACATGAACAAAACCTCACAACCAAAAAAAAGATGTGAAAGAGAAGGTTTTTTATTTGTCTAAACTTCGTGTGGTTTAATGTGTTCACCATATCTAATGAAAACATATTTTTCAACTTTAAATTGAACTTCAACTATTTTTCCACAAGCACGTGAACAAAACCTCACAACCAAAAAAAAAAAGATGTGAAAGAGAAGGTTATTTATTTGTTTAAACTTCATGTGATTTAATGTGTTCACCATATCTAATGAAAATATATTTTTCAACTTTAAAATTGAACTTCAACTATTTTTCCACAAGCACATGAACAAAGCCTCACAACCAAAAACAAATAAGATGTGAAAGAGAAGGTTTTTTATTTGTCTAAACTTCATGTGGTTTAATGTGTTCACCATATCTAATGAAAACATATTTTTCAACTTTAAAATTGAACTTCAACTATTTTTCCACAAGCACATGAACAAAACCTCACAACCAAAAAAAAAATATGTGAAAGAGAAGGCTTTTTATTTGTCTAAACTTCATGTGATTTAATGTGTTCACCATATCTAATGAAAATATATTTTTCAACTTTAAAATTGAACTTCAACTATTTTTCCACAAGCACATGAACAAAGCCTCACAACCAAAAAAAAATAAGATGTGAAAGAGAAGGTTTTTTATTTGTCTAAACTTCATGTGGTGTCTTATTAACAAAAGTAGAAATGGGACCTTTATTAGATACCAAGCAAGAATAATAGTGTGAAACCAATATTAATCATTGAAACTCCTTGCAAAACAATTGACGTTATTATTGCTATAAGTTGATCACTTACAAAATATTGATATAAATAGTAAAATGATATTTAAGAAACATCGATGCAAATAGTGAAACCCTTATGCATTCATTATTAAAAATTAGACCCATAATATGTGGAACAACAAAATGCTAACTTCACAAGTATATTGCTAATGTATTGCATTAAAAAAAAACCACAAATAAGATGATTGTAGTGAGTGAAATCAACAACCAATTTGTACTGTTAAAAACTCATATGTTGATACAAACTATTGTCCTAAATGCTTATCACAATGATAAGGGATTGTAGTGACGTCACTATAGCAGTAATATGGAATAGTAGTGATATAGAATAATACTATAGAGAGACTTTATTAAAATGAAAACTAAAATAAAACTACAATATTTTTTGCACAACTACAATTCTCAATTCTTCGATAAAATTGCCTCAAGGAAAAGGGGCTTTCATCCTTTGCTCTTCCTTGGAAACCCAAATATTTTTTCATTCAAATCTCCACACTCCAAAGATTTTGTCCTTAGGAGAAATAAATGAACACAAGTGTTCAAGTTATAATATAAAAATTTGATTTCATAAATTGCATGATCTCCTTTGAGAAAATGCCTCTCTTTTATAAACTACAATTTGACACAAATTTTGGATTCTCTTTTTCCTTTGAAATTTTGCCTCCAAAACTGCCAACTTAAGAACATTTAATAAAAAATTCATATCACCTTGTTATATCCCATTTAGATGACCCGCTTTTTTTTCTAATAATAATATTTGAATGGCCTTTCTATAATTTTTTAAAATAATATTACTAGGACTAAATTAAATTATTATTGTTAAAATATTTTCCTAAATCTAAACACTTAAAATTGTCCTAACCTGTAAGTGACACTTTTACACTAAATTCTCATAATTCTAATATGACTAAATAATTAATTATTTAATTATTATCACCACTATTGTTAATTAAATTATTTTATATTATTTAATTAATTCATCTTACTATTTATCTTCTTTGACTAATTTAATAAATCCTATTTATTTAATTACGTCCTAATTATCTTTATTCTTCTAAATTAATTAAATAAATTATCATTATTTATTTAATTGTCTACTATCCCTTTCTAAATTAAATAAATACTTTAGTTATTTACTTATTCCATAAATTCCTCAACATTATCCACTCTCCAATAAATAAATAAAATGAAATTTTATTTATTTATTTCTCACTTGCACATTCCATTAAAATAATTAATTCATTTAATTAATTGTTAAATCTCATGCATTTCCACTTCATTCCTGACTGAGAATCACTTTTAGTCCACTGACTAATCAATTTCAATCTACTGAGCAATCAACTCAGTTCACTCCCACATAGTTTGAGTTAATAGATCAATCAATTCCCTTAACTAATTCATGCAATTAGTTAACTAGTTCATGCATACAGTTAACTAGTTCATGCATACAATTAACTGAAACCATGCAACTGGTTGCGGGTAGATAACTAATTAATCAATTCCTTTCATTGATTCTCCACCATTGATCTCTTTGGTTCTTCCTTGAATCTTGACCATCCATCCAAATCAACATTTTCTATAAAATCAACCTTCATTCTCATTTGAAGAGAAACTAAGAAGAATGATGAATCTTTGATATTTTTCTATCAATATATATTTTGAGCTTATTACAATCTGTGCACACTTTGAGAGCAACTAAGGCTTAGCAAGCAAAATAGAGAAGAATAATGGAGATGATTCAATGTTGACATATGAAGGAAGGTATTGCTTTGATTTATTATTGATTTCTTATGTTTGATTTTGCTTCATGGATAGATTAGACTTGGATGGCTTGGATATTATAGTTTAGTGGTTGTTATTTATGATTCATGCTATTTAACTTGAATTTTGGCTATACAAATGGTGAACCCGATGTGAAACACTAAATTTTTCGTGAAAATTAGAATTTTTTGAAGCTACAGGTTTTGCAATGCATCTGTGTGTGCAGAGTGACACATTGGTTGAGTTTTGCATTGCATCTATTTGAAGCATCGTGTCTGTAGCATTTTCGTGACACATTTGTATTTCTACAACACATGTGTGTAGTTTTCTATGACACATTTGTTGAGTTTAGCTATGCAATTGACTAAGATTAATATATTTTGATTTTTTGTTAACAATTATTGTTTTTGGTTGCTACTGAGAATTAGAAATTAATTTTCTAACACCCTAACATTGCATTTATCATTTATGGGTTGTTTTTGTTGTGCATTTTTGGCAATTTTGGTGTTTACAAGTTTTGTGATGCAATTGTATTTCTGCATCAAGCAACTATTTCTTGTGACACATCTATCCTATTTTGCACCGCAATCGTTTGTTGTAACACATCTGCCTGTTTCTACACATAGTAATTATTTTTGTGATGCATATGTCAAAAACAGTGACACATTTGTCTGAAAGGTATAAATTTTCAAATTCTATTTTTGATTACAATCTGAATCAGATAGATTAGGTTTTTTGGTTTCTAATATCTATTGGTATATTTGTGGAAATTGTTTGGAAAATATTTTACTTTGAAAGTACTAATCCTTTTTATTGTAGCTCGCTTGACAAGGACACTATTGAAATTACTAATTAGTTGGATGCAAGTTCACTTGCCAAAGACTAAAAATTGAAACTTTGTCTTTATTTTCTAGAGTAAATAGATTTTATTTGGGCTTAAAAAGAATGATTGTTTTTCTTGTTTGGTAGGCTAGTGAGACGTATTCTTTCCCTCGTGCCTTGTGCGACCTTGGGAATAAAAAATGTCATTAGTTTGCAATTTGTTGTTTACCTGAGGAGTGGTGTTTATGTGTATGCTCTCCCTCACGACATCTATGAACGATCTTAGGGATCAAAAATAACACCATAACCATTTATTTAAAGTAGAGAGACTTTCGTGAGGGCCTTATCACCCTAGGCTCCGATCTCAAGCACATTCCTTGGCAAACTATATAAAGGGGGGAGAGCGAAATTTTTACCTCAAGGAAAGCTAGTGTTGTTCAAGCCAAGCCTTGTGACCCTTAGTTTTTTGAGACATGTATAGGTGGGGAGAGCAAAGGAGACCCCTCTAATCTTAGGCACTATCAGATGATTTTTTGTTCATAGTAGACCCCCACTAAAAACCTTGGTAATTAGAAGCCTAAGAGCCATTTAATCATAGCTTGTTTGTAGTGTAGTGTACAATATCATGTGCAAAGCTACTCACCATGCACTCCCTTCAGTAGAGATAGAAATCTTTGGGTTGGCTATTTATAGCCTCTCAGGGAGAGAAAAAAAGGTGAGCCTATTGTTATATTGGGCTTGTGCCATTGGACGTCTAGCTATCTGCTTTCATAAGAAAGGTGTTTCTATCCAATCTTATAGAGTATTTATCAATTAATTGTGAGGTGGGCCTACATCAAGTCTATACACCCTTCTGATTAATTAAGTTATGCTTGTATTCAAATTCTTTTGAGTCTATACTCTACTAGTGATGCCATTGTCCTTTGGGCCTTAAGCCTTGTTTACCAAGAGTCGGGAGTCAAACAACTATTTCTATCTTTTGTGTGTTTTTTGTCCAAATTGAAAAAATCAAACACGAAAAGTCACTTAGAACACCCGATTTTAGGAAAAAAGTTGGTCATCATCTATTAACTCGTGCATCGCATCTATATTCTGCAACACATTTGCAAAATCAGAGTGACACATCTGCTATTTTTTTTGCCACGTCTACTTTTTTGTATTGCAACAGTGTTACGCATTGCAATTGTAAACGTTCTATAATGTAACTATGTTCAAAAAACCTAGAAAAATTAGAGCACCACAACTATCAAGCTTTGTACTACATCTTACTATCACACAATTGTCTTATTCTATCACACATCTGTGACTATTCTGACACAATTGTTGTTTCTTGTACTGCATTTGTGGCTTTCTGTATCACATCTTTTAATTCCCTAACGCATTTTTTTATACAAAGAAATTGCAATTTATCTTTGAAGGTACAAGCCTTAGAACTGATTAATATAGTAACCTAAAAAAAGCCAGAGTCTTGTCCAATTTTAGTATTGCATTTTCACCATTTTCCCCCTTTGCCTAGCTTAAATTGCATCCTTTAGATCAAATTCATTATCCACTATCATAGACATTCTCTTTGCATTTTGAAACTAGGAAACAAACCATTTTTTTTACCAGATCATAGTTATCTTTTGAACGTCTTAACCTCACATTCTCACATTATCTCATCAACAAGTAGGACCTATAACTCACAAGTCTAGTTAAGGTTGGAATTTTATCAAACCATCATCTTAGTCAATTATCCCTTTTGAGGTTCAAATATTTCATTTGATCACCTTGGTTTATCTTAATTTGTCTCGTATCCTTTCAAAATCAAAGTCAGAAAGTCCAAAATCATATCATTTGCAAACATCTTTTAAAAATAAAAAAATCCCAGAAATATAACTTAATTTCATACTCATCTTGCATCCATCCAAAAATCCAAAAATCCAAAAAAAACATTTAAAATCCAAAAATCACAAAATTCCTAAAAATTCTTATATGGTTGAAATGAGATCGCAGAGAAAAAGAAAAGAAATGGATTCCAAAATTGACCATAGTTTTAATCCCACTAGTGTTATGCACGTTGAGTCCATATCAAATGAACAACCAAAGGTACAACCTAAATTTGGTCAATCTTTCAATAAAGAGTTTAACTTAAACAATGCAGAACAAAATCTAACTCAAGAGGAAACCGGCGATGCTTCATAAGATCCCCCCATATTGAGAATATTGGAAGAACTTATATCCACTAATCCTAACAGATACTTTTTGTTACTTGCACAAAACAGAGCTAGACTTCCTTCAGATTTTGACATTTCCACTATAATAGGACCAATATCGAATGGTGTATCTCAAGAACAAGGTGCCATTAACGTGACATATCCATCACATAACCCCACATCACAACAATTGGATACAACTATACCACTTGGAAGGACTTTCCATAATACAACAATAAACATTCCTCCTACCCCGACATTTGGCACAACATTCACGACACAACAACCAAACAATACAATACTTGTGAATCATAACATCATAAATCAAAATCCACCTAACAAAACTCGAAGGAGAAACCCTTTGTTTTTAGGGCCACAGGTAAACACGACCCAAACTTCACAAAACACGAACAAACTTCCAACACAGACTCGATCATTTTTTGGACTAAATCAAAATTTGAACCAACAACCGCCACAACAACAACCTAATCTAAATTCAACATCCACATCTTATTTTCACCAAACAACTCCACCAATGCCACAACAAAATTGGAATACTCTCAATCGAAACATCCACACTTCTACTTCAACTGTGAGTTATCAAAATGAAAACCCGTTCACAATCCCTCCACAAAACCAAATGAATACACCTCCTACGACACCATCGTTGATGAAGATACTGACTCAACAACTACATAGCATGTAACAAAAAAATCATATATGCAGGTCACGGGAATTAAAAATGGTTACTCTATCAAGGACTTAAGTCCTTATCCTTTTGATCAGAGTATATACATGCCACCCTTTCCTACAAACTTGAACGTATCAAAATTCGACAAGTATGAAGTGAAAGGAGATCCTCTAGAGCATGTGAGGAAATTTTATACATCTTGCTTAGATGTGTCATATGATCACATGTACTTAATGCGCCTATTCCCATGAAGTCTCAAGCACTAGAATGGTTTGCTCACTTGTCTCCTAGTATAAGGACCTAGAGTGAATTGGCTGATAAATTTGTAGCACACTTCTCCTACAACATCGAAAATGACATAAACATAATAAACTTATGTAAAAATAAATAAAAGGAAGGAGAGACATTCACTTCATTTTTACTAAGATGGAGAAGCCTCGCTAGCAAATGTCCTTGTCATTTACTAGAGAAGCAATTGGTGTAAATCTTCATGGAAAACCTCAATTCAAAAGTAATGTTTCATCTCCAAATTCATTGTTCAAACATATTTGAGGAGGTTATTGAGAAAGGTCTCTCTATTGAGAAAGCCCTCATTGGAAAGGGGCTAGTGAATTTTCTTAAGGAGAATAACTATCACCCGATCACTTCAAATGATGGTCATGAAACAAGAATGTGACGAGTGATGGTGTGGTGGATGCTAAAGTGGTGAATAAAGCTCACCCTGCCATTAATCTTAAAGGACCTTCAACATCAAACACCAGTAGTCCACCACAAAAGCATGAGCAAACAAAATTTGCATGGTTTAAAACATTGCACAACGAGGTCCTCAAAGGACTAATACAACTCCATGATGAAAATACACACCCTTAGGGGAATCCATTGAATTAGTTTTAAAGAAACTGCAGCAATCTAATGACGTTCAACTCCCAAAGATAAGACATTATGAACCAGGACCCTTCAAAACATCTTGGTGGAATGATAACTTCTGTGAGTATCACAAGATGAAATGGGCATAAAACATCCTCATTCTTTAAACTTAAAAATATTATCCAAGATCATATAGAGCAAGGAGACATACAAATTGATAATGAACAAGGATATTCCAATACCGACCATACAATCTTCAAAGATCCCTTACAAAATCATGGATTGGGAAAAGCCTCCAATTCTAGAATGAACACCAAGGACCAAGCCAACTACACTCATGTTTCTTACGAATACATGGCTAACAACATCCAACCGACTGATAATAATGTATCCACCATAACTATTAAGAACAAAAATATTGAGTGTGTGGTTACCACTTGTCAATCGAAAGTGACTACGAGGGGCCACTTCTAAATCACAACCAACACATGAGTATAACATATTGGATCATCTAGGGAAACCCTACTTAGATATCAATTTTGGAACCACTACACATATCCCTGGAGCATAAGGTTATCCTAGACAAAGATTTAAGATTCTTCAGTTCCCATGGACCTAATGTTAACCAACTTCAAGCCATGGTATGGTTTCTAGCTACCACGCACCACGTCACTTTCACATAACATGATTTTACTGTTGGAACATGTTTTTCATTGTGCCAAAAGATTGACCTGTTAACACCTGATACAAACACCAAAGATAAACGGATCCATGAGAGGCGGTTAGTCCACGTCCTGAATCTGAAGGGAGACGTTGCCGATTAGTCCAACAATTACTTCATAGAATCCCAATCATAATGAACCCCTACATCTTTAGGTATATATCAATAAACACAAAATCAAATGAGTTCTAATAGATGGTGGAGCATGCTTAAACATTTGTACTCTAAAATTGGTCATTACTATGGGATTCTCCAAAGCATGTATATGTGTATCAAAAAGAATCGTAATAAGAGCATATGGCGATGCAGAGTGTTCTTCAAAGGGGGTTATTGTCCTTCCCATTAGAGTTGGTTTGAATGTCCACGATACAATGTTCCAAGTTTTGGGCTTGGACCTTCCTTACAACTTTCTCCTAGGACACCCATGGATTTATGCTATGAAGCTCATTCCTTCCACCTACCATCAATACTTGAAATTCCCTTATTACGAAACTAAGATTACCATATCAAGTGATCCTGATCCTTTCTAGTATTGAAACAATCTGAAAGGGACACCTGAGCATCAAGTAACTATTAATAGAGAAGCCTCACCATCAATCTCATCCCATTACATCGACCCCACATCATTATCCAACTCTTCATATCCAACCATGTCATTCCCTAATGTTGGCATTCAGTTTTGTTGGTTGGCATTAGATTGCCATTGATGTCAAATCATGGTATAGAAGCCATTGTATGCAGCTACAGATTCACAAGCATCAACTACAGGAAGTTCACAACGACAAGAAATTCAGGCTACAAGAACCTCATAGTTTGTGGCTATAGAAGTGTGCAATTCATGTGACAGGAACTTCATAGTGACAAAAACTTAACAGTATATGCGAAAGCCAAAAGTGGTCAATATCTAAATATGAAAAAAGACACATTTACAATTTGGACCGATTAGAGAATAATGATTTGGAAAATACGTGGCAAAGCATATGTGGAAGAATGACGGTTTTATGAAAGAATGACAAATATGTGAAGGTTTGTCGATTACCTTTGTTTTCTTTGCTAGGGTTCTTGTATGCACAGGATTTTTTTGTGCACAGCTACAGGAGATTAGATTTACCTCTTTCAGTGCTCAGATGTTATGACAACAAAAGGATAATGTGCAGGTTTAACCCTAAGTCGAATGTTTTTGTTTGTCATTTTCTGCAACACAAGGTATGGCAATTTTACCCTAAATCGACACATCATGTTTTTCCTTCTCTTCCTTTCAACCAGGCGGTTGTCTAATTAGATTTACATCTATTAAGGATGGCAAACAATCAGATTTTATACACTTTTTGTCTTGTTGCCTTGGCGGCCATTATGGTTCAAATGAAATCAGATTTTATTCATTCTTTGCTTAGTGATGAAGTGTTTTTTTGTAGCAGCGCTGCATATTCAAATATTTTTGGTTTCTGGGGATGCCCTAGATAAGCTTTATTATTTATTACATATCAGAATCAGATTTGCAAGCTGCAGTTGACCTAGGGAAAATCGATGCAAAATAAATATCATATTTGGTTGTTTAAAATACGAAAGAGATAGTTTTTAAATTAATGGTGACCTATTCAAATATGTGTAGCAGCATCAAATCATTTAGCTGCTAGATAAGAGCATTAAAAACTTGTATATGGAAGAACAAAAAAAGGATAAGATTTAGGTTTTGTTTAATATTCTACAATAATATAAAATAGCAGACTAATGAAGAATATTAGGGCAGAATCAGAAGTTGTGATGACTGAGATAAGATGTCTCTAATTAAAAGGCATACTACTACAGGAAGATATCAGATATTTGCAGTAGCATCGATTTTCCTTTTGCTACATCAGCAATATATATCAAAGGTTGTTATTCATTTTTGAGCTGTGAACATAATGTTGTAATCTAAGAAGAGAGTAAGAGGATACGAGTGTGGAGAAGAGAAGAGTTAACTCTGTGAAAAACAAAGTATGCATATTCTAAGCATTAAATGTTTCTATTTTCTGTAGAAGAATGTGAAGGCATATGTTAATTTTGTAGACTTATTGTGTGAGTGCAGATCATAGAGTCTTGTAGAGTTAATGCAAGAATACTTGCAGAGTGAGTTGATGATTAAAGGCTAAAAGTTGTTTACAACAACAACAACAAAGACATTCAAATGCAAAAAATTGTTTGAGTTACAAAACTTAATTTGTAACATGATACTAAAATTGTAATCAGAAATCCTTCTTTATGTGATCATCTGAGTGGGTGCTCAGATTAGGGGTAGAAGCTCTTTGAGTTGGTGCTCATAAACTAGGAATTTCCTTTGGGTTGGTGCCCATAAATTATAAACAGAGTTCATTTGCATTGTGACGCTGGATTGGAGCAGTAGCCTCCAACAACTATTCTCACCGAGGTTTTTTCCCATCTCGGGTTTTTCCTCATACATATTGTGTTGTGGGATGCATTTTGTATCTTTGGTTTAGATACCTTTGGTTTGCTTTTGGTTTATGCTTTTAGATTTCATTGCCATATTTCTTAGTAGTTAAAAATTGTAGTCCACTGATTCACCCCCCCTCTCAGTGGTCTTTGTGTTCCTTCAATTGGTATCAGAGCCTTAGGTTCCTGTTAGAAAGTTTTCTCCAGCGATGGATAGATTATGATTTTTAAACACAATGTCTAAGCATGAATTCTCTTATGTGAAAATACCTATGTTTGATGGCACTAACTACGCCTTCTGGAGTAGAAGAATGAAAACCTACGTGTCCTCCTTAGGTTGCGATGCATGGTTGAGTGTCAAAAATGGTTATATTGTTCCCCAAACTCCTCCCACTAACCCTGATACTAAAAAGGAATATGAGAACAATGCCAAGGCCAACCATGCTATGTTGGTGTAATTAATTATTTAATTACACTTTATTAAGTTAACTTAGGTAATAATTAGTTTACTTAATTAATAAGTAAGTTTTATTTAGTTGAGCTAATTTTAGTTCAAAATTAGGTTTTACCTTTAGGATTATGCATACATTGTTTTTATAAAATAATTCATCTCTTGTAATTTCTTAATTCTTGAATATTATTCACTTGCACATCTTCATGCAAATTGCTCTTGCTTTTTTCTTTTTTTTCTCTTGTGGAAGGTATTTTCTGGTTTGCATGTCTGATCTTGGTTTCTAACATGGTATCAGAGCTTTGATTTGCAGCCCCTTCTCAGTTTTTGGAAAAAATCATTGCAGAGCATGTTCAAGGTTCCTCGAGGGTTTCATGCCTTGAGCTTATTTTTGGAGCATTTTTTGGTTCAGATTAGGCATCCCCATTGGATTCAGAATGCTGAAAAATTTGCAGCATGTTTTTTCAGGTCTTAGGTAGCTAACTCAGTCTTTGCATGTCATTTTTTTGGTTGCTCGGGTCATTTTTTATTGCTAAAGGCGTCTGTTTTACACTAGATCTACATTTTTTGTATATTTTAAAGAAAATATGTCATATGGGTTTTGTTTGCGGCATCAAAAAACCATCTGGGTATCTGTTATTTTTTGCATAAACGACATCAAAAAGCTACTATAGACCCCCCTCTCCATCAATGTTTTGGAAATTGTAGTTCAACTTCCAAAGGGTGTAACTCGGGCTCCCAACCTCCAATTTGTGAGCTTATTTTTTTATTTTGGCTAATTTTTCATGCTCTACATGCTGGTGTAGATGGTTTCTGATTTCAATGTACGGATTTTTCAAAAAGCTCAAATTCTCACATGTGACTTTGCGTAGTTCTCGTTTTGGTACTTTCAAAAGTTCATAACTTTTGCATACGACCTCGGATTGAGGCAATTATTTTTTTGAAAGTGCATGTTTTTTCATGTACTTCCCAGTGGTACTAATAATTTCATTTGAGTTTGTACCAAAATTGTAATTTTAGTATATGTTCATTTTGTGAGGATTTGTAAAAGCATTGAAGTCAAGTCCACTCAGTGTTCTCTTTCTAGTGGCCATTGTAACCACATTACTTATAAAGTGCCAAATCATTTTGCTTGGGGGGGATTCTTGATTGAATAATTCATCAAAAAGTTGATTCCATCCTCTACACATATTTGAGGTTATCATGGAGGCAGATGTGAACATTGATCTGTGCATGCTTCTTGCATAATAATTTGATTAGAGTGTAGTTGCATGGCATGCACTTTGATCTCCTCTTCATATTGATGACAACTTGCATGAGTTGTATTTGAATTTTGTAGTTTTTTTTTGCCACATCTTGCTCATAGCTTGACACATTTTGGTTCGCATCGGTTCACATCTCAGATTGAGAACCTATGGTTAATGATCCTGAATCGCATCAGATTCACATCGGGTCACATCTCAGTTTGAGGGCCATTCATTTTATGGTTAATTTTCTATAATCTGTATGGTACTTGCTCCTATGGATCAGTTTTAGTCACAGTTTGGCATCGGCATTGAGATACACATAGCTTCTGAATTATTTCATCATATCATTCCCTCTTATGGGGGGCAGCATTTATTCGTCTACTGTTGCTTCATAGATTCCAAGGTTGTTCCAGTTTGTGAGTTTTACAGTGTTCCTTAGCATCGGGTATGTTGTTGCTTTATCATGATTCTGCTTGAGTCCTTCAGTGACTCTCATATGGTTTCTTGTAAACAAAAGTATATTTCCTTGCTTATTAGATTCAAGATTTCAGTGTTACGCCACCAGTGTTCTTCCAATTCTTCTTTGCAACAGGTCATCTCATTGAGGGGGGTTTTGTCCCATTGGGTTTTATCCTTTTTCCCATTCATTGCATTTGTACATGGGTACCTAACATGGCCTTGTAACCGGGACCCATTCATGCTTTCATGCATTCATCCTAGCATTAGGTGCATGCTTTTTAGTCTCCCTAAGTTGCACTTAAGGGGGGTGTTGGTGTAATTAATTATTTAATTACACTTTATTAAACTAACTTAGGTAATAATTAGTTTACTTAATTAATAAGTAAGTTTTATTTAGCTCAAAATTAGGTTTCACCTTTAGGGTTATGCATACATTGCTTTTATAAAAAAAATCATCTCTTGTAATTTCTTAATTGCTGAATATTTTTCATTTGCACATCTTCATGCAAATTGCTATTGCTTTTTCTTTTTTTCTCTTGTGGAAACTATTTTATGGTTTGCATGTCTGATCTTGGTTTCTAACATGCTATTCTTAGTGGATTGTCTAATACTAAGTTTGTCAAAGTTATGCACTGCAAATCTGCAAAACAAACTTGGGATAAGCTACAAAAGATTTATGAAGGTGATGAGAGTGTGAAGGAAGCCAAGCTACAAAAAATCAGAGCTCTTTTTGAAGGATTGAAGATGAAGGAAGATGAGAAGATTGATGCTTACTTGCTAAAATTTGATGAGATTGTTAATGGTATAAGAGGACTTGGAGAAGAAATTGAGGATAATATAGTTGTTAAGAAAGTTCTAACGTCATTAACAACAAGATATGACAATAAAGTTTACGCCATAGAAGAAGCTAGAGACTTGAAGACTTTCTCCATGGATGAATTATTTGGTTCATTATCAGCCTATGAAATGAGGACTGTGAGTGTTGAAACTTCTAAGAGAGAAGATACCTTCAACTTAGTGAAGAAAGGAAAAGAGCCAGCAACAAATGTTGATCAATAAGAACTTGACAAAACTGAAGCAAATTATGTCAAAAAATTAAAGAAAGGATTGGGAAAGTATAAAGACAAGTTGCCCTTCAAGTGTTTTAATTGTGGCAAGATTGGACATTTTGTTGCTAAGTGTCCTTATGAGAAGAAGGAAGAAAACACTGAAGAAACTAATAAGTTCATACCTAAGAAGTTCTATAAAGCCAAGAAGAAAAACTTTAAGAAGAGAAGTCTTCTCATTGTTGAAAGTGAAACATCAAATGATGAAAGTGATTTAGCTAAAGATACTAGTGAAGATGAGAAAGAGATAAATCTCTTCATGGCTCGACAAGTTCTAAATGACAAGAAGATTGAAAATAATGCACAATCTGAAAATTCAAAAATAGTTGATAGTGATGAGGAAGATGAAGATGACGTTGAGGTTAGTCTTGAAGGAGAGTTGATTTGTGCTCTTAGTGAGTTAAACAAGTTGAAGAAAGAGCATACCAAATTCAAGAACAGTGCATTAAAAGAACAAGACCACTTAAAAAAGAGTATTGTCACTCTAAAGACACAGTTGGAAGAAGCTTAAAGAATGGGTGAAGTTTTGAAGTTAGAAGTTGAGGCAAAGCAAAAAGAATGTCAAAGGTTGGAACAAGAGGTAGTAACTCTGAGGAAAAGAGTTAGAAACTTGTCAAGAATATCTGAAGTTGAGAATAAAAAATAAGAGCAACACTAATGCACTAAATGATATATTTGATAAGCAGAAAAAGAACAAAGATTATAGTGGTGTTGGCTATGAACATGGTGAGAGCTCCAATATGGGTGAAAAACCCAAGAAGAAGATTGTTTTCACTGCTACAACAAATGAAAATGTTGTTGCCCCAAGTGAAAATGTTGTTGTCCCAAGAGATAGTGTTGCTGCCCCAAGGATGAGAAGATCTACTGCTGCACTAGAAACAACTAGAAGTGTTTCTCGGTATAATAAATGGTATGCCCCTAAATTTTATGGTTATTGTTTTAGATGCAATGCATATGGTCATAAGTTCATTCATTGCAAAATGGTGAGAATAGCAGCTCCAAGTTTCATGAGCAGAAATTCATTTGCACCCTTGAGAGATCTGGATATAGAGTTTTTTACCATTGCAATAATTTGGGACATAGAAGTGCAGATTGTGGAAGTTTAAATCAGACCATTAAAAGCTTTAACTTTCCTATGTTTAATGAGAATATAGAATGCTACTATTGTCATAACTATGGACACACTGCAAATTTTTGTAGAGAAAGATCTACTAAACATGAAAAGATTGTAGTTGTTGCCCCCAAGAACAAAAATGAACACACAGTAGCAGCAAAGAAGAATGAAACCAAGCAAGAATGGAAAGAGGTGAGTAAAGACAACGTTCAATCAAGCATGATAGCACAAATGACATTACACACAAAGAATAAAAATATATGGGTGATAGATAGTGGTTGCTCCAACCACATGACTGGCAATAGGAACAGATTCAAATAGTTGGAAGATTGGAATGGTGGTTTAGTTAAGCTTGGGAATAACTCCCCAATCAAGATAAAAGGTAAAAGAACTCTAAGCATTGATGGGAAACTGCTTATTAAGGATGTATACTATGTTGAAGGGCTGAAACACAACTTACTCAGTGTAATTCAAATGTGTCACAACGGTTATAAGTTCTCATTTGATTCCAAAGGATATGAAATCAAAAAAGAGAATAATGGAAGATTAGTTGTTGAAGGTAAAAGAACGGATGGAAATTTCTACAACTTGAGAGAATGTCATGAAGCTCAATGCATGATTGGACAAATGGATGAGAGTTGGTTATTGCACAGGAGGCTAGGACACATCAATTTTGACAATCTTGTCAAAGTAAGCTCAAAAGGTTATATGAGACATATGCCAAAGATAACTAAACCAACAAATATTTTTTGTGATGAATGTCAAAAAGGGAAGAAAACCAAAGTGAGTTTCAAAAAAAAAGAATACTCAACCACAAGGCCACTTGAGTTAGTACATACAGATTTATGTGGTCCTTCAAGGACAAGATCTTTAAATGGTGACAAATATTTTATGTTGTTGATTGATGACTACTCAAGAATGACTTGCGTAGCTTTCCTATAGGATAAGTCACAAGCATTTGAAAGATTCAAGGTATTCAAAAAAATGGTTGAGAAAAAAAGTGGTTTCAATTTGAAATGTTAAAGATCAGACTGTGGTGGTGAATTTACATCAAATCAGTTTTAAAACTATTGTGAACAACATCGGATTAGAAGACAATATTTCGCTGCTCGAACACCTCAACAAAATGGAATTTTTGAGAGGAAGAATAGGAGTGTGAAATAAATGACAAGAACTATGCTTAATGAGTCAAACCTTCTAGATGTTTATTGGAAAGAGGTTCATACAACAGTATACACACTAAATAGGGCCCAGCTAAGAGTGCACATCAAAAGGACACCTTATGAGCTATGGTATGGTAAGAAACCTTCTCTCAAATACTTCAAATTTTTTGGTAGTAAGTGTTTCATTAAGAAATATGATGATGGGATTGGTAGCTTTGATGCAATATGTGATAATGAAATATTCCTAGGATACTCAACTCATAGTAAAGCATATAAGTGTTTCAAAAAATGCCTCAAGAGAGTAGTTGAGTGTGTACATGTGAGAATAAATGAAAATTTGCAACAGTCAAGGCTAAAATCAGAAAATCGGATTGAAGAACATCATGATGAAGGTGGAGACCAATTAGAAAATGAAGAAGATATAGTTGTAAGAACTCCAAATAAACCCCCAAGTAAGTATGTTTAGAAGTACCACCTTGAAAATCGGATTATAGGAAGCAAAGATCTTGGTGTACAAACTAGAAGAAGACATGTTGGAAATGATGATCAAGTCAACTTGTGTCTTCTAACTAAAATAGAACCAAAGAGTTACAATGAGGCCAACAAGAGTGAAGATTGGATAAATTCTATGAAAGAGGAGCTACAACAGATTGAAAGAAACAAAACATGGGATTTAGTTCCAAGGCCAGCTGATAAGAACATTATTGGCACAAAATGGTTCTATAGAAACAAAGGAAATGAAGAAGGTAAAGTGATCAGAAATAAAGATAGATTAGTATGCAAGGGATACTCACAAGTTGAGGGCATAGATTTTGAGGAAATATTTTCTCATGTTGCAAGACTAGAGGCTATTAGAATTATTCTCATCATATAAGAACTACAAATAATTTCAAATGGATGTTAAGTTTGCATTCTTAAATGGTAACCTTGAGGAAGAAATTTACATGGAACAACCTGAAGGGTTTGAGTCACTTGAACAAGGAGATTATGTATGTAGATTCATAAGAGCATTAAATGGGTTAAAACAAGCACCTAGAGCATGGTACTCTAGACTGGACAACTATTTGCATCAGCAAGGCTTCAAGAAAGGATGTGTTGACAACAATCTATACACCAAAGTGGAAGGTAACCATATGATTATTGTTGATGTTTATGTAAATGATATCATCTTTACTAGAAGTCATGATAATTTGTGCAAGAAGTTTGTTGATCAAATGCAACAAGAATTTGAAATATTGATGATAGGTGAGTTGTCCTACTTTCTTGGTTTGCAAATTTCACAATTAGACAAAGGCATCTTTATTTTCCAAACCAAGTATGCTAAAAACATGTTGAAAAGGTTTCAAATGGATGATTGTAAGCATGTTAGTACACCTATGGTGAGTAGATGCAAGTTGTCCAAGAAAGATGATTCACTTGATATTGATCAAAACATGTTTAGATCCATGATTGGAAGTTTATTGTACCTTACCACCTCTAGACCAGATATTGTACAAGTTGTATGTATGGTAGCTAGATTTCAGTCTTCTCCAAAACAATCTCATTTGAATGTTGTAAGAAGAATTTTTCATATATTTGCAAGGTAGTTCGACCTATGGTTTATGGTATGCTAAACATGATGACTTCACATTGCAAGCTTACACAAATGCAGATTGGGTTGGGTGCATAGATGACAAGAAGAGCACGAGTGGGGGTTCTTTCTTCCTTGGTGGTAGATTTGTCTCTTGGCATAGTAAAAATCAAGAATCTATTTCGCTATCTATAACTGAAGCAAAATACATAGTTGTTGCTCTCAAGTTCTCTAGATGAAACAAACACTAAAAGATATTCAAGTAAATACTCATAACCTATTTCCATTACATGTGATAATTCTAGTGCAATCAATATCTCTAAGAATTTGGTCATGTACTCAAGAACCAAGCACATAGCTATTAAGTATTATTTCTTGAGAGACAAAGTGAGTGAAAAAGAAGTTCAACTTGAATATGTGAATACTAGTGAGAAAATAGTTTATATCCTTACCAAACCATTTCCCAAAGAGACATTTGAGTATTTGAGAATGAGATTGGGAGTTTTATCTCCCTCTTCTAACACTTAATTGGATAAGGAAGAATATGATTCAGGGGGAGTTGATTATACTTCATCTTACATCCTGAATTTGTTCTACTCCAAGGGGGTAGACATGTCGAGTTTGAAGTTCCAAGAGAGATGGTTCTTCAAGGAGAAATGGTTGTTTCTCATGTCATACACTTGTTGTTTCTAATATTTTTTTGATTTATACATGATAATTGTTTCTCCTTCAATTTTATTGTTTTCCTTCGCACCGTAACTGTATTTCTATTTGCTTCTTATGTTCATGGCAGGGGGAGATAATTTGCAATGTCTATTCAATTTTTATGTTGCTACACGTGCACAGTAATGAAAACATGGTGGTATTCGATCTGAACGTGTTCCATGCCACCCTTCTCCATTGTTGTCAAAGGGGGAGAAATTATTTGTTGAGGGGGAGCATATCAACTAGATGCATAGTAATCGATTGGTTGACATCAATGCCAAAGGGGGAGATTGTTGGCATTGAGTTTTATTGGTTGGCATTACATTTCCATTGATGTCAACTCATGGTATAAAAGTCATTGTATGCACCTACATATTCATAAGCATCAGCTATAGGAAGTTCACAATGACAGGAAATTCGGGCTACAGGAACCTCACAGTTTGCAGCTATAGAAGTGTGCAGTTCATGTGATAGGACCTTCATAGTGACAAAAACTTAACAACATATGTGAAAGTCAAAAGTGGTCAATATTTAAATATGAAAAAAAACACCTTTACAATTTTGACTGATTAGAGAATAATGATTTGGAAAATACGTGGCAAAGCATATGTGGAAGAATGATGGCTTTATGAAAGAATGATGACTATGTGAAGGTTTGGCCAATTACCTTTGTTTTCTCTACTAGGGTTCTTGTACGCATAGTATTTTTTTGTGCGCGGCTACAGGAGATTAGATTTACCTCTGTCATTACTCAGATGTTATGACAACAAAAGGATAACATGCAAGTTTAACCCTAAGTCGAAGGTTTTTGGTTGTCATTTTCTGCAACACAAGGTATGGCAGTTTTACCCTAAATCGACACATCATGTTTTGTCTTCTCTTGCTTTCAGCCAGGCAGTTGTCTATATTAGATTTCCATCTATTAAGGATGGCAAACAATTAGATTTTATACACTTTTTTTCTTGTTGCCTTGGCAGCCATTATGGTTTGAATGAAATCAGATTTTATTCATTCTTTTCTTAGTGATGAAGTTTCCTTCTGTAGCAGCGCTGCATATTCAAATCTTTTTGGTTTCTGGGGATGCCTTAGATAAATTTTATTATTTATTACAGATTAGAATCAGATTTGCAAGCTGCAGTTGACCTAGGGCAAATCGATGCAAAAGAAATATTATATTTGGTTGTTTAAAATAAAAAAAGATAGTTTTTAAATTAATGGTGACTTGTCCAAATATGTGTAGTAGCATCAAATCATTTAGCTGCTCAAGAAGAGCATTACAAATTTGCAGATGGAAGAACAAGAAAAGGATAAGATTTAGGTTTTGTTTAATATTCTACAATAATATAAAATAGCAGACTAATGAAGAATATTAGGGCATAATTAGAAGTTGTGATGACTGAGATAAGATGTCTCGAATTAAAAGGCATACTACTATAGGAAGATGTCAGATATATGTAGCAAGTTGCTACAGGAATTTATCAAAAATCTACAAAAACTGATATAGGAAGGTTAGAAGGTTATTGACAAAAAGTTACAAAAATCTTTGTTTAAATATTAGAGCTACAAATTTTTCCTTTTGCTACAACAGTAATATATATCAAAGGTTGTTATTCATCTCTGAGGTGTGAACATAATGTTATAATCTGAGAAGAGAGTAAGAGGATACAAGTGTGGAGAAGAGAAGAGTTAACTCTGTGAAAAATAGAGTATGCATATTCTGAGAATTGAATGTTTCTATTTTCAGTAGAAGAATGTGGAGGCATATGTTAATTTTGTAGAGACTTATTGTGTGAGTGAAAATCATAGAGTCTTGCAGAGTTAGTGCAAGAATACTTGCAAAGTGAGTTGGTGATTAAAGGCTAAAAGTTGTTTACACAAATAACAACAAAGGCATTCAAGTACAAAAATTTGTTTGAGTTACAAAACTTCATTTGTAACATGATACTGAAATTGTAATCAGAAATCCTTCTTTGTGTGAGCATCTGAGTGGGTGCTCAGATTAGGAGGTAGAAGCTCCTTTGAGTTGGTGCTCATAAACGAGGAATTGGTGTTCCTTTGGGTTGGTGCCCATAAATTGTAAACAAAGTTCATTTGCATTGTGAGGTTGGATTGGACCAGTAGCCTCCAACAGCTATTCTCACAGAGGTTTTTTACCATCTTGGGTTTTTCCTCATACATATTGTGTTGTGGGATGCATTTTGTGTGTTTGGTTTAGATACCTTTCCTTTGCTTTTGGTTTATTCTTTTAGAGTTCATTTCCATACTGCTTAGTAGTTGAAAATTGCAATCCACTAATTCACCCCCCCCTTCTCAGTGGTTTTTGTGTTCCTTCACCTAAAATCAAGGTTCAGGTCCACAACGACAGATGTGGAGAATACAACATTGAGAACTTATTCTACATTGGTAAGTTGTCATCCTCATCGAAATATTATGGTGATGCAGAGGTAAGTGATGTGTTTGAGGCCATAGGAGGATTGGGAAAGGTCTGGAGTTGGGAGTTTTCCTAAACCCTCACTTTTGTGAATGTTCAAGAGGGTTTCTTGGAACAGAGGGTTAGAGTCCCAGTAGATGAAAAACATCATTGTAATCTAAGGTTTGAGACCATTTGTTAAGACTGTCCAAGGTGCTTTGGTGAGTGGCCATCGTTGGAAGGGTGGTTCCTTTGGAAAATAGACCAAATGATGAAGTCTAGAACCGGCTAAGTGTATCAAAAGTTCAAGTTGGTCCAAAACAGTGACCCTTGATTTTCATACATGTTGTGTAACCCTGAAAAGGGTATCCTAATCTCCTCTTTAATTACTGGGTGCTTTGGAAAGATTGGGTGAAACTTGGCCTGTTCTGGTTTTGGGGAAGCTACAAGGGTAAGGTGATCTGTAGGTTGCTAGTTGGTGAACCTTGGGGAATTGGTGATTGAGATTGTGTAGGAACCCCTATTTTTGGCATAGCAAATAAGGTTGTCACTTACCTCTGCATCATAGTGGTATCAGAGCAAGGGAGTAGGTCTTTTGTGAAAGATCAAGATTGAAGTTTGTGTCCAGGAAGAAGAAGATAGTTGGAGGGAACAAAATGCCTCCTAAAAACAATGTTGTTGCAAGGAAAATTGATACTCATGAGAAGGATATAGATATACTGAAAAGGGAGATGGCTACAATGAAGGCTAAGGGTAGGACCCTTCTAGAGGAAAGTGAGTCTAAAGAGGAAGAGACCTCTGGTGAAGAAGAAGAGATGGATCCAGATGATGTTAGAACAATGAAGCTATTGAAGGCTGTGAAGAAGGATGGACATGGCAAGATGGATGTGCCTATGTATGGAGGCAAACTTGATAGTGAAGAGCTCTTGGATTGGATAGGGGCTTTGGAGAACTACTTTGATAGTGAAGATGTTGATGAAGGACATAAGGTGAAGAGAGCAAAAACAAAATTGAAAGGACATGCTTTGGTGTGGTGGAATTTTGTGCAAGAAGATAGGTTGAGAAAAGGCAAGAGCAAGATCATTTCTTGGGAGAAGATGAAAGCAAAGATAAAAGGAAAATTTCTTCCTTTTGATTACAATATTCAATTGCTTAAGAAATTGCAGAATCTTAGACAGAAAGAGTTAGATGTGAAAGCATATACTGAAGAGTTTTATAGGTTAAGTATAAGGACTAAACATGAAGAAGATGAAGAAGAGATGACTGCTAGGTACTTGAATGGTTTGAGGTTCAACATTTAGGATGAAATTAGCATGATGGCACCAAAATCAGTAGAGCAATGCTTTCAAATGGCAATGAGGGCAGAAGAAAAGCTAAAGAGGAGACAAGAGAAGGCAGCAAGGGGAAGAGGTAACACCTCTAGAGGAAGGGGATTCAATCCTAGTTCAAGGACAAACAATGAAGGCCAAGGAGATGAAAAAAAGGATCAAGAGCAATCTAATTCAAGAGGTGGATGGAGAGGTTCAAGAGGCAGATTTAGTGGAGGAAGAGGATCATATCAGTTCTCAGGAAGATGCTACAATTGCAACTAGCCTGGACATCCAGCCTTTAAGTGCCCTGAGAAACAAGGCTCAAGCTCTCATGGTGGAGAAAGGAGGAATCAATTAGTGCATGAGGATGAAGAGAGTGTGACTACACCTGTAGTAAACCTTACATCAAAAGAAGGAGAGGCACTCATGATAAGAAGAACTGTGTTGCAAGCATCCAAGGAGGAAGATTCAAGCCAAAGAAGGAGCCTATTCAGAACTACATGCAAAAGTGAAGGTAAAGTGTGTCAAGTTGTCATTGATTCTGGTTCTCAAGATAATCTAGTGTCTAGGGAAATGGTGGATAAGTTGAGTTTGGAGAAATTACCTCATGAAGCACCTTATAGAGTCTCTTGGGTCAATGATAATCAGACTTTGATGGTAAAAGAGAAAGCATATGTTGATTTTCAAATTGGAGAGTATAAGGATAGGGTTCTATGTGATATTTTTCCCATGGATTGTTGTCATGTGCTCTTAGGGAGGCCCTGGCAATTTGATAGGAGATCCATATATGATGGTTGGGAGAACACATACACCATTAGGAAGGAGGATAGAACCTTTAAGTTACTTCCCTTGAAGACAAGTGTGAGGGATAAAGGTAAGGCTAAAGTTGTGTTGTTTGGGAAAAAGGAGCCTTTAAAGCCTGAGGCCAGTCAGTCTGATATGGTTGCAGGTAGAGAGCAGGTTGGAGGAGTTGTGACAGTGAGGAGAACACCCACAAGTGGTGTTAAGACAGTAGAACATGTGTTTTTGCAAGAGGAAGGAAAGACACTCATACCTCGGTCTGATCTGATCAAGGGGAATGGTGAGAAGACAATGGATGGTGGTTTCATACCTAGGTCTGATACACTCAAGGAGATGGAAGGTAGGATGATGCACAAGCATGACAAGCAAGGTGGAATGCTTCCCAAGGAGGCTGAGATTACTGTGGGGACTATTGAGTGTCCAATCAGCAGGAGTAATGGTGAAAGTTATGAGAGTTTTACAAGCATGAGGACTGGTGAGTTTGACAAGGTAATGGTCCTTGGCAATGACAATGTGCAAGGTCTGATCACACTGGGTAAGGAATTCATGGAACAAGAGAGTATAGGTCTGAGGACAGTAAGAAGAGGGCAAAGTTTGCAAGCAATGTTAGGTGGATCCACATGTGGAGATGATACAATGAAGAAGTTGGGACAGTGTGTTGCTAACCATTGTGTGTTTGTAGGTATAAAGACAAGGGGAATATCAACTTTTGCTCCAAGGGTGAGGAAAAGGCCAGTAGCAGGTCTAGATATACAGGGAGCAGCAAGGTGGAGGAATGGAGTACACTCTTACTCTTGGGACAAGAGTTTCCCTATGGGGGGGAGTATGGTGCAAGAGCACCTAGATCCTGACCCTAACATGACAGGACAAAGGACCTTAAAGGTTCACCAAGGGATTTGAAGACAAGTTCACCAAGTGTTTTAAAGGTTTTTATGTTTTATGCAAAATATGTCAAATTAAGTTACTTTGTACTCAGTTGTCCTGTATGTCATGTGGCAGGGGGTGGTAGATAGATAGTAGATGGCTTTAAGCCATGTCTTTTATGCAAATATGGTCTCATTAGACCATTTTTCCAATAGGTTGGGCGAGCATGGGATCAAAAAGGTCAAACTTGCAAAGTATGTAAGGCAATTGATTAAGCAAACTATGTAAAATGTATGACTTGACCTCCAAACAGTCATTAGTGGTTCAAATTTTGGTTATAGGGTAGTTGGTCGGTTGTAGAAGGTAGTTGGATGTTAGAATCAATATATGTTCATTGTAATCTCGAAGGAGGGGTTGTTGTTCAGTTGGTAAGAAGAAAATACACTTTGGCAAGTGCTAATCACCATCTTTTCCATTGATTTTCTGAACTTTGCTTCTTGTTCCAAGCCCGTACAGATTCAAGATGCCTTGAGGCATTGAATGTTTGCTTATTTATGTGTTTATCTTCTTTCATGTTTGTCTCAGGGGCTTAATTCTTTTGCTTGTGTGATTGGGATCAGCAAACTGTAAGGTACCCTGTTTCCTGTGTTTAGAGTTTTGAGGACAGCACCATGACCAACTAACCAATCCACCTACTATTCCAGACCTGTGGCTCGGTGGATTGGTCTATACCATGTCTGGTTAAGTGTGTACATACCTTATAAGAAGGAGAAGGAGAGATTTCTGCCATGGTGTGAGATCTAGTGTTGATCAGGGGCAGTGAGACCATGAAAATAGGGAACCTAAGGAGTGATTCTGAGAAATAGTGAAAGAAGAGAGATTGTGAGGGTTCCTTGGGTTAGGGCAGAGGTAATGTGATGTGTTTGAGGCCATAGGAGGATTGGGAAAGGTCTGGAGTTGAGAGTTTTCCTAAACCCTCACTTTTGTGAATGTTTAAGAGGGTTTCTCGGAACAGAGGGTTAGAGTCCCTGTAGATGAAAAACATCATTGTAATATGAGGTTTGAGACCATTTGTTAAGACTTTCCAAGGTTCTTTGGTGAGTGGCCATCGTTGGAAGGGTGGTTCCTTTGGAAAATAGACCAAATGATGAAGTCTAGAACCGGGTAAGTGTATCAAAAAGTTCAGGTTGGTCCAAAACAGTGACCCTTGATTTTCATACATGTTGTGTAACCCTAAAAAGGGTATCCTAATCTCCTCTTTAATTACTCGGTGCTTTGGAAAGATTGGGTGAAACTTGGCATGTTCTAGTTTTGGGGAAGCTACAAGGGCAGGGTGATGTGTAGGTTGCTAGTTGGTGAACCTTGGGGAATTGGTGATTGAGATTGTGTAGGAACCCCTATTTTTGGCATAGCAAATAATCTCCTCTTTAATTACTGGGTACTTTGGTAAGTTGTCATCCTCATCAAAATATTATGGTAAGCCATGTCCTATACAAAAAGATTCAAATGTCATCATTCAGTATTAACCCCCCACTACCTTCACTAAGTGGGGTGAACTAGGAAAGGAATCTATAGATGAAGACCTCTCTACTTTCATTTACAAAGATGAAGAGGACAAAAACAATACTCAATTACCAGTTGAATAGTATGGAAAAGGTTTTGAGATCATGAAATGGAAAGTTTATTATGGTCAGAGTGGCCTAGGAGCACATAACCAAGGAATGACAAAACCTATACTGATGAAAAATTTACCAAGGAACAAAGGGCTTGGGTATAAACTACTAAATTTGAATGCTCCTTGTATTAAGTTTGGTATATGGACATAATAACCTGGCCAAAATAACCCTGGACACAATAACCCTGTCATAATAACCCAAGGACAAAATAACCCATGGACAGAATAACCCATGGACAGAATAACCTGTGGTCAAAATAACCCATGGACAGAATAACCCGTAGTCATTTTAGATCAATCTAGTGAACTAGAAATGACATAAAATCAATTAGAACATTAGAATTTAGATATTTTTCCAATTCTTATGCCAAATTTTTGCTCCAATTTGCACTGTTATCTCTTCACGTGCCCAAATGACCATAAATAGTCATAATTTTTTTTAGCAACATACATGTAATTTATAAATTTTGTTTTCCTTTCTCTATATTCTTATAGGGATATTTTGTCCATGGGTTATTCTAACCACGGGTTATTTTGGATTTGGTTATTATGACTCTGGGTTATTTTGTCCCTAGGTTATTGTGATTGGGTTATTCTGTCCAAGTTTATTTTGGTCGGGTTATTATGTCCTACAACCATTAAGTTTCCTTCGAATAAAGATGCTAATGCTTTTTAAGTTGTCGAGCCTTCTAAGGATAGTATTGAGACTAATTCTCCTATGAACCAACCTACTAATGGTCAAACTTGGATAGAAAACTTTTAGGACCCTAACGATTCCTCGATCTATACCACATCCACCTCATCCTTGAGCTTTGCTGATCCTGATGATAACATACCCCTAGTCCATCCATAGCTAATAAATTGGGATCAACAAGGTCCGTCGAGATTAGACATATGAACAAAAATGATGAAGCTATAGTTGATTTTATGGGACTTCAAGAGGGTATACCTCAAGGGGATTACAAATCTAGATTAACCATAGACCTTGACACTACTGACTACTTCAGGGAGTCTACTCCACCTTCTAGTTGCAAAAATAAAAAATAAAAAATAAAAGTCTCCAGGTGAAAATCAAAAGGCGCCTCTAGACACAAAAAAAATACCCTATAGACCTATAGACTATGTATAATATAGTACTAGTCACAAAACCAACTGGGGGCATCCGCATATGCAAATATATTAGAGACTTAACCAAATCCTTCTCAAAAGATGATTTCCCCTCACCTAACATTTATATGATAAAGGATCTAACAACTGGGGATGAGATGTTGTCACTCATGGATATATTCTCCTATTATAATCATATTAAAATTGCTCCTGAAGATCAACACAAAACATCTTTTAGTTGTCCTTGGGGTACCTATTCCTAGAACGGCATGCCCTTCGGCCTAAGGAATGCTAGAGAAACCTATCAAAGGGTTATGACTAGAATATTTCATGATATGATGCATACCCTTATGGAAGACTATGTCAATGACTTGTTAATAAAATCTCTCATAAGAGATTGTCACTTGGATGTGCTTGACAAGATTTTCACTAGGCTGGAAAAATACAAAGTTACATTAAATCTAAAAAGGTGTGTCTTTGGAGTAAATTTTGGAAAGCTCCTTGACACAGTTTCTCACAAAGGTATTGAGGTTGATCCGAAAAAGGTGAAATCCATCATCAATATGCCACCACATTCCAATCTAACAAAGTTGTGAAGCCTACAAGGAAAACTACAACCAATTTGTAGATTCATAGAACAACTCACGGAAAAATTCCATCCTTTCCAATACTTTCTTTGTAATGATGTCCATTTTAAATGGATCAAAAATTGGCAATAGGCCTTTCAGAAAATCAAGGATTGCATGTTATCGCCACCAGTCTTGATGTCACCTATTAATCAAAAATCGCTCATCATGTATGTATCAACAACGTCATCGACATTAGGAGCTCTCTTAGCATAGAATAATGAAGATGGAAAAGAGAGTGATATACTACATCAATTGTACACTTGAGGGGTGCAAACTTAATTACACGTATATTGAGCATGCATGTCTTGTTGTCGTCTTTGCAACACAAAAACTCGAATAGTATATTTTGAACCTTCAAACCAAGCTGATAGCATAGATAGATCCTTTAAAGTACCTACTTAGTAAAGCAATTCTCATAGGTAGATTGGCGAAATGAGAAATGCTTTTCAGTGAGTTTGATATCGAGTGTGTAGACAGGAAAGTAATAAAGGGATAGATAATAGTGGATCAACTAGCCAATGCTCCTACTCCAACATAACCACTTGTATCAAAATTTATGGATGAAGCAATTTTCAAATTAGAGACCTCTACAACATTGAAGCTATATTTTGACAGATCCTATACACACCATAGTTCACGCACAAGAGTTCTCTTTATAACACCACAAGGGGATACAATCCCTAATTCTTACAAGATAGAATTCCCATGCACTAATAACATTTCCAAATATGAAGCTTTGCTGACTGGACTTAGCGAAGCTATAAAATGGAAAATCAAGCACCTGCATGTCTATGACAATTCACAACTGGTTTTCTGACAAGTTAATGATGAATATGTGACAACAAATGACAAACTTCTGTTGTACAAGAAGATGCTGGACAATTTTAAAGAGTACTTTGTTGTAATCATATTCGAGCACATCCCATGACTATAGAACAAAGCAATAGATGCAATGGCTACCATATGATCTCTCTTGGACGTACCTATTAATGTGCATTGGTGTGAGTTCTTGGTGGTGAAAGGTAGAAAATTGTATTGCTTTTCTAGGGTTTAGGACCTAGAATGACAATCTTCACTCTCTCATTCAAGAACCAACCCTTGAGATCTCAATGCAAAGGAGAAAGAGATCTTGCAAGAGGGTTGTCCTAGGGGTTGAATATAAACTGAGGGGTTCACCACCAAATATAGACTTGGAAAAGACAATGAAATGCAAAACCCTAATATAATGCAAACTTGAACTAAATGACCTAGAAATGTAAATGAAACAACACAAAAAACTACCGAATGAAATGTGTGCACTTAGAAATCCAAAGATGGATGGAAGGAGGTATGAAACACTATATTTTTTTCTTTTAATGTTGGGTGGGACTCATTCGCCAAGCTGGGTGAATCAGTCCAAAATCCGGGTTTTGTGCGAGAACAAGAATCTGCCAAATGGGTATCTAAATCTGCATAATTCTAAATTTTGACTAAAATTGGGACTCATTCGCCAAAAGTGATGAATCAGTCCACTTAGAGCTTTCTAGAACTTCAAGGTTTGAATCTACTCTTCTCAATCCACTCATTCTGCTTCTACAAGTCTTTGGATCCAAATCTCTATAAATTGACTTGTAGGTGTTCTCCAATATTCTCCAATGCTTGATGACAACTTTGACAAATTTAGGCACTTTGACAACTTTTCTCAAATCTTTCTCTTTGATGTTCTTCAATCTAAACCTACAAATCACACACTAAAGAGAGGGAAAAAATTTGTTTTGTTAGTGGATAGGGGTTTGCCTTGGTCAAACCCTATTTTGGTAATTAAACCTTGAAATAGAATGAAATAGGAATGGAGAGTGATGAATGAACAAAATATGATGTTGCAACTCACCAAACCCTATCAATGAAGTGTTGCAAACATGTATGATATGTCCCCAATGGATATATAGATCTTGACTCTTGCTTGAATAGGATAGATCTTGAATTGAACACTTGCTTGAATCATGAAATCCTACATCATAATTGTTAGCTCAAAAAAAAACCTGATGCATGAAGACTTTGACATGATGATTGATGCTTGAATGCTGCTCTAAAGTTCTTAATAATCTACTCTTGAATGATGTCATGAATGCTTGAATTCTCTTGTGAACTCAACTTTTTTATAATAATTCTCCTTCAACTTGCTAGGTGTAAATGAGTAAAAGAAACTTGTATTTATACTTAATTATGCAAGAATTCCCAAAATTACAACACTACAAGTCGACATCAGATCAAGGAGAATAAAATCCTACCAAAAATTTGAATTAATTTTGATTTAGGGCCACACAGGACTCATTCGCCTAAGTTGGTGAATAAGTCCCATTAGGCATAATGTATGGGACCAAAATTAAAAATGCTTAGAAATGTGTGAAACAAGGTTCGGGACCCAAAAATCTAGGTGGGACTCATTTTTCCAAGGTGGCGAATGAGTCCCAGATCACTAAATTTGGGGCCATTCAACTTGAAACACCTGAATTATGATTGGGTAATGATTTGTGTTGGGATTATCCTCAAAAAGATACATTAAATGAGGCTTGTGGATGCAATTTAAGGCCAATTAAAGTATAAAAAAGCTCAATTATTAATGACAACCCTAGAAAAGTGTGAAAGTGTGTTACAACACTTCACAACACTTTAAATAAGGTAGGAATAAGGTTAAAAAGAGGTTTTTTGGGTGTAGTTAATTAATAAAACCTTAGAAAAGTGTGAAAGTGTGTTACAACACTTAAGCAAGGTACCATTTAAATCCATTAGTTCACAAGGTCCCAATACCTAATGTGAATGTGTCAAACACATTACAACACTAAATCAAGGCATCATTAGGCTCAATTCAACAAGGAGGACCCAAACAAGTGTGAAAATGTCCTGACAATATTTTTTGACACTACATTTAGCCCCCACTTTAGTGAGAGGATGAACTTGCTTCAAACTGAAACTAAAGTAGAAAAACTCACTTCAAGAGGGGTCCAAGTGTACCAATGTTGGTAAGAAGAGACGATAATGATCAAGAGGGGTGATCAAGCCCCAAAGATCAAGATCCCATGACAAACCAAAATAGGTGCAAAAGGACACACATCAAAATGATATAAAGAGAATCATAAAGGCACAAGCATACACTGTCAAAGATGAAAAGAAAAGAAATTAAAAGATCGGATTAAGATTCGACCGTTTGTCCATTGCAATGTGGATAAGATCTACGCTATTTGTCCAAAAAATGCTAGCTCACTTTGAGGCAACAGAACTTCAAGTTGTCTGTTGGTTGAGGATCTGAAAGAGGTGAGACACATACACATGGTCGGTATGCACTCACACTCACATGCGAGTGGCTAAGGTAAATTCATGCCTTGGTCAGGCTTCTCGTCAAAAACCATACCAAAGTTATACCCCCTAATAACTTTAATAAGGCGCCACACAAAAATGACCTTCGAGCTTCATGAGATAAGCAAAACTTTGTATGCTTGGAGCTCATGAACAATGAAATTCGAGATTCATGAGGCGAGAAAAACTTCATATTCTTTGAACACGTGAACAAACAATATGGCTCCACAGGCATGCAAGGTGTATTATGCAAGGTGGCCATATAGCTAAAAATGTAACAATAAGAAACGTTCAAAGGAGTCTTTCTTAGTTCATGTGAGGTTTTAACTTAGGGAGCATCGTGCCTAATGTCTAGACAAGAGAGGACTAATCAAAGAATAGACGAATCATAACTTAGGGGATGCAGTGTGTCGCATCAATCCACCAAGAGGAATATAATATGCTAAAAGAGATCACACTCTTGAAAGACAACACACCCAATATCATCCACAAAGCGAAAAATGCATCGTATAAAGAAAGAAGACTACACCATGAACCATGAAAAAAAGAAAAATGTGTAAGAATAATGCTAATGTATGCCCCCACTTTAAAGAAATTGCTAAACACCATACTGTGAGCAATTACTTTAAAGTAGCAAACAATAAATGATAACAATTTTGAAGACATGAGAGCCAACTTGGAAAGCCCTATGCCAAGTCATATGTTTTTGAGTAGAGCTACGTCATGCAAAAAAAAAGAGAAAAGGGGTTGCCCCCAAAAATGAAAATCCAAATACATAAGGGATTTATGGTTTGGGGTCAATATGTTCTTGCTACAATGTTTTTAGAGAGCTCAGAACTGTCATCATTCCCCAAATACACATAGAACTAGAATAATGACACAAAGAGTGAAAATAAAGAAAAACCTTTCAGGTCAACATGGAAGAGACATGAATGTCTCAATGCCTTGTGTCATCCCTAAAAGGAAAACACAAGAAAAATGAAAAGATAAAGGAAAAGATTTTAGGTCAACATGGAAGAGACATGAATGTCTTGACACCTTATGTCATCCCCAAAAGGAAAACACAAGACAAGGAAAAGCAAAAATATATATGACATAAAGAAGAATGAAGGTACAAATTTAGGAATGTGACAAAGAGAGAGAACATCAAATAGAACATCACAGGGGATCACATCATAGACATGCACTCACACACAAGAAAAATGAAAAGAAATAATGTAAAATACTAGCAAGGCACATATGAGTCAACCTATGAGCAGGTCGTTTGCATCCCAATTGTGTTCATCGTATAAAGAAGGCAGACAACTAGCTAGAGGGACAATAGTAAGTGTCTAACTAGGACCATCACCAGGTTCAACTATGTTCTTAGGAGAATTGTTGTTTAAGCTCATGGAAGAGGAAAACAATGTGTTCAATTCATTATGCACCTCTTTGTCAATTTTAGAAACTTCCTCATTGTCATCTAAATTAATCACAATAGGAGTTTGAATGATAATTTCCAAGGAAGGCTTCAACTCTTGTGGTTTCTGTATTGGATTTCCTTGTTTCGAGGTGGGGGTAGAGTCATCATGCATTGCTTCAGTCGAGTTTGGATTTGTGATCATGGAATCTAGTAGTGCTTGATCCACGGATAACCCCCCTATGAAACTTGTTTGTTTCATATATTCATGGTGTTCAAGCATGCAAAATGAGGCCATTTTCAATCCACCTCGATGTGCATTCCAAAATATCAAACAATCTATTTGAGTGTCCTTCCCATCCATTTCTTGAAGACCTTTGAAATGAATATCTTCACGAATTCTCAAAGTTGAGAGTTAGTCAAAGCTGCAAAATATGTCGGAGCATTGTAAATCAGCACTCCTACATATTACCTTAGTAAAATTCACTTCAAGTGTTGGAGCGTTGAAAATCAACGCTCCTACACTTTGGTTACCTTTCCAAAATGCAAGAGCAGTGAAAATCGTCACTTGTGCACTTTTAGTTCCTCAAGAAACTTTATGCACAAGCGGTGATTTTCACCGCTCATGCAAATATTTTGCCACTTTGTCTGCCACATTTAATGCAACTTAAGTTGCACTTATTGTCATATATAAAAGCAACTTATTAAGTGATTCTTAGCTAATTTTCACCCATTCTATTCTTCATTCACATTCCTCCATGTGTTGGGCGATCTCCAAACCAAAGCAAACTCACATCTCAGGATTTCTTCGAGCTCCCATTGCTAGGGTTTTTACGTCACTTCTAGGTATGTCATTTTTTGTTCTTAATTGGTTTATTCTTCCCATTTGTCTTTAGAAATCTTGGGAGGTTTCGATTCAATCTTACCCATACACATTTTTTTCCTTCTTAGGCTTTTTAAATCCCTTCATTTTTTGAATTTGTTTTCTTCTTACATAGTCACGCTTGGTTTTTCTTTGTCTTTCTTTGTTTCTTCGTGCCCTAGTTTCAATTTCATCCATTCCCTACTCTTGTCTCTTGACTTTCCAAATCTTCATCCAAAAATGTCAAGACGGTAAATTTGTTTGTTTTGACAAATGTCTCAAAATCTTAAAGTGATTTTGAATGGTGACCTTCCCCCAAACTTCGTTGTCAAGCAGTGTTTTCTTCTACTCTTACACTCAATATTTTCACAACTCTCCACATAAGAGTGGTGAAAATCACCACTCTTACATGGAGTGCACTTCCCTTTAAAATTCAAAGGCGATGTTTTTGCACGCTTCAAAACCTACATAGGAAACGAGTTTATGAATGACTTAGACATGCTTGAGTGTTGAAAATCAACGCTCAAGCATAAATTGCACTATCCTTTAAAAATGTCAAGGCACTGATTTTCAGCACCTTGAGACATTTCACAATCTTACATGCAAAATATGTAAGGGCGCTGATTTTCAGTGCCCTTACACATGAAACTATCTTTCTAAGTGTAGGAGCGTTGATTTTCAGCGCTCCTACACATTTGGCATTTTTTTGCCTTAAACACTTCAAAATCACTCCATTTTTGCTCTAAACATCGTTTCTTCATTCACGCTCCATTTTCCATTCCTAATTGCTCATTTCGCACTTTCTCAACATTGCTTGCTTGCTTCATGCTTCCCAATGCTGCAATTTTTCCTAGCATATGTTTATTCACCATCTTTGCAATATTTCTTCAAATATCGTCAAGTGATCCTAAAAGTGATGCCCTTTGATCTTGATTCTTCTAGATGACAGCGAAGAAGCCTCCATCATCTTCTAAGAAGGAGGACAATATTGAATATAAATACCAAGGTGTCTTCTCACCTATAGTGGTGATCTCAAAGGTGGACGAAATAAAGGACACTGAGGTTGGTCATCAGGACCTTGTAGACTTTGTAAAGAGAACTGAACAAAAACCTTGGGAAGACAGTTTGAGAGCCATCGTCCATAGCAATCTGCATCTAGTGTCCACATTCTTGACATCTTCTCATCATACAGAGTTCATTCTCTAGGTTGCAACCCACTACATCCATGAGAGTAGAAGTGTAATAGATTCCTCTAGGCAAGTGATGGTGAGGCTAGACCCTTAATTCTTTAACATTGTTTTCAGAGTTCCACATATGGAAAAATACACTAATATTTCAATGCAACAAGCGTAGGAGGTTTACAATGCAAAATCCAGGAAGGCTAAAAACTTGATAAATAGCCAATGGTTGAAGACACCTAGGCCTACTATCTCAATGTGACCAAAGGGGCTTCCTAGGAGCGACTTCAAAGAAGATGTCCGGGACATGATTACTCTCTTAAGTAGGGTTAAAGGATTATTTGAATCATCTCATTTTCAGGAGTGGATGTATGAATATATTCGGATCATAAGAAGGCAAAAAGCTCATATTGATTGGGGAACACAAATCAGTGACAAAATTCATGAACAACTGATAAATGTGCCAACCACTTTGAAGTTCTATATGACTTCTTATTTGGTGTATGTTGTAGCCATGATGACACAATTTCTAGGGTTATCTACAAAGGGAAACCAACACTTGATTCATGTGTACAAGTATTTCTATCAGTTAGAGATGAGGTAAAGTCTTCATCATTTTAGGAGGGTTACTGATGCCTTCTTTGCACCTCTCCTTTTCAGTTTTGATCCAACTCTCGAAAAGAAGAGAGTATCTAAAGAGGCCTACAAGGTGGTGAGTAAGTTTGGATGTATATTCTTGTAATTTCCAACTCACTTACATGAGGGTAGGTTGCTACATTGGGTGTTTGTTGGTGATTTTTCCAGCAGAACCCAATAATTCTCTAAAGATTTGTTGGCTCTTATACTGAAGAAACTGTAAGGTTAGTGGCCAACACAACGAGCCTAGGATTTTGTGATCCTTACTCCTTCACTTCTGGCTCTATTAAACCAAGGAGGGTAATCCCAAATATTTCTTCATGGAATATATTCAATTAATAACATATTTATAGACAAATTGATTCCTAATTAATACAAATAAAACCCATCTCACTAAAGATTTGGCAGATCCTTTAAGTGAATGACTACTTATTTGCTACGAATCAAAGATATTCCCAACCCACATATTCTTGAAAAGGGATTTTAAATGAATATTGTTTGTATTTTAAGTTCATGGTTAGGTGTGTTATTTACTCATTCTTTATGCAATATTTTCTAACAAATTGACCAATGTCTCATTGATTGGAGCAACAAATTCAAATATGTAAGAATCTGTAATACATGAACTACTCAATTTTAGAGATAGGTGGACTATTTCAATACTACTTTACATTTATGAAAACTCGTAATGCCTAAAACACTCACTCCTTACCAATCCTAAGAAATTCCTTACAAAGTCTATACCCTCTTCAAGCATTTTTATCAACTCTTTGAGTTAAATCTGAGAATAGAATCATACATTCAAATGGAACCATTTGAAGATAAATGATAACACCATTAGTATTTTTATTCATAACTTGTGAGAAATATACATAGGAGAGTATTTTTTCCAAACTAAGATTTGTTGCGATATCAGTAGTTTATATAAAATTGATTTAAGATTGTTACATACAAGATTTCATACCCAAGACAATCCACTGGCCTATTTATCCATATTCTATTTAAAAATCCTTTCTTGAGCTTAGCATTTACCTAAAACCCTATTGAGACTTAAAATTCTGACCCTCTGTAATGAGCCCAAAAATCCCTTTTATAGAATAAGGGAGCAACAAGCATCAGGCTCAATTACATTTACATTTCACTTCATTTCAAGATCATTTGCACCAAAATTTGAGGCATCCTAAGTTAGTTACATGCAATCATTGTGGAAAATGGAAGAGTAAAAGGCCACATTCCACATCCCTTGCATAAGGACATGCTAGCTCCTCAAAAGGTAGAGCCTGTTGCAGCAGCATGGAATCCCTGTCCCTGTCAACCAAAGAAGATTCTCAACTAGCAACCCCAACCAAAACCTACATACAACCCAACGTTAGGAAGTTTGGCACTTCTCCTATACACCAGCCTGAAAAATTTCCACATCAGCACTAGAAACAAGAAATCACATGAATGTTGAATAGGACAATCCTGAAAAAAGGGCCATGGTGTCATCAAAAACAAAAATTGGACAGAGTAATCACTCTGAGTCATTATACTTAGAGGATACTAGCTCGTGTCTTACTCGTGGTGGAATTGGAGGATTTGTCACCACCACCTCATCGGAATCATCATATGGTACCAAGGAGAGGGGATAATAATCACCCTTTGGGTCAATGTCACCCTCAATGTCAGAAGGGATATCATAGATCTCACTAGGAGAATCAAGTCCTCCTAGATAAGCCTTACAATACTTGCACTTTTTTTCATTTTCATATTTCACCAGCTTTTTCCCTTTGAACTTGACCAATTCTTCTGAAACAGTTCAATTCCTCAAGTGGTAGCTACTCCTAACACCATACTTCTTAAATTTTTTGTGTCCCCTTCTATTCTTTGGTGTATCAGGAGCTCCTTGCGTATTAACCTCATCCTCAGGGACTTGAGCAAACTCAATCTCCTAGACCTCCAGACTGGCCTAATAGACTCTCTAGACTTACTCATCCTCTTAGTGATAAGAACCAAGAAACACCTACCAATTTTTATCTCAGACTCAAACTCAATCATTAATTTATGAATGAGAAATATGGCTATCATTTCTTCTTATAAAGAGCCATACAAGTGTGCCAACCATTAATTCTTCAAAGAAATCTTGTGTGCGCGAGCTGACAACAGTCTTCTTTGATCTTTTTAATCTTAACCATTGATTATGTTTTAAAAGATAGATCAATGGGTAGATTAAGTTTTAATTGTGTTTTTAATGCTCCTTTAAATCAAAAAAACTCTAAGTAGATAAACATCTACTTTGTACATAGCATCAATTAAAACTATTCTTGTTATAATTACTCGCTCAACTGTAGGAATTATTTCACATGTATTTCACCTTATCAAAATAGCAAGGATTGATCTTGATCTTATCTCAAAATACCAGTGTGTACATTGTCATGCTTTATTTTCACCTTTTCCAAACGTATCATTAGTTGTCAAGACCAACGGTTGAAATCTCAAGCATGCACCTTAAGGAGAAAAGTTGAAAATAGCATTGTTCAGAAATAGTATCTTCTCGGCCAAATTTAGAAGTATTATATCTTTATTAGAGCCCATCAGAGCCTTTTAGAAATTCCACATTGCGCTTTCTCGCTTGCCCGTTGGAAGATACAGTACATGAGCGAGGTCCTCATGGGATAGTGGGGAGTGGTTAGGATTGGTCCACGTCACCTATCATTGACCATCGATTTCATCCCCTATGAAACAAACCTTTTTCTTCCAAAACCCATTGGGTCCCACAAAATGACAGGTGTCACCCCGCCCGTTAACCTGTGTGACTATCATTCCTTACTACTGTAGACGGACGGGCACGCGGGGAATGGCTTTGATGAAAACACATGCCATGACATCCATTTTTTACTATCGTTCGATTATCATTGATTGTCATTCAATAGATATTGGTCCCACCATCAATCATGATCATGTGGCCATCACTCGCTAGCCCGTGTCTTTAAAATAACATAAAATAAAACTAGACGGGCAAATGGGGTAAAATATGGCCACATCTTCAATCCCATAGACATTGATCTTCTTTTGAAAATCACCAGTCATCTTCACCAAGGAAACTGGGCCTACCAGCACACCAAACCCATGGTCGAAGCCCGCTAGCCTGTGTGAATAAAATAAGAAGAAACAAACCAATGCGATCATATGGGGAACAGTTGGTATTAATTCCCACAATTAGATGACCAACATGAAGCTTCATTTTTGTACATGTCACAAAAGTTAATCATAAAAGGGGGCCATCTCTAGGCAGACGAGATATTGACCCAGATCAAAGGCTAAGGTTTTAATTCATTAAAATCAAGCCTTCGATCACAGGAAAATTAATACCAAGAAGAACTTAAGGCGATCGACAAATGTAAGATCAATGCCCAGTAAAAACAACAACCTTTAATGGCATAATGGCAACTTAAGTGATCGGGTACCAGGAAAACAAGTCAAAGCAATTTTAAAATGACCAAGGGTTTTTTTATTAACAGGCCAATTTTGGGAAGTTTTATGGATATAAAACCCTATCATAGTGATGCGAATATCACCGAAAATCATAAATAAGGGACCAAGCCAAAATTTGCACAACTTTTAGGGTGGAACAAAGAATTTTTTTGAGGGGTTCTATCAGTGTCCTTACATGCTACCTAGGTATCCCTCAGATAAGTGGATACTCACAGAGCTATGCAGACAACTTATCTTAGTTCACAAGGAACGAATGAGAATTCACAAACTAGGTTTTAGGTTTCCACTAACGATTGGTAGATATACCATTCAAAGTGTACAAAAGGCTAAATTAGTCTATGCAGAAATGCAAGTCATGACAATAAGGACATACAAACACAAATTTGACTTTGATTATCGGAACGTAAATAGGAAATTGAAGAAGGATCATAACCACAAGTATCATTTTAAAGACGTATGGGTTGAATGCAAAGACGAAGAGGACATCCACAAGATGGATTATTATAGGTTAATCATAGAGTAGATCAGGGATCTTGGTGTTGTTGACCTACCAAAGGGTTTCAAAGATCCTGGCGACATCATGAATGCTACCTATGATGAAAACGAAGTTTCTAAGAGACCTTTTCTTCCAATACAATGGTCTAAAAAGGAAAGTATATCTATCAGGGAAAGGATTTCCCCTATATTGTCCAACATAGTGAAATGGTAGCACAAACATGGTTTCCAGATGAAATCTTTCATGACAGAATCAGAAGGAGAGGTACCTAGAGCTGAAGCCAACCAACAACAGGAACTTCGGACAAAATACAAGCATGCAGCTACTCCCTCATCTTCCCGCAAAGTTCCTAAAATCAAGTTTACTATTGGTAAAAGGGATACACAGGCAGTTCAAGAAGAAGAGGTCACAGAATCTGGATCAACTCACTCAAAATGTAAAGGAGTTGTTTCTAAAGGACAAGAGTCCAAAAGTGAAGGAAATGAAAGTGAGGAATTGGTTTCCGAAGAAGATTCTGAGGAAGAAGAGACTGTTGAAGAAGAGGATTCTCCAAAAGAACAAGAGTTCGAAGAAGATGAGGGTGAACAAGAATGTGACAAAGAGGGATTCAGGCATGAAGAAGAACAAACCCTTTCTCTACATGATAATTTTGTTGAATATCTTCCCCAAACATCATCACCCATTACTACAAATGTTCCTTACACACCTCCTAATCCTAACACTCCTCTACCCCCTCTTCCTACTTCACCTCCTCCCACATCAACCATACATGCAACATCAACAGTTCTTACCACTTCCCCTGCAATTTCAAATATTCAAGCCATTGATATTTTATCAAGCTCTCCATCATTTATTCCCAATTTTTCATCTCCATCTTATGACATCACTTTTGAATCTTAATTCAACAGGTTTATGAATGAATCTCTGCAAGGTCAACTTGGTGTACAATCTACAAGAGCGGTCATGATAGACACTACCCCAATTGTCACCATACCATTCATTTCTATAAAATCGACTGCGACACAAGAGTTGATAGTCAATCAAGAAGCATATACTTCCTCTCTTCCCCCTTGGTTGGTATCTCAAGTATTGAAGTGAAAGAAACAAATGATCTCTCCAGAAGAGCTCAATCTTGAAGAGATGGCCCCTCCAAAATCCAAGGGGAAGAAAAAGGTCAAAGTACATTCAAGGCTTCATACTGACAAAGTTGGTCAAAAGTTTGTAGAGATTGGTCTACCCCCATGGGAAGAAGGTGATTTTTCCATGGAGGACTACACGGTCACAAGAATCCAGCTTGGAAAAGTGACAAATGAAAGTTCGGAAAATGCTCAAGTAGTCCTAGATGTATTGGCAGGAAGGCTTGACAAGATGGAGCAGGCCCGAGATATGTATAAAGAAAAGGTCAAGTGCTATGAAGTTGTTTTGAGAAAATTAGCAAGCTCTTCGGGGAGTACACAATCTATGGTTATGATAAGCATTGAGAAACCAGCAATAGTGAAGGCAGAGAATTTTGCCTCTAAGGGTAAGACATTGTATGACTTTGTTGATGAGATGACTGAACAAGGTTCACAGACTATCATTGTTGCAGATGAAAAGGCTACTCAGATAGCCAAGATGAAATCAGAGTTGGATAAGGAATTATACTTTATCAAGAGCAAAAAGAAATGGATAAATGCCTCTCATTTTGGTCACAAATGAAGGAGGTAAAGCTAAGTAAATTGGTGGAAGTTGCAGTCATTCCTGACAAAGAGAAATATGTGGAGGTAAAAGAGATGTTCAAACACCGCATTCAAGTGATCAAATCTCTTATTGAAGACATCCACCAAGTACAAGAAGATGTCGAAGGACATTAGACTATCCTAGAAAATGAAATTAAGGAGTTGTCAAGTAATCTCCTTGATAAAGATCATATTTTCCTTTCGACCAGTGAACTTTCCAGGATCTACAAGGAAGCCGTCATGAAGCAGGTGGAGGATGCCAACTTTTCAAAGGCATCAATGCATGTAATATGTGACTTACAACTTTTTCTGGATAATCTAAAGACACATCTTGATAGATGCAAAAAGCTTCACTCATTTGCCAAAAGGTCAATTACCAAGTGCACCATTGTGGATTATATAGTTGGTCTAGATGAGGCATTCATCCTGAAAACAAAGAAGAAATACGAAGACTTTCACGCCCAAATCAAGGAACTATGAAGCCTTCTTTTCTCCAGTGTTGAATATTTTTATGATTTCTTTCACGCTTTTTGTAAATAATTTGCGACATCTTAAATGTCTTTTGAGCAAATGTAATTACATGTAAATTTGAGATGTTTTCCCAAAAATATGGACAACATTTTTGACTAAGTCAAAGTTGGGTTTTCCTAAATTAGATCACCTACTTTGCTATTTTTGCTCAACTAGTTTCCTAGATTTACTCTTCCCTCTCTTTTATAAATAAGAGGGATTTCTATTGTAATCTTTATCTTTTATCTCTAGCGACGAAGTGTTGCTCTTTTTGAAACAAATGTATGAAACTTTGTGAATCTAAATCTGATCAATAAAGAAGAAATTTGCATACCAGAATTTGTGTTGGAATAGATTCTCTTATGGTTTGATCAAATTGGTGGTGATTAGTGTGTGAGATCTAAGGGCTTTGGATAAATCTGTGTAGACTTTTTGTTACGCTCTTTATTTGGATTTGTGTTTATGTTTGAATACTATTGTTGAATGATTTGCAAGACTTTATGCTTGTAGTTATTCATGTTTCTCTTGGAATTGTCATGTCTAAGAAGACTTTGTGCTTCTAATACGACAAACGTTACGTATCTCAAGGATCCATCAACGAAAAGCTATGGAATGACTGTGTGCCTTCATGAGATTTTCTTTCTCATTTTATTGTTTATTATTATCATATTGGTATCTCTACGCTTTGCTTTGACAAGATAGGGATATTGGGATTACTGCTTGTTTTTAGTTTAAAGTTGTGTGAAATAAGAACTATCAACTATGAAGCATTGTAAAATGTCTTCTCTGAAAAAAGAGAGAAGTATGAATGTGACACACACTCCCCCATCTCGTAATTGTAGTGTGCATTTTGTGAATATTTAATTAGTTTTACTTAGCTTTTGTAAGTAGTAAGAAGGGTGCATCCCCTTTCTAAGAGGAGATATTACATATCACATAGTTGTGGTTGAAATCAAGGTTGTGTAATCTATTGAAAAGAGGATTACATAATTTTCACCCAATAGGATTTTGATTTTTTTTGTTTATTTCTTCATGTAACCTACCAGCAAGGGCATGACATATACGCCTACACTCTCTAGCACCTCTGTTTCTTTTAGTTTGGTTTTCAATTTGTGTTTATGATGGAGTGGGTTGATCAACCATAGTTTTATTTTCTTCCCTAAGGGGAGGAATGGAAGGAACCACAGGGGGTTGTTCGACCACTTTATCTTTGACTTTGTAAACTTGTTTTATTCTAGGATGCATGGTTGGGTTGTTTTCATTGTCTCTTGGTCGTTTATGGGAAATAGGTGAAGGTTTTGTCTTAGGTTGGTCTTGGTTATTTGGAATTCCTTTAGGTTCAATCATGGTTTCGTCAAGGATGGTGGATTCAGTGGTGGATGGCGACATGTTTCAGAGGGATAGTTTTGTTATCATCTTTACCTTGAACTTTTGATAAGACAAGAAAAAGAAGTATTATCATGGTTTTATAGGTTCTATAGGCTTGAGCCAAAAGAAATCTAAGGAAAAATTTCCTTCGATGGATAATGTGTTAAAGCCACTATGATGGACGGTGAAGATTTCATTGTCAAAGGGAAACTTTAAGCATTTATGCATGACTAAAGGGACCGCATTCATAGAGCAAATCCATGGATAGCCTAGCTTCATAGGGAATTGGTCTGATTGCAGGATGATGGAGAATGAGATATCTAATTTTTTCGGTCCTATTTGCAATGGTAAGGCAATCGATCCTATTGTAGGGCAAGCGAAACCATTATGTGTCTTGATCCATGCTTTCAGTTTATCATATATATCTTGATATAGTTCATGGAGAAGTAAGAATTCCTCGGTGATCACATTCTCTCCATAGATGAGATCTATTAATATTCCATTAGTGGGTTTGTCATAGATTCATCTGGCTATGTAAAGAGGACCATTGGGTGCATGGTTAAGTGTATCTTTTGAGGAGAAAACAATCTCAAGAGGATTTTTAGTTTGGGCCTTACAATGTTGAGTTTCAACCAATGCAACCAAACCATCAAAAGGATTGTGTTTGTGTTGATCAGTATCCATAGGACTTTGTTAAGTTGTATCTATGTTCTCATCATCTGTGTCAAAATTCATCACATCAGTATTTGTAGTTTCACTAGCTTTGACAAATGAAATATTGTGTTTAGGCATAGGGTTGGTAAAAATTTGCAATTTTTGGTTGGGAGGGGCAAGAGGCCTATTTCCTTGATCACTAATAGCTCCAACGGAAAGATGACCAGAATTAATGAGGTCTTGCACAAGATGTTTAAGACGCTTACAATGTTTTGTATCATGTCCATTTTGTTGGTGATAAGGGCAAGAAGTGTTTGATCTAAATCTCGAGGGTAAAGGCTTATTAGGATTAGGTATATTGATGGGAGGCAAGGTATCATTTGTTGTTCTAAAAGTTGGGATATTGTGTTATGAAGGGTGTCAGGTAAGGGAGTGACTTGTCTTTTCGGGACTCCATACCTAAAAGGTATGGCGGCCTTAACAGCAACTACTTGGTTGTTGACATTCTGAGTTGTTTGTTGAGGGGGATTGAATTGAAGGAAACCTTTGTTCTATTTTCTAAAAGGTTGGGAATTATTTTGGTTTGCGAACTCGTACTTCTCAATAAAGCTAGGGGTGGATTTTGTATCTCGACTACTAATCGAATTTTGGTTATCATGGAGGGCAGTACACAAGTGCATGAAGGAAGGGAATTTCATCATGGTAAGCTTATCTTGTATCTTGCTTTGTAATTTTTTTATGAACATCTTTTGAAGGTGAGGATCGGGAACCTTGACATTGATTTGGGAATAAAGTGATTGATAGCATGATATAAAGTCATCTTTTTGTCTTATTTTTGCTTGTATCTCGTCAAATCAGCCAAGGTCATCTTAGGTTTCATATGCACTTGGAAATGGTTGAAAAATTCTTCAACAAGTTCATTGAATGAATGAATTGAGTTGTTTGGTAACAAAGAGAACCATTCCAAGGTAGTATCCTTCAAGGACCTAGGGAAAAGTTTAGCCAAGAGTTTATCATCAAGGACAAAGTCACTACATAAGGCAGTATAAGCATTAACATGGTTAGAAGGATCTCCCTTTCCTCCATATTTCTCGAATCTAGGCACCTCTACACCTTGTGGCATCAGTGTTTGCAATATCTCTAAGGAAAATGTACTACTTTTGACATAGTATGTAGCTGGGCCATTTTGATTTTGGTTGATGGTGGAATTTTATTTTTGAAGGGATGAAACAGTTTGGAAGAGTTGATTTATGAGAGGATCATTTCTTATGTTATGAGATGGAGGTGAAAAAGGTGGAGGGGTGTATGTGTTCGAGGGACAAGTGAATGGAATGCTTATAGGTGGTAAAGTGGGAGGAGATATGATGTGTGATTCCACAAAGTTACTAGGGATGCTAGTGGAAATACCCAAGGAAGGAATCACATTACTATTTGGTTGCATTTTTGTTGTGACTTGAGGGTTGTTATAGGTAGGAATTGAATCAATTGTTGTGGGAGGAGGAATTTGGGTTCCTCTTGACTTGTGACATTGTTAGTAGGTAAATGACAACTAGTGGTTGAGGTGAGGTGTTTTCCAAAGATTTGAACTATGTTTTTCACAAGGTCAAGTCCATCTTCACTTTCAAGCATGCGGTGAATGTTATCTATAGTAGGGATGTCAATAGTTGAAATATTGCCTTTTTGCACTTGATGTAGGTTTTCGAGGTCTTCATGAATTTGAATAATGTTCTCTTGCAGGACATTAACAACCATTGTTTCAACATGTGTCACACTACTTGAAGGTAAAGAGTTGTTAAGGGTATTGTCCATACCTAGTGTACTAGTGTCAATACTAGGAGTGAAAGAGCTCGACAACACAAGATCCATAATGATTGTGTTATCATAGGATGACAAGAGTCTTGAACTTCATCTCACTATAGTATCAGCAATAGGACACCAAATTCTCATACAAGGGCTACTTGATGCTAAATGAATGCAAATGCAATATAAGTTAAGAACAATGAAATGACTATAACTAAAATTATAGAAATTGAGATAGAAAGCTATAAATAGCAAAAAGAAACTCATAAATAGAAATTTAAATGTTGGAAAATGTAGTTTAGAATGTGCATAGGGACTTATTCGTCCAGGGTAGCGAATGAGTCCTATTAGGGATTTTTTTCAAAAAAAATAGAAATTTTTAATCTATTTTTATGCTTTTTATGTTGTATGATCTATATTATAAGTGAAAATGCAGATTTTGTTTAATTTTTAGTGGAATGAGATGAAAAATGCAAGCTATATGAGCTTTCACTAATGCAAAATTAGAAACCCTAGAATGCCAATTAACCAATGTAATTCCTAATGCAATGTCAATGCAAGCAAGATCTCAGATGATGATGGACTCCAAATCAAAAAATGAAATGTTCTAAATGTAGGTTCACCAAAATGAAAGGTGGAAAATTGTAGTGATTTTCTAGGGTTTAGTACCTAGAATGACAATCTTCACTCTCTATAATTCAAGGACCAACCCTTAAGATCTCAATGCAAAGGAGAAAGAGATATTGCAAGAGGGTTGTCCTAGGGGATGAATATAAACTAATGAGGGGTTCACCACCAAGTATAGACTTGGAAAGACAATGAAATGCAAGATGAAATGTAAAACCCTAATATGATGCAAACTTGAACTAAATGACCTAGAAATGTAAATGAAACAACACAAAAAACTACATAACAGAATGCACACACCTAGAAATATAGAGATGGTTGAAAGGAGGTCTAAAACACTAAAATTTCTACCTTTAATGTTGGGTGGGACTCATTCACCAAGTTGGGTGAATCTGTCCAAAATTCAAGTTTCTGTGCGGGAACAAGAATCTGCCAAATGGCTATTCGAATCTGCAAAAATCTAAATTTTGACTAAAATTGGGACTCATTCGCCAAAAGTGGCGAATCAGTCCACTTAGGGCTTTCTGGAACTTCAAGGTCTAAATCTACTCTTCTTACTCTGCTCAATCTACTTCTAAAAGTTTATGGATCTGAATCTTTATAAATTGACTTGTAGGTGTTCTCTAATTTTCTCCAATGCTTAATGACAACTTTGAAAACTTTAGGCACTTTGATAGCTTTTCTCCAATCTTTCTCTTTGATGTTCTTTAATCTAAACCTACAAATCACACACTAAAGAGAGGGGAAAATGTTGTTTTGTTAGTGGATAGGGGTTTGTCTTTGTCAAACCCCGCTTTGGTAATTAAACCTTGAAATAGAATGAAATAGGAATGGAGAATGATGAATGAACAAAATATAAAGTTGCAACTCACCAAACCCTATCAATGAAGTGTTGCAAACATGTATGAGATGGCTCCAATGGATGTAGATCTTAATTCTTTCTTGAATAGGATAGATCTTGAATTGAACACTTATTTGAATCATGAAATCCTACATCATAATTGTTAGCTCAAAAAAAACATGATGCATGAAGACTTTGACATGATGATAGATGCTTGAGTGTTGCTCTAAAATTATTAATAATCTTCCCTTGAAGGCTCTTGAATGATCTCATGAATGCTTGAATTCTCTTGTGAACTCAACTTTACTATAATAATGCTCATTCAACTTGCTAGGTGTAAAATGAGTGAAAGAAACTTGTATTTATACTTAATTATGTAAGAATTCCCAAAATTACACCACAAGCCGATATTAGATATAAGAGAATAAAATCTAGCCAAAAATTTGAATTAATTTTGTTTTTGGGCCACACATGACTCATTTTCCCAAGGTGGTGAATGAGTCTCATTAGGCATAATGTATGGGACCAGAATTAAAAATGCTTACAAATTTGTGAAACCAAGTTTGGGACCCAAAAATCTAGGTGGGACTCATTCGCCCAAGGTGGTGAATGAGTCTCATATCACTAAATCTGGGGCCATTCAACCTAAAACACCTGAATTATGATTGGGTAATGATTTGTGTCGATATTATCCTCGAAAAGATACATTAAATGAGGCTTGTGGATGCAATTTAAGGCCAATTAAAGCATAAGAAAGCCCAATTATTAATGAAAACCCTAGAAAAGTGTGAAAGTGTGTTACAACACTTCACAACACTTTAAATAAGGTAGGATTAAGGTTAAAAAGAGGTTTATTAGGGGTAGTTAATTAATAAAACCTTAGAAAAATGTGAAAGTGTGTTACAATACTTCACAACACTTTAGCAAGGTACCATTTAAATCCATTATTTCACAAGGGCCCAATACCTTATGTGAATGTTTCAAACACATTACAACACTAAATCAAGGCATCATTAGGCTCAATTCAACAAGGAGGGCCCAAACAGGTGTGAAAATATCCTCACGACATTTTTCGACACTATAGGTGGAAAAAAAAATTATCCTCACATTCAACGTCCATGAATCTTCAAGCTCATGTGCAAAATTGTTGGTCTTGATTCACCTTGTTACAAAGAAAAAATTACTTGCATGACCAAATCCTTCCCCTTGACTTGTCGAATCATCAATGAAAAACCTTCACCTGTCAAGCCTCCAAATATGTTAGCATCACTAATACCTTATACCATCATAGCCTAGAAAGTACTCTTCTTAGATGTATCGACAAGGAAGAAGCACAAACGGCTTTACACGAAGTACATGACGGTATATGTGGAGCTCATTTTATTGGCCCTACCTTAGCTAAAAATCTCATGTAAACTGGATACTATTGGCCCACTATGGAACACGATGCATGCCACTTTATCAAGAAATGTCACCCATGTCAAATTCATAGAGATCTCATTCACACACTAGCACAAGGACTGCACCTGATTACATCATTGTGGCCTTTACTCGACATTATTAGAAATATTCAGCCTACTTTTTCTAATGGCCACAAATTCATCATTATTGCAACCAAATATTTACAAAATGGATTGAAGTCATCCCAATTACATACATCACAGGTAAGAAAATTGTGAAATTTATCTTGAACTACATCATATGCTAGTATGGTGTTCCCCTTTCTATTTTCATAGATAAGGATCATCCTTTCAAAAACCAGGATGTCTGAGAACTATGCGAAAAATATCATAATCAACATCAATTTGTAACTCAGTATCCCCAAGATAATGGTCAAGCGGAGGCATCAAATATCATAAAAATCCTAATAAAGACAATCAATGACATTGGCCAAGACTAGCATATACAATTGAACCCAGCTTTATAGGCTTACCACACAAGCATTTTTACTCCTACCGGTGCCACTCCACATTCCTTTGCATTTGGTATTGAAGCCATCCTTCTAATCGAGGTTGAGTTACCATCATTGGGAGTTTCCATGCAGTAGTTTATTGATGATGAAGACTATAGAATATTACTAATTTGGGGCAGGGGTACATTTGTAGATTGATAAAAAAAAATAGCTAAACACCAAAGGAGGAAATGTGGAGAGCTATTCCTACCCACGAGCATCGCCGAACAATGTTCACATGTTCTAAAGGTGGCAATAACTAACAGTTTTCTGGCTGGGTGCAGGTTTCTTAACATTTTTTTGTAGGTACACTAAACACGATAAGTAATGATTATGGGGAGTAATGAAAGAGCGAGCGGAATTGCTAGCTCGTGTTAGCCATGTCTTTTTTGGCTGGAAAAAAGACATAAGTATGATTATTCCAAAGCTATCAGTGCATCATTTGCAGCCAAGTGTAGAGAGGATATGGCTTAAACACTACTTTGGGCTGCATTTTGCAACACTCTAGGCAGTTATCCTCGATAAAATATTCTCCAGGTTAGTTTCCAAGGTTCGTGCATGCATCAAGAATCATCCAGCGACAGGGAGGTTCGTCTATGTTTTCATCATTGCAGAGCTTTCTGGAGATAAGATATGGAATACTTTCCTTGGAATTATAGAGCCTGTCTTCCAATAAATGATTGGGAAATACCTTTTACAAAATGCATTGATGATGTTCAACTCCACGAGGTCTTCAAAAATCACTACTTGCATTTTAGAAAAAGTGTCAAGAGGGTAATTGGGGACAAAATCCTTCATCCACGGGCAAGAGGACTACTTTTTCCATCCCAACTCTTGTCAATTTTTGTTTCAAATCTTTTAGATTTGCTTCAATGTTATTGCTTTGTTGAGTTAATAACAAGCAAAGTAGTGAAAGACATTTATCTACAAAATATTGTCTTGTTGAAAGCAACCCAAGCTTACAACCTATGGAGAGGGGAAAGATTACATTGGAGGTCTATTTCCCCACCATTTTCTCGTGCATAGGCATGCATATGTTTCAGTCTACGACACAATTAAGAAAAACATCGAAATGCAAAGCTCCAAGTATTTGCAATCAGCACTCGATATATATGATGGGGAAATTGGGTTGAAATGACAGAGAGGTTAATAATGAAAGCTAATGCCATCATGGTGATTTTAACTCATGAGAACAATCCTCCAATACCACCCATTGTTGTAGCTTGTGACAATTCCAGTGGCTCTCCTTAGCATCGTAATGCTGCAATTTTGAACCTATATGCGACACTACCATCACAATCAGGATTTGGAGATTTGTAGGAACAATAGTATGAGAATGATGTGCAAATTGTGCAAATGGAGGAATAGGTATAAACTTGGTAGAACATAATTTTGTAATCTGTAAATGCACCATCGTTGATGCTTGGGTTTCAATTTTGTAATTGGGTGCAACAAGTATAGTATATAGGATGGTAAGAATGTTCATGGGGGAGTTAGGCTATTTTCTCCATGTAATTTTTGTCTCTGCATCAGGGATGTTGATATCTGGCAAATGAGTTCCTTTAAAAAAATCTTCTTTTTGTATAATTATTTTAATATATAATATATAAATATAGGCTTAATGCTTTTTGCTTAAAAAAATCAAAAAGAAAAAAAGTAAAGAGAAACAACCCATCCAATAGTGAAAACCATTTCGGTGGAGCTTTGGATAAGTACCATGGTAAAAACCTAGCAAACATGCGCCATGTGTAGTAGGTCTTTTCTCTACCATCTATCATCATTCTATTTGATTTTTCATTCCATCCACAATAAATCGAGTATAGGCTCCATCATAAGACTTTCTCACCCCTCTTGTGGCCTAAGAATGGTTGATATGTAGCATCACCCACCTTCCATATCTATCTCTTCGTCCTATACCTGACTGGGGGAAATCCTTGACGTAGATTTTTAGATGGGATCTTTGACATGGTATCATAGGATATTATCACAATCACTTGCCACAGTTCTCTCTCCATAATAAACTATCCACAAGTCCTAATAAATTTTACATCTATCCCAATCCACCTTCCATAATAAATTATTCCTTATCAGGATTTACATCTTGGTTAGACACAAGCAGAACATCCTACAAAAAGTTGAGCTCAAAAAATCATGGAATAATAGACAAACAATCAAACTAGCATTTAATCTGGTCGATCAATTTCCTACATATCTATCAATGAAATCTATCTTTATCAACTATCATTTTTCTTATACTGTTTTTTGCATAATTGAAACAATCCTAGGCGTCTTACACAAGATGTTTCATCCCTAAAAATGGACATAATTCTTTGAATCCTATCTAAAAACACTCATTGTTGGTAAGAAGATCTAAATAGTTGTAGAACTCATTTGGTCTACTTAGTCTTATCTTTTTATCTAATTTATCTTCTATCATGCTCCTATGCTACTCGATGATATCCACAAGTGATTAGAGGAGCGAGGATGGATCATGACTATTTCTGTTGGATTTATGTTTGTGGTTTTTCTTGACAATATGACTAGGGAAACTAAGTTCCTTGTGTGTGATTGGGGTTCCATTCGACATAATCATAACATTCTATGCAAGTTAAAAGTCGGCTAACACTTTCTTGCATCAAGATTAACATTCTTTATAGCTACTTCCTCGCATATTCCAACAAGGTTCTATTGTCATTAGTATGAGTCATGGCACTCCTTGTCTGTTGTGTCTTAGTCTTGACAACAGATACTAACATCACCAATTTTTGTCTCAACTTGGTGTACATATATCCACTTGTCTTATATCAAAAAAATTAGGCAAACAAAAACAACACCACCATCATAATTCATGCCTTGATGTGAAAACATCTGCTTGTTACATAATAAAATTCTCTATGATGATAATCACACACTAATTAAAGCTCAAAATCTATCCTACCAATCATACATCAATCTAGATCCATTTCATTTCGATCTATCTAACATTCTTCACTTCTTATTAACTTGTTCTTCTAGCTAACATTTCTTCTATGAAAACTTGTAGTCATTCTGATGGCATGTTGTGACACACAAAAACAAATGCATCAACTGTATCATCCTACATCCATACTCATGTTAAGAATATCATATACATAATCATATGCATGTTAGGTCATAATCATATTGCATAAGAAAATACAAAAAAAACCATGCATTACATTCTATAGAATCATCATCAAACATAGCATCATAAACATCATGTCATGACATTTCATAAAAATATAGTAGCATCCTGCATATAGGTGATATAAACATGATTAATCCATCATAAATCATAAACCTTATATATCCATACATAACATCATACATATAAGCATAAACCAACATCATATGCATCCATCTATTCATGTATAAGTAATCATATATTAGCATAACATACATCATAAATCCATATGCACATAGTAGAGGAACCATTGCATAAACATAGAATGCATCACATAGATCCATAATCATAGAAACATGCATATAAAACATATAAAAATCATATATTCACTGCCAAAAATGATTTATCTCATATATATATATATCAAAAATCATGTCATAGCACACAAATGAATGACTATAAAAAATGGAGCTCGCATGATCGATTAAAATATACATAAGTATCAAAATATAATAAATCAATCAAGCTAGTCTAAGCTACCCCTATCCTCTATCAGAGATGGCCCTAGGGATAGCATATCATGCCTCTATCCTAATGGCCCTAGTTGGTCCTGCTATGTCTGTGACGATGGTGGTGGATATGGTGATCATCTAAGTCCCAAAACTTTGTCACTGCTCACTGTTCGCCTAGAGTTTGATCTACTTTGTGACCTACTATGTGCATAGTTGGGTGTCCTCTGCATAGGTGGTACCACATCCTCATACAAATCTCTATAATATTGGGTCTCTCGATTTGCCTAGTATAATTGATGTGCAAAATCTACTATGGGACCACCCACGGTATCTATGAAACTCACAAAATTCTACTCAACCCACTATGCCCTAATCACTATAGTAACTCTTTCTGTAGTAAGTTGTGCCACCTGCACTTGTGTTTGTAACACCAATATTTGTGCCTATGTGTCATCTCCCTTGGCCTTTGCCTCCTCTGGCACATCTTGTATGACCTCCTTGATAGGGACATCCTCTATCCTCACATCCACTGCCATATCAACTGCAACATCTTGCTCCTCCTTCATCTCCTCCTCTAGGGCAACCTCCTCCTATGCAGCCTCCTCCTCCTCTGCAATCAACAATAGTCATGCCAAAATCATAGGTTAAACTCTACCCATGCCTCCACCTCCATCTACACCACCTCCATCTCCATCATCTCCCCTACCTACACCCCTATCTCCACCATCTCCTCGACCTGTACCTCTCCCCCTTAATCAACATCTCCTCCCTTGTCCTTGTCACTCCTGAGGAATTGGTACCCCAAGATCTATGAAAAGGCATCGACATGTGTTGTAAACACCATGCATCATACTTAGGATTCATTCCTACGTCGGCCACCTCTAGGCTAGCACCCTACTATATTAGATGCAGCTAATCAAACTCCTGGAAAGCTACCTCAAAACTGATCATTGATCCCCAGTGCCCAACCTCTTATGCAAACTGTGTAAACATGGTCTGACCTACAAGAATTCCCTGGTGCTCCTCAAACTATTCAAGTACCCACTTAGACAAATGTTGCTCAATGATGTGTTGTGATTGGACTATGCATCCAATCAAATGTCGTGTCTTCTTGCAATATGGAGGGTAATTTGCATCATCATCCCAGGATGGACACTATCTATAAGGCCTCCAGGTGAAACCAGCAAGCATATCAATATCATGCCTCCAATAACCAACATCATTGACATGCCTCTATGTGACAACACCTCCATACATATAAACATATATGGAAGTTCAGCAGGTTGATCTCTCGCAACCACCGATCTGAAAACAACAATATGCTCCCATGCCCACATGTGGAGTATTGTCACACTGTGTAACCAATATAACAGGCTCCCTGATATGCTATGTACAACTAGAAATACAACATAGTAAGAACACAAGGGCCCCAAGCATACACTGTGCCCTCTCCCATCATCCCCTCCAGCATCCGTCCCTAGCCAACTAGGAAATCATTTCTACATGGATGAGGAAAAAGGATGTTGGCTATGACACTACAAATGACCACAATCACCCTCTCATATCGGTCCACTAGGGTGTTCCATCAAATCTCATACTCCACACCTAATTCACCAGTCTCAAAGCATCTTTGCATTACTGTGAGACCATAGTCCAGATCATATACCACCCTCTCCCTATGAATCAAGATTTGAAGGATGCACTATACATCCTCCAAGGTAATTGTAGCCTCCCTCATGGGAAGATAAAACAAGCTAGTCTCAGAGTACAATCGCTCCACTAGTATAGTAATCAGTCCTAGATTAGCCCTAATATCGAGCTTGAAAGTGACATAGTATTATCCAAGATCATATAGAACAACCCGCTCACCCATGTCCAAGTGATCGTGTAGCACTATAGAGGACAACCGACTCTCACACGTATACAAAGGTAGCAATCTCACCTATGTTCAAACAACACATTGTATCAACCATAACACCTGGTTAAACCTATTTGAACCATTAAATGTTAAATTGTCACTCACTAAAGGTATTTAATTAATTGATAGTCAAATGTGTCATTTGAGATACATGCGGCTCACAATACAATTGCAGCTCGGAAACACAAATGCATCATTCTAGCCTACAATTATGTCGCCACATAAAAAATGTGGTGGTAAAAATAATTTTAGGCCACAATAATGATTGTGGCACCAGATGACAATTGAGTCACACAATTATAATTATGATGCTAAACCTAACGGATGTGGTGCTTGTGATGACATATGTAACACAAAATTTTGCACCATATTTATGGCTCTATTTTCAAGCCCTAAATCTAGCAAAAATTTGAAATAAAATCAATGAAGGGATAGGGTACATACCGCATCACTTGAGCCCTCTAGCTGCTCGTAGCTCTGTACTCACCAACCTCGATGATTACTCTTCAGAATTTCCACCATAGCCATGTTGTTGCTCTACTCTAGCTCACTCCTCTCCTCTCAAATTATTAAAAGCTAAGTGCACAAATGAGGATTTTTTCCATCCAAAGGCCTATTTATAGACCTCTAATGACCTAATGGACCCCCCTTGTTGCACCGGATGCACTGGACATGTCAACCTATTGCTACTATTATTGACCAAATTGATCTTAAATCTTAATTTTTCGTCATCGTCACACTTAAACACATTAAATCAGCTTGTTGGAAAATTTGGTAAATTTTTAAGAATTTTTCCCAAATTTCCTGAGGGGGCACCACACTATGTCGTTTGTTGAATAATTAGAATACTGGGAGGGGGGGTGAATCAATATCCTCTAAAACTTATTGAACAAACACCTTTAATTACTTTATAGCATAGAATAGATAAGAGCAATAACAAAACATGAAATTCCACACAACACAAGAACACCAGATTTTATGTGGAAAACCCAATAAGGGAAAAACCATGGTGAGTATTAGCTCACAATATATAGTTATTTCAATACTGGTTACAAGGAGGCTCGCTACCAAATACAAAAATCTCACTACTTACAAGGACTCAATATCCAAATATGGAAGCTCACTACCTAAAGAAATTATGTAAACAAAAATAGCTAACTGCCAGGGTTGAACTGATGAAGTTACACCACAGGCAAAGATTCAGTTCCTTTGATGCTCAAAGTATTCACTCACATAACAACATAATAATCTTCAACCTTCTATTCTCACATTTCTCTTATCACCACATACACACACACTTCTTCATTTATTTGCATCTCCATTCATCTTCAAACCATCTTGTATATATATCTGGTATATCCGCATGCATCAATTAGGTCGACCTAATTGGATGCAATTCATATCTTCAAAATGATAACTTATCAGCTTCATATAAAGCTTTTCCAAAAGTAATTCACCTATGTCATGCAATATTATGTCTGTTGGGACCAAAGCTAGGTCTCACATATAATGGCAATTTATGTTGATCTATAGGTTGATTATTAGCTCAGCCATGATTAACCTAATACTGAAATGCAATCACAAAAAATCGATGCCAACATAATGTCCAATCATATGAACACTTGAGAATGCATACATACATTCTTTTGGTGATTATAAGCCTTTTCCCAAAACCTTAAACCATATTGATTATCAAAGAGAATGTGCAGACCAAAATACCAAATCAAATACCGGATGAGATAAGCTTGATTTGCACACCGGTATAAGGTACCAGACCAACATGGTGACATCAATGATAATATAGGACTAATCTTTAGCATACTTCCAACAATCTCCCCCTTTGGCATTGATGGCAACATGTGTGAAAATTCCAATTCAAAACTCTCCTTCAATTTCTCCAAAACTCTCCCCAACTTTCTCCAAATCTCTCCCCCTTTGACATCAATGGAAAAGGGTGCCAATAAAAATGTAAACATGGTGATATCCAGTATTCAAAAAAAATCTAATTCATTCAAAACCTCAAAAATTTCAAGCATCCAATCTTTCAAAGTTCTTTCAAATCAGAATGACACTTTTCACCTGAAATACCTTCTTGTACCTTTCTTTAATAACATGATATAATTTCTTCCATTCAAGTAATGCATAATCCATTCTTATACACATGATTTCCAATAGAGCCAACAATGTGAAAGAGGATGACCAATCTGCAGATGAGCATTGTCTTTCACAATCATCTACATCAGAGAGTATTTCGGAAAGATGGTCTAACCGAACTTCAACAATTTCCTTAAGAAGCTAGAAGGTCTTCATTACATCATCCCTTTGTCTCTGCACAATGATCAGTTCAACTTCTAGTTCACTGATTCTCAGCCTTTGTTTTCCCTCTTTGTCTTCAAAAATATCAAACTTCTTTCCAATATTGTTCACTTCTAATTCAATTGCTTCAATCTTGCTTTTGAAATTATCAATTGCAGCAAGCAACCGGAGACAATATTTGTAGATATTCGACATTTATTTTATACACTTCTTTGTCTCCATGACAAGTTCTAATAGTCTCTACTTTTCTTTATAACATCTCTTTTCAACCAAGACTTCCAACTTGTGTCCATCCGAACCTTCAAGCATCATTCTCTCTTCAACTACATCGACTAAATTTTTCGGTAAGGAATCAAAAATGATTGATACATCAATACCTTTACGAAGTAGATACTCAACTAAGACATCATCTGGATCGAAAGATTCTAATCTAGGTAGAGATTCTTCTTCTTCTTCCTTCACTTCAGGAATAACAATGATGTTCTCAGAGACAACTTTTCTTTTCTTCGATTCTAAAGGGGAATCATTAGTGACCACTTCCAATTCTTTTGTTCTGGAAGGAGAACCTTCCTCAAATCAACTAGACGTAACTTCACCAGAGCTCATTAATTTCTGCAAGGATAAGAAAAATAAATTGCATGCACTTACTTTATCTTCTAAACCTTCCAAGTGTCTGCATATTTTTCTTGCAACGAGAATCCTGGATTCCCACTTAACGTCTTTCTTTCCTGGTAGCGAGTTCAAAAAATAGAGTACCAGACATGTAATCAAGGACCCAAAATGGAATGGGTATCCTTCTTCCAGTGACATTTATATGTTTTTTGGTGAGATTTTCAAGAATTAGTCTACATAGATCAAATTGCTTGTTCTCTTTTACCATTTTATGCACCAAATACACAGCAATGGTTGAAGTAGAGCTATCTTGATTTCTGAAATAAACTTTGTAAGAAATTCCATATGAAACATACCTAACCAAGGAATCAACAATAGTGTCAATCAACAGTGCTCGGGGATCTTTGTCAACTCCCGCCATTTCCTCTACTTCCTTGTATTTAATGGTCTTTCATCTGGGAAGTTCTCCAACACTGCAAAATTTGGTAACCGCTTCGATCACTTCCATCATAATGGGATAGGATTTATCCACTACAATGTTTCCATCCTTGATTCTTAAAAGGAACAAGATAAATTCTCTGTTAGCAATCCAAGGGAATCATCCCCACAAATCCAAACCTAGGGTTTGTAAGTTTCGTAAAACACTCGATTCCAACCCTAATTCCATTTTCTTTATTCTGCGATGATTGAATTCATCTAGCTCGACTCCTTTTAATTTTAATGGGATATTTCTACTAGATCACCTATTATAAATTTCCATTATAGTTGTTAACTTCTTAAAATTCAAAAAGGATTTCTTTTATTACCTTCCTCTACAACTGCAAGAGAGAAAAATTTCGTCGCTTGCTTTTGAATGTCCACAAATATCTCTCGAAGGGCTCCAAATCTCTTCAAAAATGCTCCAAGAAGGTTCCAAGTCACTCTACAAATCCTTCAAATGAATTTGATGATCAAAATGATTTGTGAAATTTCCATTATACACCATCATTTTCCCTAACTCACATTAATTGCAAAAATTTGACAAAACTTTTCTTCCACTCTACTGAGAAACCCTAATTTATTCCACAAAAGAACATTCTCACTCTTTTTCTTCTAGTTTCTTTTGCATTACCTTTGTCCTGTCATTCCTTACAACATATCCATGTTCTAGCATCTGACACTCTATATTTCTGAGGGTTTAATTGATTTTTTGATAATACTCCCCATAAGACCATGCTAGGTGTAATTCCCAGAGGATTCATCTGCATCAGATGAGGGTACAGACACATCAATAGTCTTTGATTCTTCCTTTTTCTTTCATATTTTATTCATTTCCTTCTTAACCTCTTCCTTATCAATCTTTTTTAATGGTTCATCATCTTCCACTAGAGCAGACTACTTTCCCTTTTTACTGTTGCACACTTTTGAAATATGTCTTAGTTTTTTGCAATAGTAATAGACAATATTTCTCTGTCTTGACTGAATTCCATCAATCCCTGTTCTGCATTGATTTGCTTTATGTCCAAACATGTTACAAGTATAGAAATATCCATCAAATGATTGATTCATCCTTTTACCATTGAACCTATTCATCATCCTTACTGAATATCTGCACTCAGTAGCTTTATGTCTGATCTTCTTGCATGTATAACATTGTCTGGAGAAGGGACCAAAAAATTGATTCATCCTACTCCTACACTCAGTTGCCTTATGGCCAAATTTATTACAAGAAAAAAAAACACCATTGAATAATGAGTATCTTTGTGCATTTGGTTGTTTGATAGGTGATCTCCTTCCAGAGTTTCTTTCTTGCTTTTATTTATCTTGAGTCTTTTGATTGTTTAATGGATTTGAGTTTTGCATTTTTTCACCAGCTTCATTACCTAAGCCACCTTTGTCTTTAGAAGGTTTATATCCTGATATTAATTCATCAAGCTTGGTGGAGCTTGTCTTGAAATCATCTTCACAAATTTTTTCTTTCTCAAGTTCTGCTTTCAGATTCATCACTTCCTATTCAAGCCTAGAGCAAACATTAGCCTTGCTTTGTATCATTGTTTCCAGGCACTCTTCAACTCTCTCCTTTTCATCGATTTTAAAATTCATCTAGTATTCTCTTTATTTGCTTGTTTCAATTTATCACTCACTTCTTTGTATCTTTCTTTGAATTTCTTTAACCTCTCTTTCAATTTCCAGATGCATTGATTTGCTTCATCAAGATTTTCTTCCAAATCTCTATTTTCAATTTCACCCTTGTTAAGATCTTCAAGGGAAGTCTGGAGCTCTTCTTTATCCATTTGTTCAATCTGCACGATCTCCCTCAAGTTGTTAGACTTCTCCAGAGGAACCAAAGCTCTGATACCAATTGTTGAGTAATCAAGATACTGAGAGGGGTGAATCAGTATCCTCTAAAACTTATTGAATAAACACCTTTAATTACTTTATAGCATAGAATAGATAAGAGAAATAACAAAACATGAAATTCCACAACACAAAAACACTAGATTTTATGTGGAAAACCCAACTCAGGAAAAACCACGGTGAGATTAGCTCACAATATATAGTTATTTCAATATCGATTATAAGGAGGCTCACTGCCAAATACAAAAATCTCACTGCTTACAAGGACTCACTATCCAAACATGGAGGCTCACTGCCTACAGAAATTATGTAAACAAAAATGGCTAACCGCCAAGGTTGAACTAATGAAGTTACACCACAAGTGCAAATTCAGTTCCTTTAATGCTCAGAGTATTTGCTCGCATGACAGCAGACTAATATTCAACCTTCTATTCGCACACTTTGCTTATCACCACATACACACACACACTTCTTCATTTCTTCGCATCTCCATTCATCTTCAAACGATCTTGTATATATATCAAGTATATTCGCATGCATCAATTAGGTCGGCATAATTGGATGCAATTCATATCTTCAAAATGATAAGTTGTCAGCTTCATATAAAGCTTTTCCAAAAGTAATTCACCTATGTCATGCAATATTATGTTGGCTGGGACCAAAGCTAGGTCTCACATATAACAAAAATTTATGTTGAGCTATAGGTTGATTATTAGGTCAGCCATGATTAACCTAATACTGAAATGCAATCACAAAAATCGATGCCAACATACTGTCCAATTATATGAACATCTGAGAATGCATACATACACGCTTCTAGTGATCATAAGCCTTTTCCTAAAACCTTAAACCATACTGATTACCGGAGAGAATATGCGGACCAAAATACCTTATCAAATACCGGATGAGATAAGCTTGATTTGTACACCAGTACAAGGTACCGGACCAACATGGTGACATCAATGACAATATAGGACTAATCGTTTGCTTACTTCCACGGCCATTATCATCGAGACATACTAGGGCAGGATTTGAGAAAAAAATTATTGATTTTTCTTTGAAGCAATACTTGAAAAGGGGAAAAATGTAGACGCTCAAAATTGTCCTAGCCTACAAACGACACTTTTACACTAAATTCTCATCTTTCCAATATGATTCAATAATCATCAATTATTTAACTATTATCACTAATTTCATAATCTACTGTTAATTAAATTTTTTTATGTTATTTAATTAATTCATCTTACTAATTAAATAAATCCTATTTATTTAATTGTGTCCTTAATTATCTTTGTTCTTCTAAATTAATTAAATAAATTATCATTATTTTTAATTATCTATTATCCCTTTCTAAATTAAATAATTACTTTAGTTATTCAATTATTCCATAGATTCCTCAACAATATCCACTCTCCAATAAATAAATAAAATTAATTATTTTATTTATTCAATTCCACTTGCACTTTCATTTAATAATTATATATAAACAAAGTTAAGAAGAAGAGTTGGAATCCAAAAATAAAAGTACCAAAACCCTGAAGAGGTCCTTATAACAATCTAAAGGATTTTTCCAACATATTGATAAACTATAGGTACACTACTCTTTTTATCAATTTTATATTGATAACCCTTTTGGCTAGAAACTATAGTTTCCCCTCTCATTATTATAGGTCTTCACCTAATCCTTGATATAATCAATGAGGTTTTTAACCCTCGAGTATAAAAATCACCTAGTCTCGAAAGAAAGGTGCAATATAGAGTTATTATATTCATAATGAAGGGTTCTTTGGGGAAGGAATATGAATAGGCCTACTTCCCAATACATTGTCCCCATGCAAAAACCAAGTACATTAAATCTAGACAAAAATTAAAATAATTGTTATTTTCTTTGTTGATGTTATATAAAAATAAATTTCTAATTCCCTTAGATAAATATTGTGTTTCCCTACAAAATTGAACTAGCTACTAGGACAACATCTAGGATAAGCTAGATTTTATTAATAAAGAGACCTAGTGACATGAAAAATGATTACTAACCTTCTTATTAAGCCTTAATATTTTTAGAACATTGTAAATTCCCTAAATATGCTAGTCTTTTCTTTTAGCATGGATGATGACAGGGAGGTATACCTTCAACAATTATTTGTAACTCATCCTATGATAACAATCCCCAAGGTGAATTACCTCACTTTTTTGTCATAGAAACTTCTTCATAGATTGGATTTATGAAGGCTTAGTTAGCTACAAAAGTTATTTTTATATCTTACTCATGTAATTGTCTACAAAAATATACCCTTTTTACCCACATAGACCTAAATGTAATGGATGAAACTAATAAGAGGTTACCAGTTTCATCTTGGACCCCATCCTCTTCATGTCCTCTTCATATATCTTATAGACAGCTTAGCTACAAAAATTGCAACCATGAAGGGGAGAAGATATAAATAATGACAACCAATAATATATAAACCCTACAACGTAGATATAAAGGTAATAGGTGCTTTGTGGAATAATTAACTATAATGATGTTGCATGGTTTTAGTCAAGAAGTCTTAAAGTTGCCTTAGTGTGTCTCATAGAATTTTTTCTTTGAAATTCACTAGGCAAATAGACATCACTGATACTTTGTATAAATATGGATGGGGAAAGGGGGCATTCCAGATTATCCCCTATACTTGTAAGATATAACCTTGATGAAGAGAAAAATAGATGACACTAAATATTATTAGTGGTAAGTGACCTCTTTGGTCTTTTTGCACAGTATTTGATTGGGATAGAGTTTAGAGAAATGTGTATGTGAGCATAGTCCTCAATTTAAAGATAAGAAGAATCCATTAGAAGTTGAATCTCAATAGAATTCTCTTAAGATAATGGAGCTTCCAATGGGTAAATCAAAGCCCTATGAAACAATTTATCAAAAGAAAGTAGATTTTGGTCCCTTAGTAAAATTAAGCATTACCAAGAGGAAATAATTAAAGTTGCAAAAGACTAAAAATTAGATAAAATATATGCCTACTGGAAATTTAGGCAAGAGATAGGCCAACTAAATTCTCCTTATGAAGATATAAAGGAGGAGGATATTTTTGACACATTGTATAGTGTAAAACATGATAGTCCATTATCAAGCTATGTTGGCCCAACAACTCAAGATCAGACTATTTACCTAGAAGAAGTAACTTCTAATGCATATCCTCAAAATCATCCCTCAACAACAAATACAATCTAGACACAAGTTTTAAAAAGTGAGATAATGAACAAAAGAATAGGGCATCAAGCTATCAAAGTAAAGAAACAAGGAGCACCCCCAAATTTTTCAAGAGAAACAAGGTGAGAAATCAATATCAAGAACCATGCAAGGAAAAGTACTCCCTCCTTAATAGAAAATGAGAGATTGGGTAGAAGAGTAACACATGGTGGCTCTATAATCATAACGCCAATCACAACTATGGGAAGCACATAGAAAACTCATGAGCACATATCGAAGAATCCAAATTCAATCACCAACTAAGGGAATCACATATATAGAATTTGGCTAGGTGAACTCTCCTAAAAGAGTGTTTGAAAAGGTGTTGGAGGGGGGGAAGATCTCAGAGATAATAAAAAGAGGAAGTTGGATAAAATCCTTGATCAACCATAGAATAATAGAGAAGGTAAAGGATAAATGGACAATGATACAAAGAAACATTGAATTGCATCCACAGCATCACCTCCCATTATGCCCTTAATATTAGAGTACATCAGGTTATGAATAGTTAGCTTATGGCTATCTTAACTCTTAATTAATTCATATTATCATTATTATATTGTTATTTAGTAAATTAGGTTATCTTAGGGCTTATATAGGGTTATCTAAGTTGGCCTAGTGATATCCTAGGAATAAATAAGGTATATATAGGAGGTAGTGAGTCTTATTTCATCATCATATTTTGAATTATGTTCTCATTGGAGATATTTGGAGGTTTTCCCCTTGGAAGTGGCTTGTTATTCTTAGTTTTGATTAAGATAAAGACAAGAAAGGGCCCATACCTGTTACCAAAATAGCCATAAAAGTAGGCAAGATGAGTCTCGCCAATAGTGAGACTAAGAAAACCAACCAAAACCAGCAATGCTTTTAACCAGAGAGAAACGGGGAACAAAGGTCTTGACCCTAAACCACACCAAAATGACAAAGTGAAGAGGTAGAAGATAGGCCTTTCCTCCTTTTATGAAAAATAGTCCAAAAATGATATCATCCAAGATCTCACCACAAGGGGAGGCAGGAGAAGGAGATGACACCCCCACAAGAGGACCAATAGCACTCAAAGGGGGATGAGAAGGCCCATAAGCCAAAATAAAAGACTGGGGTAGAGAAGAAGTCAGCAAAATAGAAAGAGGACATGACTCTGGAGAAGACTCAATAGGGTCAGCTAAACACGATTGATCTACGCCAGAAGCAAGGTGATAATCAAAATCCTCAAAGGAGGAATCTATCAAAGAAGTAGTAGTGTGGATATTCAAGTGATCATCGATAGCATCTCTCCACCAAGTAGCAAGGCCTTTGTGACACAAGAGAGAACAGTTTGAAGCCAAGTGACCAGTTGCAAACTTGTGATGACAATGAAAATGGAGGACCTCAAAATAAAGCATATTTCTTATCATATTCTTCTATTGTGCAAGTTATTTCATTACAAGTGGCATTAGAGCATGATCTTGGCACCACAGAGGCAAGGTGTTTTCTTAATATTGGAGGTCATTTTGGGAACTCTTTGAATTTGGTGAACTTTTTTCTAATTTTTAAAGGGTTTTTGAAGAACATGTTGATAGGATGTCATTAAGTCTTACTACTTTAGAATAATTGAATGTCAACTGTCGACCGGGTAGTGTCCAAGGCAGTTTGCAAAAGGAGATTATTTAAACAACCCATTTTATATTTTCAGTTTTTCTTTTAAACTACAAAAGTTGAGACTAAACCAAAGCCATTACTACTTAACCCAAAAATGATCTTACTCTAAGAAAATCAAGGAAAACTAAATTAAAAAGCACAAGACAACTAATCTAGAAAACATTACTACTAAACTAGAAAGCATGGAAACAAGTAAACTAAATAACTGGTAAACTACGGAAGCAGAAAAGTAAGGAAACAAACAATTAAGCATCTTCTAAATAGTAAAGAAATATTATCAACTACAGAAGAAAGACTTATACAAATTAAAGACAATGGTGCTCCAGAACAACTAACTAAACTTTTCAACAACTTGTTATTTTCTACTGAACAATAATTTATCCTAAGCAAAGGAAATAACTTAATCAACAAAATACTTATCTATCTAGGCTAACTCCCCTTGAGTGGCCAGCTCGCGGGCTACTACTTCGTCTTTAACTCACATAAACTACAGATGTTCAAATCCTCTTACGACATACAGTCTCCATCATTGAATTCAACAATTATCAATAAACAGAAACCAGATAACTCATTGCAACAGTGATTTGTAAATCCATGTAAACATCATAACGATACTTTTTCTCTGTCTGTTTTATTACTTATGAAATTACAATTTTATAGATAACTTTCTAACTAGATCCTAAATTTACGATGGCATGGATAGCCATTTAAAAAGTCTTCCTTAACTTAAAAGTAAATTGATGTCTTTAAAGCTTCTTAAAACATGCAGAAGGCTCGAGAAGAGCCATAAAGTTTTAAACAACCGAATTAAAAGAACTAAAATTGAATCTTCGGCCCATCATCTAGTCTTCAAGGAGTGGGTTCGCAGCATTACTTTGAGACATGTGTTGGCTAACTTTTGCAACAGTCGCATGATGACCTATTAATCCCTACAACAACACTCAAATCAACCCATTAAACCTGCTTTGGACAATTTCCTCAATTGATTAAAAGAAAGAAAGAAAGCATAATTTTTCTAAAAATAAGTAATTACTTCTTCTAAAGTTTAATAAATTGGCACAGGCTTAGGATTGAATTAGCAAGAATGAGCTTTCCAAATTTTATAATGATGAGGTTATTTTCACCTCATCACATGTTCAATAAGCTATAATGAAGATTTCAAAGGAATTGGAGCATAATTGTGTGATTTATTATAGAATTAGGGTTTCTACCCAATTTATTTAGAAATTGCATATTTCCCAAATCCTATAGAATTGGTTTCTTATTTTTAGTTGTTTTTTAAGACATAATAGAGGTTCCTACAGTCCAAGTTTCAAATAAATTGAAGCTAAAATAAGTGGTTTATTGAAAAATAGGTTTTCCAACAAATTTTCTCTCAAGGTTGTAAATCTACTAATTTCTTGGATTTTTTTTAGGTATGTGGTGTCTTGACCCTAGTAAGTTATAGTAAAAAAATGGATAATTTAAATTTCATTTGTGTGATTTATCTTAAAATTATTGGTTTCCATCATGACAGGGCCTCCAACAAGAGGCAAAAAGAATGTTGTCACATTAGGAGAATCTCCTAATAAGGATGAGGTAGTAATAGAATATATTAATCCCAATGAGGAAATAAGCAAGGTCAATGAATAAATTTCATCAATGAAGATGGAGATGAGTGGCCTAAGAGGATATATATCAAACATACAAAGCATGTTAAGTGCTTATATGAATGAACCAAGAAAGGAGGTCTCAAGAAATCAAGGTGAATCATCCACATCAACTACTCTTGATCCAAATGTTAATACTCATATGGGATCTAATAATTTGATACCAAAGTTGGATATGTGCAAGTTTTATGGCAAGGATCCACTAACATGGACAAACCAAATGAATAATTACTATGATGTACATCAAGTCCCAAATGGAAAAAAGTCACAATGGCTTCCCTATATCTAGAACCAAATCAATTCATTTGGTATAGATAGATTTGCACTCATCAAAGACAAAGGGTATCATTGTCTCATGGTCATTTTTATGGAGTTCCAATCACAATATAGCAATAGTGTGATAGACAACTTCTTCAGCTAGCTAGCTAAACTTCAACAAACAAGACCAATCAAGGATTGTATTCAACAATTCTAAAATATATCCTTAAGAGTGGATAAAATTGCAAAGGAGAACATGAATGATTTATTTTTGGGAGGTATCAAGGATCACATTCAACACACTGTACACATTTTTAGTCCTAGCTATATATATGAGTCTTTTATCTTAGCAAATAGGGTAGAGGAGAAGAATTTGATTCCTAGAAAGCAAGGGGCTAATGTGATAAGAGAGAAAGGATATTCAACACCTTCTCTTCCTCAACTTACTAGGTTGACCCCACAAAAAATTGAGGAGAAGAGAGAAAAAGGGTTGTGATTCAATTGAGTTAGAAAATACACTCGAGGACATAAATACAGTAAAAAGAAATTATTCTATATTGAAAGTTTGAGTGAGGAAGAAGAGGAGGAACCAATATTAGAAGGTGAAAGAGAGACAGATGAGAAATCACATGATTCCAAACCAATCATTTCTTTTCATGCACTTTTAGGTTTTAGTACTCTACAAACTCTCAAGGTAGTGGGTTTCATAAAGAAGCAAAAAGTAACAACGTTGATCAACTCAGGTAGTACTCATAATTTCATCAACAAAAATTTGGTTACCTATCTAAATTATTTTATATAGCCAACTCCAAAGTTTCAAGTCTTGATTGTAGATAGTGGTAATGTTATTTGTTATGGAAAGTGACATAGCATTAAATTATCCATGGGAAATTATCATTTTGATAGCCTAATGTGTGTTATCTCCATGGGTGCAATAGATATTATTTTGAGAATACAATAGCTTACTACTTTGGGAACAATTGGGATGAAGTTCCAAGAACTATTCATGATATTTCAATCAAAAGGAAAGATACTAGAGCTAAGAGGGTTGAAGGAAAAGTCCCCACAAATAGTAAGCTCTCATCAAATGCAGAAGTTGCTCAATATAATGCTCCCACCTATCCAAATTTACAAGCAATAATTAATCATCACTCAGTGGTTTTTGGAGATATGCCTAAAGGAATTCCTCCTAAGAGGGATCAAGATCATGCCATATAACTATTTCCAAGGATTCAACCACCCTACATTAGGTCTTATAGGTACACACATACAAAAAAGAGATAGAGAATGTTGTTGAGATGTTAGAGGCAAGAATTATCAGGCATAGCCAAAATGCTTACTCCTTTCCCATGATGATGGTGTGTAAGAAGGATGAAACTTGGTGCATTTTCTCAAACTATAGAGTGTTCAATATGTACACCATCAAAGATAAGTTTCCTATTCCAATCATTGATTATTTTCTAAATGAATTGAATGGAGCTATGTATTTTATAAAGATAGATCTTAGATCAAGTTATCACCAAATTCGAATTAATAAAAGAGATATTTGTAAGATAGCATTTAGGACTCATGAGGGTCATTATGAGTTTTTGGTGATGAATTCCATCTTTAATAAATTCTTGAGGAAGTTTGTATTAGTGTTCTTTGCTGATTTATTAATTTATAGCAAGACATGGGAAGAACACTTGCAGCATGGTCTATTTCCAAAACCATTAAGAAATTGAAGAGTTTCTTGGGATTGATTGGATACTATGGAATATTTGTGAAGAATTATAGTTGTATAGCAGAACCCCTCATATCTTACTTAAAGAAACATTCTTTCCACTAAAATGAATTTGTTATTGTAGCATTTATAATGTTGAAGGAGGCTATGTGTGTAATTCCAATGCTTGCTACTCCATATTTCACCAAGGATTTTATTGTGGAATTTGATGCTTCAAGAAATGGTATAGGATCAGTTCTCTTATAGGATGGTTGGCCCATTGCTTTTGAGAGTCGTCAATTAAAGGGTAAGAATCAACCCAAACCTATTTATGAGAAGGAAATGATAGTTATTCTTCATGTTGTAAAACAATGGAGGCCTTATCTAATGGGTAGACACTTCAAGGTTAAGATAAATCACGATAGCCTAAAATATTTTTTGGAACAAATATTATCTTCTAAAGAGAAACAAAAATTGGTAACTAAGATGTTAGGCTATGATTTTGAGATTGTATATAAGAAAGGGAAGGAAAATATTGTGGCAAATTCACTATTGAAGAAGGATGAGAAGGATGGAGCTTTATTGTGTGTCATTTCAATATTACAAGAAGATTGGGTAGTAGAAGCCAAAGTGGAGTGGTATAATGTTGTTGCTACAAGTAATCTCATCCAACAATTACAGAGTGATCTTAGTAGTTTAGATATTTTTTGTTGGAAGGGAGATAATTTATGCTATAAAGAGCAATTGTATCTTTGCGACAATTCCTCTCTCAAATAAAATATTATCAAAGAGCTTCATGAGTCTCAAGCTGGTGGTCATTCGGGATTTTTGAAGACATATCATCAGTTCAAGAAAAACTTCTTTTGGGAAGGGCTAAAATGGGATGTTCAAAATTTTATAGTAGAATGTTTGATTTTTCAAAGAAATAAAGGAGAGAAAATTAAGACACCAGGTCTCTTGCAACGCTTAGTCATTCTTATCCAACATTGGGAAGAGGTCTCCATAGACTTCATCATAGAGCTTCGAAGATCTAATGGTAAGAATTTCATCATGGAAGTAGTGGATCACCTCACTAAATATGTATATTTAATTGCATTATCATATCTTTTTATAGCAAGTATAGTGGTAAAAGCATTTTTGGATAATACTAAAAAGATACATGGTATAATACCTAAGGTATGATCCTATATTTACTAGTAACTTTTGGACAGATTTATTCAAATGTTTGGGTAGTCAATTGGCTCATAGATCTTCATACCATCTTCAATTTGATGGTCAAACTGATAAACAATCTCAATGGGTAGATAAGCTACCACTAGCAAAAAGGTTGTGTAGACATTGAAAATTGACCAATTCATTTGGCCAATTTACCCCTAGTTCAACAGATGTCATAACCTCTATATTAATTAAATAATACCCTATTATTTAATTAATATTCATTATCCCTTATCCCTTCATCCTAATTTATTTCTTCTATCATCTTTAAATCCTAACCTAAAGTAAATAATTACTTTTAATTATTTACTCACATCACTTATCTCTTTCCTCCAAGAATTAAATAAATAAATAATTTATTTAATTTCCCTCATGTCACATCCTTCGTAACTTTTTTCTAATCTTGATTAATTTTCATAATCCTAGATTAAGGATGTGCACATTCCTAATCCTTGATTAGGGAGGTGTCACATCCTCCATAGTATGCAAGTGAATCATTAATCCTCACTACCCACCTAATCATTTGCCTAATCCCTCACTTACACAACCTAATCATTGATTAGCTATCCTAACCTACCCCTTGGTTAACTCTCCCCATCCCCAAGGAATTTTTAATTCTTTTTTGTCTTCCCAAGGTCCTTTTGAGGAATTTTTAATTCCTCTCTCATCCCCCAAGGAATATTAAATTTCTTTTCTCTTTCCCAAGGAATATTAAATTCTTTTTATCCTTTCCATGCACATTAAAAATAAATTTTTAATTCCTTTGGTCAACTCTTGATCTCAACCATTGATCCTCTTCCAAGAATCAATCTTGGCCATCCATTCCAATCTCCCTTGCTAAATGACTAACACTTAGCCATTTTTGCATTCTCAACCTCATGCATCGAAGCCTTCTACTCTCACACACTACCACCTTGCATCCATAGTCAAATCCACCATCCTTGCATCCAAATCAAACAAAATCAAGTCATTATGTTGTCGAAATCATCCTAGAGAACACATATCAAACCATCAATGAGGGAAAACAACTCCATCAAACTCATACAAGGTGAAATCAGTGTTATTTTTAGGTTCTTGTTTGAGTTTCGTCTTTACCCCAATCTTGAGTGTTGTCTTTGTCTTTTATCCTTTTGCTTGAGTTTGTTTTTTGTATTTTTAGATGGGGTAAAAACACTACACACATTTCTGGCACACCCGGTGGGACCCATGTCACGGGCCTGCACTTTTATGTTCATTTTTATTTGAGTGTTGTAGGTTCATACTTTACACGTAGAGGTGAAACTGCCTTAATGGGCGAACTTGCTCCTTACAGGGGCGAATTTTCTCATCCAGACATGTGAACTTGCAAATAGGGGCAAACTTGCTCGTTACAGGGGCCAATTTACCTATTCTGAATAAGAAAATTTTCTATTATAGGCGAATTTGATCATCAAAAAAGGCGAATTTGCTATTAGAGGCAAATTTGATCATCAGAAAAGGTGAATTTCATCATCGAAAAAGGTGAATTTTCTATTATAGGCGAATTTGATCATTAGAAAAGATGAATCTGACTTTCAGAAAAGGTGAATTTGATCATCATAAAAGGTAAATTTTCTATTAAAGGTGAATTTAATCATCAGAAAAGGCAAATTTTCTATTATAGGCAAATTTGATCATCAGAAAAGGTGAATTTTCTATTATAGGTAAATTTGATCATTAGAAAAGGAAAATTTGCTATTATAGGAAATTTTGATTCTCAGAAAAGGCGAATTTTCTATTATAAGCGAATTTGATCATTAGAAAAGGCGAATTTGCTATTATAGGTGAATTTGATCATCAGAACAGAAAAAGTTGCTCTTGACAGTGGCAAATTTTCTCATTCAGACAGACGAATTTGCCTCTCATAGAGGCAAACTTGAGGTGAACCCGAGACTTTAATCTTCAGTTTTCAACATTCTTTTGGTTTCGATTTTACTTACCGACATGCTAACTTGTTTGTTTGTGAGTGTCCTTGGTTTTTTCTAACATTTTGTGCAATTGTTTCTCGTTCGTCCAAGACTAGTGGTTGGAAACTACTAACACATTTTATACAAAACGATCAGTCCAAGACATCTTAGTTAGTCTATCCATTGTTTTTCATACTAGCTAGGAACACGTAGATTAATTAGAGGGTCAATTAACTTGTTTGTCATGCTTGTGAGTGGATTGTTGATGTATCCAATCCCCTTGCGCCATTTGGCGGTCCTGGGTGATGAGAAATCGTAATTCATTCTAGTCTAGTTGAGTCTACCTAGGAGGTGCTAGTGCATTTAAGCTCTCGCCTTGTGCTACATACAAACTTGGGGACCACTCTGAGCATCTAGTATCTTCTTCCTTTAGCAAGACCTTCCTGGGATTTCATCACCCAGGGGACGATTCCAACCATGTGTTATCGACGGGGTATATAAAGGGGGGAGAACTAAAGTTCTACCCCAATCCAATCACATTGTGTCTAGCGAAGCGTCAAAGCTAGGTTGATACCTAGATAAGACGTGAAGAGTTGGTCTAAGTTTCCAGTACCTAGCTGGGGCTCCTGAATCACGCTTGTGATGGGTTGGTGTTCACGGTTGTGCCTCACGTACCTTACGTATATCGAGGATGCACAATAGCCTTGTATAGCCTAGATAGAGACTCATGTTTTAGCCGTGACTTGGTGTAGTGCAAGGGATGTAGACTGTACTTTGAAGTTACTCACCACATACTCCCTTGGGTTGAGATAGGAATCCTCGTGGTGGACTATGATAGTCCTCAAGTGAGAGCGTGAAGGTGAGCTCGTGGCGTCTGTTGACGACCCTATGCCATTACAACGGTAGCTATCTACCCTCGTGAGAAAGGGTGCTCTAGAGAACCACCCCGATATCATGGAGTATTAACCTTGGATTGTCCGATCAAGGTGGTAGGCCTACATCAAGTTTGCAAACCCATATCACAAATTCTAGGATTGTGTTGCCTGGAGTGTTTTCATTATGTGATACCAGTGTTTTTATTTTCAGTTGAGTCAGTCCAGCCTTCTGTCTATTTTTTTCCATTCTTGTTGTCCTTTTCCACAGTCAGCCCCTACCTTCAAAGGTGAATTTTCCCCTTACAGAGGAAAATTTGCATAGCGAGTTAGCCCGTTTGCATAGCGAGTTAGCCTGTTTGCATTGCAAGTTAGCACGTTTGCATAGCGAGTTAGTCCATTTTCATTGCGAGTTAGCCCATTTGCACAGTGATTTAGCTTGTTTTCATAGCAACTTAGCCCATTCCCCTAGAATAGGAGAATTTTTCATCCCCTTGGGCAAATTTGCTTCTTGTAGGAGTGATCTTCCCATCTGAGTTCGAGTCCGTCAAATTCGCCTATTTCCTAGAATAGGCATATTTGCATATCAACTTAGCATTTTCCCTTAGAATAGGTAAATTTTCATAGCAAGTTAGCCCATTTTCATTGCGAGTTAGCCCATTTTCATTGCGAGTTAGCCCATTTGCATAGCGAGTTAACCTATTTGCATTGCGAGTTAGCCCATTTGCATAGCAAGTTATCCTGTTTGCATAGCGACTTAGCTTGTTCCACTAGAATAGGAAAATTTGTCATCCCCTTGGGCGAACTTTCTTTTTGTAGGGGTGATCTTCCCATCTGAGTCCTCGTCCATCGAATTCACCCATTCCCTCAGAATAGGCAAATTTTTCATCTACTGGGGCAAACCTGTTGTCCACAGGGGCGATCTCGTTTCCAGTTTGATTCTTTTGTCAGTCCTCGTCCGTCGAATTCACCTATTCCCTTAGCAACTTAGCTTGTTCCCCTAGCGAGTTAGCCTATTCCCCTAGCGACTGACCTATTCCCCTAGCGACTTAGCCTATTTCCCTAGAATAGGAGAATTTGCATCACTAATTCACGTGTTTCTTGTCCATCCTCAGACATAGGAAAATTTGAGTCCCCCAAATAGGTGAGTTTTCTCAACACATAGGCAAATTTATTTCCCCTGAATAGGCGAAGTCATGACCTGAAGAGGCGAATCTGCTTCCCATCCAAAATCCAAAGAGTCAATCCTTCTCACCACAATTAGCCTATATCTTCCTCAATCCAAAATAATCATTTAGTCATTTTTCCTCTCCATATCCATCTCCAAACAATCACTTTCATCTCATCAACCCTCATCAATCTATCGAAACATCATCCCCTTTGAGTATGGAGTTTTCTAAACCTATCCTTTACCCATCCAACAATCATCCTCATCATTTTAGTTACATACTTGAATTTAGGAGTCTATCCCGTCACACCCTCCAATCATCCTAATCTGAACTCCAATCCAATTATAATCTAAGCTTTAATCCCATCATCCTAATTTGAGCTTTAATCCCACCATTCTAATCTAAGCTTCAATCCAATCCTAATATGAGCTTAAATCAAATCCTAATTTGAGATTTAGTCCATCTACATCCAAGATCTTCTGATATTGAAACAAATCTTAAGATCCCTTCTTCCACATTCTTCTAATCCATTCTATTTATATCTTTTCATCATCTCTCCTTTTCTTCTAATCATCTATTCGCATCTTTTCAATCTAAATCCATCTAATCCAACGTCATGAATCCTTATCCTCCTCTCGCACAACCAATAGTAGTAGTCAAGGGAAATCTTAGTTATGTCGATGATGATAATGAAAGTCTTGTTAATCAAGATGAGTACGAAATAGATCCCCTTGATGATAATATTACTAGCAAGCTTTCCCCAACCATCTTCCAAAATCCAATCATTCCTTTGAGCTATCCTATCACACCTTCATCCACACCTAATAAAAATCCTTATGTTGCCTTTGACAAGGGATATCCAGTATCTTCCCCATCCACATATCTTTCATCTACATCTCTTTCTTATCCAAGATCCACATTTTCCCACCTTAATCCACCATCCCAATATTCCTACCTTAATTCCCCATCCACTTTCTCCAACATCAATCCGTCATCTGCATATTGTTATTTTAATCCACCATCCCAATCTTCCCAACCAAATCCCACATCCACATATTCCTATCTTAATTTACCATCCACATCCTCCTATCTTAATCCACCATCCCAATACTCCTATCTTAATCCACCATCCCAATCTTCCCAACCTAATCTAGCATCCACATCCTCCTATCTTAGTTCATCATCCACATCCTCCTGTATCACTTCATCCTCCACTGCATTATATTTTAATCTTCCACCTACTCCTAGTCTTTTATCGAATCCCATCCACTTATCTAATCTTAATCCACCAATCCCTAATCCTAGTCTTCCACCCATCCATAATCCTTCATCCATTCCCATCACCCCACCTAAACCTACAATTCCTAAAGATCTCATTCCATATGTTGTCCAAGGACTCATGATAGAAGAGACATCCTCAAATCCACATCTTGATATTGTGGAATCATGCCATCCTACTCCACCATGTATGGCCACCATCAATGAGGCCCTTCTTCATCCCACGCCTATCATTACTATTACCACTTCTAGAACCACCCAAACCGTTGAACCCGGCAAACCCTTCAAACCCATTGAATCCCCATTGCCTAATCCTAGTGCCACCCAATCCATTGAAGACACCCAAATCCAATCCGCTCCCCCTGGTCCTAGTATCACCGAAATCCAATCCCATGACCTTCATGAATCCTCCATCCTCCCATCTCCCCCAATTGAGGAGTCCCTCCAACACTCATCCATCATCATGCCTCCCACACAAGATGATTCATGCCAAGAGCCTGATCCAAAGTGTACCAACATATCCCCTCCTCCAAATCAAGATCCTACCATCCTATCTACTCCATATCTAGATCATATTCCCCCATCCATTCCATCTCACGATCCCTATCCTCAATCAAGTCATGATCCTACCATCCCATCCACCCCATCTCAACATCACACTAGCTCATCCACTCCATCCCATGATACCCTTCGCATCCAAGATCCAATCACTCCATCTCATGATCCCCTATGACCCGCTACCCCAAATCTAGATCCTATCATATCACCTAATCCCTCTCCTGATCCCTTATCACTCACTCCTCTAGACCAAGATGTTTCCATCCCATCATCTCCATCTCATGATCCTTCATCGTTGCCTGGCCCTACCATCCCAACACCACTTTTATATCACCTTGGTAACATTACACTCATCCATGGTGGTTTTCTTGTGGAAGAAAAACAAAGCATATACACCACCTATCCTCCTCCACCTAATAATGGACTCACATCATGTTTTCGAAAGAAAAATCATCCTGCCATAGATTGAATGCTCAAGATCATGAACTATCAAGGAAAAGGTTTAGGCCTTCATGAGCAAGGTATTTTAGAGCCCATCCAGGTCAAAGAACACCCATGTACAAGTGGTCTTGGATATACCACTCAAGGCTCACAATCCAAAAGTGTTGGCACAACCTCCATACATCCTCAACGATCCTCTTCTAAAGCAATAAGAGGCACTTCCCATTGCTCCACCAAACCATTTGTCACCATCCCCCCTCCTCCATTATGTTACCTCAAAACAATCGTCCATCTTCCTCCTTCATCCTCTATATCCATTTTGGGTCCCTACGTACCTCCATCCACCATAATACGTCCTCCATGTACAAAGTCCATTTTGGGCCCTTATATCCCAAAATCACCTCCTCCATCTCATCCTCTTCATCCTCTCATCCATTCATCACCTATCACTAGCACACATCATAAAAATCCTAAATTCATAATCCTTAATTAGGATCAACAAAGGCACCCCTCCATGCATGCTATCTCCCATCCTCTACCCATACATCATCATCAAAACCCTACCTTTGTCACTCCATCCATATCTCCTCCACATCATCCATCTCCTCATACCCGTCCCATTTCTATTAAAAGCACTTTGGATGCCAAAGTAAAAATGCATAAATTCAAACATCCACATGAATCTAAAGCTCCTCATGCCCCCTTAAAAATACATGTTGAAGAAAAGAAAAATCCAAATCAAACCCATAGGCCACAAAGGCCCACCAAAGCAAAAACTAAAACCATGTGGATCCCAAAGAAAAAGATGCAATGCCTTCAAATGAAAAATCCATAACGACATCCAAAGTTGCTAATCCAACAAAAAATCATTTGCATCCTCCATCTCCTAAATCTATTTTGGGTCCTTATGTCCCAAAATTTACTATCCCAACTCCTCCATTATAGCCACATTCTCCATCCATTAACCCTCCTATCATTTCACATCCACCACCATATGTGCCAATGTTGGTCCTAAAAATATTCCCCCCTCACATATCCATTCCATCATTCCATCCATACACTTTCCAACATCCCATCCATTATCCCACATATCTCCCCCATCCAATCCCTTTAATCCATTCCCTTGTATAATCCATCCATTCTAATAAGATTGTACCAACATCCAATAATCATTTCACACATGGGCTCTTATTACCTCATATGGATCTTGATCCTTGCATCCTTCATCCATATCCTTTTCACACGTCTTGCAAATCCATCTATCCACATTGTTATCCTCATCCATCTCCATCCACATACTATCCAAAAAACCAAAAAGCCAAAAAATCCAAAAAATCCAAAAAAAAAAATAGTAAAGAGAAATAATTCATCCAATGGTGAAAACTTGGGAAAAAAGGGCATTGGATAAGTACCATGATGAAATCCTGGCAAACAGGCATCATGTGTAAATCCCCCATCTATTTTACTTCCACACTTGGGGGCAACTTCATCCCCTTCCTCCATCTCCTCCATCCACCTATCTTACACATCCTACCCATCATATCCCATTTATATCCAGTCCCTCCATCCTCGTGATCTTGATAAATATGAGGGCACCTATCTATACATGTTTTGGACACCTCTTGGTATATATTCCTCTCATCCATACACTATCATATTCCTTATCCTCCCCATCCAATTTTATTATCCATATATCCTATCAACATTCATCTATCTTCCATTGTCCACCCCTCCTGCTACGATCCATCTCCATTCCTTATCTATGCATCCTTCTATCCGCCATCACTCTTGCCTCGTTATACATGACATCTCTGGAGTGGGGTATTTACTTCTTTGTGACATAATCCTTGGAAACAACATTCATCCATCTAAGAAATCCCTTCTATCTCTCCATCCTCCTTTCGTTAATGCTTCCCATCCCTCCACCCACTGATCCCTTTTCATCTTCCCATCCATCCATCCATCCAGTAATCCCTTCTATCTTCTTATCCACCCATCCACTAGTCCTTTTCCATCTTTTCATCCTTATCTCCCCATCCATTTATCCATCTAGTAATCCATTCCATCTTTCCAAATCCTTATCCCTCTATCCATCCATCCTATCATCTTTCAATCTCCCCATCTTTATCAATCCATCCATTTACCTCTATTTTCCTTCCATCTCATAATCCCCTATCATTGGTATCTAACTATAGGCTACCCCCATGCAATCCAATTCTATTCATCTCACTATCATCGCTTCTATCTATTTCTCACATCTTTCTAACCTCCTATCACTCTTCATCACTCATCTATCTATCATACCATCATCCCTATTCATCTTTTGATGATTTGGATAACTATCCCATCCCTGAGCTTCATGCGATCACCACCATCCTTTCCTCTAGGTCTATCTTGTTTCATCATATCGATGCCATCATTGTATCTTCTTATCATCGTCATCTCATCATCCTTTATCCATTGTCAATCATTGGTCTTTTGTTGAACTACATTGCCTCTGCGCTTTCACATAGGCAACACCATTATCGATGAGCCCCCGAGGCTTTGGTCTATACTTTTGTGTCAGTCCCTATCATCCATCTATCTAGTCTTGGAATTTGTTCGTCCAATCTTTTTCGTCCATCGAGGTCTCCATTTCCCTTTTTTCATTTTTATCCGTGGTCTTTTATCGAACTATGAGGGCTCTACGCTTTCACGTAGGCAAGGCTGATCTTTGATCAACCCCTGAGCCCCTAGGTCTTTAGGGTGTGTCATTTTTGCGTCTTGTTATCTTATCGTGTTGTCAAGCATGTCCCTATCTAGTTTGTACTTGCAAACTAAGGCCATTAGTATCATGAGGTTCAATTGGTTTCAAATGTTCGGCGTCATGTCGATCCTTTAGTTTAGTTTCCATCTTTGGTCTTAACAGGATGCATCCTTCCTAATAGACCACATCAATCCCATCCACCTTTTTGATCTTGTGGCAAAGGATGTTTGAAATTGATTGTGATCTTGTGATGCTATTGGATTTTTTTTATCATTTGAGCTTTCTATTATACTCTATTAGGGTCACCACGATCCATCATATCATGGTGTGCTTTGACGAGTAAACATAGGGGTGTATCTTGATCTTTTTTTTGTTCTTGTCTTCTTGGTTGTCCCACATAGTACCCACCAAGATCCTCGTGGTCTTGTGTTGTGTTGGGGCATCTTTTGTGTTTGTGATTATCCCAACATCAGGCCCTACCAAAGCCCCCTATGACTTTGGGATGTTGGACTAATCTTTTGTTTGTTGTGTCAGTTCTATGCATGCGATACAACATCACCCTAGTTCCTCATACCCTGGTGCATAGTATCTCATGTTGTATAATATTAAGTGCTCATCATTACATGGTAGCATAACGCATCACAATTAACTTGCCAGATTTGGTTACTATCCATTCATTTCCCCATCCCCTATCCCCTCATCTATCCAAACCCCCCATTCATCCTTCATCACTCTCCTTCCTCTATCTATCCTATCTTCTTTTTAATCACTCCACTATCTTCATCCTCATCATATCATCACATATTTTCTTCCATTATTTTCATTCATTCAACAATCTCACATCTCAATCCAATCCTAATCCATTCAATCTAGCACAAGTCATCTAATCACATCATTGGTCTTGTTCCTAGTCTTGCTACAAGCCTTGATCCAATCGTCGTCGTCGTCGTCGTCATCATCGGGATGTATCTTTCCCTATCCTTTTGTGTTGTTTTGGGATGTATCATTCCATCATCAACAACACTCTTTACATCATCATCAGGATGTATCCTTCCCTATCCTTGTGTTGTTTCGGGATAATATCATTCCCTCATCAACGCTCCATCGATCATCAACCCATTTTGGCATGTAGTTTGACTGGGGCAACATCACCTTTGTCCTTAAATCCATTTGTGCTTGCTTTTATCTCTTCACCCTACCGTCCTCTATCTTATCCATCATTTTGCATCACCTTCCCCATCTACGTTTTCATCATCTCATCCATTTTGAGAGCACACCCATGTTCTCTTGAATCCACATGTCCTCTTGAGGGGGCATCCTCAATCCCTAATCTTCATTTTCACTCCCATCATCTTTCTTCCTAGTCACTTCTTTGAATTACTGGGGCATCTCTCACCATCTAACCATCTTCTGCTAGGTGCTATGTTTTAATCTTCTTTGAAATGATGCTACTTCGTAACACCATCTCAAAGAGGGGAAAATGTAGATACTGAAAATTGACCACTTTCATTTGGCCAATTTACCTAATTCAACCAATGCCATATCCTCTATATTAATTAAATAATACCCTATTATTTTATTAATATTCATTATCCCTTATCCCTTCATCCTAATTTATTTCTTTTATCATCTTTAAATCCTAACCTAAAGTAAATAATTACTTTTAATTATTTACTCACATCACTTATCCCTTTCCTCCAATATTTATTTAATTTCCCTCATGTCACATCCTCCATAACCTTTTTCTAATCTTGATTAATTTGCATAATCCTAGATTAAGGATGTGCACATTCCTAATCCTTGATTAGGGAGGTGTCACATCCTCCATAATATGCAAGTGGATCATTAATCCTCACTACCCACCTAATCATTTGTCTAATCCCTCACTTACACAACCTAATCATTGATTAGCTATCCTAACCTACCCCTTGGTCAACTCTTCCCATCCCCCAGGGAATTTTTAATTCCTTTTTGTCTTCCCAAGGTCCTTTTGAGGAAATTTTAATTCCTTTTTCATCTCCCAAGGAATATTAAATTCCTTTTATCCTTTCCATGCACATTATAAAGGAATTTTTAATTCTTTTGGTCAACTCTTGATCTCAACCATTGATCATCTTCCAAGAATCAATCTTGGCCATTCATTCCAATCTCCCTTGCTAAATGACTAACACTTAGCCATTTTTGCATTCTCAATCACATTTTCAACCTCATACATCCAAGTCTTCTACTCTCACATAGTACCACCTTGCATCCATAGCCAAATCCACCATCCTTGCATCCAAATCAAGCAAAATCAAGTCGTTATGCTACCAAAATCATCCTAGAGCACACATATCAAGTCATCGACGAGGGAAAACAACTCCATCAAGCTCATACAAGGTGAAATCAGTGTTATTTTCAGGGTCTTGTTTGAGTTTCATCTTTAGCCCAATCTTGAGTGTTGTCTTTATCTTTTATCTTTTTGCTTGAGTTTGTTTCTTGCATTTTTAGATGGGGTAAAAACACCGCACACAGGTTGTATACCACTTCCTTCCATAGTTCATCAAAAATGTATTCATTTATGACATTGTATGGACATCATCCTCCTTCCATCACATCATCATTGAAGGTGTCATCAAGAGTTCATGTTATGGAGGACCACATGCTTCATCAAGAACAAGTACTTTCAGGACTTAAAAAGAATATATCCATGGCACAAAATTGAATGTAGTAGGTAGACCAACACCATAGTGAAAGAAGTTTGGAAGCCGAGAATTGGGTTTTCTTGAGATTGCAACCTTACAAGAAAATTTCATTGAAGCAATAGTCAAAGAATAACAAGTTGTCTCCAAAAAATTATAGCCCATATCAAATCATGCAAAAGATAGGTAGTGTTTTCTACAAGCTTGAATTTCCATCAACAACAAAGATACATCCAGTTTTTCATGTTTCTTGTTTGAAGAAGGTAATTGGGAATAATATCCTTACTCAGACAATATTGCATGAGCTTGATGAAGGAAGAATCATATTGAAACCAAAGTTTATTTTTCAAAAACCTGCAAGGAAGCTAAGGACCAAAACACTGACTCAATATCTCATCTAGTGAAAGAATTTACCAATTGAAGATGCCTCATGGGAGGATGAGTTCATTCAAAAGCATCCAAACTTACGTATCATTAAGGACAATGCTTCTTTGAATTGGGGGCATGTTATTCCCTTAATATTAGAGTACATCAGGTTATGAATAGTCAACTTGCGGCTATCTTAACTCTTAATTAAGTCATATTATCATTACTATATTATTATTTAGTTAATTAGGCTAGCGTAGGGCTTATATAGGGTTATCTAAGTCAGCTTGGGTGATATATTAGACATAAATAAGGTATTTATAGGAGGTAGTGAGTCGTATTTCATCATCATATTGTGAGTTGTGTTCTCATTGAATATTTTTGGAGGTTTGCCCCCTCGAAGTGGCTTGTTATTCTTAGTTATTATCAAGTATTTGTAACATATTTCTTATCATATTCTTTTATTGTGTGGGTTATTTCATTACACCTCCCATAATAAGTTCTATTCCCCTCTTCTTTCAAATTTAATTTTAAGTTGTCTTCTTCCATCTTGTGTTTAAGCTTTAGTTCCACAATCTCCTCTTCCTCCCCTTGTGTCAACTGCAAAAACTCTTTTATTTCACCTATGTCATAACCTCCAATAGTGACAATTATTTTATCTTCTTTTCCTTTCTTAACTTCATTATCTACCTCCTTTTCCACATAAAACATCTATTTACCTTCCATTTTTTTATTAACTCATTTATTCCACTATTCCAGAATTGTTATTTAATGGCTTTTCCTCATATTTTGCTTCATTCCCATCCTCATCCTAGTCTCTTCTTGCACACATCTCTTTTGGAACTTCCACCTTTCCTCCCACTCAACAAATATCACCTTCATTTTTTGTTCTACACATGTCATCCCAAATAACCCCCAATGGATCTAGGTCCACCTCAGATATAACTCCTTAGGAGAATTATGGGCAACACTTCCAGTATATTAGAAATCAAACATTGCAACAAGATCAAAAAAGGATGGCCAAGGTAGCATCTCAAACAACAAGACTGATTTTGTATGACCCAAAAGCTTAGTTGGTGTACTACACTCACATGGTCCCAATAGTTAAAAATCCTAAAGGTCAAATGAAACCAAGTGACTCTTAGATATCATCAGTAACTTTGACATCAGAGGATGCCCAACTATTGGGAAATTGTTGAGTTCTTTCAATAAAGTGCTAATACTACAACACATGAATATTTGCTAAGAGAAAACTAAAAAGAAGGGAAAAGAGTTGAATACAATTAACATAGCACTAAGAGATAGACAACTCAAGATCAAGTCACTTTATCTCCGAGTGGTTGACTTGAATAAAAAATTATACACCCAAGTGCCAACATCCTTCGTTAATAGAGATAAATCAAAGGACTTGGAGCTAAGACAAAAGTTACACACATTAAAGGAAAAAGTGAATGAGCTCAAATTGTAGACAAGCTCCTTGGAAGCAAAAATAAATGAATTGAAGAAACAATAAAGTTGTTTTGATTTAATAAAAAGACTATATAAATCCTATTAGGATAGCACAAATCATAGATGTTGCAACTACTCAAAGCTAACTTATACAAATAGAGGTGAATGAGGCATTGGGTACCATTTCCTCCATAGCGGCAAATGCAAAGAACTTTTATACAAAACTTAAGATATTGCCAATGGACAAATTGATAACAATGGAGATATTGGGCAAGGTAGATGTTGCATGTAAGATCGTAGACATACTTGACAAGGAAAATGTTGGGATTTACCGACAGGGTGGAACAATTAAATAATACAATTATAAATGTAGATAACAAAAATAATGAAAATGAATACACAAAACACAAAGATTTTAATGTGGTTCACCCAATGTGGGATATGTCCATAGAAATAGCCGTCCAATATTTTATTATATCTAGCAAAATATTATTTATAGAGTTGCATTAAATCGTAGCACTATCTACAGCTGTGTGCACACTCTCATACGCCTTCAATTTGCACTCTACACAACACAACTTGTTGTTGTGTGTTCATTTACATAGTCCACAATCTACAATTTGCACGTTGTTGTGTGCTTCACATTGTGACTTGTCACCTTTTGTATTTGCAACAAAGAAACAATCATTTTTTGGTAGTTTTAAAACTATTTTTCAATTGAATTTATTAACAAAACTCCTTTATTAAAAATGGAAAAAATTTGCTTCGAGGTGTTGGCCCCAAGCCCCTTGTACTTCCTTCTTAATAATTTGGGGAGAAAACGCAACTATCAAAGTCACCAAAATTTAACATAGAGCATGATCAAACTCAACAAACCAAGAAAAAAGGCATCACAAATATGCAATGTCCAACTAAAGGTACTCCATCAAACAATGTCTAACAAGCAATCACATTCCTCTCTCAATACAATAGACCTTCCATCTACATCGGTTATGACATAGATCACTTCCATAGCATAAATTCTTAAACCTGTGAGAGGGAGAAAAATGAGTCTATTTTGAAAGAGTGGCCAAATCCTCCAACCTTTAATGATGTATCTAAGGTAATCAAGTCTTTCGTGGAGCTCGAAGTACAAATCTAGAATGCATTTGTCAAAGTGCAGAAAATCTCATTAACGATACCTTTGAAATAACATGGTGTAAAACTCCCAACAAAAGAGGATTGGAAGCAAATCTAGATGGCCTTGCAGAATTTGTAGAGTAGTGTATCCTCTAAATTCTTTTTTCTTTCATTTTTCTATTTTGATTGTTTCTAGAGGAAGATTCTATGACCGAACGGATTGATTTTGGGTTCCCCATTTTCCCAAGGGAAAAGGCCCTAGAGCTACCAAGAATTGTAGTGAATTTTCATTGCATCATAGGGCTTTGTTTTATACATTTTGGATAAATTTCACCACAGGTAGGTGAAAGGATGGAAACATTACATACGAAATAGAACAGCAGTAGCCATCAATCTTGTTTGATCTAATAGTGAATGCTCATCTATCTACCAATAGTCTCACCAAAAGGTTCCAAATTAGCAATTACCGTTGATTGAGTTTGATCAATAGAGTGCAAGCATCGATGACAAAGTGTAAATCAGCTATAAGATACAAACCAACACCATCAAATGGTTTGTTTTGGCTCTTCAGGGAGTTGTGTTAACTCAAATAAATCTTGTGTTGACTCATCTCAATCTTGCGATTATCATCTATGTTGACATATATCAATTCTTGGCACTATAGTATTCTTCAATCTCTTATGGGCCCTGCCTTATTATTCAATTGGCATCAACTAGGAGGTGCCTACCTCGAAGACCCCCCTCCTGCCTCACTACTCCCTTGTTTAGCTCTACTCAAAGAACAAATCTTGAATCTACTATCAGACTAAGACATCATCATGATATTGTTTTCGTGATTCAACTGTGTAGTTTTTTGAGTCAAACTCATTGATCCATATTTCATTAGTGGTTCACAAGAACCCATCTCTCATGAGCATGAATGGTCCACTTAGCACTCATTGCATCTAGGTGAAGCTCATAGAGGTGAGGTATTGGACCTTCTCGGGAGGTCACCCATCCCAGTACTACTCCAACTCAAATGTGTTTAACCATGAAGTTTTCCCAAAGTTAAGCTCACTTAACTTGATACTCCATTTTCTTGAAGCCCACTTAACTTGACATGCTATGAAAAATACCTCCTACTTAAGATGACATCATCATCCTCCCTTGAAGCCGACCTTCCAAAGATTAGCTTCTCTTGCTAATCTACTATATCCTCTAGTGGCATTGTTATCTCTTCTGCTAGGCAAATGGGAAGTGTTAATAGTGTTGTGTATGTACACACTATTACAAGAAAAGGCTCACCTTTCTAATAAAGTCACTATGGTGACTTAAATGGTTTGTTAGCATTGCTATTTTTAGCATTTAGAATGTAGGACAATTGTCGCATTTATGTTTTTTGATTACATCTCTCAAACTCTATGTAAGGAGATGAACCTTTTTGTAATTGTCATCCCAAATATCTAATAGAATAATATTGTTTTCTATTTCTTTTTACAATATGGAATTAGAGCAAGGGATCACATGAAAAGGAGTTGTACGGAATCATGTAAGGTTTATTCCTGATCATGTCTCAAAAAGGAGGAAAATCATGGTGGATACTAACTTTGTAAGTTATTTTTTAAACCTACAAACAAGGCAAATGAAATCGATGACTAGGGTTTCTCTTAATGGAATTTCCAATGTTTTGCAAAGGTTTTTGGACCTATTTTTTCTTCAATCCACGATAGCTAGGGTTTATTGCAAGTATTTGTTCAAATTTTTTGAGTAATTTTTAATAGTTTAGAAACCTATGGCTAGGTCATGATGCCACAAGAATGTGCTAGGATCGTTAAAGGTATTTTGAATCAATTTATCTTTTTTGAGCCAAATTCAAGTGTGTGTAAAGGTCTACTAATTTTTGAAAATGACTATTCCATTAGGTATATATTCTAGCTTAACTTCCACACCTAGAAAGTAAATATTCAAATGCAACTACAACGCAAATACTTGTGGGGATTAGTAAATGGAAATGAGAAACTACTTACAAATACTAATAAAATATTGGAATAGCAAAGTAAAGATGTAAAGTCAAAGCCACTATTGATATTGCTCTCTCTAATTTTGAGTTACATTATAAAGATCTGACAAAATCTTTTAAGAAAATACGAGAACTTGAATACTTGTTTGGAGCAAAAGCAATTAATGCAAAAATTTCTCTAGAACTTTAATTTTTCAAATTCAAAATGGCTAACGAAGACACTATGTCTAACCACAAACAATCTAAGATCTCTCCTTCGACAATTAATAGAAGTCAATGCTATAGTGGATGATGTGGATGCTAAAACCATTTTGTTAAACAATTTGCCTCCAAAATTCAACAATGTCATCTTTACTCTTAGCTATCTTCTCAAACTCTGCAAGTTATGAGTTTTCCTCTCCTAGCTTAAAAAAAAGAGGACAACTGCAAGAGATACAAAAGATGATTCTCAAATTGAGGCAACATTATACACAAATGGTTTGTTTGTATTGCTATTTTTAGTATTTAAACTCTAGGAGACGTGTCATTTTTATGTTTGTCAATTACATCTCTCGGACTCTATATAAGGAGATGAACCTCTTTGTAATTGTTATCCCAATATCTAATAGAATAATATTGTGTTCTATTTATTTTTAAAACACACACACGTACAATTCAAGACAAATTCGAAGCCTATAAAACTCTCAATGCCATGAAAATTTATATTTTATTAACACTATTAACATTGATAGGAGATGTGTGTGCAATAAAAAAATTCCATTTCATCAACACTATTAACATTGATAGGAGATGTGTGTGTAATATATATACACATGAAAAACACATACACGCATATGAAAAACAACATATGCACATATGCATGTGTACATATGTACATGCACACCTATCTATCTTTGTTAATAGTGATAATAAAATGGAAGATGCACACAAGCACTCTTTTAACAACGTTGGGACACAAATGCGTGTGTATATACATTTTTCTAAATTGTCATAAGTGCCATGTAATTTTAAAAAGCTTATAAATTATACCACTCTGCCGTCATTGGATTGAACTACCGTACAAGTTTCAGTAGCATTGATGACCATCCAAAATATATAATTCACATGAATTATATGTATGTAAAATTACAGAAGCTTTCCCAAGAAAAACAATTTTACCTTTCACATTTTACTAACATTCTCAGAGTGCTGTTAATGATGTTGATGGAGAATCACAGATTTACTTTAACAACGCTCTCCTCTTTCCAGGCACAGAACAAACTTACTGAAATCTTAAACTACCTTTGACAGGGCCAACCTCTTTCCCAGCACATCCCGAACTTATCAAAATCTTAAACTTTCTTTGACATCCCCCTCTTCTTTGCCTGCACATACCAAAGTCTTCTATCTAACCAGAATGTACATAACACCATAACCTTTAAGCATACCTGTAGGTAATTATGGAAAACTTAAGGTGAAGCGATGCTTGTATAATGTACTAAGGCACATTGCATGATAGAACTTGAGGATTGTTTTGTTCTCTTAAATAAACATATTGAAGTAAAATATACTCCGCTAATATATAACTTACCATCCATTGATATCTATCTATAGGTATCTCAATACCTGACAGTGATTAGAGTTATGTATCATTTTCTGACTGGGCAATATGAAATTTTTGCTAGTGTGCCACCAAAATTTTCAACATGTTAGCTTCAAAAATAAAGTTTGTCCAAGAAACTCTTTCATTATCAAAGAAAGGTAATGCACTCACATTGTGACAAATATAATTCCAGTAGACAAAAATATCATGTTTCCTTCTGTGTTAGCATTTGCAAGACAATGTCATCATTGTAGACTAACAGCAGAGTCAGTCATACATACCTTTGAAATACTGAAAAATCGAGTCAATGTGGAAATGCAAAAATTCAAAAGAAGGCAGGAATTAAAGAAGTAATGTAGAATATGAAGAATGTAAAAAACAATATGCGATGGTATCACCACCGAATGAGTTCCCAAATACTACAGTTACGAAAAGGGATTTGGGTAAGGGTATAACAAATGTATATGTATTGCCCTAGCAACCATAAAGAAAAAAATTGCCATAATTATTTATCAGCATTTGCTAAAGGCACGAAAGATCTCCCATCGTGTAGTAGCTCATAAGTTATGAAAACAAAAAATTCCCCGCTCAAGGATTCTGAACTATCTTGCAACTATAGTGCTTCAGTTACATAAACCAAAGGAAAAATAATTTACAGAACCTTTAAAAATGTATATTGTCCATAAAAGGTAGTATACTCACTAGACTAATAAAAATGTAAGAAGAAAACCCTAAAGAATGGAATTTGTTGTATATGCTTCATATGCTATGGTGCAAAATTTTATGCTGAAATTAACCAAATGTACAGCATCACACATAGGCAGACACATTGTATGTGATCGCATGAAGATTGGTCATGGCTTTAAACTCAAACTAAACAATGTTGTTTTTCAACACTGTAATCAAATATTCATCAATGCTCATGATTGACAAAACAGCTCAAAATTCATGAACAAATGAATTTCCATTTTATATTCTGGACGTGCGTTTTAAGGGGAAAGAAGTTGCACATGGAAAAACACTGACAAGATTTTACATATATCTTTCATTCTGAAAGCCATTTCCCTCATCTATAGGTGAGCCGGAGAGTTCGAGCTGATGCATTTGAGGACCAGTCTTGAGTCTTTTCTTACTGATCTTTTGTGGCATGCCTGGAACCTGATGAAAAGAAACAAGAAACAAAAGAAATTAAGTATAATCAATTATTTCAGAACACAAGCATACAAATTTTTAAGGCACGTTCTATTCTTGACATTAAATTATTATTTCACTGAAACTGACTATTTCTGTATCCTGCATTACTCTTATCTACCTGCAAATAGCCAATTCTCTATGTATTAGACAGCGCAATAAAGTATATCCAAGTAAATACCTCATCCCCAAATTCTCCCAAACCCTCCTCTTTATCCAGTGAACCACCTTCAATCAGGGAAAAATTGGTTGCAGCCCCAACGCTACTTTTAACTCCAACCTTCTTCTTTGTGCTAGGACCATGCTTCTGAAATGTTTTGCGTCCCATTTCAGCCTGCATCTCCGCTCCTTTCTCTGATAGCTTCCGTCTCCGCCTGGCTCGGCCATTTAAACTCGTCTCATCTATAAAACACTTCAGAAGCATATTAGAGGTGGAGTACAAATCAATGGAAACCATCCATATATTAATACGGGCCAATACCCTACTAAAAGAAAAAAACTTACTCTAAAGATCCTGAATAAGGTCCAATAAGAAAGCAGCATATGCATTTTAAAAATCAACATTGCAAGTTTAAAGTTAAACCAATATAGATCACTTATCAGTTATCACAATTCAAAATCATGATGTCTTTTTGAAAGTTACTTTCACAGAAATCCCTAATCTATGGTATGTTTATCCATCGACACAAATGGACAAGAATACAAAGTAATTGCTAAACATTTGAATATACACACAACTAAGGTATTAATTAGCATGATCGCTCTTTCTTAAACATTTCCAACTTCATCAATGCATCTACATGTTTAATCTTCCCCACTACTATTTTGGTGTGTTGCCCTTTGAATTCACACCATGTTGTCTCAGAGCAGTTCTATACAATCATGGTTTGTTGCAAAAAAACACCAGTGGAGCTTGTGGCTCTCTTCAGCTCATGGCCACAACCATTTAATCTGCCTTTTGAGAGGAATATAACTGCGCCTTGCGGTCAAACACATCCATGGACTTCGAAAACTTGGTTTTTGCATTCCATTAGGCAAAAGTTGCACAATTTTGGAAAGGATTGTGTTAATTTAACCATGAAGGAAGAAATCAGCTCTTGAGAATAAAGGTGCAACACTTCTATGTTAAATAAAGACTATTATTAAAAGTAGAGGAGACAACAAAGAGTCATAGTACTTGGCACCATCTTCAATACATTCAGCAAAAAAGCAAATCAAGGAATACACAATATCTAGAAGTCCTTATCAAATCAGCTCACTATCAGCACTATGAATTTTCCAACATCTAAGGATCAAGAACAGTGCATAGTCAAAAGTTGGTGAAAATTGTGGTGTGATGGCTAATTATTTTGGTTTATATATTTGATATTGAGGGTTCAAATCTCAGGAGGAGACAAGTATTTTTTTCTATATGAATGACAAACAAGAGCTTTGAAAAAATTAGTCTCTGACGTACCTGGGGTGGACCCACAGTACCCAAGAAGGATCCTAAACAAACCCAAACCATACCCAAACTAGGGTTGGGGATGGCTTCACCAACAAGCCTGTAACACAGATTAAAACCAAAACAGATGAGTAAAAGAAGAAATCGGAAGTCTCCTTACCCATTGTCAACACAAAACAAGTTTGATTAATTACTTAAACTAGTAGAAGTGTTGACGACAAAGGAGATGCTCAACGAACTGGGTATAAATGTACGTAACCATATTGACACTTCCATCATGGAAGTCAACAATCAAGAGAACACCAAGCGTATTGAGTCTTGACATACATGCTAATTAGGAAATTCAACAAGAAAGACATATGTTGTATATTGACAGCCACATAATTTAATAACTATGAAGGCAGATAAAAAGACAATATAAACACATAGAGGCAATCATCTCCTTATTCAAAGATATGTTGATGATTGATATGACGTCCTTTTGTTAGTGTTTGGTAGCTTGGGGAGATATTTTTCCTTAATTATATCTTGATCAAGGCAGGTCGGCCTTCATCTTTTATAAATAAAATATATTTGCTCTAGGTCGGCCCTAGAGAGAAGGCCACCTAGTTTGGTATTTATAGAGGATGGAGTCCTCTCATTTTGATTATCAATCCATTCACTCTCCAATTTGCATCTTCAGCAGCAGCAGCAGTTCGCCTCCTAGCAGCAGATTTGGTTCTAAGAAGAAGTGTCATCTTTTGTATTTCGCTTCAAGGAGAAGTGTCTCCATTCATTGTATTAGACTTGGCTTTGTGTAGGGCCTGATTTGTATGCAGTTTTCTGCACTTATTCATCTGATTTATAAAGAGAATATTGTTGTTGGGTTTTTCTCCCTCGAGTAGGAGGGTTTTTCCAGGGTAAAATATTGTGTTCATTGTTTATGTGTTACATTTTCTGCTTGCTTACATTTCTGATCCTAAAACTAACATGGTTTCAGAGCGGGTTCAAGAAATCCGATCAAATTTGTCTAAGCAAGACAGTTTTCTGAAAAAATAAAAAAATTAAAAAAAGAGAGGGAAGATATTCTGATTACTTTGTTGAAGATTATTCCAGTCATCTTGGCATCACAAGGAATCGATTTATTACTGATTGGAATCAATTACAAAACAGGTCGATTGTTGGAGAATATTATTGCTTGAAAAATCGTGGCATTTTGGTGTTGAAATCGCAGCCTTTGCACAGTTTGCATTCATCGATTTGAGGATAGAAAATTATTAAAAATCGTGGCTCTTCATTCACAGCACATTCGGCAACTTGGAGCCTTCGTTGGTGGTTATTCATGTAAGATAAAATCGTGGAAAATTGTCTTAGGGAGTGCTGGCCTTTGAGGAGAAATCGTGGATTTATGTTGACTGATTTGAGCCCAGAATATCAGCGATTGGGGTCAAGGATAGGTCATGGTAACTTGCATACAAGTGGCACTGCATATAGGAGAAGACAAAATCATCATTGGAGACAAGTTCACTGCCACTCTAAGCAAAGAGGTGTTGAGCTCGAAGATTTAATTGCTGTTTTTTTTGTGATAAGGCAGAGGATAATGCAAAGAAGGTGACAGAATTGGAGTCGTTATTGGAGACTGCTACACAAGAGAAATGTGATCTTGAAAAACAGCTGAAGTTGGCAGAAACAAGGTTTATGGAGACTGAAACTGAAGCAAAACAGTTTACTGAGCAGGTATCTGAATTGAGGGTGAAGATGGAGGATTCACTGGAAAGCTATTGGAGGCTGAGAACAAAATTGAAGTCTTGCAACTTAACTACAAGGATGCACAAGACAAATTGGAAACACTTGAAATAGATCTGAAGAGTGCTATTAAAGAGATAAGTATTTTATGTTTGTACCTTTGAATAATGATCATGGATTTAAATAATCATGTAGTTAATAATATTTCATGCAAACAACATTGGGAATAGTGAATCATGTATGCTTCTTACATTGGTCTGTATATTTCTCTTCAGGGTAGTTTGATTCTATGAACTATTATTAATCTCTCTAAAATGCAGGATGGAGAGAGATTGCATAAGTAATTCAAAGGGAGGAAGAGCTTGAGGCATCCTATGAGGAAGTCATGCCGGCTGGAGAAATGAACAAACATGGAGACATAGCTTGCAGCCATGGGACTGAGTTGATGGCACATAACTCTCATGATTCTTCACTGGAGACATCTCTCGAGGGCACAAGGTTGGGTCAGCCTTGGATGGAGAGGTTGCATCTGCAAAGAAGATTGAGAAGGATGAAGACACTAAACAACGATACAACAGAAATCATGTCCTCCTGATTTGGAACAGCAATCTATGGTTCTTGCATGGACAACTATTGGCAGCCCTAGAAAGAATTGTGGAAAACATTGAGGTTCCTATCAAGATCATAGGAGAAGACATGCTAATGGCTATTGGATTGAGAGTTGTGAAAGCAAAACAGTTTTCAGTTCTTTGCGAGTTGGGTAAAACAATGACATGTCCGAGAAGAGGACTAAGGTTCTGAGATCCGTCAATGGAGGGGAGTTCACTTCTAAAGGATTTTTGTAATCTTTGTGTTGAGGCAGGGATCAAGAGGGAGTTTTGTGACTCACAGAGATGAAGTGAAGGTGTCAGCTAAGTGGCTTGCAGTGCTGCAAGGCCAGGTGCTAAAAGTCCTTGGAAGACCTCTTCAGCTACTGAGAACAGAATTGCAAGCTCCGCAAACCTATTCAGAATAGGGTGATCTGGGATGAGGTCGAGAAGGACAGTCCTGAACTCTCACAAGTCAGTAGTGCCAGAAGTGTGCATTGGAAATTGATTCTCTAAGGCAAGCATTGCAAGCAATCTTGGACAAGGAGGTCAGGAGGTTGATGCAAGTACTTGGAGCTTCAGAGGGAGTCACATCATCATGAAGATTTGTTGTAATGTATATTTCTCTGAGACGGAGAAATATGAGGTGAAAGCCCTTGTAGTGTATATTTCTCTGAGACGGAGAAATATGAGGTGCGAGCCCTTGTTCATCTCTGAGACTGAGATGAGACGTCATGTTGAGAGACTCCATGACGACATCACGTTGAGAGACTCTGTGATGAACCCTTGTACATCTCTGAGACTGAGATGTGTTTCTTTCCACACATGGGAGTAGCCATTGTGGACATCGTGTTGAGAGACTCCATGACGACATCACGTTGAGAGACTCCGTGATGAACCCTTGTACATCTCTGAGACTAAGATGTGTTTCTTTCCACACATGGGAGTAGCCATTGTGGACGTCATGTTGAGAGACTCCATGACGACATCACGTTGAGAGACTCTGTGATGAACCCTTGTACATCTCTGAGACTGAGATGTGTTTCCTTCCACATATGGGAGTAGCCATTGTGGACGTCATGTTGAGAGACTCCATGACGACATCACGTTGAGAAACTCTGTGATGAACCCTTGTACATCTCTGAGACTGAGATGTGTTTTCCACAAATGGATGTAGCCATTGTGGACATCATGTTGAGAGACTCCATGATGAACTCTTGTACATCTCTAAGATTGAGATGTGGTTTTCCACAAATGGGTGTAGTCATTGTGGGTGTCATGTTGAGAGACTCCATGACGAAGATATCTAGAAAAATACCTCCCTAGCTAAGAGGGAGTGTTAGTGTTTGGTAGCTTCGGGAAATATTTTTCCTTAATTATATCTTGCTCAAGGCAGGTCGGCCTTCATCTTTTATAAATAAAATATATTTGCTCTAGGTCGGCCTTAGAGAGAAGGCCACCTAGTATTTATAGAGGATGGAGTCCTCTCATTTTGATTATCAATCCATTCACTCTCCAATTTGCATCTTCAGCAGCAGCAGCAGTTTGCCTCCTAGCAGCAGATTCGATTCTAAGAAGAAGTGTCATCTTTTGTATTTTGCTTCAAGGAGAAGTGTCTCCATTCATTGTATTAGACTCGGCCTTGTGTAGGGCCTGATTTGTATGCAGTTTTCTGCACTTATTCATCTGATTTATAAAGAGAATATTGTTGCTAGGTTTTTCTCCCTCGAGTAGGAGGGTTTTCCCAGGGTAAAATATTGTGTTCATTGTTTATGTGTTGCATTTTCTGCTTGCTTACATTTCTGATCCTAAAACTAACACCTTTTGCTTCATAAACTTGAGTATTCTCCTTTTTGTAGCAAATTTTTGCATTTACCTGCTTGGGTAAGCAAAGTGAACTCCATGTAATTTCTTTAATAAGACAGTATGAATGAATTACCATTGGAGACATTAATGACCATCGGGGACATTAAAACAATTTTTCCTCCCTTAACTATTTTTGTAGTCTCAAAAGTCAAAACAATTCTTCCCTGCATCTGTGTCCAGAAGGGGGACTCAAAAGGTTGGGAATTTTAAACTTGAAAATTATGGATCCTAGAAACACGATTTTGAAAGCATTTTCTTATTTTTATCAAGACTAACATTTACGGTTTACCTGCTTGGTGTTAGACACATGTCTTGGCACACCAACACATTGGAATGGCAAAGGTTCCCCTTCTTGGAAGGTGGCTATCCTTAAGAGTTTTCTTTCAATTGTAATTTGCAAGGTTTACCAAACTATCTCAGCAAGAGAGCATTTTGGCTAGTCTGTTCAAGGGGCTCTGGTGGAATATCAAGTGTCATTCACATAAATTAGTGATTTAAATAATAAAGTCAATCACTAGCAGCAAAAATAAACCACTAATTCAGTTTCAAAACATGTACATGAATCCAAATAAATTTGATTTACAAATTTTTAGACTTCCAGTAGGTATTTTTCAGCATTAATTTTGAATGAAATCAATTTAAATCTTTACAACACCACAAAGTTGTCAAATCCGAATCAGTTGTGGGTACAGTACGCAGCTACAGAAAAAGATTTGGGGGGCGCTAGGTGTGTCCGTACAAAAAATATATAATAATAATATTATATATAGTCTAAAAAAAGGAATTAAGTTCAGAATACCACATATCATACATGTACTAAACAAAATAACCATAAATCGGTCTGAGAAGTTGTTCTACTTCTCAAAGATTTGGTAATTGTTCTATGCTCATAATAACCAAGTTGATTTATCTTTTGCAATTATTGTGATAAAGCAAGGATATGGCATACTTAATAAGACACCTCACCATTTAGTGCTGAATGGGTTGTCTTTGCTTTAAGATATCTTAGTAATAATTTATCCATGTGTAACACAATAGTTTGGAAATATGGATAGTGAAGCTTAGGTTAACTTGAATTTCCACTTGGAATTGGAAGTAGACCTTTAAGAATTGAAGTTGGAATTTAATGGAATATGTCAAGGCTTCATTAGCCACATTGAAGATAAGCACCTTCCTTATGAGCCATCCTATAACTAAAATGAAGTTAGTATGTCACTTAGACATAATCTTTCACGATAATTAAGAGTAAAGGGAATAATTGTACCATACATTATTCTGTGTACTAATATTGTTGAGTGTAATATCTTCACATGATATTTGAATGGATGTAGTGTTACTAACAATAGTGGGTATTAATGTCAATTGAGCTAAATATAGCGTTCAAAGTCCTCTTCATGCCACTCTCATAGCCGTCTACAAAACTTTTTTCCACCACGGACAAGGCAGCCTTCTCTACTTGCTGACTGCGAAAGTGGATGGTAGCCACCCACTTACCACTCTCCTATGCCCTCTCAACAATGTGGGTGCCCCCTAACGACCAAGGCTTTTCCTCACTTGGCACTTACTATTTAGCCACCAAGGAGTTATCAAATCATGTCAAGTGTTAAGGGTTTATAGGCCCATGACAGCCCCCAAGAGTGAGAAGACATCACTCTCGCCAATTGGTAGCCAACGGAAGAAGGGAAAAACCCACTTAATGGAGGATGCAATAACCCTAATGATCAGGACCCCCTTCCAATGTCAGTTTTATTATTTATAGCTTTATCTGCTTAGATTTGTTTATGTTTATGTTAAACTCTGAAGCTTTGATGATGTAGATGGTTGTTTCCTTTTTGAGGCCACTTGATACTCTCATTCCCAGCTAGACCAGTTTGGTTGGTTTTGAGGCATGATGCCAATCTGCCCATTATTTTTTGAGGATCGAACATATAATTTTACTTTGGTATTAATTTATGGCTCTAATTCATCAAATAAAATAAAAAAGTGAACCTTCCCAACTACTTCATGAAATAAGACACAGTTGGTACAATCAAGTATATGCAGTGGTCTCGAACAAAGAAAAAGAAAGTCACACTAATCTTCTTACCTACTACAGAATATAAAGTTAAACAAGATGCATTTATGTTATTAATGGTCCCCTATAAAAATGGAATGATACTCTACAAAAGAAATAACTTGAAGCAGATTAATAATATTACCCACTAGAGAATCTGGAGTTTGACAGGTGCTCTGCTCTGGTGTTTTATCTTTTCCTTCATCTATGATAGGTGACCTATCGGACTGAGAAGGAGTGCTATTTTCAGGTTTAGAAGGGCTTCCTGAAGATTGATCCTGCTGTTTAGGACTGTCTGGCAACGGTATTGTAGGTAAATAGTATAGCCCTTCATGTGAATCATCTGAATCACTATAATCTAAATAGTTTTTTCTAGTCATTATATCAACCTCCTCATCTTCATCCACATGTGCAGTTGTAACCTATTCAAATAACATCACAAATTGAAATGTATGCTCTCAAACAATTCAAGAAAAACAATTCACATGCTTTTAAATAGATAAAAATGTACTTCATTGGTAAATACCCTCTCAGTATCAGGCTTCATATCAAACTCGTCTTCTCTTTCAATATATTCTTCATTCTCCTCGAGCTCCTTGAAATCTGGAGCAAAAGCACTCCAATTTTCTGTATAATCTTTGGCCCATATAAACACAGCCCCTCCTGACAGGGAGACCGAAACCACCAGTGGTCTTACAGGATGCCATGACAAATCCGTCAAGCTGTCTTTTGGTCCTTCTAGTATTTTGACAAGTTTCCCTTGTCTGTTCCATATACATATCTTGTGTTCCCCTTTGCTAGCAGGTGCACCAACAATCCACTCGCTATCACCACTGAAACATGCAACCTTCCATGGGAGACGATTAACTGCATCCTGAAACTCTTTAGAAAGTGTTAAGCATTGAGATCCCGCCCACTTCATGTTTTCAGTTACTGCACTGTCTCCTGAACCATTAATTAAGTCTTCTAAAGCTTGAGCTGCATTATTCTGTGGTAAACAATTCTCAAAAACCCGAATTGTACGATCGCCAGAGTTAGTGAGTAAATACTTTCCACTCTTACTAAAGACAATCTGTCTAATTAATGCACTTCCAGGAACCTGAAATAGAGCTTGTATTTTTCTAGTTTGTGTATTAATAATCAGAATCTCCCCTTTGGAATTTCCAACATAAATTAAATCACCTTTTTTGTTAAAGCTTGCAGTAGCAGAAGAAAAAACTACACCTCCATCTGGAAATTTACTCCGAGAACCATGAACTGGTTCTGTACCTGTAGAAGGCGCTGAGAGGGGAAGTACATGTTGATTGCCTGAATTGAAGTCCACAAGGATAGGTGCACTTGACAAGGGACAAGCTAAGCCCAAAGATGGATTTGCTGATCCAGGATGAAGACGAGCATACAGGGCAGTCTGCTGGAGCATGACACGTGTCAGTTTCCTCCCCTCACCAACATTCCACAGTGTCAGATATTTGTCAACAGAAGATGTCAGTATTCGATAACCATCCTTAGACCAGCACACACTTGTTATGGATGCAGTACAGTCATTATCACGGAGTTCTTTGGCAACTCCTCTGGTTTCAAAGTCCCATATAACACAGGCTCCATCTGTGCAGCCAGCTGTCTCATTCAAATAAAGAAATTAGACCTCTTTTGCAGACTTGAAAACCAACAAGTGAAAGGAAGGTAAGAGACATGACAATTATAATCCTGTGGAGAAATGTCTGAGACGCAAGAAAGTATGTTAAAATGGAATGGCTTGCTCTCAATCAAAAACATATTATTTAAGTTACCAAAAACTAGATATGGTTTTTCTAATGATGTCAGAAATGAAAAATATAAACTTTTATGGAAGTTATGGTATGTTCACTTACAGCTTTTGCTGGCTCACTTTCATGAAAAGCGACAAAAATATCTTCTGTTTATTGAATATAAAATTCAGAGTACTTCTGAGCTGTTATATGCAAGCACAGTTTCCCTTTTCCACCTTTTGAATTAAAGATCAAGCTTTATTAAACATATATGAATTGCATGAATGAATGCTAACTATGTACCAGTCACCAACAGATGCTTATTTAGCACTAACCAGCTTATTTTAACTCTGTTACTAGTCAAGCACTTTTATGTCCAGCTAAAATGTAGTGAATAAACTTCTCCCACTTGGTTCTCTTTAGAGAATAATGAAAACATACTATAATGTTTTATGGTCATGAAAGTACCCTACAATGGAACAACCTTCCCTTATAAACCATTTTCCATCCCCTGAAACTTATGAACACTCCACCTAAAAGTTAAATCACCAATATTAGCACTTAAAAAACTTCCTCTGTAAAATAAATACCTTTACATTATTGAGTCAGCAGATACCTGCGCACATGCATACACACTCATGCACGATGCCAAATCTCTGAGATGCCATAATGTGAAACCCTATTGCAATATATGAAAATGCATTTGTTGAACTACAGTAGTGAGTTTGTTAATATGTAGCAAACATTGTGTGCAGGTTTTGACTTGCATGTATAGCAACCAAATCTCTGAGATGCCATAATGTGATACCCTATTGCAATATATGAACGTGCATTTGTTAAACTACAGTAGTGAGTTAGTTAATGTGTGGTAAACGTTATGTGCAGGTTTTGACTTACATGGATAGCAATCACACGTTTCTGACATTGCATCAGAGCAATTCCAATGGATAAATTCCAGATTTATTTGTTTGGATGCCTTGGCCATCACCTGCCTACCTTCTATTTCAGAGGAGGCCCATGTTAATGGAAACATTGGAAACCAAGTACTCCAGCAAAGATCTTAGCTTGTTCTTTTAATGGGGACTCTTATTATCAGGTGCAAAGACTCAAGTTAATAATAGATTTTTGAGTTATCAGGGACTTTCTGAAGGCAATGTATTTCATCTACAAGGGCTGTAAACATATTGCCTCGGAAAAACAGTGCATTGATGTATTGTACACACAAGGGCTGCAAAGAGATGGCCTTTCAAATCAAACGCAAAATATTGCCCTAGTAAAAATAGTGCATATTGTCTTACAACTCTAACGACATAGATTTCCAAACCACTAAAATAAGTTGTGCCTGAATTTCAAATGATGGGTAGCATTGATAATCTACTCAGAGAATCTAGTAGGAGCTCAAAACAGAAAAAATGTATGAACTTGATAACCCTAGTTTGATTTCACACATGCCCCGATGTCTCCATAATATTCCCCTAAAAAGTCATGCCTGCTGACAATATCCTCCCCCATGCCCTGTTGGACGTTCAATCCACTCTACCAAAGCTCAAACTTGTCAAAGGATTGTAGGTTAGTAGTAGAGCACCAAACAAATGTCTATGTGAGCTATTGGGTTTGAACATTATAACATACCAGGAAACCTAGAACTAGGTATTGGGAATTAACCACGGGTTAGATTCTAATGAAACCAAAACAAAGGACCAAAGGCATGGGCAAACTAGCTATCCAAAGCCTTTAATACACTCGTAAGCGAGCCTTCTTATTTTTACATTCTCCACTTAAATCTCTCATTTTATTATCAGCTTTCAGCTTTCTGAGGGGTATATATAATCTTCTTCATCAAGTTCCTTTCCTGTCTAGCATTCAAATGGGCATAGCTCATATTGAATACCAAACACAACTAATTCACAACGTGCCTGGAAAACTCAAATGGGCATAAAATAGAATCCCCAACAAGCCCACTACTATGAAATCTTCTCCGAGGACTTGATGACCACAACACTCGAATGGGAAAAACTGAAATTGATGCTCAACACACCCAAACATAAACAAACAAACAAACAAAAAATCATGATAAATTCTCCATTAACTTAATGGCTTATCACTAAGATGGGCGTAACTGAAATTGAATACCTAACAGACCAAAAAACATGAAAACTTCTCCATATACTAAATGATCGACAAACTCTGACCAGCCTAGCTACAATTGAATACCAGGCACGCCTAAATAAAGATTGTCCTAAAAATAATTCAATTAAATTCCGACTGGCAGAAATGGCAAACGGGCATAACTGAAACTGAGTACAAAACATAAAAATTATAGTTAGAAAAACACATGTATACCAGACCTGCTAGTAAGGTTCCTCGGCGATTGAACGCAATGCATCTGGCCATGCCCTTCTCCAGAAACTCTTCTATCACTTCCGGGAAATCCCCCTGAAATGGGTCTGCCAAATACAGAATTTTAACCCAAAAAAAGTTAACATCTTCAAGCGATCGTGCTCCAATTCACCAATGCAAAAAGAGCGACATTAAATAAGCCTTACCTACGACTGTGGCATTCATGATGGCCTACACTCAGAAGACGACCGCTCTCTTCGTCGCAAACCCAAGCCTGCAGGACCCTTCTTCGCAATATAGGAGCCAAAAAGCGGGAATAAAAAAAATACAGAAATAAAAGTGGCGATAAATATATAAATGGGGGACTAGCTCAACAAGCTCAACTATGATCTTTCGAATCCTTCCCTTGTCGAAACATATCGCATTTCCAAGTACTCTCTAACTCATCCTCCTGACCAGAAAAATTCATAACTGCAAGAATCATGTGTCCTACGGTTTAAAACTTTGGATTATTAGACGTTGATCGCCCAGACATTGCCCAGATAAATTAATATGCACCTACGGCTACAACCTATGAGAATGGGGAAACCCTGCAGCAATTGCTATGTTATTGTAAGGGGTTAAAACTTAAAAGTATATGTAAATAATAATAATAATAATAAAGTATAATAAGTGTTAAATGGTAAGTGCTAGTCTTTTAAATATTATAATTAGTAATTGTTATTTTTAGAATATTGATATAAAATCAATTTTTTATATATATCTTTTTTTTTTTTTTTTTTCTTTCATTTTTAATTTTTCTTTTTTCTTTTATCAATCTCTTTTATTTTTCTTTTATCTATATATATCTTTCATTTCTTCTCTAATTTTTTTATATTTTTGTCACCCCTATTTTTCGTGCTCTCTCTCTATCTAATTTGTTTTTCTCTGGCCATGTTGCTCCCTCCCTCTTGCCTCTTTTTTCTTCTTTTCAACCCATAGAAAGTTAGTTAAGCTATTAAATCTTTCACAAACAAATAAAAAATCATTATTCTATATTAAAAAAATATTTATATTTTCTAAGGTAAAGATACAAGATTTATAATGTTCCAAAACTATTTATAGTATTATGAATTTCTAAGTAAGGTTTTCTTAAGATTTCTTTAAATTTAAAAAACAAATATTTGTTTTAAATTTTTTTATAAATAAAGTGATTTTCTTAGATACATATTAAAAGTTATTAATAATAATATTATATCTTAATTATTAATGATTTAATGTATTGGTTTTTTTAGTAATTTAATATATTTTTGTGTAATAAATTATAATATAAAAATATTATGTTTTAATTCTTAATGATTTAGTATATTAGATTTTTTAATAATTTAATATATTTTAAATATATTATATAATAAACTATAATATAACAATATTATATTTTAATAATTATTTTTTAATAATTTAATATATTTTAAATGTGTTATATACATAATAATAATTGTATTGTATTTTATTCTTAATGATTGAATATATTAGAATTTTTAATAATTTAATATATTTTAAATATTATTTAATAAAGTATAATACAATAATATTATATTTAATTCTTAATGTTTTAGTATATTAGACTCTATATTATATTAATATATTAAATATTAAGGTACATATTAAATTTAAAATAATTATAATTAAAAATTTAATTTACAATTATCTTTAAACAATTATAATTATATAAACTAAATTATAATATTATAATTATATAATTTTATAATTAATTAAAATTTAATAAATTTAATAGAATTAGAATTCTAATTACATTTTTAATTATAATTACAATTAATTACAAAATTATAAAAATAAGTACTAGCACTTCTTAGTTCCTGAAATTTGTCACTCTATAGCTTTTTTGGTTCCTCCCCACTTTACTATACTCAATGTTGCTAATATTTCCCATGGAGGTGATGAATCTTAGGATGAGGGTGTGGAAGGCTCTTTGGCATCGAGTTGAGCAACTATGGGGGCGCGTAGCAACATCAAAAGGAATTTTAAGGATACCTTATGCGACACTAGGGTTAAGCATCATTCCTCAACGGTTCTGCCTCTATTTGCTCACTTGTAGATCTCTCCTAATCGACCCCAATGTGGCAACAATGGTTATGATTTATGATTGCATGGGGCAACAACATCCTCCCTCAAAGGTTGTCTTTGTGTATGGAGATTCTAATCAACATGGATTTGCTTTGCCTCTATCTCGATCTACCATAACCCCTAAAATTCACATGGATGGGCTAGTTCATGACAAGGAAAATTTCCTTCTTAAGCATGCGCTCATTTGTAAATTTTTGAGGCTGTGACCCAATTTAAGAAATCTCCATGAATGGGTAATGGAAAATTGGAAATCTATGAAGGATGAAATATGTAATTTCCCATGCACCAAGGGGATTTTTATTTTAGAATTTGAATCCCTTGAAGATAAGAAGTGGGTGCTTGAGAATGGCTTGTGGACTTTCCAAGGTGATTTTTTATGCATGAAACCATGGTTCCCTTCATTTGACCCCCAAACTGTGACTTTCTCCTTTGCCTTCTTCTAGGTGTGTCTTCCTTATCTTCCCTTTCAGTTATGGGAATCAAATTGCTTGCAGGCTATAGGCAATTGTTTAGGTAGGTATCATTGTTGCTCTAAGGAAAGACTTAATTACTAAAATTCCACCTTTGCATGCATATGTGTGGAAATGGACCTATCCAATGGTCTCCCTATAGAGGTATCATTGTTGGTGGGAGACCGTTGTTGGAAGCAACCTATGGACTATGAAAAAATTGCCTTTAGATGCAAGAAATGCTACTCTACAAATCATTCTACACCTCAATGTTAGAAGTTGCAAGGCCTGCGTAAGGGTATGGAGAACTCAAAGGGTAAACCCTCCTAGTGGATGAGGGTTGAGCCCCAACATTACATCATTACTCCCAAACCTCATAATGTTAGCAATCTCGACTAGGCATCTCCTAAGGGCAATCCAAGGCCCCCACCTCCTTGGAAATCTAACAGTCCAACTCTTGCTAATAGGAAATCTTAGGTAGTTATCACTAATTTGGCCATTTCGATTTCATCCCCAAACTCAAAATTTAAAAACTCCAAGCTATCCCAAGTCCCCACCATTGTTGTTGATGCATGCTCTATTGAAAACCCAAGAGAGAATGGCAACCAAGATCTCCACACAAATCGAAGTACACTCGGAAATGATTTTTCCCCTCAAAGGGCAGAGATGATCCCATGATTTCTCTTCCTAAGGAAGCATTGATAGTTTCACTAATGAGCTCAAAAATCACATCTTTTGGGGACGGGAAATCTGCAAAAAAAATTACAAGTCAAATGTGCAAGGATGACAGTGGAAAATTGGATAATGGTGCAAAGGAAGAAGAAAAATGAGGTAAATTTCAGCATGCATCTTTGCTCCCAAAAAAAGGGAGAGAAAAGCCTTTAGTTGCATTTATGTGAGGACCTTCATGTGGCATCTTATTTATGGGCTCCCGTGATAGGGCAGTCTAGGTTTTTTGGCAAGGATGAGGTCCCCTTTTGTGGCCTCACCTGGTGTGAGCTAGGCATACTTTTTTGTAGGTTTCAATTGATGGGTATGGCCCTGATAGTGCCACTTGAACTAATAAAAAAAGGGTACTAGCACTTGTAAAAATATAGATTAAGTAATATTATATTGTTTTATATTTAGTAATGTATATTATATAAATAGCTAAGAAGTATTGACAAAATATCTATGAAAATGATAAAATAGAGTTGGGAGGACTTATCTATCTACATAATATAGAAAGTAGGAAACTAATAGAAGTTAGTTTTTCAATAGGAGTAAAGATTTCACCAAGATTAACTCCCTCAACTTGATAGAACTTTTGCCACCTATCTTTCCTTATACCTTTTCATTTATCCATACGCTTTTATTTTTTCTTAAACACCCATTTGCAACCAATGAGTTTCGTTCACCTAAGAAAATCAAGTAGATCTCAAGTTCCATATCTAATCTTGATGTAATTATCTTATCCTACATGGCCTCCATCCACTACTTTGGCTTCTTTACATAAAGAGCTTCCTTCATAGATTTAGGTTCATTATCAATACAAGATAAAGAAAATACACAATGGAAATTTGGTGCAATATACCTATGAAGTGGTGTCCATTGCCTAAAATGAACCTTCTTCTTCTTGTACATCCTCTTACATCCAACTCATTTTTCTTCTACCTTGCATCTTCCTGATTCTCAATTCTAGCTCCAAATGCATGTTTTATTTACTTTTTCTTTTTAATGTACATGATGAGACTTAACTCTTAGTTCCTTAAAATCACATATATATTGTATACTGTTTATAAGGTTACCTATTACCATTATTAATGAAAATACATTTGTTAGCATTGAAATCCAACTTAGACTATATTTATTCTAGCACATGAACAAGATCCTCATAAATAAATAATTTAATGTGTAAGAAATGGTTTCTTATCTCTCCACACTTCATATGGTGTTTTATCAACCAAAGTAAGACATGGTGATTTATTAATCAAATAAAAATCAATACTTCTAGCCTTAGCCCAAAACATGGATCATATTGAGCACTAGTTAGCATGCTTCTAGCTTTATCCATTAATATCATGTTCATCATCTTTGTGTTGCCTTTTTTATATAGTTTATATGGAGTTAATTTGTGCCTCACAATACTTGCATATCTACAAAATTTATCAAATTTGGTACAACAATAAACCACCAAAAATGAAATAGGGAAAGAGGATTCCCCAATGGGCTCCTAGGGTCTTTCACCCAGGAGCTTGGTTGTTACAATACCTCTTTTGGACTATGTATTATTGGTGTTTCATTCAAAGATTAGGGGTATATGTGTGCAATGTGTGTGAATGATGTAAAATGTGTCTAAATGGAAGGATCTAGATGTTGGAAATGAAAATGAGTGATTGAATACTTACCATTAAATCTACAAAATGAGCTATGCTTGAAAACACATTGTGATATACAAATAACCTAAGAAACATAAACAAACTGTTACAAAAATGAATAAAATTGAAGGAGTGCACCTGGAGGTGAAATGTGATGTAGGGAGGCTCTGGAAATATTTAGAATTTGTTGTTGATGTTGACTAGGACACTTGTGCCAATCTAGGCGACTTAGTCTTAGATCTGGAAAAACTGCCCAGAAACCCATTTTTGCCAAATGGGTGTCCAAATCTATAAAAACCTCTGAAAAATAGGTTTAGTGGTACTAATTCACCACTGGGTAATCCCACAAAGCTGGTTTACAATTTCTGAGAGAAACAAATTTTTGTTGAAATCACATATTTTTAGAAAATATAATGATTTAAGCCTTTAAAAGTTCCATTTTAAGGATTCCAATTGAAGAGGGTTTGATAAAACCACCTTAGATCAAACCCCCTTGGATAGAACCTCGCTAGTTTTAAACCATACCTATAAATGAGTCTCCTTTACACCTATCAAAATGCTGATAAAAAATCACTTTTGATTTACCTTTTGAGGGATCAAATGAATTCATTTAAAATTTATTTCAAATTATTATGGTATTCCTCAAAATGAGCTATCCCACGAATATAATTTTAATATGTTTTGTTTTTATTATGTATGTGTTTTTTTAGTTTTATTCAACATAGGTTTTTCACCAAAAATCAAGCTCTTTGTTTTGCACATGTGGAAAAATAAAAAATTATCAAAATATATATTTTTTTAATATTTTAGTGTTGGGTATTGATGTCCTTGATCCATTAAAAAAAAATATTGAATTTCGATACATATAAAAAAATGTATGTTGTATACAGTCTGCCTATGTCTGAATTGCAATTGGTTTGACTTTGAAACTCTATTAAGGAAAAAATATTCAATAAAAAACTATGAGACCAAATTAAAGTGCTAGATATCATAGTTACAAATCTAAATTAAAATATATATATATATTCTTCATACAAAAAAATATATGTTGTATACGGTGAGCGTCACTTTTTAAAAATGTTTTTTTTGAAAAAAACCAGTTTTCATGGGAGATGTAAAAAGAAGTGCAATCTTATTCCAAAAAATTTGAAAAAAATATTTTTAGAATCTACAGAGTAAATGTGATGAGACTCTAGTTTGCATCATCTTCAAATTCCTCATGGTTTAGCCGTTATAAGTGCCTGAATGTGAAGATTTAGTTAAAAATAATAATTTCAATATCCAGTTTGGCCAAAAATTGTAAACCACTATTGTGGAATCACCCCACTATTGGTGACTTAGTCCACTTCTGAATCTCTGAAAATCCGAGAGTGGGAGTGGAAGCCCTCGATCTGCACTTCAATTCCTAATAAGTATCTGGTTCATATTCTATAGAAAATGGGCTGAAAGAGGTCACCAAGCTTCAATTAGGGCTTTGTTGACTTGTGTGACTTTGATGAGTTAACAACACCTTCTAGCACCTTCCTATTTGACAAACCTACATACAAAATCTTGCAAAGAGGAGAAAAAGGGTTAGGGTTAGAGAATAGGGGTTTGTCTTAGTCAAACCCCATGTTGGTAATCAAACCCAAATGAAATAGAATAATAAGGGAAATAATTGAATAACATGCAAACATAAACACTCACCAGGCCTTTGTTGAAAAAGTCTGAAGATATGCAAGAACCAACTCCAATGGATGATGTCTGAAATGCTAAGTGCTTGAATGCTTGCTTGAGAAGATTGAGTGCTTGTGAAGATGAGATATGTTGTGAATGCAAGAGTCTACGAGAGAAAGAGAGGTAAAATGAGGAGAAAAACCCTTATTTATACATGTTGTGCCCTAATTCCCTGAAAATAACACATTATAGGTTGACCTTAGGGTTTTGGAGGAAAAGTCCCCTTAGAATTTTATTTTGATTTTGAATTTTATGCCAAAAGGGACTAAGTCGCCCAAGGTGGTGACTTAGTACACTTGGAAAAATTCAAGTGGTAGTCAGGAACAAAAAGGTGTTTAATGTTCATTAACAAGATTGTCTCTCGAAACACACTTAAGTTAGGCCTAAAAGTACATTAAGGGGCCATTTTGTCATGGGAAAGGGTTGAATTATGGATGACAAGCCTAAAAAAGTGTGAGGGTCGATTACAACACCTTAAAACACTTTAGGCTAAGGCTTGGAAAAGGGTTATTTAGGTGAATTATTGTAGAAAAGTTCTAGAAAAATGAGGAAATGTGTTACAACACTTCACAACACCCTTGTAAGACTTTGTTAGGTTTTTGTTGATTTTCAAGTGTTCAAGGCCTAATGTGAATGTGTTGGCCACATTTCAACATTAGATCAAAGCAAAACCAAGCCAAAATCCAAGGGCAAAGGCCCAAATGAGTGAAAAGTGTCAAGGCTACACTTTTTGGTGACACATGTTTAGCCCCCACTTTAGTGAGAGGATGAACTTGCTTCAAACTCACACTAAAGTAGCCAAGTCATGCATATCGAGAGGGATTCGAATGTATTCATCCTATTAAGATGAGATGGCCATAATCAAGAGGGATGATCAAGCCCCCAGGATCAAGATCCCATGGCAAACCAAACATAAGCACAAAAGATCACACAAGAAAGTGATGTGAAAGAGTGAAGAGAGAGGGAAAGTCATATCAAGCTTCGACTGTTTGTGCAGCTAGTTGTGGATCATATCTAGGTTGTTTGTCCGAAAGGAAGTGTACTCACTCTGGGGCGATGATACTTTTGGTTGTGCACTGGGTGAGAAGTCCCAAAAGGGTGAGAAACATACACTTGGTTAGTATGCACTCACATGCACAAAGGTGGCTTGTGGGGAAAGTCATGCTACTAGTTGGGCTTCCCGCTCAACCATACCAAAGTTATACATCTTGATAACTTTGATAAGGTGCCACAAATGACAAGGGTTCGTTCTTCATGAGATAAACAAAGTTGTGTATGCTTGGAACTCATGAACAAGTGCAAGATGGCACCATAGGCATGCAAGTTGTGTTATGCAAGGTGGCCATATAGCAAAATTCAAAAGTGTAAAGTGTAAAATAAAAAATGTAAAAAGAGTGAACATCAAAGGAGTCTTGTTTAGTTCATGCGAGGTCTTTAACTTAGGGAATATTGTTTCTAATGTTTCCAAGAGACGACTGATCAAAGAATAGAAAATTCACAACTTAGGGTATGTAGTGCGTCGCATCAAGTCGCTAAGAGGAATGTAATATGCTAAGATAGATCACTTTCATGAAGGAAATTATACCTAATTTCTTCCACAAAGTGGTAAACACATCGTATGAAGTGACAAGGCTGCACTAGGAACCAAGGAAAAACAAATAATGCCAATGTATGGCCCCACTTTAAAGGAATTACTACACACTGTTATGTGAGAAATTACTTATAAGTAGCAAGATGTGGAATGAAAGGAAGGACAAGAGAGCCACATTAGAAAGCCCTATGTCAGGTGATATGTTTCCAAGTAATTTTGTGTCATGAAAAAGATAGTATGTCACATGCAAGCCAACATAAGGCATGTCGTCCACATCCCAAGATCGCTTTGATATGTTCATGAAAGGTTAACGACTAGTCAAAAGAGGCAACAACAAGTGACATATGAGGACAAGGCTAACAAACCCCTTGCCCCCACTTAGTGCAAGACAAAGGTTAGCCAAATAAGATGAAGGTATGTATTTGTGAGAGGAATTAGGTTCCCCCACAGAAGGGAGGGCACCAAGCTCCGTGAGATGTTTGAGGTTTATTGTCTTGAAGAAAATAGAGAGAAGGGAGGTAAACCTAAATCTTTCTCGAAAGAGTATGATATGTCAGGTTGCGTCATGTGTACATTGCATCCATGTGTAGGAGGGAGATGATAGTTGTTACCATAACAATCTTCCAAGTTAAATGAAGGGATTATGTGCTCCGTAGAAGGATTGGTTACTCTACAAGAACACAAAGCCTTTTTAGTGTTATGTGTTGTTCCTTCATATGGGATGGGAGTTATATAGCTCCCATCACCACCATGGGGTAATGTTATTGATGTAGAACCAAGTTGAGCATATAAAACAAAGGGTTGTTTTGGTTTAGGTTGTGATATTTCACACTCTCCTTTAAAGGGAGGCGTAAGACCCCAATCGTCACTAGAACTTGTATCTGAAAATGAATTGTTTGTATATGACTCTTTGGACCAAGAGGGTGAGATTTTGGAGATGTTCTTGAAAGGAGGTGTAGAATCTAACGACCCCCAATTATCACAAAAGATTTTTGTTGTAGGTGAAGGATTAGCATCAACTTGTATAAGTTTTGATCTAGGAATGAAAGAATTAGGGGAGTTGGAAATGTTGTGATTAGTTAATTCATAGCTTAGTTCATTTGCGTCAACCGTGTACATCTTGTTATTGTACTCAAATTTCATTGTGTGGCGAAGGGTAGATGGGACTCCTTTCATAGCATGAATCCATGGTCACCCTAGGAGAAGATTGTATGGAAGGGGTCCTTGCATGATATGGATAGAGGTAGGCAACACTACAGGTCCGACCTCAATAGGTAATGTGATCATCCCTAGTGGTTGCCTGTTAACATTGTCAAAGCCACGAATATGAACATCATTAAGTTGAATGAGTTTTTTGTCCATGCCAAGTTTGTTGAGGAGGTCCATGCTACAAACATTAATTTTTTCTCCATTGTCTATGAGAGTGTGCCTGACTAAAGTTTCATTAATGATCACCTCTATCATCAAGGGATCATTCTTGTTTTGAATCTCAAGTGAGGTTAATTCATGTTTAGGGAATGTGATTTCAGACTGGGTTCCTTGCATGGGATGAGAGGAGGATGTGACATTATTTTATTTTATCTAAGATTGGATCTCATCCATCTATATTTGTAATATTTCTTGAAATAGACAGTTGTATACAGGTGATATTTGAATGAGTTGACATATAGATAGATTAGCAGGAGTCTTTTTAAAATCATCAACACTAGGGATTCTAAGTTCAGAAAAGGGTAATGGCGCAAGAGTGATATGTGATCCCCTATATGTTTGAGTCACTAAGTTACAACTTAGTAGCTACAAAACACTATTATGATTAGATTGCATCATGGATTTCAAGAACTCCCATAGTTTTTTGTGTGATTCACTAGTGGGAGGGGAATTAGGAGGCTCACTAATTAAAGGAGATCCCACTTGTGTAGTCATACCCTCAAGAATATTGTCTTTATTTTCATGACTTGTTAGTGACGGGGATTCTAATGGCATTTCATTATCTTCGCCTAGGGAAGGTTTAGTGTTTTAAGGATAGGTGTTAAGGTTCACATGTTCTTGCACCATGATATTCTCCCTAGGAGGAGAGTTTTTAGGAGAACTACAAACCAAATGTTCTTCACATTTAAAAGTCGATTCTTCTAAAGGGACTTCATTGCAACTAGGGTAATGATCAATGGTTGAATTTTCTTGCTTAATAAGGAGTTACCGAGGAGAAGGGGGACAACTAAGATACTAATGAATTTCATCAATTGTATGTTCTGATGGCAAAGTATCTTCTTCACAACTAGGAGAGATACTAGGAGAAGGACAAATGTTATTGTCATGATCCCTTATGGTTGTGTTGTCTTGTTTGTGGAGAGAGGTAAGAGAAGAGAAATAACTAGAATTTTCATAACTCTCATTGATTGGTTCTTCGAACACCAAAATATCTTCTTCACCCGTAGGAGAGATATTAGGAGAAGAACTAATATGATCGTGAGGAATTATATCCAAGGTTGTATTCTCTATCACTAAAACGCTCTCAGAGGGAGAAGGTAGGGAAGGTTGCTTAGCATATCTAGATATGTACGATACTAACAGTGTTTGAACAAAAATGAAAAGTACATGTATCCATTTCATGCAATCTTTCAACAATGTAAATGCATAGATACAAAACATTTTTATCCAATGTATGCACTAAGTTTTAAGAATGTAAACAATGTATATGAATGAAAAGTAATTTTATCAAAATGAAGCAAAGTTTTATGAATAGAAACATTGTATAAGCAAAAGTGAAAAGTAATTTTATCAATGTTATGCACAATTGTAGGAATGTAAACATTTTCAAATTCTTAGATGAAGGTATATCAAGAATGACTACCCTAAATTGATGATTTTGAGTTAGAAGCATAAAACCTATGTTTTTGAAACTTTCCAAAATTATAGTATATGATACTAGGAGGCTAAGAAAGAAAAGAAATGAGGTTTTTGATGTTGTAATAGGAAGTTAAAAATTTGAACTAGGACTAAGTCGCCCAAAATGGCGAATTAGTCCCAATAGGGATTATTTTCAAATTTTTTGATTTTTTTGATTTTTTTGATTGGTTTTGATGTGTTTCAGGTTGTACGATGCAATCCTCAGATGAAAATTTAAAATTTTATAAATTTTCAATGAGAATATAGATGCAAGCTAAATGAGTTATTCACTAATGCAATTGTAAAAATCCTAGAATGCAAAACCCTAATGCAACGTAAGATTTTCCTAGGATGAAAAAAAAAAGTTGAGAAGTGTTCTAAGGATGGTTTCACCAAAATGAACCACCAAAAATGAAATAGGGAAAGTGGATTCCCCAATGGGCTCCTAGGTTTTTTCACCTAGGAGCTTGGTTGGTACAATGCCTCTTTCGCACTAGGTATTCTTGGTGTTTCATTCAAAGATTAGGGGTAGATGTGTGTAATGTGTGTGGATGATGTAAAATATGCCTAAATGGAAGGATCTAGATGTTGGAAATGAAAATGAGTGATTGAATACTTAACATTAAATACAAAAAATGAGCTATGCTTGAGTTTACATTGTGATATACAAATTACCTAAGAAACATAAACAAAACATTACAAAAATGAATAAAAATAAAAGAGTGCACCTGGAAATGAAATGTGATGTAGGGAGGCTCCGTAAATCTTTAGAATTTATTGTTGATGTTGACTGGGACACTTGTGCCAATTTGGGCGACTTAGTCCTAGATCTAGAAAAAGTGCCCAGAAACCCTTTTCTACCAAATGGGTCTCCAAATCTACAAAAACCTCTCAAAAATAGGTTTAGTGGGACTAAGTCGCCACTATTGGCAACTTGGTCTACTTTTGAATCTTTGAAAATTCGAGAGTGGAAGTGGAAGCCCTCAATCTGCACTTCGGTTCTTGATAGGTATCAAGTTCAGATTCTGCAGAAAATAGGCTGAAAGAGGTCTCCAAGCTTCAATTAGGGCTTGTTGACTTGTGTTACTTTTATGAGTTAACAACACCTTCTAGCACCTTCCTACTTGACAAACCTGTGTACAAAAACTTGCAAAGCACACACACAAAGAGGAGAAAAAGGGTTAGGGTTAGAGAATAGGAGTTTGCCTTAGTCACACCCCATGTTGGTAATCAAACCCAAATTAAATAAATAAAAATGGAAATATGATTGAATAACATGCAAATACAAACACTCACCAAGCCCTTGTTGAAGAAGTCTGAAGATATGCAAGAACTAGCTCCAATGGATGATGTCTAAAATGCTAAGTGCTTGAATGCTTGCTTGAGAAGATTGAGTACTTATGAAGATGAGAGATGTTGTGAATGAAAGAGCATAGGAGAGCAAGAGAGGTAAAATGAGGAGAAAAACCATTATTTATACATGTTATGCCCTAATTCCCTGAAAATATCACATTATAGGCCAACCTTAGGGTTTTGGAGGCAAAGTCTCGTTAGAATTTTGTTTTAATTTTGAATTTTATGCCAAAAGGGACTAAGTCACCCAAGGTGGCGATTTAGTCCACTTGGACAAATTCAAGTGGTAGTCGGGAATAAAAAGGTGTTTAATGTTGATTAACAGGATTGTCTCCCGAAACACACTTAAGTCGGGCCTAAAAGTAAATTAAGGGGCCATTTTGTCATGGGAAAGGGTTGAATTAGTGATAACAAGCCTAGAAAAGTGTGAGGGTTGATTACAACACCTTACAACACTTTAGGCTAAGGCTTGAAAAAGGGCTATTTAGGTGAATTATTGTAGAAAAGTCCTAGAAAAGTGAGGAAATGTGTTACAACACTTCACAACACCCTTGTAAGATTGTGTTAGGTTTTTGTTGATTTGCAAGCGTTCAAGGCCTAATGTGAATGTGTTGGCCACATTTCAACATTAGATCAAAGCAAAACCAAGCCAAAATCCAAGGGAAAAGGCCCAAATGAAGTGAAAAGTGTCAAGGCTACACTTTTTGGCGACACAAAAAAATATTAGATCCTCCATTATTTGACCTTAATTCTTTTATTTTTTTATCGATCTAATTTTCATTAAGAAATTTAAAATCCTTAAACTTGCTAAAAACTTCATACTTATGCCTCAAAAAATAAATCCAAGTATATAATATAAGCAGTCATTAATAAAGGAAATATAATAATGATTTTTTTAATAGAAGAAACATCCTCAAGACCAGACGCATCACTAAGAATTACTTCCATTAATATTTTTTCTCTACTATAGTTAGATCATAATTAAATTTTACATCTACTTTATCAACCAAATACATAGTGCTCACAAAACTTCAAATTTGCAAAATAACTAGATAAACCATCCACCATATTTTTATTAATAAACATCTTAAGAATTTTTCATCGATGTAATCCATCCCATTGTGCAACAACATACATGAATATGAGTTTTTAGTCACATAGGTATATTTATAATAAATAGATGCATCAAGGTTACATAAAGTCCAAAATCATGATCCCTTAGCTATCACAAAATTCCCTCCTAACAACTTGTAACTATTATGTTCAAATGTGATATCCAGTCCAACATAATTCATTTTAGAAATTAAAAGTAAATTTTATGCCAATCCTAGAATGTGCAACACATGTATGAGAGATTTAACTCTCACATCACTAAACACAAGTTTTACCTTTCCCTTTCCAATAATTTAATATAAACTATTGTCACTAAAGAACACCACATTGGTGCACCATCATATTCTTTGTATGGAGAGAACCACTAATTGTGAGGAGTCATGAAATGAGACACCTAAGTCAAAATGTTGGGAATCATTGATAGAAATGTTAGTACAAAATGTAGACACCTAAATTTATCCATACTCGATCACACTAGACTTTACCCCATCCTAACCAATTAAATAAATAAATATTTATTTAATCCATCAATTACCTTTACCCCCCACCATTTATATTTACTTAGTTAAGCTTAATCCTTCACCTTTATCCCTCACCTTTAATTAAATAAATTTACATTAATTTAATTAAGCTTAACCTTTCACCTTTATCCCTCACCTTTAATTAAATAAACTAATATTTATTTAATTAAGTCTAACCTTATCCACCAAATCCTCCAACTAAATCAATTAATGAATACCTACTTAATTGATTGGTTTAGAATAATTATGTAACCTTTCATTACTACTTTGTCACAATATAGGGTATGGAGGTGCATTAGTAAGTATTTTGGCACTGTTCTCTTCATTTTCAAATGTGTCCAATTTTAAACTTTTTGCACCAAAATATCTCAATGAGTTAGTCCTAAATGCAAATACCTTAGGTGTTTTCAGTGTATAGGTCATGCATTTGATTGAAATTGTCATCCCAAAACCATCACCACATATCACTTGCATCATGTTACTCTCAAATAATTCTAATTTAATTACACCAAAATCCAATGTTTGTTGTTCCAGTTCAAACCCAGGTGCAATCGTGAAAATTGAAAAAAATTGTAAAAATAATTAAATTTAAAAATTTGTATGAGCTGGTATAAATTCTGTTATAGGAATGTTTCTAGGGGTATTTTGACCAATGTGGCTAGTTTCCGAGTCATGGCGCCTCACGGATTGTGAGATATAAATGCTTTTATTTTCATGTGCAAAATTATAGAAACAATTAAATCTGTATTTTCACAAGAGATGAGTAAATATTACTCACTGGGTTTCATCATAACACTATTTTGGATAATGTGGAAAATTTTGTCAAAAATACTGAGCCAATCTGAAGTTATTGTAAGTTTTTTGTCAACAAACTCGCAGATCATTTGCTGATTTGTCAATGGTTTTCGACATCTTTGTAAGAGAACTAAAATATTCTAGATCATGGAATATTGTTTGGACAATATTGGATGGCGAAGTAGTTGTGAAGGATGGTGGTGCAATTCAAAGTCTTAATGTTCAAGTTTTAATAATTACTTATTTAGTAATTAATGGAGAAAATGATAAAATGGAAAATTAAAGAAAAATGAAAATAAAAATAAATTGTGAAAACCCATAAATAAATTTAAAATAGAAAATTGACTAAAAAAAAAATTGAATTGTGAAAATTTACAACCTACGCTTAACTCAAAATCACCTACGTCAACCCAAAATTGAATTGAGAAAATTTGCAACCCAAATTCATTAACCCAAAATTGAATTGTGAAAATTCACAACCCAAATTCTTAACTTGAGAAATTTGGGTTCTCCACTTAACTATTAGTGCTATTAAAAAAACAAAAAGCAAAATGTTACATGAGAAGTGTAAGTCTATTCCACCACCCTTCTTGCAATTTGCTACTCATGTCACCCTTTATGCCAACGAAAAATAGATGAAAACTGTAGATTAGAGTTGAGCCTACCATATTTGCATGCCTTCGTATCTGCTATAAGAAAGGAGTTTTTAAAGCAAACTATGTCTATGGAAGGCGTATGCATAACAAGGGCAATCCTTTCCAGATTTAAGTGTCGATATATTCTCATATGCTCTGGCTACATCTGCTAAAGCATAATGGATAGAAGTGGTTTGAAATATAATGTTTCTGATGGATTTGGCTTCGAGAGAGGGTTTTGTTTCTTGAAGATGGTGATCGAACCAATACTATTAGGTGTGTGTCTCATCTGATTCTTGACCTGAGCATCTGATCACTACTTGAGTTAAAAGCATCATCTTTTATTACTATGGTCATCTCTCTTTAGAGGATTATGTATAGATCTTTCTATGAAATAGCCAGCAAAACTAGACTTGTTCAGAAAAAGCGATATTAGTGATGGGTGCAAAAGTGAAATGACAATGAAGGCATTGCAAGTCCTTTCACATGTTACACATGAAAATGGAGGCAATATGTCTTTGCATGATGTTGATTTGACTGGATTTTATTCTACACCTCATATCTTATCATAATCTTAACACATCACCCATTTCATGCACAATTTTCAAAACAACACTTGCTACCATTTAAACCATTCTCAGATGTTGGATAATGAAAATGAGATCCAGACATTAGCTTTTGTTGCCTTGGGCAACATTCTTGCTCGTGCTAGATCTGCAGTATCCAAAGACACATGGAAAGCAACAGTTGAGGTCCAGTGAAAGGTAATGGATTTCACAGCATCCAAGTGTGAGCTGGAACTTGGAAGAAGACAAGGCTATGTCCAGGTATTATGCTGTTTTTCTTCATTGCCTGTAGTTGGCGTTGTCTGACCTTGAAGGCACTCTTGCAAACCATGTCACAGGATTTTTTGGCAGTATTGTGGATGCTTTTTACTTATGGGTTGATGAGTAATCTTTCTGGACTTCCTCTTTGCAATCATATTATTTTGGGCACCAAGAATTTTGGGCCTGAAACTATGCACCACCTCTACTTGGTAACAATAATATTCAAGATGTTGTAAACATAGTTGTTCTCATAATGCTACTAAATATTTGGCATGGATATTGAACCCCATGATACTAAGCATCGTAGTTGGTTATTGGGTCTCTTTTGCAAGTATCGAAAGGCTAGAATATTTGGAGATCAAAGAGAATGAGTATATTACTTGACCATATCAATGAAGCATTTCATCTGATGCATGGTGGAAATTACTTGCGAGTTGTAGTTGTTGCTACTTGGGAGGTCAATAAAAAAATTGTAATTGAAGGTGTTCAAGTCGCTCCACCTCAGGCTGGTGAGATTTTCTTAAAGATCGAATTTGTGACACCCTAGCATAGAGATGCATATATTTGGAGTGAGGAAGATCTAGAGGTCTTTTCCCTCTATTCTTGGTTATGTGATTTCAGAGGTGTTGTCTAAAAGAAATGGACTCATGAATGACATATTAGATATGTATAGTTATGATATAATGGTAGCAGCATAAATATGGTGCACATCATATACTCATAATGAATTAGTTGAAATTGCTTTGGAAAATCACAAGCAAATGCATTTGGCATGTGTAGTTCTGAAGTCCACAACTTTTTGACAATATCCATGCTGCATGTACTAAAATGAAAGTTTTGGAATGAGGTATGGATATTTATCAGAGCATAATGAAAGGGGATAAATTCAGCCAATAAACTATATTTTGTCTCACTTCAAGGTTTATTGAAAGCACCAAAAGATTATCAAGTTTCTAACCTAGGTAGTTCAATATAAGATGTGAATTAGTATCAAATGAAGATTGGAATGCAAGATTATTTGAAATTAGATTTTTTTTTGGAAATGTAAGCAAAGGAGAGGGAAATTCTTGGAAATTTGAAAGAAAAGATGCTTAGTCATGACTATCAGGGTTATCAAAAATCTTAAAGTTTATGATGATTGTCACTCTTCCATTGAATTCATCTATAATACTATTACAAAGAAAATAATTGTGAGGGACACCAATTGACACCATCATCTCAAATATGGTTTATGTTTTTGAGGATATTTTCATGATGTTAAGTGAAATGAGGTGTACCTAAGCTTGTATGATAACAATCTTATGCATATTGCAATCTCATTACTATCCAAAATAGGCATAAAAAATAGTAAAGGGGTGGAATGGAGACATAAAGGACACAAGATCCTCTTGGAAATCTAAATGATTTTAAAGGATAGATAAAAATTTATACCTCATATTTGATCATGATTTAAGGTGAACAAGATATCAAAAATATATAGACAAAAGGAGAAGAAATAAAAAATAATTATTACAAAGAGGTGGAATTTTTATATTATATTCTTTATCATGTAGGCATGCCAAAAATTAGTCTTTTACCAAATGGTCAGGTTGCCAATGAGGAACTCTCAAATTACAAATTAGAAAATCCTCTCGAAACAAAGTTTAGATCAATGATGAAAGGTGTGATTTGAAAAGAACTAAATCATCCACATGTGCATCAAGCCTCAAGCTTTTAATGTCACATCATTAGTATGTGGTGGTTCATCTTACATGTCTTATATTGGTGGATTTATTTGTGCTACAATGCTATGGTGCACATCTAGTCATTTTCATATTTGTATCAATTGTCCTAGCTTGGTTAATATGCATCAGTGTTATTGACCTTTGCAATATCATACGCTAGAATCTCCATGCTAATCAACTATTCTCTATGTATTGCGTGTATAAATTTTTAATGAATACATGAAGAGGAACATGTCCATGTCTTTACGAGGCACTTTATTGTGCATAATAGGTTCAAAATAAATGTTTATAAATTTATTGGAAATTTTTCATAGTTATCAATCGAGATTGCCTTCACTTCCATAATTTATCCTAAATTGATTTTAGCATACATGGGAGGAGTTGCTTACATCTCTATACATCATATCATCAATACTATAAAATATAAGATGGATTGTACTAGGTATTGCAATACTTGCATTGGCAGTTGGAAGCCAAACAATCATTAAAGGAACATTTTCAATCATTGAACAGTATACAATACCAAATTGCTTTCTTAGAGTAAAGTGGTTACATGGATAAATGGAACAAACAAATATGGAAAAGTACCTCAATGAAACCTATAATTCAAAAGTTACAAGTCCCTCGTTATCTTTTTATAAAAGTGACTTATGTCCCTTATTGTAATTAAAGGTTAGAAAATAAGCATTGTTCATGTGAAAGTTAAGAGATTTGCAACTTAACTAAAGTTATTTTATTTCTCTCAAATATTGTAAAGGTAGTTGTCAAGGTCGTTACAAATTAGTTATGAATTAGTTACCCAAAGAAATCCTATACATACAAGGCTTGTGTTATTGTAAAGGGAATTTTTTACAAGGGGGGAAATTTTGAGAAGAACATTTTAGAGAGAATTTTGAGTACTATCAATTTGACACTTTGTATAGAAGGGTTTTTCAAATTATGTAATTTCATAAAGATAATTAAGAATGAATTTTGGTTCGTATATTCTAAAGGTGTTCCTATATTATCATTATTGATTTATCGTATGTTAAACCAATAATCCCTCTATGTGACTGTGCAAACCATTGGTAATTTATGCAATTGATGTAATGAAAATTATGTCAAAAAATGTTGTCAAAGGAGTTCATTGTGTCAAGGGTTTAAGACTAAGTAGTACTTGAATTATCATTATATTCCTCTTGTCATATCAATTTGAGTTGCAGAGATTTGTAGAAATATATACTATATTTCTAGAAGTATGTTGTATGTCAGAAGATCAATGTGGTTGCATACCTATCTATGTTGGTAATTTTGTTGTCATATCAATCATATCACTAAATTAAGAAACAGGCATTATTAACTATATTGAGGAGTGTTTGTGTCCCCTAAAATTTAGTGTGATTATTGTATGCTCAAAATATCATGCATGTATCTATTCACTATGACAATGGTGGTCTAGAAGACTATACCAAAAAATTTCATTTTAGTATTTATCAAGTTTAGTGTTTCTCAGGTCTCCCTTCTAGAGATATTTTAGGCTCTATGATTTCAAAGGAGAACTTATTCCTACACTTGTTCTATCATATTCTATATTTTTCGGAGGATATGTTCAACATGCAAAAAGATTGAAGTGAAAGAAGGTTGTTTGTGTTTGTCTCTCATCTAGTTGGCATTTGAGACCTATGCGGTAATGTCTAGTAGTGTGCGAAATTCAAATCTTGTGTGTGGTGTCAAGATAGAACTTGGTTAAGGTTCTTGTGGTAGTGCACGACATCATATTCTTTTAGCAGCAATAAAATTTGATTTTGGACCGACTTGTTACATGTTTCATGTAATTTGAATTTATGTCCACCTTATTTCATCCTAGCTCTTTATGGATCCTTGGATGACACGGAAGTGTGTTAATGCAATGCCATGTATATATTTATTTGTGGCACAGATGCATAATGTCAAGTAGAATTACATCGATATGAAGAAAAGTTGGCCACTAGTGTAAATTGAAGAGAAGATGGTGAATATAAAATGGAGAGTTGCATTTTAGTGTGTGTGCCAGTATTAAAAGATCATATGCAGTGTGGAAGAGTGTTAGCTATAAATCTAGCACATGTTTGAGATGTATTCAACTATATAAAAGATCTGCAATATTTATCTGTGTATTCTGGTAAAGTTGGTGTTCTACCTCTTGTATTGTTTTGTTGAGGATTAGTGTCTCCAATAGGTTGGTGCCTACAAATACATTAGGGGATTGGTGTCTCTGGTAGGTTGGTGCCTAATTCATATTGTAAAATTCAATTGTATATTTTTGCAAGTTGTGAAGTTGGATTTGGATAGTAGATCCAAGCAGCTATTCTAACTGTGGTTTTCCAATATTGCATTTCCACGTATATCTAGTGTTCAATTGTGTGAATGTGTGCTCAATGCTTGATTAGTAGTAGTGAAGATTCAAGCTGCATGATCTGATAATTTGAGTTGAAGTTAATGATTTTGAATTGATTAAGTCTATTGATTCACCCCCCTCTTAGTAGATTATGTGTGCTTCAATTGGTATCAGAGCAAGGTTCCTTTGAAGAATCCTAATAACTTATAGCAGTTTCGAGATGGCACACTTTGTTACTTAATAAGGATTCTCTACAATAAAGCGCCACTCTTTAATGGATCCAATTTTTCATTTTGGAAAGTTAAGATGGAGTCCTACTTGATGGCTCTAGGACTTGATATCTAGATGTCAGTATTAGAAGGATATGAGATTCCTGAAAAACCCTCCTAGGGATCAGGTCATAAAGAGGGCTTGTGAAATTAATGCTAAGATAAGGAATGTTATTTTATGTGGGTTGACTAACTATGAATTTGTGAAAGTGATGCAATGCAAAACAATGAAGGAAATATAGGAAAAATTACATACCATCTATGAAGGTGATGACAAAGTCAAAGAGGCAAATTTGCAAACTCGTAGATCTCGGTTTGAAAGCTTGAAGATGAAAGGAGATGAAATTATTGCCACATTCTTGCTTTGGGTTGATGAAGTTGTCAACTCTATCTGAGGTCTTGGTGAGGAATTGAAAGAAATGAATATTGTGAAGAAGGTACTCAAATCTCTTCCCAAAATTTTTGATTCTAAAGTCTTTGCAATTGAAGAAGCTAATGATATAAATGTTCTAAAGATGATTGAACTGCATGGAATTCTAACTACCCTTGAAATGAGATTAAAGTGAGGATTCTATAAGGAAAGAGGCGACATTCAAAGTATCTAAAAATCAAGTTGATCCAGATTCTAATATTGGATCAGATCCGAAGGAAGCCAATTTTTTCAAAAAGCTACGAAGAGGTTTTGATAAGTATAAAGGTAAATTACCTTTTAAGTTCTTTAATTGCAGTGAAGTGGGAAATTTTATGGCTAAGTGTCCCCATAAGGATTCTAATACTTTTGAGCGAAAGTATGGAAAGAAATCATTTTAGAGAAGGAATAAAGGTCAAAGGAAACAAAAGAGTTTCTACACTAATGAGGAAGACTACTCTACTGATGAAGAAGATGAAGATATCTCCGGAGATGAAAAAGAAAAAGTTGTATTCATGGTTTTTGAAACTATTGAAGAAGATACAGAAATGGATTTTGAAAATAATGAAAATAAAGTAGATCTTGTGGAATAATTGTTGTGTTGGAAAAGAGATTAAGATATTTAAGAAGAGAGTTGTGTAAGAAGTGAAGGCTAAAGAAAAAGGTATCTCTATATTTAGATAAAGTAGAGAAGATGATTGTTGAACTGGAGACCCAAGTAGAAGAAGCAAAAAGGATTGAAGAAGTTCTGACCAAAAAATTGTTGTCAAGAGACAAGGACAGTGAGAAACTTAAAGCAAAAGTTGTGTCAATAAGAAAAGAGCTTGAGAAGGTGAATTAGTAGTTGTAAATGAAGTTTGGAAAGAGTATTAAAACTCTAGATCAAATATTGGGATGTCAGAGATCTTCACATGTCAAAACTAGAATTGGTTTTGATGGTAGGAAGAACAAGGTAACATAATAATTAGTGGAGCCTGTAAATGCAAGTCTGAAAGTGACTAGTTCTAGAAGTACAAAGTCTAAAAGAGTTATTGCAAGTGATGAGAGTAAGACATGAAATTATGGTTTATTCAAGTTCAAAAGAAGAGAAGAAGATCTGAATACAACACCAAGTTCAATTGTTCTTTTTTCAGTTACTATTTTAATTGTAATAATTTTGGTCTAAGGTTGTGGACCATAGAAAAGATTCGATAAGAAAAAATAACTTTCTCAGGCATTTGCACCTCTATTCAATTTTAATATCATTTACTACAAATGCAACAATTTTGGACACATTGCTAGAAATTACAAAAGCAATTTTGTGAGTCCTCCTCTACTGGAAACAAGAAGTAAAGGATCAAAATGTGGAATTCATTAATCAGATAAAGTTTGGAAGAAGGTTTCAAAATAGAAAAAGTCAAAGAAATCAATGATTGCTCAAACTGCTCTACATGTTCATAAAGAGAAGAATCTATGAATTATAGACAACAGATTCTCAAGCCACATGACTGGAGATAAAAGGAAGTTCATGAATTTTAAGAAATTTGAAGGAGGTTTTGTGACTCTTGGAAATAATTCTATTGCCAAAATCATCGATAAAGGTACTTTCAAACTTTATGGTGGTAAGACAAAGACACATGATGTTTTCTATGTTGAAGGAATTAAACATAATTTTTTAAGTGTAATTCAATTGTGTGATAAAGTTTATAAGCTATCCTTTAGTGTTGAAGGCTATGAAATTAGGAAATCAAGTACCTTAGAACTAATTGAGGAAGGAAGCAAGACTAATAGTGACATATATCTTCTCAGCAAGCTGAATGGATAAAATTGTCTCACTATGCAGAGAGAAGAAAGTCAACTTTGCACATAAGGTTGGGACATATTAATTTTAATGACATGGTAAAGATTAGATCAAGAGGAATGGTTCAGCATATGCCAAAGATTAAGAATCCTCAATCTACCAATTGTAAATCATGTCATGAAGAAAACAGACAAAAAGTAGATTTCCTATTGAGTACTCTACATCAAAACCATTAGATTTGGTCCATACAAATTTGTTCAGACCTATTAGGACAAAGAGTCTACAAGGAGATATGTATTTTATGATGCTCATTGATGACTACATTGGGATGACTTGGATTACAATTCTAAAAGAGAAGTCAAAAATATTTGAGAAGTTTAAGGTATTTAAGGCATTAGTAGAGAATGAAACCAGAAGAACAATCAAGGTTTTGAGATTAAAAAAAGGTGGAGAATTTACTTTTGAAAAGTATAAAAAAAATTGTGAAGAGCATGGGATCTAGAGATAATTTTATGCTCCTAGGACTCCACACCAAAATGGAGTTATAGAAAGGAAGAACTAGACTATACAGAAGATGGCAAGAACAATGTTGTGTCAAGCAAATCTACCAAATATATGCACTAGGGAGAAGCAATTTAAACTGTGGTATATATCCTGAGCAGATTTTAGAGTTCAGATCATATGCAAGACTGATAAAACACCATATGAGTTATAGAGAGGGAGATCGGCTTCAATCAGACATCTCAGGATATTTGGAGGCAAATGCTACATCTAAAGGGATGAAGAAAATTTGGGTAAGTTTGATTCTAGATCTTATGAAGGTATCTTTCTTGGTTATTCTTTAAAAAGAAAAGCATATAGATGTTATAATAAAATAATGAAGAGGATTGTGGAAAGTGCAAATGTGATAGTTGATGAAACAATTCAGTCTACTGGTATTTTGAAAGTAGAAGATGATGAAGAACCAATCCGCAATAGTGATGAATATTTAGAAGTTGTTACAAAAACTCCAACAAAGTATGTTCATAAGAATCACTCTAAAGACTAGATTATAGGAGATAAAGACAGTGGAGTTTGGACCTGGAAAAGACTTGAGAAGGAAAATGAGACAGTACACTTTGCATTACTATCAAAGATAGAACTAAAGTCTTATAAATAAGCAAGCAAAGAGAAAGGTTCGATAGAAGCTATGGAGGAAGAGCTAAATCAGATCAAGAAGAATGAAACTTGGGAATTGGTCCCAAGACCTAAAGTCAAGAATGTGATTGGAACCAAGTGGGTTTTTAGAAACAAGCTAAATGAATAAGGTGAAGTGATCCAAAACAAGGCTAGACTCATGTACAAAGGATATGCTTAGATTAAAGGCATATATTTTAAAGAAACATTTGCTCCAGTATCAAGACTAGAATAAATCAAGATGTTTTTAGCTCTTTCAACGTTCAATAATTTCAATGTATACTAGATGGATGTTAAGTTATCTTTTCTGAATGGACAACTAGAAGAAGATGTCTACATTGAAAAACCAGAAGGGTTTCAATGTTCTAACAATTTGGATTGTATGTGAAGATTAAAGAATGCTCTTTTATTGGTTTGACTTTTCATTGATGTCAAAGGTTTGTCATTGATGTGAATTGATGTCAAAGGTTATTGTTTTTTCATTAATGATAGAATTCATTCATTTCATGTTGTTGATGTCATTTCATATTGATGATGTAAAAATAGTAAAGGTGCTTGTTTGGTAACAGATGTTAGAGTATGGTAAAGATGTTAGAGCTTGGTAAAGGTACTTGTTCATCCATTTCATGATTGCATGGTGTTTGTTTCATTGGTTCCAAAGTTGATTTTTCATTGGTGTTGATGCAAAATTGAAGGTTTGTCATTGGTGTTAATACAAAAGTGAAGGTTTTTAATTGGTTTTGATGCTTTTCGTAGTTGTCAAAGATGGCAGAGGATGTCAAAGATGACAGAGGAGTTATAGTAGTATTTGTATTGGTGTTGATGCTTGTTCATTCATCTCATGGTATTGATGCAAAGATACTTATTCACTAATCATTAAAGGTACTTGTTCATTACTTGTCAAAGGTGCTTGTTCACATAGTGTCGATGCAAGTTGATGCAAGGTACTTGTGCATTTATTTCATGGTGTTTTTGCAAAAGTATGAATGAATTGCTTCATGATAATGGAATCATTCAGAGGTTTGAGTTGATAGAATTATTGTTCATTCATGGTTCAAAAAATTCCTTCATCATATCACAAGTTAAGGTTGGGTTTGTTTTCATCTGTTTTAGAGGCTTACAGAGGACTATGGTATTTTAGGGTTTGTTAAAACCTTTATACTTTATAACCTAAAATTCTTAGCATATAAAAAATCTAAGACTTTACTATACTCTAGACCTAGGTTTTATGAAGTTCGTCAATTAAAATTTACTTTTTGTTATGTTTGTTTGTTGATCGACTATATAAGGTGGAAGGTCACTTAATTGATCACTTAAGGGGGTCACTCTTGTTGGATAATCGGCCCCTTGATTGGCCAGACAAGTTAAGGTTTTATATGTTAAAATTTGGAAACTTTGTATGAAGGTGATGTTAATGTGAAGATTTAAAAGCTACAAAGTCTAAAAGGGAAATATGAAATGTTGAGAATGGGTGATGATGAGAATATTACTATTTTCATGCAAAGAGTGAATGAACTTGTGTGTGGTATCAGATGTGCTGGTGGACAGTTGGATGAATGAGAGATTGTTGCTAAAGTGCTTAGATCCTTGCCTGATGCATACAAAGTCAAAGTTACAGCTTTTGATGAGCTCTGAACTGTGACAAATGTAACTAGAGATATGTTGATTGGTAAACTTACTTCTTTTGAGTTGAGTGAATTTGATGATGCCCTTCCTAAGATAGAATCTACATTCAAAGCTACTACCTCCGGAAGAGATAAGCAGAGATATGATTTGGGTGAAATTTATTCTAGAAAGGTATTCAAGTATGAGGAAGAAATGAGACAAATTAAAGAAGAAGAGAGAGAACTAGATGAGCTTGAAGCACTTATTGTCAAAACAAAAGCCAAAGGACGAGGTAAGTATAAAGGAAATTCGCCTATTAAAAAATTTTCTTGCAATAAGATAGGTCATTTTTCATCAAGGTGTCTAGAAAGAGTTCCTAATTCAAGACCTAACAAGCCTAAATTTCAAAGGAAGTATTGTTCTGTTGTTGATGAAGGTGTGACAGATGATGAATTTGATAAAGGGAATGTAAGTGAAGATGAGTTTGTATTTATTGCTATCAAGGAAAATAATCATATGTATACTGAATCTACTAGTTGTACAAATGTGGAGAAAGCCCTAGCTGCTTGAGTTGAAGAGAAGGATGAATGGGTAATTGATAGTGGATGTTCACATTACATGACAGGTGATAAAAGAAAATTTGTGAGCCTGAAAAAGTATGATGTTGGTGTTGTAAGATTTGGTGATAACAATGGCGATATAATATGTGGTAGAGGATGTATTTCTCTTGATAGTAAGCATAATATTGATGATGTCCTATACATTGAAGGTTTGAAGCATAATATTTGAAGTGTCAGACAGATGGTTGATAAGAAATACAATCTTCAATTAAAGGATGGAAAGTGTAAAATATTGGGGAATTTTGGAAATGTGATTGCTTCAGGTACAAAAACAAAAGGTAACATATTTCACCTGAATGTTGCTAGTAAAATTTGTCTAATTACTCGAGTTGATGAAATTTGGTTGTGGCATAGGAGAATGTGTCGCGTAAACTTTGACAATATTATCAAGATAAGTTATACTCGAGAAGTGAGAGATCTTCCTAAGTTGGTAAAACCTTCTAATGCCATATGCAAGGAATGTCAGTTAGGAAAGAAAACTAGAATTTCATTTCGAAGAAAATAACATTGTTCAAATGAATTGTTGGAGCTTGTGCATACTGACTTGTGTGGTCCTTCTAGAGTCAGAAGTTTACAAGGTTACAAGTATTTCATGTTGCTTATTGATGAATATTCTAGGATGATGTGGGTTACTTTCTTAAGGGAGAAATCTAAATCTCTAGAGAATTTCAAGATCTTTAAGGCTATGGTTGAGATAGAGGCAGGTTTGAAGATTAAGTATCTGAGATCAGATAGAGGTGGTGAATTCACTTTTGGTGAGTTTAATTATTTTTGTGAAGTGCACGGGATAAAGAGACAATTATCTACACTGCGGACCCCTCGACAAAATGGAGTTATGGAAAGGAAGAACAAGATAGTTCAAGATGTTGCTAGGACTATGATGCTGGAAGGAAATGTTACTCATATCTATTGGAGAGAAGCTGTGAGTATTGTTGTTTATATCCTTAATCGGGTACAAATCAAAGGTGATACCGGTAAGACCCCTTTTGAGCTATGATCTGGTCATAAGCCTACTGTTAGATATTTAAAAATCTTTAGGAGTAAATTTTATATCAGAAGAGACAAAGATATAGGAAAGTTTGATGCTAGGAGTGATGAAGGAATCTTTCTTGGAAGAGTAAGGCCTACCGCTGCTACAATAAGAGATTGAGGAAAATGGTTGAAAGCGCAAATGTTAAGGTTGATGAATACATTGCTAGACCATCCAGAACCTGTGGATATGATTCTGATGATTAGAATGATAGTACAAACAAAGGTCAGACTTCAAATCAAGTTTAGATCGTTCCAGTGAATCAAGAAGATCAAGAGGAAGGAGAAACCAGTGAAAGTGCAAAAGAGAGATCACAAGAGCCTAAAGTTCAAGAACATCCTAAGACTCTAAGGTATGTGAGATTAAATCATTCAGAACATAATATTATAGTTGATAAGAACAAAGGTTTCTAAACTAGGAGAAGAATTGTAGAAGAATATTATTTGATTTCAAAAACTGAGCCTAATAGTGTCAATGAAACATGCAAAGATGAACATTGGATTGAAGCAATGAAAGAAGAACTACAAAAAATTGAGAATAATAATACATGGATTCTTGTTAAGAGACCTAAGGACAAAATTGTAATTGGAGCTAAATGGGTCTTTCAAAATAAACAGAATGAGCAAGGTGAAGTTATCATAAACAAAGCAAGACTGGTCTGTAAAGGATATTCTCATATGGAAGGAATTGAATTTGAAGAAAATTTTGCCCATGTTGCTAGGATTGAAGTTGTGAGACTGTTTCTTGCTTATACTTCTTACAAAAACTACAAGGTTTATCAGATGGATGTCAAGTCAACATTTCTAAATGGTGAATTGGAAGAAGAGGTGTATGTTGAGCAACTTGATGTATTTCAATTGATTGATCGGGGAGATATGGTTTGTCGGCTGAAGAAAGCATTGTATGGACTCCCTAGAGCTTGGTATGCCAGATTGGACAAGTATTTTTTGAAGCTTGGATTCAACAAAGGTATTGTTGATAGTAATTTGTATTTCAAGATTGATGATGATAAATATTTGATTGTGGAAGTCTTTGTTGATGATATCATTTTTGGAGGAGATGATGGTTTGTCCATAGAGTTTGTTCATGAGATGCAGAATGAGTTTGAGATGTCAATGATTGGAGAGATGAAATTATTTTTGGGATTGCAAACTACTCAGTTATATAAAGGGATCTTTATATCTCAATCCAAGTATGTGAAAGAATTTTGGTATGGAAGATTCAAAGCCAGTCGGTACACCCATGTTGACCAAATGTAAGTTGACAACAAATGATGATTCTCCGAAGGCAAATTAGACTAGATACAAATCAATTATTGGTGGATTACTTTGTTTGACTCAAACTAGACTTGATATCATGAATTTTGTATGTATTGTTGCAAGATTTCAAGATGATCCTAAGGAATCTCACGTGATTGTTGTGAAGAGAGTTTTTAGATACTTCAAGGGAACAATTGATTTTGGCCTATGGTATTCTAAAGATGATGATCTTACTTTGAGTGCCTTTACTGATGTTGATTGGGCAGGAGATGTGAATGACAAGAAAATTACCAGTGGTGGTGCATTTTTCTTGGGAAATAAGTTGATTTCATGGTTAAGTAAAATGCAGAATGCCATTTCTTTGTCTACTGCAGAGGCAGAATACATTGTTGTTGCTAACAATTATACTCAAGTATTGTGAATGAAGCAGATGTTGAAAGATATCAGAGTTATGTATGATGAGCCTATTGCTATATTTTGTGATAATTCAAGTGTAATCAACATTTCTAAGAATTTGGTGTTGCATTAAAAGACCAAGCATATATCTATCAAGTTTCACTTTTTGAGAGAGAAGGTGAGTGAAAAGGAAGATAGATTGGAGTATGTGCCTACTAAGGAACAAATTGCAGACATCTTTACCAAGTCATTGCCTAAGGATACTTTTTATTATCTCAAAGGGAATTTAGGGTTGATTACCTCTCCTAATCAGAACTAAGATGCATTGTCTTGCATCATCCTGTATATTTCACAATAATATCTTGATTCATATTGATGTTGTGGTGGCTGCTACTCAGGGGGAGTAGTTAGATGATTCAGATATGTGGTTTAGAGCTTGTGTGTACCTTTGTCATTGATGTCAAAGGGGGAGAAGAGCAATGTGAAAAATTGGGAATTATCTAAGGAGAAGAAGTCGTGAGAAAAGAGTTAGAACCTAAGGGGGAGTAAGTGTTGAAGTTAGTTGCATTGATGGTGTTTTTCACATCATATGTTTCCATCAATGCCAAAGGGGGATATTGTTGGATGTTGTGGTTATGTTTCTAATATGTGATCGTCATTGATTTCAACACTATTAGCATTAATGTCTTTAAGACTGTACATGTCGAGGATATTGAGAAAATTGTAATAAAATATGTTGCAGGTTGTCTATGAAGCAGTTCAAATCAGTATAATGGAAATTTCAGTATGTTGATGGTGAGAAGCTGTAGATTATAGCCTGGTTTGTTTTTAGATGTATCTAGTTTATCCACCGAAAGTTTCAAAGGTTCGCATGAAGATTTGAGCAAGTTCTAATTTTATGTGTTTTGACAGTTATTATGTTATTGTAGTTGGTGAACTTGGAAGAAGATAATGTGATTCTGGTAATTTGAGTTGTTGTGAATGCTCCTATGGTGTTTGTGGAAGTTTCTAAATCATGCTCTATTTATGTTGCACATCCACATTGATTGTTGTGCTCACAATCGGTGATTTTCTCTTGCATGTTCATGTTTTTCATGTTCATGGCTGACAAGGTGATTGTAGCGTGTTATGGATATTCGAGGAATAATTTTTGAAGGTGCTTTATGTTCAAGGATATTATTTTGGGTCTTCACTATGTTGTGGCTGACCTTGGTAGATTCATATAAATAATCTTTATTGTTTTGGATTGATAGTTTGTATTCATCTTATTATTTTGTTGAAGCCGACATGAAACGATGTAATTCCTTGTTTTGGATATATATAAGTGATTGTTTCTTCATTTGAATGAGAGCGAACATGTGTGTGTGTGTGAATAATGTTCTAAATATTTGGAAGGCACAACAAAGTGTGAAGAAGAGTGAAGAAGTGTTCATGTGCTTAATTGGAACTGTAATCAGCCATTAGCAGATGCTACTTTCTCAATTCAAAATCTGGATGGTTGTAATTTGAATGTTTCTATAAGATAGTGAGTCATCCTTTGTATTTGAGCAATGAGCTCTAGGTAGTGTGCCTGAATGCATGTGCATTCCCCATTTATTCTTCTTATACTTTTCACAGGGTATAAACTTGTGGACTGACCTCCATCATGGTTTTTCCCCTAACAGGGTTTCCAATTAAAAATCTTGGTGTTATGTGTGTTTTTGATGTGTTGTTGATTTATGCTTTCATGGTTATTAATCAGATTTGAGAATATGGATTAATAAATTTAATAAGTTTGAAATTTTGTGACAACTAATTTACCCCCCTCTCAGTTGTCTTCCCTTGTGTTGCCAACAAAGAGGATATTTAAATATTTGAAGGCTATAATGGATTTTGGATTATGGTATCCATAAAGTGGAAATTTCACTCTAATTGCATACATAGATGTAGATTGGGTAGGAATCATGGATGACTAAAAGAGCACAAGTGGTGGAGCATTCTTTCTTGGTGATATTTTGGTGTCTTGGTTGAGCAAGAAACATGACTAAATTTCTTTATCTACAGTAGAAGCAAAAGATATTGGTGTAGCATCATGTTGCACTCAAGTTTGTGGATGAAACAAAATCTGAAGGAGATGAAGATTGAGTTTGATGAACCTATTTATATTATTTATGATAATACTGATACCATAAAAATCTCAAATAATCTAGTAATGTATTCAAGAACAAAACACATTGCAATAAAGTATCATTTTAAAAGAGAAAAGGTTGCAGAAAAAGAGGTGAAGTTGGAGTATGTTGAGACAAAGGAGAAAGTAGAAAATATATTCACAAAGCCACTTCCTAAGGAGACATTTGAGGTTCTTTGGTAGAATTTGGGATTTATTAATCCCTCCTCTTGAATCAAGAGGAAGTACATGTTGAGGGGGATCTTTCTCTCCCTACTGTAAGAAGGTTGGGTGGTCTTGTAGAATACATTCAAAAGCAATGAAGCATAGACTCAGGGGGAGTCTATCCAGGGAACAGGGTTCCAAATTATGCAGAGTACTAGAAATACAAAAATGGTGGAGTGTTGACCTTTTCCATTGATGTCAAAGGAGGATAAAGTGAGCTCAAAATTCTATGTCTTCCGAGGAGGAGAAATTAATCTAAGGGGGAGAAACATCTTCATGTGTGACTGGCTAGTTTTATGGGTGGCCCAACATTTTGTTGTTTGTCATCAATGATAAAGGGGGAGATTGTTGAACAAAGGATGTCATTGATGTCAAAGGTTGACAAAGGAGTTTATTGTGTCAAGGGTGTATGGATAAGTAGTACTTGAATTATCATTATATTCCCCTTGTCATATCATTTTGAGTTGCCGAAATTTGCAAAAATATATGCTATATTTTTAGAAGTATGTTATATGCTAGAAAATTAGTGTGGTTGCATACACCTATCTGTGTTGGTAATTATACTACCATATCAATCATATCACTATATCAAGAAACATACATTATTAGCTATATTGAGGAGTGTATGTGTTTCCAAAGTTGGTGTGATTGCTATATACTTGAAATATCATGCATGTATCTATTCACTATGATAGTGGTGGTCAAGAAGACTATACCAAAATGTTTCAATTTAGTATTTATTAGGTTCATTGTTTCTCAGGTCTCCCTTCTAGAGGTGTTGTAGTCTCTACAATTTCAGAGGAGAGTATGCCTACACTTTTTCTATCATATTCTAGAGTTTTCAGAGGATATGTTAAGCATGCTAAAAGATTGAAGTGACAAAAGGTTCTTTGTGTTTGTCTTTCATCTAGTTGGTTGAGACCTGTGGGGTAACGGCTAGTAGTGTGAAAAATTTAAATCTTGTATTTATTGTCAAGATAGGACCTGGTTAAGGTTCTTATGGTACAACGCATGACATCATGTTATTTTGGCGACAACAAAATTTGATTTTGGACCAACTTGTTACACGTTTCATGTAATTTCAATTTAGGTCCACTTTATGTCATCTTGGATATTTTTGGATCCCTAGCCGACATAGTTCAGTGTGTTAATGCAATGTCATGTATATATTTATCTATGGTGCATATGCATAATATCAAGTAGAATTACATCAATGTGAAGAAAAGTTGTTCGTAGATGTAAATTGAAGAGAAGGTGGTGAATATAAAAGGGAGAATTCCATTTTAGTGTGTGTGCCAATACTAGAAGATCATATGTAGTGTGGAAGAGTGGTAGTTGTAACTCTGGCACATGAATGAGATGTATTCAACTATATAGAAGATTTGCAAGCTTTATTTGTGTATTCTAGTAGGACTAGTGTTCTACCTCTTGTATTATTTTGTTAGGGATTGGTTTCTCCAGTAGGTTGGTGCCTAGAAATACATTAGGGGATTGGTGTCTCAAGTAGGTTGGTGCCTACTTCATATTGTAAAATTCACTTGTATATTTGTACTTTGTGAGGTTGGATTTGGACAGTAGATCCAAGTAGCTATTCTCACCATGGTTTTTCCCATCTTGGGTTTCCATGTATATCTGGTGTTCAATTGTGTGAATGTGTACCCAATTCTTGTTTAGTAGTAGTGAAGATGCAAGTTACATGATCTGATAATTTGAGTTGAAGTTAAGAATTTTGATTTTATTAGATCTACTGATTCACCCCCCTCTCAATAGATTGTGTCCCCTTCAAAATATTCATATCTTGGTATCTTGGTTTGAATGTGTTGAAGAAATTGTCTCATCATATGTTGAGATTTGTTACACTTCTTTCATTATTATTTCATATCAAAACATGATTTTCATTAAAACTCCCTTTGTAATTTTTTGTATCCTATGAATCTCTAGTTGGTATTTGTATGTCTACTACTAGGTTTTATGATACTCACTTTTTTTAGTTTTTCCCTTTTTTATTTTTTTATAATTTTGGGTTAAAAGTACACAAAACCCCATCATACGAGGGAGCTTCCCCTCTCAAACGTAGATGAATATCGTTATTCCATAATGATCTCTCCAATTGTTGGAACAATTGTCATTGCTCATCAAGAAAACATGGTCATTTTCAGAGAAATAATCACCGTGAAAAATCTATTTACCAACATGCACATAATATTTATATTTATTACATTATAATTAGCTATTTATTCCTTGTTGTTTTGATGATGGGGAAAATATAGTAGTTGTGAGAGTTCCTCCTTGTTATTTTAGAGGTTTTCCTAGCTTGGCACTAGAAGGGGTATAATTATTGTATGAAGGAATTTATATCCATTGAATATTATTTTAAATAGATACTAGGTGTTTAAGCCCTGTAGAAGTTCTTGTTTCCTCGTTGATTGTGGTTTCATTATCTTGTTGAGTTGTTTAACCTTTGGGTTGGTCATAGTTGAGTATCATAGTATTTTATAATAGAGTTATGCTCTTATGTTTTGTGTTAGTTTCCTCCTTGGATGTATTCCTTATTATTTTTGGCTTGCTATGCCTCACTTGTGAGGAGTGCTTATGCTTTTAAGAGGATGTTTCCTTTGTTCTTCCCTCTAAAATACATAATTTGGTCCTAGTTTTGTATTGAGGATATAGATTTTAAGGAAACCCTTGCTTTGTAGGAATGGTACCTAAGAAAGGACCTCACGGAGAGTAACCATGGCTAGAAGTGAGGCATGATTTTGGTAAGTATGGAGGTGAGGTAGTTTTTCGTATAGTCTTGAATGACAGTTTTCCTTGTTTTTGTATGGATTAAGGCCTTGGTATCAAAAGATACTATAGGAGGTGCAACCTTGTGTTAGAAAATACCACGAAGAGTGGATTTTTTAGGTTTGTGTGTTTTTTGGGCCTAGTAGGTAGCTAGATAGAGTTTTGTAGCAACTATAGTAGTAGCCTTGGTTTAGGACCTTATTTTGTTTGTGTCCAATTGAGCCATGGATATTTTTCACAATCGAAGTGGTAGTTGGAGGATAGAGTGTTGTGATACTTGAGGTGGTTACATACCTAGTGGTTAATGTACTCCTAACTTGTGTGATGGGTTCCCAAATTGTCCTTTACTTGCTACTTTTTAATTTGTTATTTCCCAAAGAACTATTGAAATTTCATATAATCCATGAATTTTCCTAAGATTATGTTAGTATGATGCACTAGACATAGTTTTTAAAGTTTTCATGAAATATTTACACGAATACATCGTTGTTGATTAAGATGTGGTAGAATAATGTGATTAAACTTGATGAATAGGCATTTTTGTAAAAAGACTAACTTATTTTATAGCAACAAAGGTGAAAATGAGATATTCATTGACAAAAATCACTAGAGTACCTGCAATTGAGGTGTTTGCAATGACGGGTATTGTTCCTATAGCCAAGAGAGGGCGTGGGTTTGCAAAAACATGCATCATGTAAATTAGTGTTGATTTGGCCGTGATTAAGGAGAATCAAGTAGTTGCATTAGACTTCTACTGCCAACAAATGATTGTCGAATTAGGGGCTCTTATTCTATAGTTAATTTCAATGTTTTTTGTTACATTATTTTATCACCTATCCACACATGTCTCTATGATCATTTTTTCTCTTAATGTTAACAAATTTATGATAGGAATTTATCTCTTAGTTGTATTCTTCTAGAAAATAACTCTCTCCCTTCCCTACAGGGATGAGCAACATATATAGTGATGATTCCAACATTATTTAGGATTAATTAATCTTATATGTATTGCAAAGAACAATGGATTAAGAATACAGTGAAAAATATATTCTCTAAACCTTTTTGTTTTCAAGTAAGCAATCAAATTCCAACAAGTTTTGTTCATTCTTGTGAAGTAATTCGCATGAAGCTTTGACTGTCAATTGATCTTCTAGTGTATTGAGTGCACATATCCAAGTCATGGCCCACTTGAGGTATAAAGCTACTTTGTACTTTAATTTTTAATAGTGTTGCATATAATCGTTAGTTAAGATAGTTAAATATTCATATTCATGTAGTAACTATTGATTAGTGTTTAATATATAGGACTTTCAACTGAACCTGTCATTCACTTGTACTTTTGATTTGTAAGATTAATATTAGCAATAATCTTTAATCCTTTAGTTAAATTTTAATTTAGTAATACTTAAATTTGGATTTTATGATTTCGATAATAAATGAAAGTATTTTAGAGACCCTAGAAATATCTTAGTGTACAAACAATACAAACCTCATCTCAAGTATACGCCCTTGGTTGATAATTCAATGTATCCTCTTACAATTTATGTTATATTAATGTAGGAAAAAAAATTCCTCTAAGCAGAATTACATGACCATACTACTCTAGATCAATAGTTATATAGGAGACCATACATTTTTTGCATCATTGGCAGGGATGGTGCCAAACTATGAGATTATCTGGGTTTTTGAAAGTTATTTCTTGTTTTCATAGATATAGTAATTTTTATTTTCCATATTTAGGATTAATATACATTATATCAAATACCAAATTCTCTACTAACACTTCCCAGGAAAAGAGGGAAGTGGTTCACAACTGATGCATATGGAGAAAGAGATATCCTTTGGGAATATTCACTCCAAATAATATTTCTCATAAGGACATATCTATAACAATGAAAAAGGTAAGAATAGGAAAACCAAGTGGATCTTTAAATCCTAAAGATCGACAACCTAAAGCTAATCCACCCCATGCATCTCCTCCTTTGACCCTTGATTCTCATTCAAATTCTAGATCTTTATTTCCTTCCACTCCATCAACCATTGATTCTCATTTAACAATGGGGGATGTGGGAGGAGAGGAGTAAAAACCTCTCGAGGCCACTACCTTTGAATTTTCCATTGCCAATTGAGATAAGAATGTTGCTACGAAAAAATATACCACCCTCTACTCTACCCAATTTCCATGAACTTACGAGAGATTACCTTGATATATTCCTATTTAAGTTTTATGTAATCTATAGAAATTATGATTATAACATAGATACACAAATATTAAAAATATTTCTAACTACATTAAAATATTATGTACTCAGATAATTAATGGGACTTGGGAGAAATGTAGTGATTTATTGGGACACTATGAAAAAGAATTTATTAAGAAGCACAATGACTATTGTAGGGGAGTAGATATGAGTGGAGATGAAATTTTTAATATGATCCAAAGTGAAGATGAGCCATTAGAAGACTATGTTGAGATATTTATGTTTTGCCTCCAAAAATCTAAATAAAATTGATTAACTAGAGATTCTTTGAAGTTAATATTTTTACGAGTTAATGAGGAGTGTTTGGATGCTCTGGACCTATTAGGGTTTGGATATATATCTCACATTCCATGGGAAGATGTATACATAAACTTTGTAGGAAATATAAATATTCCAAATGAAGAAGACATGTAGTTTGCAAGTAATGCCTACCAAAATAGCTATAGGTGGATCATGAATGGAGATTAGAAACCTGCTAAAAGATATGAAGCAAGAAATAATAAATCAAATGGAAACTCAACTCTATACATTTCAAGCTAGAAAGAAATAAGAGGACGTAGAAGCGGCTTTAGAAAAATACTTCTCACGTTGTCACCAAAAGAAAAGGGATTGTAAGTGCAAAAGGGTGACAAATATAGAAGATAAATATGAGAAAGTAGATTTCAAGGAACTAGAATTCAAGGATGGCCAAGTATTTTACTTGGAACAAAGGAAATCATGGAATTAGCAAAAAGGTACCCCTCTAGATCTATTGTCTTATAATTCTCCTTTCTCAAATTCTTTTCCAAACAACCCTCGATGGTATAATCAACTGCCTTTAGCATGGCCAAATTATGGGGCACCTAGATGGATGCACCCCCAAGGAACCTAGACGCAATAATAGTACCAATCATAAGGAAAAAACTAGCATTGGAAAAACCCCCAATCTTCATACTAGTAATAACAATGGCATGGAAGACAACCTTAGCCTAATTCCAATATAGAGACCTCCAACAACCACCAGTATTTCCCACACAACCATTTTTTTTCTAAATCTTACTAATCCTACACCCAATCCTAACAGTAAGCATGTCTAGGAGGCTTACTCTACTAACACTATTTAGTATCCTACATATTTTGTTGAGATCAACAATGTGCAACTCATTTTAGGAAAAATACTACCCATTCTTACTTCACCATTGATTAATGATGGTAAACCATATCAAAATCATCCAAATTAGCACCCTAAATAGGAAGAAGTCATTAATAAGGAACCTCCATTCCTAAAAAGACTGAACATCAAGAAGAATGACCCTAAACCTAAATTTCTTGAGAAATTAAAAAATGTCTATGTGAAAATTCCCTTGTTTCAATCCATAAAAGATGTTCCAATCAATAGTAAAACAATAAGGGAATTGTGCTTATAGAAACTATGAAGAAAAATAAAATATGCTCAAACCATCCATGTTATAGGATAACTTATATATATTATGCTAAGAGAAGTGGTCGTTCCAAAATACACAGACCCAGGTAGTCCAGTTGTAGATGTGTCCATTAATGGAATTCTAATACAAAATACCTTCATAGATTTAGGTGTATTTATTAATATTATGACTTGAGAGACCATGCAAAATCTCCAATTAGTAGATAATTCAACTCTTAAACCGAAGGGTATCACTAAAGATATTGGTCATCACACCGGATTCATAGGATTAGCTTGCAAATTTCATGGTTCTTCAACCAAAGGAAAATCTAGGAGGATACCCTCTCATCTTAGATCATCTATGGTTGGAAACTACATATAATTTTTTTTGGTTGTAGGTCTGGAGATATGATCATTTATAATGTGTGTGACAAAGAAATTAATTTTGTATCCACCTTCATAACCCTTTACTAAGATATATTAGCTATTTTGGCCAGACCTTGGGGATAATGATTTGAATGCCTTAAAAACACCAATAACAATCAAAAAGAGCCACATGCTTGAACTGCAAGATTAGGATGCAATACTCTCTAATACTATGCAAAATAATTATGCAAGAGACCCACAACAAAACTCTTGTTTGGCATAATTTTTTTGCCCTTTGCATAATGTCCTTCTTGCAAGTCCTTTCATTAAATGCATTTTATCAACACACATGTTTCATGAGATTCTACCTCATTATTGTTATCTTAATATTTCATGTGTAGATGTTTTTTTCTATACCAACCTTGACTAATTAGGTTGAAATAACACTAGGTGTACTCCTTAACATAATTAGTCTATTGAATACACAACAATAAATAGAGTTTGTTTTCATGTTGCAAACCCATCAAACAACATTTTTATAGGACTATCATGACATGAAATTCTTGGACTCTAATTTTTGCTCACAGAATATACATCAAAGAGGATTATAGACCAATTAGACAACCTCAAAGAAGAAGGAACCCTAAAATCCAAGAAATTGTGAAAGTTGAATTACAAATATTGTTGGTGTTGGTTTTATCTACCCTATATTTGATAGTCAATGGGTCTCACCTCTTGTGATAGTCCCTAAAAAAGGTGGGAAATGACGATTCTATGTGGATTACATAGAGCTTAATTCAACCACTATAAAGGATCATTTTCCTTTTCCTTTCATTGATCAGGTGTTGGATTCTCTAGCTAGGAAGAAGTATTCTCCTTTCTAGATGGATTCAATAGTTATAACTAGATAAGGATTGAATAGAAGATCAAGATAAAAAACATTCATCTATCCATGAGGCACTTATGCCTTCCATTTGGACTTTTTAATGCTCCTACTACATTCTAGAGGGATGTTATAAGCATGTTTTTATATCTCACTCATGATTGTACAAAAGTGTACATATATGGATGATTTTACTATATATGGTGATACTTATGATGAATCATTGAAAAATATTGATAAAGTATTACAGCAGTGCCAAGACCATAATCTTTCCCTTAGCAATGAAAATTTTTACATGATGAAAGAAGAAGGAATAGTCTTGGGACATTATTATCACAACATGGTATTCAAGTTGACCCAAGTAAAATTGGGGTGATAAAAAACTTGCCAATTCCATAGAAACATAAGTATGTTAGAATATTTTTAGGTCATGTAGGCTATTACAAAAGGTTCATCAAGGATTTCAACAAAGTTACAACACCTTCATTTGTACTCCTAACCAAGGATTCTAAATTTGATTGGATAATAGCTTGTCAAGAGGCTTTCCAAGACCTTAAGGACTCCTTAACAAAGGCACCAATAATCTGAGGACTTAACAAGAATATTACATTCCATATACATATTGATGCCTCTAATTTTGTTATTGGAGCAGTGCCAAGCCAAAAATGAGTAGTAGAATATAAAATTTATTATGTCATTAGTAATCTACAAGTTGTTGAGTTGACCTATACTATTAATAAAAAGGAAATGCTAGCAGTAATTTATGCTATCAATAAATTTTGGTATTATATTATAAGATATCTAGTTTTGTGCTCATTGATTGTGTAACCATTAGATATCTAACAAATAAACCTATTGACAGTGGGATGCTAGTTAGATGGTTATTGTTGCTATAGGATTTTGATGCCACCATAGTGGATAAACTAGGGAAAACAAATGTTGTTGCAGATTAACATTTTAGATTGACAACACCAATACATGACTCCATTATTGATAGTGTAAACTCCTTAGTATGTTGATATTGCTAATTATCTTGTTATAGGGAAAATACCCCCTCAGTTTTTACTTAGAGAAAAATGTCACTTGGTTGAAAGAAGCTTTCAATTTTCACAGATAGTTGGTTGTTTTTTATACTGGCCTAGATAATTTCATTCATAGATGTATAAGAGAGGATGAAGTTTATGATGGTCTACATGATTTCCATGATGAATCATATGGAGGTAATTTTTCTACAAAAAGGAATAATTTGAAGATATTGAATACATGTTATTATTGGTCTAATCTACATAAGGATGCAGTCAAGTACACTTAATGATATGATAGATGCCAAAGGATGGGTCATTCAACCCACAACAATGAGATGCTCGTGCAATCACAATTAGTCATCTCACCCTTTGATAAATGGGGGTTTGATTTGATAGGGCTTATTTATACTCCTTCCAACTAGAAGAAATACATTTTGGTATGCACTGACTATCTAGCCAAGTGGGTTGAATTTCGTGATATGAAACATGCTCAAGATAACAAGATTGTTGAATTATTGTATGAGAAAATCTTCACTAGATATGGAGTGCCCGAAGAAAGTGTTACTTATAAAGGACCCCAAGTTGCATCCAATTTAATTCAAGAACTATTCAATGATTATAACATCAGGCATAAGAAGTCTACTCCTTATCATTCATAGTCTAATGGTCAGGCGGAAGTGACAAACAAGGATAATAAAATAATATTAACAAAGATAGTTTCCATACACCACAAGGATTGGGTATCTCATCTCCCTTAAGTAGTATGGGCCTAAAGAACAACTTAGAAGACAACAATAAGATTTACACCTTATGATATGTGTTCATGGAATGAAAGTTGTTCTTCCAATTGAATTTGAACACAAAACATTAAGCACGACACTCTAGTTTGGTATGGACATATCAACAACAGAAAAAGAGAGGCTAATGCAACTTAATCCTCTAGATGAGATCCATAGAGAATCCCTCCATCACACTAATATAGTGTAGAAATAGTGAGTTAAGTGGCATGACCACTTTATTGAAACAAAGATGTTTCACAAAGGTGAATGGGCTCTCCTTTATGATTCACGGTATAAGGATCATAAGGGTAAGTTACAAACAAGATGGTTGGTACCCTATGAAATTGATAGTGTATCAAAATGGTGCAGTGTGTTTATCTAGTGTTGACCTAGTTAGATGTTCCCTATTGGTCAAAGTTCATCGACTAAAGTTATAGTAGAAACCATTAAACAAAGAAACCTTTCTATAATAATTCAATACAAAGACTATAATTTTAATACATGCAACATCTAGGACATAAATTAATTTCTCAATCCCTAATGCCTTGTAGGTATGATTTCTACCCTAATTTTTCCTATCATAATAAAGTTCCACCAATATTTCTTTGCAAATTAGTGGTACAATCCATCATTGCAATCATTCTAGCATAGAAAAATCTATGACTATTTCACCCACAACTATTAGCTACAACACTCATTGGACCTATACATGAAGCCGCTATCTAAGGAATTGTATAGTTGTACGTTGCTATATCACCATTCCATGCAGTCATTCATAGCCACAAAATATTTTTTAGCATTCCACATTTTCAACCACCATCTCTTCACACACCACACCTTCAACAAATCTTGATCAACCAATTCAAATCATACACCTATTTATTCTATAATGGTTATTCATTATAATTCTCACATTATTTAATTGATTTCCATTATATTTCATTGTATCTCATAATTATAACAATTATGAATGGTGTTTCACGTAATCTCCACTCCACGAGTCTTGTTACATCACCTGACATATGAGGACACATGTTATTATTGAGTTGGGGGGAATGAATTATGATAGAATACCACTTCAAATATCACCACCACCTATGTAGATTTCCTTGCTATTATGACAAATATGCTTTAAAGTACACTTCAATGTACATTCAAGTCATCAATTAACATGGAATTAAGTAAATAGCTCTCTCTGCCTTTGAACAAAATTTGTAGCTGATCATACACATGCAATAACACATTTAGCATGCCAAGTTGACCAATTTATGATAAAATAATAAAACAATTTTCAAAACAAAATAGAGTTCTACTATTAGTTCGAAGTTTTGTTTAACAGAGAATAAGGAAGGGGACAAGGAAAATTTTAGATTTCATCACAAAGAAACAAAGGTAAGCTACAAATTTTTGAAGTATTAGAGATGGGTGGTGACTTGATCAAAAGAGAACCAAAAAACCATATAATGATCCTAAGCGATGGGGATTTCTTACCGATTTTTTGACAAGGGTGGTTGAATTACTTTGAGTGACTAACAAGGTATGATATAGATGAACAATTTTCCTATACTTTAACTAAAAATGTGGCAATGGTAAAAGATATATGGTTGGAAGCCTCTAAAGTCACTATAGCAAAGGACATTGGATTACCTATTGTACAAGAAGTCTTCCTAGAACAACTCGACACAATTGCAGCTTGAAATGAGTTTACCATGCTTGATAAGAAATTAGAGTCTTATTCACAAGGCACAAAGTGCCTTGCCTTGCTTTGGAGATGAACATGTACCACAATCTACATTATAAAATATTTGACTTGTGAAGGATGATATTCTTTGTTGTATATGGTTCACTTCAAATTGCTCAATCATTTGAGGCATAATTGACCTGTAAGCATCCCCAACTTTCTCTATCACCTATTGTTGTGCATGACCACAAAATTTTGAAAAAGTTAAGTGACTACATTATCCCAGACCACTGTTTAATTCAATTGTTGGTTAAAAGGAGTTTGAGAATTAATTTTACAAATATGGCTTAGTAATAATTTTTTATAGTAAAAAGAATACGGTAAATATTGGGCCTCATGGCCAGACAATTATATTTAAACAAATAATAAGGATGAGTGTAAGATATGAGGGAAACAGGGGTGGACCCACAACCTCATTTGTCCCTACAACATCCTTAATTCATTTAGTTGTTTTTGTGTATGAAGAATCTCCCTAAAAATTGGTTTATTCTAAATCTCCTACCCCTCTTGTCAAGGATGTTGTCATTGAAGGCCCTAGTTCAGAAACTTATTTAGAGAACTCACCTTGTTCTAATACTATGACCATAACTATAACTACCTCAAGAAAAATAAAAGCAATTCAATCCCCTATTATGGGTAAAAATAAAAGAAAACTATGCTCAACTTCTAACATGGGAAACTAGAAGAAAAAGGATCCTCTGAAACCCTCCAAGTGATCACACTACCTTGAAAGGAGAAATACAACCACCAAAATGACTCCCATAAAACCATAACCACTCTTCATAGAGTTGAAGACTAGCTTTAAAAGGGAGTATATATTTGTAGAGAGAGAACACCTAATTAAAATTGTATGGTCTTCATCTCTTGAAACCAATATCAATGGGAATTAATTTGATGCATCGATTATACATTGGAAAAACCAACCAGAAGAAGAACAATAGTCACACCCACAACCAAAAACTACAGAACTATTGAATGAGGAGCAATCGCCATACCTGCAATAGTCTAGTCTAAAGCAGTTTTCCATTACATAAGAGGAATATATTAGAGTAAGTTGGTCAAGATTAGTACAATTTACTCCTAGTTTTTCATGGAAAAAATTGCCTTATAACTATGGAATCAAGTGCAAAAATTTAAGTTGTAGCAAGAGAATTGGAGGAAAGAGAAAGAAGAATTGCAATCAAAATTTGATTCAGATGTCTAATACAAGGATGTGGAAATAAAAAGACTAAAAGGTAGAATTGATCAAAATGACTCTCATTACACCTTAAATTATCAAATGCAAGTCACTTGCAAGGGTTTATGCCTTGTTCTTGAGAGAGCAATTTTTGAGTTTCCAATTTATGTAGCTATATTGTCATCTATCATTCTCCATGGCTACCCCTAGGGGGTTCTTCAATGTTTTCCAGAACTCCACTATAAAACTCAATACCCTCTTTGAATTTTATTTGTACAATCATTTTACGCCCTACAAAATTAAATGGAGCCCATTGCTTTATGTGGGGGATTTTTAGCTATGGGAATTAGCCTCATTCATCCATAATAAAATCAATAGAGGGTAACAAATGTGTGAGTACATGGAATTGGAGAAATCGGTTTCATTGAACCTTAGGCCATAATAAAAAAACTTAGATAAGATGTTAAATGTTTGGTTTACCATTATTGGTAGACCAAACATTCAAAATAATATTTTGGCACAAAGGAGTTCAAATTATATTATGTTTGCATAGATGGCTAAAATTGCAAGATGAGAGGCTCTAGGATTCATTGTAGGGTGGTGGCACAAACTACTAGATGAATTAAAAAGAAAGGAACCTCATTCCTTGTATAATTACCATGCAATAATTTAAAGGGTGCATAAATACACAAGGATTGTAAGGGGCTAGAAAATAATTTGGATACCTCTACTGTTTAAACCACCATAACTATGGTGGCCTATCCCATATTGCAAGAAATAATGCCCTATGATGATAAAGTAGAGGTGTAAAAAATTAAAAATGGAACCCTAAGATTAATGTATAAAACCTAGGATTAATTTCCTCCTTTTTCAAGGGTACATTAGGATGCAAATCGACAAGGTGTTTAGATTGACTTTCAACCATGAAGGTGAGGGAATCAAACCTGGATTTGATCCTTGGAAATGGATTGGAATTGATTTTACTTGATTAACCTAATTATACTATGTGCCCTAATATGAAAATAACAAGATTTTGACAATTGACAAACTGTAACAAAGATTTGCAAACAGATTTGGGAAGGGCAAAGTGTTGTGTACCTATCATATAAATTTGGATCCAGCCTGATGGGAGGACAGATCCACCCAAGGGAATCTATGTCCTTGTATGCCCTTTCTAGAATTGAAAACTTGAACCTGTAGCTCTTTTCTGCTCTTTGATGCCTACTCTGCAAACTTCTATCTTCAGATCCGGACCTGCAAAAAATCTACAAAAGAGATGGTGGGGGTGGCTATATAGGATATTTCCTCAATCAAACCCCTATTTTGGTATTTCTACATCCACAAATAGCCAAAGATTTGATAGATAAGTGTGTGTTCTCTTAACCTTAAGTGCATCTAAAGTTATTATGATCTAAATTACATAAAAACCTACTCAAGTGTGTTAGAGAAGGATTCCTATATGAAAATGGCAAGATCTACCTAAGAGGAAGTAAAACACCCTCAGGAAATTTGAAACACAATGATACCTTGCTTTAGGCTGCAAGTAGGATGGATCTTGAATATGAGAACACTTAGGAAACAAGTCATTAGGTTGAAGGAAATGGAAAAATGCATCTCCCAAACCTAGAATCCATCATGCTCTTCTATTGTCGTCAATCTTAATCATGAAATAAGACTTGATCAAATCTCCAAATAAGCTTGAAAACCTGCAAATCTAAATGTGTATGGCAGAATGTAATGATATCTTTCTTCTCCAAGATTCAAAGTATTGATTTCTAGTTTTAAATGGTGAAAAGACTAGGCATTTCTAAGAATTTACTCTAATTTCTCAAAAATTAGATCCCAATAGTGAACATTTGCAACTTGGATTTTAAATGTTGAAATGCCAACACTGCCATATTTGAATTTTGAGCATGGAAAAATAGGAGGACAAATCCACCCAAGGGCATCCTAGTCTTGGCCCTATTTTTTTGGAAATTAAGGTGTTGGGGGTAAAACATTAGATGAATGCACTTGTTATCTGCTTGTCATTTGTCATAAAATGATAAAATGATCCTTGGAATACATAATTTAGGAGATTAGGGCCTAATTAGGAGATGTTGAAAATGCATAAATGTAAGGGTTGCTAAAGTAGGTTCACACCAAGCATGAAATTATACTATCACCTACAAGGGAGTACAAATTTTTACGCTACATTTAGCCCCTACTTTAGCGGCCATATGACACTACATGCATATGCAAGATAAAGTACTGAAATTAAATCATGTCATATAAAAAGGATACTCATAAGGGTATTATAAATCATTCATGAACCAGATAATGAAGCCCCTAGTATAGTCATCTGTAAAACCACAATGTTAGGAACCGCATCTTGTAAAATTGATTTGTTAAATATTCAAAAATCATCTTGTATTTGAAAACAAACATGTTAGCTTCTAAGGAGAACCATATTCGAGAGTAGATGTATGCCCCATGAGTTCGCTTTCTTTATGGAGGTGGAATCAGGGTAGCAACCTAACCGTATTGAATTGCTAAGATTGGTGATGTAAATGCTTGTGATAGTATCATGTGAACATAAAAATAACTATCAAAAAATATTTAATATGATCGGGGATGGAACTATGAATCCAACACAATAGATGGCATTCAAATGAGAGTTCACTAGCCCCCACTATGATGAATTGAATGAGATATGATTGTACTAAATTTGACTATATGATAGAGAAAAATTACCTTTTTGACTATCATTTGCACTTTTGTTGTTTGAAGGCTTAGAGAGAGATACCATTGCACCAAGGAGTGAGGATGTCGAGCCAATGATCGTACCAGCCCCTAAGACTCAAGACCTTATGAGTGGGCATTGCACAAGGCACAGTGGCACCAGGGTTGAGTTGCTTGTCCCCTTTCCTTGTAATTTCTTTTTGTATTATGTGTTATTTTTAACGTTTTTCCAAAATTTATGGCATCCATGTCCATTTTGGGAGAAAGAGTCCACTTTAGGAAATAGTGTCCCAAAATGGTTCCCTTGTCCCAAAATGGTACCACTATCCTAGGATGGTGCCTTTGTCCTAATTCAAAATTGTTATGCTCTTAGTTGCTTGATTCCTAATTTTACTATTGTTCCCTTTGTTTCTTATAGGTCCCACCATGTGCCCAATAACGTATAGGAGGACGATTGTTCTCATTTCTTTGGAAGCAAGTCACATGACTCTCACAAGAGGAGGAGCAACTTTTACATACCATCAAACTATACTGGATATATCTTATGTCACCTACAAGATATTATGATGTTATTCTAATGACACTCATTGAGTGATGGAACGTAGACACTTCCACCTTTCATCTCCCAATGGGGGAGATGGTAGTTACACTTGAGGATATACACTGGATCTTTAGTCTACCTGTATGAGGTGAGATTGTGCACCATAATGACTTTTGATCCCCTTGGGAGATTAGGAGGGATATACACTACTGTACCAAAAGTTACATAGATTTTGATTCTAGGGGTCATATCAAGCTTAAGTGGCTTATGCATTCTATTGTACCATGTATTTGATGGATCATGTGTGTTATCATCACCTTAGCCCTGGTGCTCGATGGATGAGGAGCACACCTTGATGGGGACCTAGTTCATACATTATGGGCAATGGAGGAGCATCAAGTAGTGGATGCCTAGGGATGGGGCATGCTATCACACTTGTATTATGAGCTTGGTCATTTCATATATTAAGTGGGGCACAACGTTATACTTTGTACTCTTCTTTAGGTGTAGGATTTTGAGCACATCACATGTACTAGACTAGTTGGATTCCCCATGACAACACCTTATAGCCATCCACGAACCTTTGATTATACACTCAAGTAGGCCTGCAAGTATGGAGACCTATTCTATTAAAGAGTTACATTCGATTGTCTAGTGGATGATGACATTGTGTAGAGACCATATAGGAATCTTTAATAGTGGCTAGGTATGACATAACAACTAGCCAAGATGCAACATAAAAAATTACTAGTTGGATGACATGACTACATCATCATGTCATTTTATCATGATCGTGTGATGAGATAGTTTGGTTAGTTACAAATAGCACCTATCTTGTGGCCCACATATCGAAGATCTACATGTAGTGGTGCTAGGCCGTAAGATATTCGTTGTCCCACACTCGCAAACATCACCTATAGACACTTGGAGGATGAGGAGTGAGATGTACATCTATCATCTTACAAAGATGATGTTGGCAGATCAGTTACATATGATAGGCAGTGGAGGACTATGCATCCTATTCATGTCTTCCTCGATGATCATCCCATAAGCGATCTTGGGCCTTGGCCACATTAACAAGGGTATGAGGCAAAGAGAGGACAAGGATGTAGATGGGGATACAAAAAATGATGATAATGATGTAGCAAAGGATTTAGAGGAAAAGGAGGATCAACAGCCAGTAGGAGAGGATCTTGAGGAGTGAGCATAGGCCAAGAATGTCCCCAAGGACAGACCTATGTCTCGCCCTTGCATCACATGAGCATAGTCTATGACTCTGGAGGTGATACAAACCTACAAGCATGGAGGGAGTAGCCATGCATATCCCACCACACTACCAACCTCTTAGAGGAGTCTCGGTGTAGCCACCAGAATGTCCTACTGAGATCCTAACTAGTAGACTGATGATCCAGGTGATGATATGTTATTAGATTTCTTACGTTTATATATGTTATATATTGTTTTAACTTATTTTATGTTATATTTGTGATGCAAGATTGGCTTGACTTATTCAACTGAGTTATTGTAGATATGGTTCCACCTATGCCCCGATATGGGTCAAGCATAGGCCACCGCCAAGCGCAGGGTGCCATGCTAACTTATTCGAGCCCCTATCATGATGGATGAAAACACACGAGGATGCCTTGAGGGTTATTGATGAGGTTAGAGTTGATAATAAGGATATTATAGGTAGATATGAGGGACTAAAAGTTGCATATGAGGATATTAGAGCCACTCGATTTCCCACTGAGAACAAAGCATAGGCCTCTCTATAGGAGGAACTTAGTCGAGTGCAAGCAGAGAGGGATCAAATCGAGTAGGAGTGAGTCACAAGACTTATATTCGAGGCTACAAAAATAGACCAACTACATGGTCTACAAGAGTGGATTAGCTCCAGGAGCCATTCTCAATCCATTGTCTCATGATGGGCACCACCACCAAGCCCCGAGGAGTCTGGCAGCGATAGACTTAGCTAGATGTATTTTATTATGAGGTACCACATTTTTCTATTATGGTGACTGTGATGTATATGAAATTTATGATATATATGAGAGTGATTTAATTTCTATGAGATATGTGCTTTTATATTAGATGTCAATGTGATCTATTAAATAATCTTGGTAAGATTACTTAATAAATGCTTCCATTATCTAATTGCTATGTGATGAATGTGATCTAATTATATACTTATGCCTACTGAGATGCTACATTTTTTGTTGTGTAATAATGTTAAATTAGTTTCCCTTATGTTATAACTTTAAAATTAAATACATATAACGATCTAATTTAATACAACACACACATGATTGAACAATATGCATAAAGAAGTAATAGTTCAAATAAATAAAAAATTACTCATAACAATTCAAGACACATAAATGTTTTCCAATAACAAAGCAATGTGAGATAAAATAGAGACTATATACTTAATCTAACAACATGATTTAATATACACACTATTCAAATAGATTGTCAAGTGTAATATTTGCACAAATGTGCAACATTTATGGGTTCTTTGATGGTTTACCATCCATTATCTTAAGATTATATGCCCCAAACCCATAGTCTTCATCTATGATATAGGGTCCTAATTGATTCGAGCTAAAGTTCCCTTTTTCATCTAAAGCAGTGTTTACATTGCGTTGATTTTCATACAACACCAACTCCCTTATTGAATAAACGAGGAATGACGTTATCATTATACTTACGTTGCATGTTTTTTGAATAAGCTTGAAGTTGTTCAAGAGCATTTATGTGTTACTCATCGAGCATTTCAAGTTGGTGTAATAATTATTCTCTATAAGTGTTCTCATCAATAAGGCCACTAAGAGAGATCCTCAAAGAAGGAATTTCTAATTCTAAGGGCATTATTGCCTCAACACCATAAACAAGGTTATATGGTGTGTTTCTTGTAGATGTGTGAACGCCTGTGTGGTAAGCCCATAACGCATAAGAGAGTTGAGTGTGCCAATCCTTGTTATGTTTGCTAACTATTTTATGTAATATTTATTCAATTATTTTGTTTGTTTCTTTTGATTGACCATTAGATTGTGGGTAGAAAGGTGTAGAAAAATGATGTTCAATGTGAAATTTATCCAAAAACCTCTTCACTTCCTTTTTCTTAAATGGTGTCCCATTATTTGAAACTAAGGCTGAAATAAGGCCAAATCTTGCAATGATATTTTCTAAAATAAAATGATAGATTACATCAACAGTCATGGAATGAAGAGGGACTCCCTCTACCCACTTCAGAAATAGTTTGTAGCAATGATTATAAACATATATCCTGAAGAAGGAGGAGGAGAAATGTATCCAACAAGATCAAGGCCCCACACTAAAAATGGCCAAATAGAAACTCGAGCATGAAGTTTGAAAGTAGGAGCATGAATCAAATTGTTATGTTCTTGAAATTTAGGAAATTTCTTAACATGGTCAAAATAATATTTTTCTATATTGCGCCAATAATATCCTATATGAATTAATTTTTGAACCAATGATCTTCCTCTGAAATACCCCCGCAAGAACCTGCATGAGCTTCCTCAAGAGCCACAAGCATTTCAAATTGTTTAAGACACCTAAGGAGAAGGCCATTGAATGACCACCTATACAATACGTTTGCTAAGATTATATATTGAGTTGCAAGTTTCCGAATGCGAGCTCTAGTGTTCTTAGTGGTTGGTTCAACAATGGTACCTTCTCTTAGATACTTAAATATTGGTTGTACCATTCATTAGAGGTTTCAATATTGGCAACCAATGTTTCCTTTATCTTTTCATTTATTGATGGTGTTGTGAGCATGTGGACAATGAATGTGAAATCTACAAAATAATCTTCTAGAGAAACAAGGGAAGTGGTGCTTTTTATTTCATTTGCATGTTGATTATCCTTTAATAGAACATTGTTAATAATGTATGATATAAAACATTCTCATAATGTTAGCGTGAGGTTTTTATATTGAGATAAATTATCATGTTTTGTTTGATATGACCCATTGATTTGTTCAATGATCAATTGAGAGTCTCCAAATATATGAATGTGTTGAACACCTAAGGACAAAGTTGCACATAATCCTACAATAAGCACCTCATATTGTATAGTTTTATTTGTACATACGAAATTTAGATGGTAGGATAAGGCATTTGTCTTCCCTGAGGGAGGTATTAATATAACTTCAACACCAGATCCAATTCAACACTTAGATCCATCAAAATATGATTCCCATATTTCATTATCATCTACTTTTAACACATTTTTATCAGGGAATAAGTCTTGATTTGGTAAAGCTAATGGTGAAGGAGCCTCGGATAAATGGTCAGTCATTGCTTGGCCTTTGATTGCTTTTTAGTAATAAATTTTAGGTCAAATTCAGTTAACAACATCACCCACTTAGTTAAACATCCTGACAAGTCTATTTTAGTGAATAGATACTTTAAGGGATCAAATTTTGTAACAACATGAATTGCATTTAGTAAATAATGTCTTAATTTGTTGGTAGAAAAGATGAGAGCCAAACATTATTTTTCTATAGCTATATAATAAGTTTTATAATCAATCAATATTCAACTGATGTAATAAATAGGGTGCTCCTTGTCATTCTCATCTTGGTGTGACAATAGTGCAGCAAGAATGTGTGTTGAAGCTAAAATATAGAGAATAAAAGGTTTTCCTGGTATGGTTGGTTATAAGACGAGAGGATTAGCTAAGTATTGTTTCAAATTTTTGAAGGATTTTTTATAATCCTCATTCCATCTAAACTTTGATTCTTTCTTAAGGAGTTGGGTAAAGGGAAGAGTCTGATCCGCCAATGATGCAACAAAATGGCGAATAGCCTAAATCTTTCCTTGTAAGCTATGCAATCAAGAAATTTTCTTAGGAGGTGGCATGTTTATTATAGAATAAATCTTCTTTGTTTCCACCTCAGTGCCTCTATGTGACACTATAAATCCCAACAATTTTCCACTATCCACACCAAAGACACATTTCTTTGGGTTCAGCCTCATGTTGTACTTAAGAATTCTTTCAAAGATTTGGTGTAGGATTTTGACGTGATCTTGACGCGTTATAGACAACCAAAATATCATTGACATAATCTTCTAAAATTTTGTGTATGAAATCATGGAATATTAGTGTCATAACTCTTTGATATGTTGCTCCAAAAAAATTTAATCCAAAAGGTGTAGTGAAATTTGTTTTATATTGATCTTGAGGGTTGATAAAAAAATTATTATACCCCAAAATATCATCCATAAATGGTAATAGGGCATGTCTCGTAGTTAAATCCACTATCATGCCAATATTAGGAAGGGGAAAATCATCCTTTAGAGATGATTTATCAAGATCACAAAAATTTGTACACATCCTAATGTGATTATTAGGTTTTTCCACCACAACAATATTAGATATCGAAGGTGAATAATCAATAGGGAAGATGAAACTAACTTGTAAGAGATTAATCTTAACCAATAAAGCTACCTTAGGATTCATATTGTGTATCTTTTGTCTCACTGGTTTAACATCTTTTTCAAGGAAAATGTTATGTGTGACTATCATAGGGTCAATACCTAGCATATCCGAATAAGTCCAAACAAAGATTTCAAGAAATTCATGTAACAATGTGGCATAATCTTCTCGTTTGTCATCATCAAGAAATTTTACTATTTGAATCACCTTCTCTTCATTAGATGGGTCCATTGGTATGTCTATGGTGTCTCCTACAAGTAACATGTTTTGATTTGGAACATAAATAATTGTTTGAGATCCATCTTGTTCATCATCACGTTTCTTCTCCAAAGTATCCCTTAGTATTTAAACAATAGGTAAATCTACAATTATGATGATGGCTAGGCAAAGTGTCATACATTCCCAAAAATCTTGCTAGAGATTCATCATTTTGAAAAGTATCCAGTAACATATCATTGCTTATGGTATCTATCATTTCAAGATGCACCAAGTTTAGAGTTGTCTTAGGGGAATCTTGTGTGATGACATTGACATTTAATGAAGGTATTTTTGATGCTTTCGTTATTTTTGAAGGACAATAACCAATACATCGTGTTGTTTTTTATGTGTTGAGATCTATGGGAATGAATTCCTTGTTCTTTTACACCATGTCCATTTCCATTATAACTGAATTGTTTCAAGAGTTGATGTCATATTTCGTAAATGGCTTCCATTTATTTTAAGGAGGGTGGTTTCTCATAATCAATTTCATCATAAGTGGATGTGTAATTTGTGTTTTACTCTTTACTAAAAGTTATAGTTTCAAATGCTTTTAATGATTCAGTGATAGATTATGTTGATACCATAGTGGCTTCTTTTTCTTTTCCTAATTTTGATTGTGTGATCTTGTATTCTCCCATGAATGTAGGTGTAAAATATAATGAACCCCAATCATCATCCAACAATTTTGTCATAGATGAAAGACACTCGTCTTTGTCTTTGCTTTGTAAAGGTTCCAATTTTGAGGTTGGTATCAATATTCTCAAAGGAAATTTTATTCCTTTTTCAATTTGTAAACAATTTTCAGATTTTGGATCACCTTTTATCATGTAAACCTTATTGTTATAAGTATATTTCATTAAACGATGAAGTGTTGAAGGCACTCCATCTCATGAATCCATGCTCTACCCAAAAGAATATTGTATGAAAGATCATGAGGCATGGCATGGATAGGATTTTGCAACACAACCTTACCAACTTTGATAGGTGAAGTTAGTACACCAAGTAATTGTTTTCCTTCATTGTCAAAACCACATATAGATAAAAAAATCTAGTTGAATTTTAGTCTTATCTGCTCTAATTTTGTCTAAAAGATTTACACTCCAAAAATTTAGCCTCGAACCTTTGTCAATAAGGGTACACCTAATCTCGAACTTGTTAATAACAACCTGTAAGATGGGGGAAAATCGGGTTAGCAAAGACTAAGTGACATCCACAACATAAATCTAAGCTAAGACCCCAATCTAAAAAAAAAGAGAACACAATCAAGAAATGAGGAATAAACTAAAATCATTCAAAAAAAACCCTCCCCATATTTAAGTTTCTTCACTTCTCTTGTCTCTCCTATTTCTCCTTTTGCAAACTTTTCCCTCAGATTTGAAGTAGAACTTATGTAATAACCTACAAATAGTAAGTAGAAAGTTGGAGATAAATGGTTGTTAAGGCAAAAATGGAAGAGAAAGGCTTCTTTTATAGACAACCATTCAAATAGATGAATGAGATCAATCTTCTAGAAAGATGCCAAGATCAACGGTGGAGGATTACTACATCATAAAGTGGTGGGCTAGGGATGGCTATGACGTCGATGACTATGACAAAGATGGCTAAGACTAATGAGCAAGTGGAGGGATAATGGATGAATTAAAAATTGAAGAATAAATAATTCATAAGAAAGAATATTTGGGCAAGTGGAGGATAAATAATTCATTTGAATTATTTATTTGAGGAAAAAGGCAATGGGCATTTAATTAAAATTATTTATAAAATTATTTTAATTAAATGAGAGAAAATGGGAAAGAACATTAAATAATTAATTTGAATCAATTATTTAATAAAAGAGAGGGTTGGGGGAATAATTAAATAATTTAGACAACTATTTAACCATGAAAAAATTAAAGGATAAGTGAATGGTTAAATAATTAACTTTTATTATTTTATAGATGAAAGGTGATAAAGAAATAATTAGATAAATAATAATTTATTTAATTATTTGAAGAAGGGAGGGAATTAGTGACACAATTAATTTATTTAATTGATCAAGATAGAATAAAGCTAAGAAGTGAATTAATTATATAATTAAAAATTATTTAATTAATAGAGGAATGCGATCAAGAATAATTAAATAATTAAAATTATTTAATTATAAGAGGACGATGACCAAGAAAAATGACGCTCACAGATTTAGGATTTTTTCAGTGTCTACATTTTCCCCCTCTTTGATATAATTTATTTCATCATGTTGTGTCAAATAAATTCAGTCAAATGATTCCCCAGTGAAGTCAAGGTATAGGTATGCCCCCTCGGGAAAATTTACAAATTTTACAAATTTATAAAAAAATTGGAAAATTGTCCCAATAAGACAAGTTGATGGCCATAAATCCAATGGTGAAGATGTAATTGATTTTTGAGGTCAGTAAGGGGGTCAAATTCAAGTTCAAAGTCATTAATAGGATCTTCCAATAGATTTAAGGTAGGTGCAAAACCCTAATTTTGGACCTATAAATAGAAATTTGTGTGAGTTTACAGGTCATTTTTGCATTCTATTTTTAGAAAACCTTGGAGCTCTTAGTGATTTTCCTATGAATATGTCACATATTCCAAAGGTCACCCACCGTGCATACCGCATCCGGAGATACCGTCAACCTAAGGGGGCGCTCGCCCCGGTATGTACTACAAACTCGATTTTTAGTTTTTTTTTTTTTTGCACATTTTGAGGGATAAATTTTAGTAGGAAATTACATCACAACATTTTGTGATGCAATTGCATGCACATTCGATCCAAATGATAAGTGGTTCGCCACAATCATCTATGCGCAACACAATTGACTTAGGATTAGGGCAAGGGCGTTCACGTCGTGACGCATAAAATGATGCAACACAAGTGACTTTCTAAGCCACCTATGCAGACGGGAGTGACGCAAGCGATAGGCTACGATGCAAGTGATGTACAAAATGACACATGTGATAGGAAAGTGACACACTCGCTGTTGCGAGCCAATGGAAAATGTGTGTGACACATTTGAAAAAATAGCGACCTAATTGCCTGGTTAAAAATTTGCCCCAGATTAAGATATCTTGATTTGGTCAACTTAGGTCTAATAGGTCAACTGAAGGTCTGAGATTGACATGATGGTTTACTTGATGTTTTCAAGAGCGTCTACCACCTATCTATACATGAGAGTTGAGACTAGATGTTTTTCAACTGTGGGACCAATTGGGTGAGGAGGAGAGACAGACATTGTTGGAACTTGGTTTATTTTATGTCACTTATATGTTCGTTATTAGGGAAAATAGGGGCATGTTGATAGCGTTGGTAGAGTGATGGCACTCTGAGACTAGTAGCTTTCACTTGTCGATAGGGGACACAAAAATCACCCTTGAGGATGTATACATGATCCTGTGGCTATTGATTCGCAGTGAGCGGGTACACTATGACCCTGGACGAGGATTGTAGGCACTTTATGAGTACTATGAGTGTGATGATGATGTAGAGTTTGGGATACAAGGGTACGAGATAAGATGGGAGACCCTGGCAAAGCAATATGATTGCATCTTATGCACATTGTTAGCAGGGGTGATGATCCCCGACTGTAGGGGTCATGATTTTCCAGTTGGCTAGGGAGAGATGCTTGGGTCGATGGTTCATTTTGGTACAGTGTATACATGGGGACCATGCCTACTAGCTATGCTTTATTTCTAGCTACATGATAGTGCTTACAAGGGAGGACAGAGTTTGAGTTGCGGGGTGACATTGCTGATAGTATGGGCTTGGGAGCACATAGAAGAGTTTCGACCTATAGTGGTACAACAACTGGGTGTAGGTGCACCATATTCATATATGTATCAGGAAGCCCTTACATAGACACATGTGGGGGATGTTGGTTATTGGAGGCACGGGTTGGACACATTGGTCAGTTTCATTTGGAGGCCATACAAGACTTGTGATTTGTGGATCAATGAGGATGATCACATGCCATGATGCCGACAGCCTAGGTACCTGATCGAATGCACAGTACAAAGTCAGCATATTATTGAGATGTATCTCCTAGAGAGGGTTCAGAGGCAGTTCGGGGAGAGACAGGGTATTCCAATTGGAATTGCAGAGTTTGCATAGTCCTCCCGAGAGGTGCATCCATAGGGGCCTCAGATCATTGTGATCACAACAAAGCAGGATATTGATGCCTTGAAGGTTAGATTGGGAGTGGAGAGGACGAGATGTTAATCCAAGTACCATACCCAAGTATGATGCCTAGTGGTTGATTCACAAACCAGTACCATTGACAAATCCATAGCAGCTAGCACCAGTAGAGCGCTAAGGCAGGGACCCGAGAGGCTAGCAAGAGGACAAGGGTCAGAGAGGTGGAGGGAGAAGAGATGGAGGATGGGAGGATGGAGGAGGATGGGGAGATGATGGGGGAGATGGATGAGGAGGATGGGGAGGAGAATGTTGCAGGATGAGGAGGGATAAAGGATGATGTGAGGTGGGTCAGTTATTATTGATCAAAAAGGAGGGGGAGATGGAGGAGGACCAACTCAAGGAGAGGGTAGCGGTAGAGGTGGGGGTTGGAGAGGGAGAGTAGCACACAAAGATTCCCACATTAAAGGTGGGACACCCAGAGGTTGAGGCCATGGAGGTTGAGATGCAGGGAGAGGAAGGATAGGAGGAGCATGATGAGGAGGAGGCAGAGTCCTTTGCGAGAAGATTATCATGGGGATTGAGGAGGTGGGGCTAGAGGAGGTCCAAGAAGATGAGGACAATGTAGATCAGAGGATAGCCACCCTATAGGCATGTGTGTAGGCTTTAGAGGCAAAGGTTAGGACTGTGATCATAGAGAGATACAACCTTAAGGTTGACAGGGATGCTTTTCAAACTGAGAGGGACCTAGTTGTTATCAGTTGACAACAGATAGATCAATGCATGATAGTGTTTACTGCCACCTATAGTGGATCCATTGTAGATGTCACTCACGAGTATGTCCAAGCCAGTAGGGCCATGCAGTATTACAAGGATTTCTACAAGAGAGAGGTACCATTGGAGAGGAGGGAGCCCTCAATTTCAAAGATTGATAATGGTTCACGGGGAAGGTCTCAGAGCAGGACACATAGTAGGCGCTCTCACAGTAGTTCAAAGGGAAAGACATTAGATGCTAGATGGGTCACCCCTTATGATAGGCCATCCACCATAGAGCATAGGGCCAAAGAGTCACCGCGCAAGGAGGACAGGGATGCCCCAGGGATAGGGGATCAAGGCAGTTCAAGCTAGGGCCTTTGTTTATGTTATTCATTGTGTATGTGGACAATATTTTTTTGATTATCAAGCTTGTGAGCTCCATGTTTATTGGATACGATACATCATGACATTGTACCTATGACACATTATTGAGTGATATATATGATATGATTTTTGGCAATGGTTAATGGCATGCATTGTTATATGATTATGCTTTATGTTTATGATGATGTTATGCTATGGATTTCCATGTTGTACTTATGATGTTTATTAATGCATTCTATATGATGATGTCATGGTTTATTATGCTTTATGATTATGCATTTATGATTACTATGTTTATGCCCCTTATGACATGTATAGATGATAAATGCAACATGGATGACCTAATTTGATAAATGCAATATGATATGATGATGTGATGCATATATGATTAAGGATGTTTATATTATCATGATATGTAGGACCTAATATTATGAATGTGATGTTGTTGATGTAATGGAATGCTTGTATGATAATAAAAAATGTGATGATGGAGAATGTCTAATATGAATGCAAAACGTGATGTGCAATATGAGATACCATGTTATTATTAATGTGATGTAATGTGTATGGAATGCAATGTGATGTGAAATGTGATGCAATATGAATAAAATGTAATGCAATAAAATATGATGTCATATGAATGAAATATAATGTTATGCAATGTGGTGTGAAATGAATTATAATCATAATGCAAAATTTTATGCAATGAAGTGTTAACATAATATGGGTGATTTCTATGTTTTTTATATTTTCTTATGCAAATATATGCAACTTAATATGATAATGCTATCTATGATGCTTTCTAACATAATCATGTATGCAAGATGTTTTTGTGTGTCAAAATACTTTGTCAAGATGTAGACGAAAGAAATTTTAGCATGGAAGAAATGTTAGCGTGGAAGAGATAGATGTTAGCATGAAGAGGGACAAAGGAGATGGAATGTTAGACGAGAAATGACAAAGGACCAAATTTCATGCTTGTATATTTATCATCATCGAACATCAAAATTGTCGCAAATGGAGCACAAAAACCATGGTATGACATAGACCAAGGTGTGAAAGGTGACCATTTGTGAGAGACAAGCAGTCAAAAGACAAAGTCAACAGATAAGGAATGCCCCAGCTCATACTAAGGACCCAATTATCCCAGTCTTTTTGCCAAGACAAACCACCAACATAAAGCAAAGAAAAGAGGTCATGATCCATCACCATTCCTCTAAATCCTTTAATAGGACATCCTTGAGGTAACTAGTAACATGACCGAAAACCAAGCAAAAATATAAGACAAACTGAGATCAATAAAGTGTTTACCAAAGAAATCGTGTTTGCTAATGACATTGATTAAGATTGTTCGACATGATAAGAGGTCCGAATTTGATTGATAAGTTGACAAGGATTAATTGATAAGTTGAGAAAGGTTGAACAATTGACTTGATTTATTGCACCTCATTTCAAGAAGGACACATCCTAATTAAGGCAAGATTAAGTGACCAAAATGACAAGATTGATTGATTTTGATAAAGTTCGACTGATTTGATTGACCGATGTGATGACACCTAGTTTTAGGAAAGACATATCCTATTTAAGGTGAGGAACACATTTGATAAAGTTGACCAAGGGACCATTTTTTAATAAAGCACCTAGCTGCAAGGACACATCTTGCTTAAGGTGAATGACTAGAGTGACAAAGTCTAATCTCAGGAAGGATGCATCCTAATAAAAGACAAGTGACAAGGTTGAATGGGACAAATGACATAATGACCCATTCTAATATAGGACCAATGACTTGATTGATTGATTTGAAGATCAAAAATTTATTGGTTATGTTTATCTGTTGATTCAAGATTTGGTTTGACTGATGATCACTCGTAGAACAAGAACAAGACTAGACCCGAAAAACCCTAAAGGATTGACCTAGGTGGCCTTGGGGGCTGATCGATTGATAGCCTTGCCTACGTTATACACACAAAGACCTCATGTTTGACATGAATTGACTTTGTTTTAGTTGACAAAAGATCGAGTCATGATTTTATTTGGACAAACCTAAAGGACTAACCTAATGTCTCGGGGACCCATTTAAGATGAGCCTTACCTACATAGAAAATGCACAAAGACAATGTAGTTCGACCATTCTAACACAAACTAACTCTGACTCAGAATTTGACTCTATTTTTGGAAGTTTTGATGTTTTCTAATGTTTTTGGGATTTTGATGATTTTATGATTTTTTTTGGATTTTGATGTTTTATGATTTTTTTTTGGGTTTTATTTTGAGATTTTAAAAGGCTGATACCATGTGTATGATCACATGAAGATATAACTCAAGGAATTTATCCCAGTCATGTGTAGGACTAGTGTATTATGTGCGAGGGGAAACATCAGATGGATGCAAAGGATGATCTTGAAAGTGAAGGAGACTAAATGTCGGTGGTTCTCAAGTCATGAGAAGGATGAAAAAGCTTTACCATGGATGATATGGGTGAATGGATGAGTGATGGGTGGAAGATCAGGTAGAGTGATAGTAGACAAAAGAGCATAGATTGACTACACATGGTGCCTATTTGCCAAGTTTTTACCACACTACTTAACCAAAGTGCCACTGAAGTGGTTTTCACTTTTGGATGAATTATTTCTCTTTACTATTTTTTTTTTGTTGTCACCAAGATTCCTGTTTGTCAGGTTTTCATTCGGGTGACTATTTGTTTTTTATTTATTATTGTATTTGTTATTTTTAAAGGGGATACTTTGAGAATAAAGTGTAGTATTTGTGAAGGTGCATGTTGTTGATAGGTTCAAACAATGGTTCTCCTTCTGGAGTAGAGAGATGGTAAGCACCAAATTCATATGTTGCGGTGATGATATACGGGCCCAACCAATTAGGTTCAAAATTTATGGGCTTTTCTTGATCTACTTGATTCTTCAAATTTTATTTTAGGACTAAGTCACCAATGTTAAAACTTCTAGGTCAAACTTTCTTATTGTATTTGCATCATCAAAGGCAATTCTGATATGATTACAAATGTGTTAACACATTCTATCTTTTTTCATCCAGTGACTCTAGCTCATGTAGATGGGATACACAATATTCTTCTTGATCAATTAATCCTTGCATAGAGACTCGTAGGGACAATAACTCAACCTCAATAGGAAGTATGGATTTATATCCAAAGACTAGGGAGTAGGGAGTGGCTCCTATGGGGGTGTGGACACTGGTGCATTAGGCCCATAGAGCAGGATTGAGTTGTAGGTACCAGTCATAGCTAGCATCATTGACAATCTTCCTTAAGATTTTTAGGATAGTCTTATTAGATGCCCTAGCTTGACCATTACCTTGGGGGTAATATGGGGTAGAAAAATGATGTTGGATATGAAATTTTTCACAAAGCTCATAGACATCCCGGTTCTTAAAATGGCGAACATTATCTGCAATAATGGACTATGAGATACCATAGCGAAAAATGATGTAATTCAGGATGAACTTGGCTATCTATTTTCCAGTGATGTAAGTTAGTGGGACAACTTCAATCCATTTTGTAAAGTACTCAGTAGTGACAAGGATAAACTTATGTCCATTAGAAGAGGTGGGATGGATCTTTCCTATGAGGTCAAGTCCCCATTGAGAAAATGGCCATGGCAAAGTAAGTGGTTGTAGTTTCTGAGCTAGTGCATGTATAAGATCTCCATGAATTTGACATTGGTGACATTTCTTCACAAAATGATAGGCATCACGTTCAATTGTAGTCCAATAATATCCCATCCTCGGTAGATTTTTGGCTAAGGTTGGACTAACAAAGTGAGCTCCACATATACCATGATGCACCTCTTGCAAGGTTTTTTGTGCTTCATTGAGTCAAGACATCGAAGGAGGGTACCATCTAGGCTACGACAATAAAGGGTATCTCTGATGATGGCATATTTGGATGCTTGTCGGATAAAGGTTTTACGTTGGTTGAGGGACAAGTCAGGAGGGATAATTTGGTCATGCAAATAGGTGTAGATGTCTTTGTACCAAGGTAAATTGATACCAACAAGTTCACACACAAGTTTGGTTTCGGGGACATCGAACGTAGGGACCAACAATTGTTCTACCAAGAACTCATATTGCAATGCATTATTGGGAATGTCCAAGAGAGATACAATTGTAGCCATCACATCAACTGCTTTATTTTGGATTCTTCGTATCTTTTCAAAGGAAATAGCATCAAAGTACATTTGAAAGATATCCACCATGCACTTGTAGGACATCATTTTCTCATCCTTGGTGTCATAATCATCATTAACTTGCTTAATCACTAACTAAGAATAACCATAAACTTGAAGATCATTAATTTTCCATTTTATTACTATCCACAGTCCTATCAACAATGCTTCGTACTTTGCTATGTTATTAGTGCATGGAAATTCTATTTGAAATGAATTGGGAATGGAATCTCCTTGAGATGTGATGAACAAAATTCTAGCTCCTAAACCATGAATTGTGTAAGATCCATCAAAATAAAGCTTCCATGTTGTTGAAGGTTCTACGACAAAGATTGATTCATCTGGGAAGTTATATGTCAAAGGATGATTTGATTTTATGGGTGTTTCTACAATTTGATCAGCTATCACTTGTCCTTTTATTGCTTTTCGATCAACGTACTGAATGTCATACTCACTTAAGATCATAACCCACTTAGCTTGTCTTCCTGTCAAAGGTGCTTTGTTGAGGAGATATTTCAAAGGATCAATTTTGGAAATCAGTTTTGTCTTGTGATTCTACATGTAATGTCTCAACTTATGTGTTGTAAATACCACTGTTAGACATGCCCATTCAATAGGGCTATAATTCAACTCATATATGACTAGGGTGCAATTGATGTAGTGGATTGCTAGTTCTTTGCCATCATTGTCATTTTGTGCTAATAGTGCCCCCAGTATTGATGTAGTTGTTGTTGCATACAATATAAAATGTCTCCCATCAATTAGACGCATGAGAATTGATGGAGTTAATAGATAATTCTTGATATGATCAAATGATTCTTAGCACTTCTTTGTCCAATTGAAGGGGATTCCTTTGCATAATAGATGTTGAAATGGATGAATCTTGTCTGCAAGCTAAGAAATGAACCTACGGATTGATTACAATCTTCCTTGTAATGTCCTTAGCTGACTGATGTTGGTTAGCGGTGGCATGTCCAAGATAGCTTTTACTTTGGTAGGATCAACTTCTATCCCTCTACGAGAGACAATGTATCCTAAAATTTTGCCTGATTGGACCCCGAAAACACATCTCTTTGGATTTAACCCGAGTTGATATTTTTCAAGTCATGTGAAAATCTTGTCCAGGACTATTAGGTGACCACTTCATTCTAGATATTTTGAGATAAGGTCATCAACATAATCTTCCATAAGTACGTACATATAATCATGAAAAATAGTAGTCATGGCTCTCTGATATGTAGCTTTGGCATTCTTAAGTCCAAATGGCATGACATTCCAACAAAAAGTTCCCCAAGCGCATGTGAGGGTTTTTTTCAGGTGATCTTCAAGAGCAATTCTTATATGATTGTAACCTAAGAATTTGTCTATAAGTGATAGCATTTCATATCTGACGATAAGGTCTACTATGATGTCAATATTTGGTAGGGGAAAATCATCCATAGGACAAGCTTTGTTGAGATCTCTGAAATTTGTGCATACTCTGATTTGACCATTTGGTTTGGTAACAGGAAAAAGGTTTGATATCCAATCTGCATAGTCAATAGAGCATATAAATCCAACATCCAAGAGCTTCTTCAGTTCCAACTTAATCAAGAATGCAATATGCAGATGCATTTTTCTTAACTTTTGCTTGTATGGTTTGGAATTTGGTAACAATGGTAAGTGATGTAGAACCAGTTTGGGATCCAATCCAGGCATATCAACATATGACCAAGCAAAATTAACTTGTATTTTTGAAAAAAATGTTGTGAACTTAGGATTTTCTTTGGTGGTCAAAGATGCTGCCAATTGTATGATTCTAGAATTGTCTTATGTCCCAATGTTCACTTCTTCTATTTCTTCTATAAGCAATGGTGATCTCTCTTGGTCTATAGGGAGAGTCCTCATCCTCAAGCGCCTCAGAGAGGTTTTCACCTTCAGATACATCCTTTATTTTTACTTTTTCACAGTCAATAGGCACCTTTAGTTTTCACCTGAAGACCTATTATTTTATTTATACTTTTTCAATTTTCACTTTTGCTACTAGAGGATGGGATAGCCTCACCAAAGTATGCTACTTAATTGATTTTTATGGAAAATCCAACCTTATGATCCCCACTTGGTATTCCTTCACGAAGTCCCATGAACTCAACAATCGCTTCGTCATTCTCGAAAGTGTCAAAACTTGGTGGTTCTTGTTGATCCCAATCTATGAGTTGTGGGTAGACAAGGGGTAAGCCATCATTGGTATTTTTAAGGTTCACAGTGTAGGCAGACATGGTAAAGACAAAATTAGAGCCATCAAGTTCCTAGGAGGCAACATCAATGGTTTCCCAAAAGTGTTTAATCCACTCTTCTCTATTCAAAGGGACTTTTGAATGGGGACTCAACGGGTTTTGCAGGGAACCAATTGTAAGCATTTGATTAAAGATTTCTTTAAGGGAAGGCTCACCAAATTTTTCGAATAGTTTATCAAGGTCCATGAAAGTAGTGGAGGATAGGGAATCCCATTCATATTCATTGGAATCAACATCAAAGTCCCAAGAATCCTTATATGCATCGATCTCATCTGAAGCATTAATGACCTCACTCGAAGGTAACCCGATACCCTGAATAGTCACTTTTACTGGTACGAACCCCAACCCTTGGTGCTTAACAGTTTAGGAGGTTGTAAGGGTTCCAACATTCCTTATTTATTGAGGCCAGGGCCATTGCATCCATCATATCCTTGGCATTTCATTATGTGGAACCCTTTTGGATATTTTTCTACTGGAAATTTCTTAGATTCAATAACCCCCTCTTCTTTGTACAACCATGTGAGAATGTGGTCATCCAAGGACTCCTTGGCTAGCTCCCCAATTTAGTGAAGGTGGGAGGGGGATTATTAATAATGACCTTAGGCTGCATGTGATGCAATTTTCCATAAGAATTTGGTTATTTAGGTAGCTTCCCAATGAAAAAGAGACTCTTCATGCTATATTCTATGCATCCTTTGTCTTGAATCTAGATTTTAGGCATGGAAGGTGTGGTGAATGGAGTGGATGATTTGACAAGGGTGGATGGATCAATGTAGTTATATGTAGTGGTGGTGGAAGATGAAGCCTCTCAATTCATAGGCACTTGACATTCAACAGTTCCTTTTAAGTTTGTGCAATATTGAAAAGAATCGAGGTCGCCAGGAATGATGATTTCAGTACCATTATATGGGAATTTGAGGCATTGATGGTAGGTGGATGGGATGGACCTCATAGAATGAATCCAAGGGTAGCTAAGGAGAAGGTTGTAGTACAAATCTAGAGGACCTAGATATGAAATACCATGTTCTATATTGCTAGGCCAACTCTTATAGGAAGTGAAATTATACCTTCGGACGAGTGTTCAACATCATCATAAGCTTTGAAAGTAATCTTCTTGGTTTGGTCTATACATTTCTCAGAGTATCCCAAGGCTTTCACCAATTTTAGTGAGAAAATGTTCAGACCTGCTCCACCGTCTACTAGGAATCATCTAATCTTATGTTTATCAACGCATAATTTAAGGTGTAGGGCATCATTATGGTCATAATTTTGGGTAGAAAAATATTGTTCCGAGAAAGTGACATGGTGCGACATAGCTAGGTATCCAACCATGGCCTAAAATACATTGGCATCTAGGTTTGTGGGTATGGATGCTTCTTACAATTCTTTTTCATGGATAGCTCTGTGTTATGGTGATATGCGGAGGAGCTCCAAAATGGAAATTTGTGCAGGAGTTTTCCCCAACTGGTCTAGGGGATTGTATTGGCCTTTTGGTTGCAGATTGGAAGGAGGTCCTGGAATAGTTATCTTGGTTCTATGAGTGGTAACAACACATTCTAAACTTAGTTTTTTTATGGTAATGATAGTAATGAAATCATCAAAGGGTCTAATGTTAAGAATAATAGTGATGTAATCATGTTTGACAGTTGCATAATTGGAATTGTTGTTATTCCTTGAACTAGAGGCTTTTCCTTTATCATGGTCTTGCAAGGGAGTTTTGAATATGGTGTTATCAACATTGGCTTTTCCTTGTGAATCTCCTACCGATACGGTTCCATTTTTTATAAGGTCTTGGATGATATTTTTGAGTGTCCAACATCACGTTGTTTTGTGTCCTTTCTCATGGTGATATTCATAGTATTCATCCTCTTTCCACCAATCGGGTTTGATTCATGATGGTTCATAATTTTTGATATCTAGTAGTGCGATTACATTAGATTGCAAAAGTTTTTTAAGGACTAATTCAATAGGTTCACCCAACGGGGTGTATGTTCTCTTGGCATAGGCAAGACCTATGCATTGTTGATTGTTTTGGATGACATTCACTATTTGGTTTTGACCTTGTGTTTGTGTTTTTGATGTGTTGGATGTATTTGATGAGGAGGGACCTTTAATATGAATGGTTGGAACTTTGGTTATTATTTTTGCATCAAAAACTCCATCTTTTGTGATGTTCTTAATTTGGGACTTGTAATTGCTTTTTTCATTATTGGGCTTTGAAGTTTCTTTGTTTATTTTGACTAGTCCTTTTACGACAAAACCTTTTTCAATAAGGGAACATTTCTCAAGGATTTCATCAAAAGTTGTGCAACATCGGATTTGTAGGCCACTCATTATTTCTTTGTCAAAGTTTTCAATAAACATGGTGACCAATTGTTTCTCAATAATGTGACAAGGGAACTTGCTAGCCAAACCTTGCCATCTCTAGTAAAATGATGTAAGTGATTCCCCTTCTTCTTGTTTGGTTGTGCTTAATGTTGCAAGGGTGACATAATTTTTAATGTTGAAGGAAAAGTGATTAATGAACTTTTCATCCAATTCACCTCATGTTCTAATCCCTGGAGGAAGATATGCGAACCAATCTAGAGTTGGCCTATGAGGCTTTGTGGGAATAGTCTCATCAAATAAGGAGGATCATATGAGACTTCCATACATGATGTGTTGAATTATAGAATGTGCTCTATTGGATCCCCTATCCCCTTATACTTAGGAAAAGGTGGTGTCGTGAAATGTGGGGGGAAGGGTGGCATGTATATATTTTGGTCAAATGAAAAAGGGCGCAATTCCTCCATGGACTAGGTCTTCTTGTTGGTCCCCAATTGTATATTTGTCATTTTTTGTTGAAGGGCATGTATTTGTTGCATCAAGGTATCTACGAGAGATGGTGTTGCATTGGTTTGATTTGGTGTCACATATCAAATTTGAATTGGAACTGGTATTTTGAGGTGTGGGACCTTGATTAGCATGCGTGTTGTTTTGGTTTGAGATGACATTGAAATTTAGGTTTTTTCCAAAGGTCATGTTTGCATTTGGTATGCTTTTTTGAGGTTGTGGTGTAGGTCCTTGATTTTTTCCTTGGGTTTGAAATGTTGGTCCTTGATTTTTATTTTGGAAGGATGGTATGGATCCTTGATTATCATTTTGAAATGATGGAGTAGGTCCTTGATTAATTTTTTGGAATTATGGGGTAGGTACTCCATTGATATTTTGAAATGATGGTGTAGGTCCTTGGTTAATGTTTTGGTTGGGCCCCCTTCATGGGACAATGTGAATCCTTCTAGATTTTTTTGGTTGGTTTTGATTGGATGAGGGTGAGCTTTGAAATTGGAATGAAGGCCCTTGGTTTGTGTTTTTAAGACTTTTATTTGTATTTTGAAACAAAGGAGTGGGACCTTGTGATGTATGACCTTGACTGGTGTTTTGAAAAAGAGGATTTGTAAAGGTCTTACTCATAGAAATTGATGAACTTCCAAGTGTGAAAGTTTGTGATTGTGTAGTTGTATGAGTCACTTTGTTTCCAAAGGTAAAGATGCTAGGGATATGTGTGGTAGTGGTTTCTATGTGTGTTGTTGTCCCAGGTGGTATGGTTGACATTTGTTTTGATGAGATCATGCCAAATGCAAATGTATTTTGGGTATCTTCTTCTACAATGGTTGAGACATCAAAGCCTTGAGGGAGTTTGGAACCCTTTTTACCTAGTGCATAGAAGAACCTGTTAGGTTCATCACCAAGGAATTGATCAACCATGCTCAAAACTCTGGGGTCTTGGTAATCTCTTTCAATTTCTTGAGTCAATTTCTTGTTAAATTCTTCTAGGCTTAGGTCTTCCCATGTGTTGGTTTGGTCTCTTTGTGGTGTATCTCTTTGAGGTGTGGAATGATTTGAATTTGTCCTAAGGTTGGTGTCATGAAAGGGATCACTTGATAAATACATATCCTTTCTTTTGGTTTGTGACCTTGTTTCAACCATGTGAGACTATGCAAGTTTGGAGGTTAATGCAAGGTGGAAATGAGGCTAAACTATGTTTTTGGATTTTTTGGTTAATAAGGATGCAAGGTGATAATGCAAGGATAATAATGACCAAAGGACAAGGCTAAATGAAATAATGAGGGAAAATGATACTAAAGGTCTAATTAAATAATGACTAAGGATAATGGTGAGTAGACTAAAATGATGCTAAGTTTGATGATCAAAGGCAAGGGTACAACTAAAGATTAAGATGAAATTTAAACTATGTTTTTGGTATTTTTGGGATATGGATGCAAAGTGAAAGTTCTAGTTAAATGCAAGGCTAAGGATTGAAAGGATGACTATTAAGGCTATGGTTAAGGGGGTATAACATGAGTCTAAATGAGACTATGATGATACTAAGGATATGAATTCTAAAATTTGAGACAACGAATGGCAATCAAGCAAATGTCGATCCAAGATAACAAATCCAAATGTCATTGACCTTTATGATAATCAAGAGGATAATTTTGACAAGGTTGAGTCAAGGCTAGGACACAAGCTTAAGACTTAAGTTTGACAAAGGTTGATAAAATGGAGGATTAAGGCCAATGACAAAATGAATAAAAAACCAAGGACTGTCCAAAAGCTTAATGGTCTCCCTAAGTCTGAAATTTTAAAGGTGTATGCAACCTACGGTCTAAAATTGATTATGTAAAGGTAAGGATGCAACCTAAAATGTGATGGAATCCTAAATGGTAATGTTGGAATGGACTAGTAAATGCTTGCAATTCCCAAGTTTAGCAATTAGAGTCACTATAAAAATGATTGGATTGAATTTGAACAAGGATTTTGATAGTTTTTGGTTATCAAAAAATTACGGCTCTATTTTCTGCAAATGCGTTGTTTCAGGTTGCGGGTTTCTAGAGTGCAGTTGCAGCTCAAAATGATAGTTGCAGCTATGTTTTCTACAAATGTGGTTTAGGAAAACAATTATAATTTTCCAGTTATCAGTTGCAGTGCAAAATATCAGTTTTGGCTCTATTCTTGACAATTATTATTCACAGAATGTTGCTTTTGACAATTTGATGGTTTTGACCTGGTTTTTGAATGGATTTTGACTGTTTTTGATGAAATCTCATTAGCAAACACATAATACAATATCAAGCACTTGTTTTTGGTCTAGTTTTGGATGCAAAAATGTTTGATTTCCAAGTAAAAAACTCATAGACAACAATGCACAAGCCCTATGGTTGGCAAGGAAACCATTGGTTGATATCCCCACTTGGATTTCTCTAGCCACTTGAACAAGGTGGACAACTAGAGACTTGGTGGCACTGGCTCCCCTCCACGACACTCACTTCTTGGGATCACCAACTCTCATTCCCCCAAGGAGGAATTCCTACCTCTACACATGCTCAGTGAAGATGTGGGGTGCCTTCAAAGGTCCGACCTCCTATGATCAATGAGAATATAAAAGGGTTTTTGGCAACTAATTGCAAATGGTTATTAGTAAGGGCATCTGTTCAAAGTGGCAATACATGCAACAAGATTAGCTCGAGACTATAGTGAGTCAAGAGGCATCCCAATCCTTTCCCTAAAGAAGGATTTTCATGTAGCTCACGGGGCTACTGAGGGTGGCACTTGTTGGTATGACACGTATGTACCCATTGCTAATTGACTTTCATCATGAAGCACTTTTCTTATATAGGAGCTTGGAAGAGCTTGGCCTTAGCTTTGTTACCTCTTGGGTCATTCCCACCTTTTGAAGCAGGGTGGCAGGCTCTCTAATAAAATGCAAACAATAAAAAGGAAGTACACTTATTTATGATCATCCTAGATCGTACGAAGTGCAAGGAGAGAGCATACTTAGTGCCTTTGCCTCACACTCTCATGGTGTTATTTTTAAGCCCAAAATCCAAATGTGTGGTATGATTGTGCAAATGCCAAAGAGGTATTTTTTATCACTCAAGATCGCCAAATGGCACGAGAGGAGAGCATACTACTCTATGATAGTTGCAAATCACCAAACATGAAAGACACTTGTTGATTTTACCCTTTTCTTATGATTTGAAGACACTTGTAAATTTTATACCAATGACGTTTTATGCATGTTCTTTTTAATGCCCATGAGTGTAATATGCAGATTGAACATGTTCTTTTTAAATCCTTATGAGTGAAATATGCAAGTTATTTTTACCCTTATGATCCTGATGCAAGTTGTAGTTGGAAAACAAATAAAAGAAAAATGCTTAAATGTAAACTAATTAAGAGCTCAATTTTTGCTTGCTGATGCAAGTTGTAGTTGGAAAACAAATAAAAGAAAAATGCTTAAATCTAAACTAATTAAGAGCTCAATTTTTGCTTGTTTCTAAAGAAATAATTTTTTGGGACTCCTTAACTCCAAAGCCACGCGCTATAAATGGGAAGTTAACAACCAAAAACCCTACTCTATTCAAAAAACCCAAAAAAGAAATCTGAAAGCAAGCAGAAAATTAGAAATTTCTATTGAACAGGCAATTGTGTCATTCGGGTTTGCAAATACATCATTGTGTTGTGTCACACTAGAGCAGTTGCATCATGATTTTGAATTCAAATTTTCCCACCCACGAATGTCATTGCTTTCAACAGATGTGTCATACTTTTAAATATGATTACCCTCCAAACAGATCCATCGTTTCTCCTATCAAATGCATTATTTCTTGGCAGTTGCATCGTTTTTTTCCATAAATGCGTCATTCCATACTGAAAATCTGCAAAATAAACAAAAGGTCATATGAATTTTGCAAAAAGTTATTTTCACATCAGGTTCACCAATGTAAGACGGGGGAAAACTAGGTTAGCAAAGACTAAGTGACAGCCACAACACAAGTCTAAGCTAAGACCCCAATCTAAAAATAAGAGAACATAATCAGGAAATGAAGAATAAACTAAAAGGATTCAAATAAAACACTCCCCATCTTCAAGCTGCTTCACTTCTCTTGTCTCTCCTATTTCTCCTTTTGCAAACTTTTCCTTCAGATTTGAAGTAAAACTTGTGCAATAACCTCCAAATAGTAAGTAGAAAGTTGGAGATAGATGGTCGTTAAGGAAAAAATGGAGGAGAAAGGCTTCTTTTATAGACAATTATTCAAATAGACAGACAAGATCAATCTTCTAGAAAGATTCCAAGATCAACAGTGGAGGATTGATGCACCAAAAAGTGGTGGGCTAGGGACGGCTATGACGTTGACGGTTATGATGCCGATGACTATGACAGAGACTACTATGACAAAGATGGCTGAGATTAATGAGCAAGTGGAGGGATAATGGATGAATTAAAATTGAAGAATAAATAATTCATAAGAAAGAAATATTTGGCCAAGTTGAGGATAATTAATTCATTCGAATTATTTATTTGAGGAAAAAGGCAATGGGCATTTAATTAAAACAATTTATAAAATTATTTTAATTAAATGAGAGAAAATGGGAAAGACTTAAATAATTAATTTGAATGAATTATTTAATAAAAGAGAGGGTTGGGGGAATAATTAAATAATTTTGACAACTATTTAACCATGAAAAAATTAAAGGATAAGTGAATAGTTAAATAACTAACTTTAATTATTTAACTATAGACAAAAGGTGATAAAGAAATAATTAGATAAATAATAATTTATTTGATTATTTGAAGAGGGAGGGAATTAGTGACGCAATTAATTTATTTAATTGATCAAGATAGAATAAAGCTAAGAAGTGAATTAATTAAATAATTAAAAATTATTTAAGTAATAGAGGAATGTGATCAAGAATAATTAAATAACTAAAATTATTTAATTATCAGAGGATGACGACCAAGAAAAAATGACACTCGTAGATTTAGGACATTTTTTCAGTGTCTACACAACCATTACTATCAAAGCATCATTTTGTTCTTGTATTTCCAATGGAGGTAATTCACTTTGATAAAAGGTAATATCCACGTTAACCAAGTTCATACCCTCAATTAAGGTTCCTACATTGTTTGGTTACACACTAGGTGTTGGGAAAATGTGTCTCAACCTTGCAATTATATGTGGTTTATTATTGATAGGATGTATATATATGTTTCCTAGTTACACCGATAGGTGTATATAGTGGCAGCATGAAGCGAAATGTGAGCGTGTTTATTTTTTTAGGAAACTTCTAGAATGGTCGACATACATTAAATAAATGATATATTATAAATCTGGACCATTTTTTATTAGGTTTTAGATCTAATGGAAAATATTTTGTTGGCCTATCTTGCCGTAGAATGTAACTCTATTTTATGAGGGTGTTGTATTACTACTACATAGAGATTGTGATGATTTTTGAGAGTCTGATAGTAGTCATGTTGTCTCTTGATCTTTGAGTGGTGATACTCCTATGAGAAGCTTGCTCTGTAAGTATATTGTAATCTTTATGATTTACTGAATAATATATTGGACGACTTTTGGAGTGTGGGGTTTTTCTCACGTAAATCACTGTGTTGTGGTATGCATGATATTTATGTTTATTTTTGTTTAAGTTTATGTAACTATTAAAGATCTATAAAAATTTTGCACTATTATCCTCTCAAGATTGGTGTAGGAAGTTGTTTCACTACCTTAGCTTCCTTACAAGTGGTATCAGAGCCTGATCACCTTTGGTTTCAGTTATGGGTTGTTGATTTTTTTTATGACTAATCTAGGTTTGAGTGAGAGTTTGTGTAGAAGATACTTTGTGATCTTGTTGCGGGAATTTTCAAATGGTAAGTTCATTAGGGAGAATAGAGGTGGATAAAAATTTTGGAAATAATTTTAAAATATGTAAGCTGAAGATGGATGATCCATTGATAGATCGAGATATATGGGATGTTGTTGATGAGAATGTTTCAAGGCTTGTAGATCCTACTCGGGCTGCTCAATATGATTTTATGGATTGTAAAGCCAAGGGTTTAATCAAATTGTGTTTGGCATACTATTTTAATTAATGTCCATGAGGAGACCTTTGCACAAAAACTATGGAAGAAGCTTGGTGAGATGTATCAGGCCAACTTTTTAGTGAATAATATTTTCTTGAGGAAGAAGTTGTATTCCTCGAGAATGGAAGAGCGTGGACGAATCACAAACCACCTAGAAGCATTCAATTTGTTGGTGGCTTAGTTGGCATCAGTTAGTGTCAAAATGGATGAGGAGGAGAAATTCCAGATCTTGCTTTATTCTTTGCCTGATTCGTGGGATTCTCTTGTTATGGATATTGGGAGTACTTCTATTATTTTGAGGATTGAAGATGTGGTGGTTTTTTTTCTTTCAAAAGAAATGAGGAGGAAGGTATCCATCACTGCCAAGGAGGCCCTAGATTTTAGTATAAGACCTAAGGAAAAAGGCAAGAAGAATGAGAAGTGTGACAAATCCAAGTCCATGGGGAGATCTAAATCTCCTAGAAAGTCTAAACTTATTTGTAGGAACTGTGGTAAGCCTAGGCATGTTCGTAAGGAATGCAAAGAAGAAAGGAAGAAGAAAAATAAGAAAAGTGTATTTTGATTTTGAGTTCGAGAAGGAAGATGGTGACACATTCATTGCAGCTTTGGCAACTCATGCAGGTAATGATCCATGGTTAATTGACTTGGGTGCATCTTTCCATATGACCTTTAATAAAGATTGGTTTTCTGAATATGAAGAATATGATGGAGGTAAGGTGTACTTAGGTGATGATTCTTACTTAGACATTGTTGATCATGGTAAATTTAAAATCAGATTTCTTGATGGTAGAATAAAAAGGACTAATGGTGTTGCATATCCTTGGATTAGCTTGAAATTTGTTATTTTTGATAAAACTAATAGATGCGGGTGTGTAGGTAGTATTTTCTAATGCAGGATGCAATATGGTTAGAGGTGCTATGGTAATTGCTAGAGGTGTCAAAATGGCACATTGTATAAGCTTGATGCATGCACTGTTAAATACAATAGTACTTCTATGAAAATCAAGTCTATGGAAGAAGTGAAGGTTTCACCTTCAGTAGATGGTCATGGATTTTGGGCACCCACCACATTGGAGAAAAGGGTCTAAGGACCTTGAAAAATAAAAACCTTGTTGAAGGTCTGTCTGATTGTAATATTGAATTTGATTTATGTGAGCATTGCATTTATGGAAAACAAAATCATGTTCAATTTTACTCAATTTCTCATAAATCTTGTGGTGTATTAAATCTTATTCATTATGATGTGTTTAGTCCTGTAGATGTTCCTTCGACATGTAAATCCACATATTATGTTTCATTTATTGATGATTATAGTAGAAGGACATGGGTATATTTCCTAAAAATTAAATATAAAGTTTTTAGTCGATTTAAATAATTTAAAGCAATGGTTGAGTTGCAGACTAGAAAGAAAATAAAATGTTTGAGGACTGATAATGGTGGTGATTTTTTCTCTAATGATTTTGATAAATTTTGTAAGGATTGAGGTATTCATAGACAAAAGATAACTTTGTATTCTCCACAACTGAATGGAGTTGTAGAAGGAATGAACATGACACTGATGGAGAAGACTAGGAGTATGTTGAGTTGTGTTGGTCTAGAACAAAGGCTTTGGGTTGAAGTTGTTGCCACTGCCTATTACTTGATTAACAAGTCTCCTATATTAGCTCTTGTCGATAAGATTCCTATAGAGGCATGGTCGGGTTGCAAGCCTTCATTGAGACATCTTAGATTTTTTGGTTGTGAGGCATATGCACATGTTCCAAAGGAGAAGCGAACAAATTTGGATGACAAGGTTGTGAAATGTATCTTCATTGGATACATTTGTGGTGTGAAAGGACACAATATTTGGGATCCTGTTGCATAGAAGGTATTACATAGTAGAAGTGTGATTTTTAGAGAAACTAAGCCTTCTTTTGTTACATTGCAACTAGAACAAAGTAAACAAGAAGATGTGATTCAATTTTCTCCTACACCTAAGAAAGTTGAATTGAGGCCCAAGGATAGATAAGAAGTTGAAGAGAGCTCATTTAGCTCTAGATCTTCAAAAGAGGGGGATGAACCTCCAACTCAACCTATTCATAGGTCTACAAGGAATAGACAACCACTTGAAAGATATACACCTGATGATTGGAAATGTATTTTTTATTTGAATACTAACATGGATGAACCTAGATCTGTAGAAGAGGCACTAGGTATGAATGATGCAGAATCTTGGAAGATTGTTATGGATGAAGAAATGACATCTTTGAAAAATAATGATACATGGGATCTTGTACTATTTCTCGAAGGACGAAAACCTATTGGTTGTAAATGGGTGTTCAAGAAAATGATTGGTTCAAATGGAAGTATTGAGAAATACAAAGCAAGGTTGGTTGCAAAGGGTTACTCTCAAGTTGAGGGTGTTGATTATCGTGAGATATTTTCTCCTATTGCAAAAATGACATCCATTATATTTTTTATTTCTATTGCTTCTTTTGATTTAGAGGTTGAGAAAATGGATATGAAAATTGATTTCCTTCATGGTGATTTGGAGGAGGATATTTATATGACATACCCAGAGCACTATGTGGTGAAAGGTAAAAGTATATTGGTTTGAAAATTGAAGAAATCTTCGTATGGTTTAAAATAGATTCCTAGGATGTGGTACCCGAAATTTGATACATATGTATTGAGTTTGGGATTTGAGCATTCTAAATCAGATCATTATGTTTATTATAAAATTGATGGTGATCGTTTCCTATTTATTGCATTATATGTTGATGATATGTTATTTATTGGCAAAGGGAAAGGTATGATTTCAGAACTGAAATCTCAACTTGTTGCTAAATTTGAAATGAAAGATCTTGGTGCAGCTAAACACATTCTTGGGATGAAAATTAAAAGAGATAGAGTAAACAAAAAGCTATGGCTCAACCAAAGTAAGTATGTGAATTCAATTTTATAGAGGTTTGATATGCAGGATTATAGATCATTGTGTGTTCCTATTTCAGTTGGAACAAAGTTATCTATTTCAAATTTTCCTACATCTCCATTAGAGATGGAAGACATGAGAAGAGTGCCTTACTAGAGTGCAACTGGAAGTTTGATGTATGTTATAGTTTGTACTAGACCAGACATTTCCCAAGCAGTGGGAGTTCTTTCCAGATATATGTTTAATCTTGGTAGAGTTCATTAGGATGTAGTTAAAAGAGTCTTAAGATATTTGTGGGGTACCTCAGATTATTCCTTATGTTATCATAATAATATGACTAGAGATGAGATTTCCCTTGAAATTCATGGTTATGTGGATTCAGACCGGTCAGGCGATGTTGATAGTAGAAAATCCACCAATGCTTATTTGTTTACTTTATTTGGTGGTGCAATTAGTTGGATGAGTAAGCGACAGGTTGTGGTTGCTTTATCTACTGCTGAAGCAGAGTATATGGAAATTACTCATGCTTGTAAAGAAGCCATTTGGCTTAAGAGACTGTTTTCAAATATTGGTATAAAACAAGGTGCAGTGAAAAATAATTACAACAGTTAGAGTGAGATATGTCTAGCCAAGAACCCGACATTTCATGCTAGGACCAAACACATTGATGTACAATATCATTTTGTTAGAGATATGGTCGAAGATGGTAGAGTGAAGTTGGTTAAGGTAGAGACTTTGATGAATGTTGTTGATTATTTAACTAAGTCTGTGAGCACAAATAATTTTAGATGGTGGTCAGAGATTATGGGCCTTTCGGCCTGTAGCAATAAAAGAGACGATGTTTACACCCTCACATTGCTCTTGCAAGGTTTTTGACAAGTGGGAGATTTGTTGGGAAAATGTGTCTCAACCTTACAATTATATGTGGTTTATTGTTCATAAGATGTATATATATTTATATATATGTTTCGTAGTTACACTGATAGGTGTATATAATGGCAACATGGAGCGAAATGTGAGTTTGTTCACTTTTTTAGGAAACTTCTAGAATGGCCAACATACATTAAATAAAGGATATATTGCAAACCTGGACCATTTATTATTAGGTTTTAGATCTAATGGTAGATATTTTGTTGACCTATCTTGCCTTAGAATGTAACTCTATTTTATTAGGGTATTGTATTACGACTACAATAGATATTGTGATGATTTCTGAGAATCTGATAGCGGTTGTGTTGTCTCTTGATCTCTTAGTGGTGATACTCCTCTCGAAAGCTTGCTCTGCAAGTATATTGTAATCTTTATGATTTACTGAATAATATATTGGGCAGCTTTTGGAGTGTGGGGTTTTTCTCCCAAAAGGGTTTTCCCCATGTAAATCATTGTGTCGTGGTATGCATGATATTTATGTTTATTTATATTTAAGTTTATGTAACTGTTAAAGATATGTAAAAGTTTTGCATTATTATCCTCTCAAGATTAGTGTAGGAAGTTATCCCGCTACCTTAGCTTCCTTACACTAGGATGGACCACAAATATTTGCAAAGAACTTTAAAGCATTTCATGGTAATTAGGTGATGTTTGAATTAGATCCCACAAGAGAATCTTAGCAGGAGTGTTACAAATTTTATCCGCAAAATCATACTCCTTTCCACTATGTTGAGGTAAATGAGGGGCAATAGGTAAAATAGGTTGTGGGAGTGGGATCGATGAGGGAATGAATTATGTTTGTCTTGGTTGCTTGTTATTCCATGTGTTATATGTCTGAACAACTACGTGATAACTTGGTTATTGTGACACATGATTACTAGTGAGTTGTTTTGTAAAGTTTAAGATATGGCCATGAGTTTTTGGTTTGTTTTGAGGTGGTCCTATGATAAGAACAAGTTTGGTTTGCATTTTAGGTTGTTACGTAGGTGGATAAATGATAATTTGGGGTGTGATTTTATTAATTATTATTTTTTATGTAGCAATTTTTCAAGCCTTAGTGGATGATATAAGTGAGATGAAGTCCTTAAGGGCTTCATCTAACATAGCAAAGTCATCACAACTAAAGGGATTGATAGGTATACAATGAAAATGTAGAAAGAGATCTGACATGATCATATGACTATGCCTTCTCGAAGACTAGCCATTAAATTTCAATTTCAATTTATGTTTATGCGTTCTAAGGTTAACTAGGACTGAAAAAGACTTGTAGACCTATTACAAACACAAACCTGGAAATCAAATTCCAAATTTATAAACTAAAAAAAAATATTAATCTGCTCTTGAGATATAAGGCATATTTTGGAGGACTAGGATGCCCTAGGGCATCCATGTCTTGCTATTGCTCTTTATAAAATTTCAATTTTAGAGGCACCAGTGACAAAAACTAACTGTGTGATAGTTTGTAGACCCAAATATGGAATTGATTCTATTGTTGTTTTGTGAGTTTCCAAATTTTATAATGTGTTGTAACAACCTAGGGTTTTGAATATTTTGTAAAAATGAGACTAATCTACCCAAATTATGCAATGCTTCATAAAATATAAACAAGTGTCCTACCTATCTAATAATTTCCAATAGTGAAATGCCACAACTTTTTTCAAATTTGCAATAAATTGAGCAAAATGACACTTTTCTTTCACATGAAATAACATCTTTTTCAGAATTTTAGCATCAACAAGCAGAAACACACTGATATCACAAAGACAAAGATTTGTGTAAAAAAATTTTGAGCCACTAGTAGTAGGATAAAGCCACCCAAGGGCGTCTTTGTCCTGAATAGGGTAGGTAAAAACTTAAAGTTTGAATCTTTATGATATTATTTAAGGATTCTATTTTTGTCTACAAAAAGATTTGATAGTGAATGTTTTTTCTTAATTTATGACAATATAATTCAAATGTAAATGTGTAACAATGTTTGAACACAAAGTGACAATTGTGAATGCAATTTTGAATGTAGATCTCACCTAAATGATTGGAAGTAATCCTATTACAACCTATGATGCAATATGTGATGCATTTTTTTGAATTTTTTCTTTCATGATGCAAAAGTGAAACCCTAACTGAATAATGCAAAATAAAGCAATGCTAAACCTAGATCTGGGGTTGAATTACTTCAGATTTCAAAAGGTTTATGATGTCAAATTTCAAGTTCACCAAAATGTAACAAAGAAAAAGGGAACCCTAAGTTTAATGTATAAAACTTGGGATTAATTTTCTCCTTTTTCAAGGGTACATTGGGATGCAAATCAACAAGGTGTTTAGATTCGCTTTCAACCATGAAGGTGAGTCAATCAGACCTAGATCTAATCCTTTTGAACCTTGGAAATGGATTGGAATTGATTTTCCTTTATTAACCTAATTAGACTATGTGCTCTAACATGAAAATTGTAAGCTTATGATAATTGACAGACTATAACAAAGATTTGTAGGCCGATCTAGGAAGGGCGGTGTTGTGTACCTATCATATAAATTTGGATCTCACCTATATGGGAGGACAGAGCCACCCAAGGGCATCTATGTGCTTGTATTCCCCTTCTAGAATTGAAAACTTGAACCTGTAGCTCTCTATTTTCTCTTTGATTCCTACCCTATAAAATTTTGTCTTCAAATCTAGACCTACAATAAATTTGTAAAAGAGATGGTGGGGGTGGCTATATAGGATTTTTCCTCAGTCAAACCCCTATTTTGGTATTTCTACCTCCATAAATATCCAAAGATCTGATAGGTAATGTGTGTGTTCTCTTAACCTTGAGTGCAAATAAGGTTGTTATGAGCTAAATTGCATAAAACCCTACTCAAGTGTGTTAGAGAAGGATTCCTAAATGAAAATGACAAGATCTACCTAAGAGGAAGTCAAACACCCTTAGGTAATTTGAAACACAATGATACCTTGCTTTAGGATGCAAGTAGGATGAAGCTTGAAGATGAGAAAACTTAGGAAACAAGTCATTAGGTTGAAATAAATGGCCAAATGCATCTCCTAAACCTAGAATCCATCATTCTCTTCTATTGTCAGCAATATTCAATCATGAAATAGGACTTGATCAAATCTCCAAATAAGCTTGAAAACCTACAAATCTAAATGTGTGGTGAAATGTAATGATCTCTTTCTTCTCCAAGATTCAAAGTCTTTCTTTCTAGTTTCAAATGGTGAAAAGACTAGGTATTTATAGACATTTGCTCTAATTTCCCAGAAACTAGATCTCGATAACCAACATTTGCAACTTGAATTTCAAATGTTAACATGTCAACATCGACATATTTGAATTTTGATCCTGACAAAATAGGGGGACAGAGCTGCCCGAGGGTGTCCCAGTCTTGCCCCTATTTTCTAGAAATTAAGGTGTCAGTGACAAAACATTAGAAGAATGCATTTGTTATCCACTTGTAATTTGTCAAAAAATGATAAAATAAGCATCAAAATGCATAGTTTAGGAGATTAGGGCCTAATTAGGAGATGTTGAAAATGTATAAATGCAAGGGTCACTAAAGTAGGTCCAAACCAAACGTGAAATTATACTATCACCTACAAGGGAGTACAATTTTTGATGCTACAAGAGGAAGCTGAGTGGAGAAGATTAGAGAGGATGAAGAGATTTTACTAGAATCCTCATAATCAGTATACTAGTATCACAACACCAAGGGACATCAGGGAGTTGGCTTGATGCAAAATTAGATGCCACCTCCTACTTGATCTTATGTAAGAAATTAGGCCAAGGCGTGTTATGAGTTCCCAAATTAATTGCTACTTTTTACTTTGTTATTTCTCAAAGAATTGTTGAACTTTCATATAATCCATAACATTTCCTAATATTATGTTAGTATGATGCACTAGACATAGTTGTTAATATTTTGATGAAATATTGACATGAATATATGGCTTTTGATTAAGATGTAATGGAATAATGTGATTAAACTTGATGAATAGATGTTTTTGTAAAAATAATAACTTATTCTATACCAAGAATGGAGGAGATGAGATAGAAATCGACAAAAATCACAAGGGTACTTAGAGCTGAGGTTTTCAAATCAACTACGAGGGAAAGTATTCCTATAGCCAAGAGAGGATGCATGTTTGTAGCAGCATGCATCATGTAAACCAGTTTTGAGCTAGCCAAGGCTAAGGAGAATCAAGTAGTTTCACTATACTTCTATTGCCAACAAATGATTGTTGAATTAGGGACTCTTACTCTATAGTTAATACCATTTTTTTTTTGTTACATTATTCTATCACTTGTCCACACATGCCTCTATGATTGGATTTTCTCTTGAATGTTAACAAAGTTATGACATAACTTTATCTTAGTTATATTTTTCCAAAGAATTACTCTCTCCCTACTTAACAAGTATGCGAGCAATAAATATAGTGATGAGTCCAAGATTAGTTTAGGACTAGTTAAGCTTATATGTATTGCAAATAATAGTGGATTAAGAATGAAGCGAAAATATATTCTCTATTTTTTTCTATTTTTAAGTAAGCAATCAAACTCAAACAAGTTTTATTCATTCTTATGAAGTAATCTTAATGAAGCTTTGACTTTTGGTTGATCCTCTAGTGTAAAAAGTGCACAAACCCAAGTCAAAGCCCACTTGAGGTACGGTGCTACTTTATAATTTAATTTTTTAATATTGTTACACCTAATTGTTAGTTAAGATAGTCAAATATTCATATTCATGTAGTAGCTATTGATTAGTGTATAATATAAGACTTTCAACTGAACCTACCATTTACTTGTAATTGTAATTTATAAGATTAATATTAGCAGTTCTTTGATCCTTTAGTTAAATGTTAATTCTATAATACTTACCTTTTGATTTTATGATTTTGATACCCTATAAATTTCTTAGTGTACATATAATACAAGCCTCATCTCAAGTGTATGTCCTTGGTTGATAATCAAATGTATCCTATTACAATTTATGGTTGTTTAATGTGGGATAATTCTATCCTTTAAGTATAAGTGTGACCATACTGTTCCAAATCATTAGTTGTATAAGAGACCATACATTGTACACCTATAGAGATGTGTGCTATCGGTTGAGGCATAAACTTGGTGGGATTCTAGAGGGTTGATAAGAGTGAGATATGTTGAGTTTCCAAGGGTTGTGTACTAGGAGTACCTTATCCTTATCTATTTGTAGGCTTCTAGGAGTAAGCCTAATCCTAGTATGGGAAGATGTAAAGCCACATGTTTGTGCCTTAAGTTGGAAATTTTTGTCATTATATTTTTGAATTTGTATTATGGAATACATAGGTTATGGTTATGCATGTTTCTTTGAGTTCTTATTGGTGTTTCAAATTCATTGTTTTTATTTATAGATATGGTTATGGTGGTTGATTATGTGTTTGATGTCCTATGCCATGGTAGCCATAGATGATTTATAGTTTATGCAATGATTTTTCATCATGTTGTGATATTATATGGAGTTTGGTGTGTTGTCCAATGGGATGTATTGTATGAATTTTCTATCATGTATGTAGACCAATTGCATGTTAGAGATGGTGTTCCTCTACATATCAATTGTTGGTGTATTGTCCAGTGTTTTGATAAGTTCCTTACGAGGACATCATGTATGCAATTCATATTTCCATTTGTATGTAAGGTGTGAAGGCCTTATGTATCAATGTATGTAGGCATCCAATTATGTTATGTACTTTGAGATGAATGTGTTATGATTTTTATAATTAGATTATCATGGCGCTTTTTTACATTATTATTTGTATATGCAGTATAATTATGGATCTAATTATTAGATGATCTTAGTATTCTATATTTTAATTGGTTATCATATTTCCATATTTGGATGATGTGCATTGACATTGGGTTATTTTGGATTATATGATTATATGATGTATATGATATTGTGCCATGTTGGGTGATTTTACATTGCTTCGGCTAATGTATATGGGGAGATTATGCTTGATGTGTGAATTGAGTGTGTAAGTATAGGGTTATTTCCCACTTGAATATGTGGGTATAGGCTATACTCCCAAAGGTGGTTATATTGGAGAGGTCATATTGGGCCTAATGTGTTTGCTAACCCCTATCATACTTGAATTAGATGCAAGATGTGTCTTATTAGACCCGATATAAATTTGGATCTAAATCAATAGTGATTCCAAAGTTTGCTTCTATTGTGGAAAACCCTTAATTGTGTGATTGCATTATGATTGGTTATTTCCCACATATTTGATTATATTTTGATGGTTGAATTGTTGCATGTTAATGGTGTATGATGTATTTTGAGAATATAAAAAAAATAGAAAAGAAGGGGAAATTTCTATTTAATTGCATTTAGAAATAATATGTGAATCATTTTAATGAGTTAAAATATTCCTTGTTTGTGAGTTAAATTCAATTATTTATTATTTATGGAATTAAGAAAATTATTTGAGCATTAAATTAATTTACATGAATTTTAATTAAAAAAATGGAAAATAAGAAAAAAGAAAATAGAAAAGAAAAAGAGAGATAAAAGGAAAAAGAGTTAACAATTTTTATTTCATTATTTTATTTTTAAAAAACTTCCAAAATTGGGAAAGTGAATGAAATTTATTGATTGCAAGAGTGTTTGGGCTTGGATTGGGTTAGAATTGGAATTATATTGTAGGTGTACTTGGATTGTGTATGAATTTTCTCCTCAAAATTTGATTTGAGTGAGTGAATTTATCATTTTGGTGTGCTTCAAATTGAAGGTAATTCTCTATTTTTCCTATTGGTTTTTGAATTCTTTCTATTCATGATGTCATGTCCACTTAAGTGGTAACATATGACTTTAGTTTCAACTTGAATTAGTTGAATTTTTGTTGAAAAAATATTATTTTGTTAATTTTTAAATATCCATTTTAAAGATAAAATTATGAAAAAAATTGCAATAAATTGGAAAATGTGAAATTGTGTGTGAAAGAATGTTGTTGTGCATGTATGAATCAAAAAAGTATATTTAGTTTTCTAAAACTATCGTTTTTGAAAAAATTAAAATTTCAAACTGTAGACATGGAAAATATACCGACGCACTTGATCCTAATTACTAACATCGTTTCATCTTGAATCACCTTCTTAGCTTGTCATCACCTTTCATCCCTTAATTAAATAAATCATTATTTATCTGATTAATTCATTCTTCCTTGTTGATTAAATTAATCAATTTAATTTAATTAACCCTATATCTCCATTTAATTAAACATTTTATTTTATCTAATTAAAATCTCTAAGTCATCCTATTAAATTGAATAAATTAAACCGTATTTAATTTAATCTAACATCATCCTCTTTTAATTAAATAAATCAAAATCTTTATTTAATTAAAACCTAAAACATTTTTTTCTCAACTTTGATTTAAATAAATCACAAAATCTAAATCAAATGGTCACATCAACTAATCTCCTATTAAATTAACTAAATCTTGGTTAATTTAATCCCACTCTTTTAATTTCTCTAGATTTTGCCACTTGCACATGAAAATACATTTAATTAATTAATTAAATCCCTATTTTCTCTCAACATGGCATATTTAGGGGAATATTCCTCCAAGTGGATTTGTATATCCAACAAAGCATTCACTTTCCTCTTACATGTCCTTGTGCATTGAGCCAAGTGGCATTTAAGTCATTTTTTTCCCTCTTCAACAAGTCATTTCATCAAAATGTGCACAACCTTCCTCCATTCACATCTTGACAAGTGGCACTTGACCATTGGATGTTGAATGATCCCACATTCATCCATTTTGCATCTTCTCCTCTCAATCACATCTATAAATAAGAGACTTTTCTTCTCATTCTTCATCCACAATTTGAGAAAACTTATTATGCACAATTTCATCTTCAAGCATATCCATTTTCATCTATTTTTATCAATTTTTTAGCTAGGTTATGCAGGAATTCAACCAAAGTGGATCAAATCATCATCAAAGAGTTTACAAAGGAGTTGGGAAAGGGCCAATTTCTACACATAATTGGCACCAATTCCCCCATGGGATTGAGTATTTTTATGTTTAATTAAGATTTATTTACTCTCTTGTCATGTTCTTCACATTTTCCTATTTTGAGCATTGTTAATGAATTTCATGGGGAATCCTTGTTCTCACTTTCATATGAGTCTAATTGTGTGTTTATTTCTCATGTTTGTGTAGGTCTAGGATTGGGGTTCACATAAACATTCAACATTAGGGGATTTTAGAATTTGTTGGTTTTTCGTGTGTTAAATTATATAGAAAATTTTATTTTTAGAATGATTTTAGATAAATTTTAATGGGTTAAAATAAGTCTTTTAATCATTTTTCTACGTGGAAACTTTTTGGATCATGTTCAATTTGCTATCCCATTTTTGTGTATTAATTTGTGTACCACATCCAAATAGTGATTTGGGATATGAGGAACCTAGGATTGAGGTATGGAGGGTGGGAAGGAGTGGATTTTTCCATTGTATCAAATTCGAAAGTGGTTATGTGGCTACAATAAGCGAGAGTTACTTAAGTGATAACTAAAAAAAATCATAGGTTAATTAAAATGAACCAAGATGTGAGTTTCTGATGTACTTAGAGTGCTTGCATAGGCTTGTTATAATACATCAAGGACAGGCCACATTCAAGCATAGTTGGTGGATGTAACCTAGGTACTTCCCTTTGAATTTCAATAGGAATTTATACTCAAGTCTACATTACAATATCTTTGTGCCATTGTGATGACACTTGTTGCCTTCCTCTAGTATCCTTTCCCTTATTGTTATTGTGTTTTGTATTTGATGAGAGACTTGTCTCTAGCTATGTGTGTCATGTTTTATTGAGAAATTGATTATGTATGTGTCTCTACCTATATTACATACTTAATGGTTGGCATGTGTTGCTATGTAGTGTGGTTCATCTCTCATGCTTGTATGTTGGTGATATTTCCATTTAGGTATTTTTATGCTATGATTGGTGGATCATGATTATTGGCATGCTATGTTATGATGGTTATTTGTATTTCTTGGTGTGTGTGTGTGTGATCCATACTCTCTTGCTTGGTGTGAGTGTTTTTTATGCCATGTGACTATCTCCTAACACAATGGGGTTGATCTATGGGTAGCAAATGGTTGGATGGAACTCAACCATAAATAGGGATTAGTATATTTGATGGAGTGGCTCACGATCAATTATAATTTGAAAAAAGGTTTCGTTTTATCAATGTTGTTTCATTTCTATAATGTTGTAAAATGTATTATTTATGATGTTTGAGTCTTTGCATGTAAATGTAACATTATAGCGAGACATCCTAATTTAGATGGATTGTGAATCCCCCACATAGTTGGTGGTAATGTGATTATTTATTTTCCACATCTTGACATTGGCATTAAACATGCATACCATTTTATACATGTTTCATCATTTTTATAGGTTGGTAAAACAAACTTAGTTCACATTTAGATTTGGGACTAAAATGAATGATATGTGACATAAAGAATTTAATTATATTATTATTGGAATATGTGCAGTTTCATCATCCTAGTGTTGGGTTATGTGTTGAGACTCACTATGGGGTGATGTCATTTTTGTTCCCCTCATGGTAGGAAGACAAGTGGGGAGTGTGGAGAATATTTCTATTTGTCCCTTATGTTCTTGGATTTGTCTTAGAGTCTCTTGTTAATCTTCTAGTTCTTAAAAAGTGTCTTGTCAATTTGGTTACATTTTAGAGATTAGGTGTAAATGTTCATCATGGTTTCTCAATCATTTGTGATCATTTTGGAGATTTTTGTGTGTTCTAAACTTGTTTTTGTGAGTCTTGGGTGTTTTCCTTGAGTATGAGATCTATAAATGGTCATCCATTTAGTCTATGGTTAGGACTACAATACAAAAATAGTAGTATAACATATTTTGGACTCCAACACAAAAATGTGGAATCCAATATTAAGAGTGGACACTTGAGGAGGTATGTGCTATTATCTATTTGTGCACTAGTTTTTAGTGTGTGCTAGTCTCCCTTTTTATACTGTAGTCCTTTGGTATGTTATAATCCTTTATTTCATTAGACAATGGGCACTTTTAGGCATTTTTGGGGGAAAATTTATATACAAAATTTATTACCCTTGACCTTGCAAGTCTTTAATATCATAATTCCATCAACAAGTGTTATTATCAAGAATTTAAGAAATATTTTTCATTAGGAATTGTGCCCTTGCATAAAATAGCCCATTGTCATTTCATTTGATGGAGGGTTTGTACCTCCTGGTGGAGCAATATCTTGTGAAAGTTTGTCCCTTGTATTTGGATGTATTGGGTTAGGATATGTCCCACCTTGGAATTAGTAAGTGTGTCTTGTGTCAAGGGAAATTATGGTCATTCATCTAGTCGATACACGATATCTCCTAGTCATCCCATTGCTTGTGCATGTTTCTCTTGGTGTTGAAAGCATCATCAAGTGTTTGTAGGATATAGATTTGAATTAGATTTTTCCCTCATCCTACCCTCATGTTGTGTTTATGAGATAAGATAATCATATATTTGACTCTTTTTTGTTGATGTGTCATTCCAATCTCTTGTAGGTTCATCATGGAAGTTTTATCCCAACATTGGTAAGTCTTTTGCTTGTGCCACCTTGCTTGGTGCAATGGTGATATATTATGTTTTCATTGTCTAATATTATGCATGATGTGAATCATCATCACAAAAACTTGGTTATGTCTTGTGTGGCATAATTCTTGGTATGACGCTTTTGTGTGTTTGGTGTGTAATGCAACATATCTATGTTGTATCTTAATGGTTGAGTTGTTCTTACATTGTCCATACAAGATTTTTTTTGGCTTGATTAGCTAATATATCAAGTGTGTGCATTGGGGAATTATAATTTACCATGGTTCTATAACAACATATAGATATATAAAAATATTAAACCAAATACTCCTATTACAAACTAGAAAATCTCATCGCACTACAAGAAAGACACCCTTCTCTAAAATTGATTCATGTAACTTTGATAACAATTGTCAAATATAGGGTGAACAAGACAATGATAATATTAACTATTAAGTATTTCAATCTAGTTAAGCATGTTATTAAACCATAAATATTAATGAATAATGTAGAAATAAATATAAATCATATGAACAACAAATGTATACTAAGAAACCCTTGCTGAAAAAACCTCCACCACCAAAAAGACTCAAGTTTGTATTATTCACAATAAAGTGTACATCAATACAATTCACTTATCCTCATAACTGAAATTAATATGACAACATAAGATTACTTGTAAAAGAACCTTACAAATCTCTATCCCATGTGTCCCTTATATAGAAACATTAGAAACAAGAAACCACCAAGTGGTATCCCATAAGTATGAGTTAAAACTATGATCCATAGCAAAAGTACAATGCCTTGGCATGGTCATTTCCAAGAAAATTTACATAATAAGTAACTCCTCTTTCATCTTTTACACCTCTTACATCTCTCTTATGTATAATAAATTCCATCATAATAATCAAATTCACCAATTCCCTGAATTCTAAGTATTTCATAAGGGTATCTAATGTCTTGTCATAATATCCAAGTTGAGAAGATGCTTTATAACTCCTAATTTTGACCCTTTTAATGTAATATTCTTATTCATTTCCTTCGTACACATCTCAAGCATCTCAAATAATAATAATAATAAAGTAATGTATCCACCCTCACATGCTCAATGTGTTTTTCCCACTCCATGATGTTTACGAATTATATATTAGTTATCATCTACATAATCAAAAATAATTTACAAGACTTAGGATATACAATGTGAATGACACACCTAATTGTAATAAAAGGTAGAAGAAGAATGAGGGAAATTAGGCATAAATTGGGAAAAGCCTCATGGAAATGAGACCCGAGGACAAAAACATTATCCACGAGCCTTCAATAACTATTACAAAAGTTCCAAGATGATGTTATAACAATGCTTCAAAGATCCAATGCTTGAAGAACACCAATGCAATATGATAACTTTCTCAAAAAGAAGTTGAAGAGAAATGATGGCTTATAATACTAGAATGAGGGAAAGTAGAGATCTGATTATAAATTTTTAGATGGTAGTCAACCAAGAGGAAGATGAAAACATATCAGGTATCAATAGATGAATTTGACATTTAGTTTTAGAGGTAAATAGAGTGAAGGTCAATACTACTCTCATGGGTGTAATCAATTACAAGAATAACCTTGCAATCTACAAAACATAAATTTCTAGGAGAAAAAAAGGGGAGAAGGGGTTGTTGATGGTGAATTTTAGCCCAATTAATTTATGAAATGTGCGATTTAAGGAATGGAAGAGGAAGGGATCACTACACACGAGGAGAGCTACAAACATTAAATGAGGGAGAAAAAATAATTACTATATAAGGAGGATAAGTAAGGGACAGAGGAAGGGGTACAAAATACACAAGAAAGAAGAAACAATATAGGCAAAAGGAAAAAGGAAAAAGGAAAAAGGAAAGGTTTAGGATGAGCTAAGGTTAAGTATGATACTAAAATGATAGAAACACTTAAGAAAGTGAAACACTAAAATAAAAACAAAACATAATATTTTTTTGTAAAGTATGACATTTCTATTTTTATAGTTGTAATCTTTTATTTCTCAATACAACCAATATCGATCATAAAGACTAACAATTTACAAATCCTCCACATATAATGTTGTGACAACAATTACAATTTATTAACATATCCTCTTACCTCACATAAACTGATTGATACATCTAAAAATATCCTATATAGTACTTTAATGCTTATTCTTCTTCTAATTATCATCAAACACATAACACATTACAATTAGATACATAATGTTCAAGCATAAGATCTTAATCTTATGATGTTCACCAAAATGTCAAATTAAAACTAGAGAATGAGCACTTTTCCATCTAAAAGATAGAATTGCAAATACAACCTACTAAAGAGAGAAAAACACTAAAAACATAATTAATCTAAAGTAATGGGATTTGGGAGATAAAATTGATAGTTTCTAATGCTAGATAATTAGTCCACAAGAAATTTGGTGTTGTGGAAAGTCATGGACATAATAAAAAACTTTCATTTTATTAGTGCTTGTTGTCATGCAATATTATTGTAATGAGTTTTGTTTTTTCTTATTTAATTAGTTATTAATAAGATGGTTTTGAACCAATCAGAAACAAAAAAATATCCTCTTTAGATAAAATTCAATCTCCTTAAAATGAACAGGTAAAATATTTAACTTTATAAATTTTAAAAATTATTTTTTGTGAACATGATTGGCTAAAAAGTTGTGTTATGGATGGATTTTCTAGGAAAAATGAAGGTGAACAATTATTTTGCCTTTTTTTAATGAATGGATTTTACTTGTTTCCATATGCATTATCTTAGGTAAATTATATGTATTATAAATATAAGGTCTATTATAATTTATCCATGTATGTAACTACCATTTTGTTCCACTAAATTAGAATATAGGCATGTATTTTAAATGATTATGTAAATTTTATATTAATATGTTAATATTTACAAAATATATATAAATGTATGTAACTACCATTTTGTTCCACTATACTAGAATATATGCAGGTATTTTAAATGATTATATAAATTGTATATTAATATGTTAATATTTACAAAATATATGTAAAATGTATCAAGTTGGAATATAGACATGTAATATCCTAAAATATAGGCATTGGTTATTATAAGTGTTGTATTTTCTATTATTTTTATTTAGTAAAAATAAGTAATATTTGCAATAATTGATTTATTAATTTAATTTAATCAAATTTAGTGCCTAAAGTTAATATTTTTTATATTAAAATAAAATTATTTTTAACAAATATTCTTAATTAAATATATAGTAACATATTTATATAATTATATTTTATAAATCTAGAAATGTATAATGATAAAATTAAAATAATATTCATTTTCTAGAATAGATTAAGCGTGCAAAGTTTATTGATCTCAAACTATTACTAACATACCTCTAAATTGTTATTCATGTCAAATTGTCTATCAACTAAATGACACATTCTTTACTTGCCTCACAACAAATAAACTATTAATAATCAACTCAAGTATTGCACCGCTATTGCAGATTCCATTTCTATTCACGGTAGTGACGACTCCACCTTGAAATTCTATCACTTAGTGGACGGGGGATTCAGACGGCTTCTTTAACAAGGTTTACATTTTCTCTTTTTTACTTTTTCTTGGCTATACCTTGACTATTTGAGGTTGAGAGAATGAAAAAAACCACACATGGTCCAAATAATTTTCTGGAACCCTTGCTTGATTTCAAACTAGCCCATTGTGTAGTTTTGGGTGGGCACAAAAATGAGGATTAAATCAGAATCATAGAGAGCAAGAGGGGCTCAAATAGATTCCTTGGATGACACTTAGGTAGATGCAACCCTTATTTCAACAAAAAATAATGATACCCAAAATGGTGAAATGATGAATGCCACAAATCTGATTGGAAAGGCAACCGAACCCACCAAGATAACTAAGGAAGGAGAAGATGCATATCAAATGGAAGAACATCAATGTGGGGATTCAGGTAAAACTATAGAATTATGCTTCCTGATGATGTGGTTGATTGCATAGCTAAATGCCAACATGGATATGTTATTCTATTTTTCTAAGAGTCATCCCATTTGAATCTTATTTTTATAAATGGGCCAAAATAAATTAGGAAAATAGAGGGTGGGAAATTGAAACATTGAGAGGATTGGGGAAAGGGTACATTTCTTGTAAATTTAAATCAGTTGACCATATACAAGTTATGCTTCAAAATGGAACTTGGGTTATATGTAGACAAATTTATTACTTGCAAGTTTGGACATTGGATTTTCACCCTGAAGGTCCATCTAGATCCAAATATCCTATGATGTGGATAGAGTTATACTTTTTAAATTTTTCTTTCATACCCTTCTTGAGGGAAATTGTTTCACAACTTAGAAGAGTTTTATGGTGCAAAAATAGCATAGATAAATTTTCTAGTTTCAGAGTGCACCCTAGAGTTTGTGTAGAAATGGATCTAACTATGCAATTACCAGAAAATATCAAATTAATAGGTCCATGGTTTGATTTTTATCAACCATTGGTATATTTGAATAAGCCTAATACATGTTTATTTTTTCATCAAGACAACCTTCTGATTAGAGACTGTCTTATAAGGAAAAACATATATATTCAGCCTCACACAGTTGCTTCTCCCAATACACAACAGTCGCAAAACCTCCTCAACCTTCTGTTATGCTTACAGTTTCTCAGTTGAAACAAGATGTGTCTGATAGGAATATGAACAATAACGATAATTATTATTCATATAAAAATGCCATTATGACTAATAGTTGGAGGTTGATATAAAAAAGGAAGGAACTATCAAAATCATTTGAAGCTCAAAATGGTCATACTCCTTCACCTAATTACCCCTCATCTTCATCTCATTAGGCTGTGAAATTTTTGAGTGTGCTCATTCACCACCCCTTCAAGACAAAGATCCCCATACCCATCTGCTAGTAAAGGAGTCTCATCATCTACAATGAGGAAACAATCAAGGTCTCTTACTCCTGTTACAAAAGATAATAGTCATTTTGAACAATCTTTTACAAAAGCTAATAGTTGTTCTCTATCCAACATATGGAGAGATGCAATTTTTTTCATATATTGCATAGAGAAGGAAGGGGAGGTGAGGTTATTGGTTTAGCTCATTGGGTGCACAGGTTTGTCATTGATAAAGGGGAGGATACTTCACATAGTTGTGTCTAGATCCTTTCATTTATCAATGGACATCCCATTGGCTTTTGTTCTGTGTATGCTCCTAATATTGCAAAAGAGAGATGTGAACTATGGGAACGGATGACCGAGAATTTGCCTCATGTTGATTGGGTTATCGGAGGTGATTTTAATATGGTAGAACATCATACTAATCAGAATTGGTCTAATCATACAAAGTTAAGTAATGAAGAGTTTGATAAATAATTGTTGTCAAAATTTTGTTGGGGCTAAGATCCTATTCATAAAAAAATTCTAGCCATAAAAATAAATGGTTCACCTAGACTAATTATAGACTGAGTTGTGATAGGAAACTGAGTAGGCTTGATAGGTTCTAAATTTCTCCCAATCTACATTTAATTTGGTAATTCAATGGGTGTTGCATGAAATTTGATTACTCTACTTGTCTCTTAGATCAATTTCCTATCTTATGTGTTTCATCAGAGGAAGATGCTCAAAAAGTGGATGGTAAGATGCCTTTCAAGCTTAATACTTCACATTTGAAAATTCCTTCTTATGTTACTATATTGGTTGGCATTTGGAATTCCATTCCCAAACCAAAAGAAGAGGGATCTTATAAGGAATGGTGACAGGATGCTATTTCTCAATGTGCTAGTTTTTTACATTCCTTTGGAAAAATAATGGCTTGGCAACAAAAATGTAAAGATAAATCCCTCAAAGGTAAGTTGAAATTCAATAGAAGAATGCTTATATCAAACCCCACAAATATTTCTATTCAATATTCTATAGCTGCTATTGAAACTTAGCTATGAAAACTTGATATGTATAAAGGACAAGGGGCCAAAAATCAGGGCTAGACTACATTGGATTAAGGTAATAGGGGCACTAAATACTTCTTCAATTACTTAAATTATAAACATAAGAAGGAATATATTGGAGCAATGCAAGATGAGGATGGAAAGGTTCACACTAACCCATAAGAAATTAAAATTGTGTTTCATAATTTCTATGTGAATATTTTTAGGGAGGATCCCCATTAGCAAGATGTTCAACTTTTATTGGAAGATATCATCAAAGATAACATACCACGAAAGGTGTATTATGAATATATCGGATTTCTTGATCAAGATATTTCTATATAAGATTTTGAACATGTATTTTCAATGTCCCTAAATAAAATTTTGGGGTTTGATGTGTTTTCTATTGAGTTTTACCAAAAAATGTGGCAGCATATTAAGGATGTTTTTTATCTTGTTTATTTGGAAGCCTTGACACAAGGTTCTTTAAGACCTCACATCAACAAAGGATTAATCAAACTTCTTCCAAAGGGGAATAATGTTGACTCTATCTTTGGATGACATCTTATAACACTGATTTTAATACCTCATAAAATTATTACGAAGCATTAGCTACAAGAATAAAACTAGTGGCTAAGGGGATAGTTAGACCTAAACTAAACGGATTTGAAGAAATTTGTGAGAAATTTTGAGTTTTTCAAGTTCAAACACATTTGCAAGCTAGAATGACACATTTGTGTGATAGTGAGCCGCAATCGTGGTATAGAATGACACATTTAAAGTAAGGCATGACACATTCATGAGACGGTGTGTTGCATTTGTGGCACAAAGAGCCACGTCTATTTAAGCTTAGGGAAAATCATTAAATTAGTCTATTTTAATGGTTTTTTGTCATTTTTTAGGTTTTTGGTTTTTATTCTCACATCTTGACAGATTACTTGCATTATTTCTATCTCGATATTTTCAAAATTTTACCAAATTTAAGTGTTTTTACAGCTTTCAAATTGTGTGTTGCATCTGTGAGACAATGCAATGCATCTACATGACAGTGAGCCACATTTGTTTAGACAGTCCACCGCATTCACAAACTGGTTCACCGTAGTCACAATCTAGTTCATTGCATCTTCTTAGTAAAGTGAGCCACATCTACCTGTTATTGGTAATAAGGTTTTAAATTTGGATTTTTTCATTTGCTATATTTTTCATTTAGTAGGGTAAAGTATTTTGTGTTACTAATACTTGGTTTGCAACTTGTGGCATTTGTTGAGAGAAGACATTACTATCAAGACTACTAATCCATGTTCTTGCAAGGTTTTATTTAGCTTTGATTTTTAAAGTAGGAACATTTGGATTTGGATATAAAAAGAATAAGTGTCTTCTCATTGTCACATTTTCAATTTGGGCTTAAAAATAATGATCGTTTGCTTTGCTTGGTGATCTTGTTAGTGCTTGGAGGTGTGTATTCTCTTCCCTCGCATTTCATATGATCTTGGGAATCAAAATCACTCTTTAACACTCACATTTTTACACCACACATTTCATTTCTAAGGGTAATTAACATTTCAAGTGTAATCAAATAAATGTGTATGCTCTCTCCTCGTATTTTCATATGATCTTGGAGATCAAAAGAATTATTTGTATTGCTTTTATGTAACCTTTTTAGAAGGGCTTGCCTTTGGAGAAGTGATCACTCTAAGGTGTACGACCCAAAGAATTTTTTTCCTTGAGCCGCTATATAAAATATTAAGGCAAAAGCCAAGGTCAAACTAGCAAGTACCTTATCGACAATGCCAATCTAAAAGGGGAGATACCCATATTATTGTGAGGTAGTTAGAGCCCCATGTAGGGTTGGTTAAAGCCTTAAGTGGCTTGTTGGGTGCTAGCAGGTATTAAGTCCCTAAGTAGTGACTAGAAACCATTATTTAGAGTCCCACCCTATTGACTGAGTTATTTTTGGTGTCATTCTTAGTGCAAGGGATGTGCATCATGCCCTGAAGTTACTCACCACATGGATCCCTTGAGATGAGATAGAAATCCTTGGCTTAACATAAGCTACTTGTAGCTTTCTAGGGAGAGTGTGATTGTGTCATCCTTCCAACTGTGGAGGCCCCTGCCTATCCTCTCTCACAAAGACAAGAGTGTGTACACTCATTAAGGCATTCCTTCATTTGAGTCAAAAGAGATTCCAAGTTGTGGGCCTAAGATTTGCTGCCATTGACCTTAGGATTAGGAAGTGTTTGATGTGTGTGAAGTATTTTTTATTTATAATTATACCCATGTAAATTGGGTTGAATAAGCCTTTGAACATACACTATTCACATAAAATTTGGACACTCAACAACCGATTTTTTTTTTTGATTGTTTGATGTGTCTGACAATCACATTTCACAATTACCCAAGACAAAAAAATCACTTCAAGATATTCAAAATAGGGTCAAAACACTATTCACTACATCTACAAGACAATGCACCACATTTGTAAAAGACACTAAATCACATTCGCAAGACAATAAACCATAATTGCAAGATAGTGGGATGCACTTGCTTAAGACAGTAAGTCGCATCTGTGAGTTAGTGAAACGTAATTACTAGTTTTCAAAATTTTGGGGAGATTCTTGTGTAGTTACATTTTGGATCAATTCCTAATAGTAACCATCTTTTTAGATCACATACTTTATCATTTCAGTCCATCCATTTCATTGCATTCACTTAGGTTTCCATTGCATTCCTTGGTTTTTCATCATTGCATTGCATATTCAAACCCTGGGTCATTCTTAGTTGTATACACCTTTTAAGACATTAGACTATGAGACTTATCATACCTTTGATTAGATCATGTTGTCACAAATTTAGATTGACCTTGATCTTGTCCTTTTATTCAATCAATCCTTATCATTTAAGTTGTACCTTCAAACTCATGAATCTAGCTTAAGGTTCACTTTGTCAATTCATCATCATCTTTTTAGTCTTTGTCCTTTTAAGGTCTTAACAATTTGATTTGTTACTTTATGCTATCTTAGTTTGGTTAGAATCCTTTTCTTATGTCCAAAAAAGGTGCTTAGTCTTAATCCCATATCATACGTTTGATCATACCACACCTTTGGTCATAACTTCCATTTGCAACATTGCATACTTTAGTGTTAGTTACACCATAGATTTTGGTCATAGTGACTTACCATACCTTGATTTCCTCTAATTTTCACTTTACACCCAGCTCTTGGTCATAAGTGCATTACCATTTGGAATTTCCTATATCTCAAAAATCCCAAAAACATAGCATAGTTGCATACCATTGCATTATAATTCCTTAGATTTCATAACCCTCCATCAATTTTTAAGTCTTATATGGTCAAAAATAAGTTACAAAGGAAAATAAAAGAGATGGACTACACACAAAAAAGACCCCTTTTTCAACCCAACTAGCAATGTGAAACTTGGGTCTTCTTCCAATGAGCACCCAAGGCATGATCCTCATTTCTAAATCCTTTTGAGAATTTCACATTACAGGATGTCCAAAAATGTTTAAATGAAGAATAAATTGAGGTGGCTACCCAAGAACCTAGTGTAGCATGCTTTATAGATGAGATAGTAATAGCAGACCCTCGATGATTTCTCATGAAACTACTATAAAATGGAGCTAAAATCTCTCTTGGGTTTGATGTCAACATGCTTTCTGCATCACCAATAAATGATGTCACACAAAATCAAGGACATAACGTATCTACTCCCATTCATATTACTCCACAAGTGCATGCTACTTTTCCATTAGGGGGAATACTAGACAAAATGCCATAACGAGCAATGTGACACCAGTATTTTCCAGAGATAAGGTACCCAAGCTATGGCACAACCACCTAGCAACACATTTGATCCATTTGGTTTGTCATATCATGTTATGGGGACTTCATCTTTCAATCCTTTTGCAGTAGGTCAAAACAAATCAAACAATAATCCACCCAAGATGTGAAAAGTTTACATTAGTGGTCCTAAGTCACAACCTCTAAAGATAAACATTAAACCAAATTTCAATTTGAACTTGAACTCTACCATGTCACAACAAGGTCCTAGTTCAAGTATTCCTCTACAAAACAACACCCAAGGGCCTTCTCAAAAATATGGCAATCAAAACCCGCATGGTCAAACAAGTGTAAGCCCATTGCAAACTAAATCCAATATGAATCCCCCACACATCAACCAAATTCCAAATTTCACCCCTAATGCCCGAAACCAAATCCCATCTTTCACTCCTAAAATTCAAAACCAAAATCCATCACTCATTTGGGACCAACCTCCATTCATCTACCCCAAAGATTGGATTGTAAAACGTTAACTCAAACATGGGTCACCCATATCACAATGCAGTTGCTAATGAAGTAGACACATCATTGTCTCTTGTAGACGTCTTAACAAATCAAATGCATGCACTACAAAGACAAGTTGACAATATGCAAATATCAACAAAGAAAACCTACTCTATACAAGAGCTATGTATGTATCCTTTTGAAAAGTGCATATAGATGCCTCCCTTTCCTCACAACTATGTTATCCCAAATTTCACCAAATATAGAGGGAAGGGAAGCTCAATAGAGCATATGAGGGAGTTTCATACCACTTGCATAGATATTTCATTTGAATAAACATACCTAATGAGATTATTTCCAAGAAGTTTCATAGGAAAAGCACATGAATGGTTTGCCCATTTATCAACAAGAATACACACATCAGATGAGTTAGCCGACAAATTTGTGACACATTTTTCCTACAACATTGAAAATGACATAAATATAGCAACATTTTTCCACACAAAACAAGAAGAATGGGTAACCTTCATATCCTTCTTCCAAAGATGGAGAATCTTGGCTAGTAGATGTCCTTGTGAAATACCTGGAAAAAAATTTGGTTGTCATGTTTGTCAAAAACTTGGTCATGAAATTGAAATAACAAATGCAAATCCATTGTTGCATTGCATTTTTTGGTCTTGTTGAGAAAGGTATCACCCTTTAAAATACACCCATTGCCAAAGGGGAAATAAAAACTTTTAACAAGAACCAAAATGCCTAAAACAACTCAAATGACAAAAGCAAACATTAGGCCCGAAACAAGAATGTTACAAATGATGGGGTTGTAGACGCAAAGAAAGTACACAAATTTGACCCTACAGTCACTCTCAAGGGACCTAATGTATCAAATAACCTGCCACATGTTCCTGATCAAACAACAAACGCAATTCAAAATAACCAAGGATGTGGACCTCCAAGAAACTATCAACCAAGACACAAATACACTCCTTTAGGGGAACCCATTGAATTCGTCTTGAGAAAAATTTTGCAATCTAATGTCATACAACTTCCAAAAGGAAAAACATTATGATCCAGGTCCTTTCAAACCATCGTGGTGGGATGACAATGCCTTTTGTGACTATCACCGCATCAAAGGACATAAGACTTTGGCATGTCGGAAACTCAAAAACATAATCCAAGACCTCATTGAGAATGGCATCATGGAGGTAGATAATCCTTAAGAAACCTCTAATAATGACCATACTATCTTAAAAAATCCTTTGCATGACCATGGGATGCAGAAAGCCTCCAGTTTAGGTACCAAGACGAACGACCAAACCAATTACACTCATGTCACCCATGAATATATCATAAATAATATTTGAGCCTCGAATAACAATATCAATACCATTACAATTAAGAAACTACCAGAATGTGTATTCATAGTGCGATGAACCAAGGTAACCTTACAAGGAGCTCCTCCTAAATAGTATCCAAAAGCCCATTACAATCTCTTGGACCATTTGGGGAAGACACCTGTCCATATATCTATCATTGAGCTACTTCACATATCTCCTAAGCACAAAGCCATCTTGGATAAAGCCTTGTAAGACATTTCCTTTCCCATAGACCTTGATGTCAATCAGTTCTAAGCAATGGTGGGATATTCGCTAACACCCACCATGTCATCTTTTTTTTACCAATACGTATCCTCACAAAATTCTAACCATAATGACCCATTACACCTTGAAGTCTACGCCAATAAACATAAAATCAAATGAGTCCTGGTAGACAACAGAGTAGGATTGAAAATTTTCACTTTAAAATTGGTTACAGTATTAGGTTTCTCTAAGGCTTGTGTTGACTCATCAAAGAGTATTATTGTAAATGCTTATGATGATGCAGAATGCTCCTCTAAGGGTGTCATTTCACTATCTATCAAAGTTGGGCCCACCATATTGGATACGGCATTCCAAGTGTTGGATTTGAATCTTCCTTACAACATCCTCCTTTTCCACCCATTGATTCATGCTATGAAGGTCATTCCCTCAACATACCATCAATGTTTGAAATTTTCCCATAATGGCACTGAAATCACAATAGCAAGCGATCTTGATCCTTTTTAGTATTGTAGCAACTTAAGAGGGACACACAAACAACAAGTTCCAATCAATCAGGAAAGTTTATCATTTGCTTCATCCCATTATTTTGATCCCTCCACTTTGACCAAAGCATCCACATCCACCATTCCATCTTCTGACTCCAAGATCCAGATCCAAGACAAGAGGTGTAGAGAGTACCACATGAAGACATCCTATTGTGTCGACAAGCTACCCGCATCTCCAAAATCCTATGGAAAGCCTTTGGCTATCAAAAAGGAACCCAAAGTCACTATTCGAGCATCTCCCACCACAACCTTCACAAAATGGGGAGAATTGAGCAAAGAGGTTATTGACAAAGAGGACATTTCCACATGGTTATACAAGGAAGAAGAAGACATCAAACCTAAACGGATCCCAACTGATCAGTATGGTAAGGGCTAAAAAATAATGAAACACAAGGGTTATGATGGAAACAGTGGACTTGGCTTACACAAGAATGGAATGACATAACCCTTGATTCCTCCCAAGCAACCAAAGAGTATAAGGCTAGGGTATGAACCATTAAAATTGGGTGCTCCTAGTACTAAGGTGCTTTTGAGTGAGGAGGGTAGTGCTTCAAAATATATTGATATTTCTAAGGATTACCATGTCAAAATTGACTCCAATGAATGGGAGCGGGACTCATGTACACCCAGTGACTACAACCTAGCTAAGAATTTCTATGAACTTTACCTATATGATCCTTCAACCAAATGAAAATCTTGGATCAATTATATTTGGGATCTCAATAACACTTCCATTTTCACCCTATCTACCTATTTATTGAACCTTAATGATACTGATGATGGCATACCTCTAGTATACCCATAATTGATAGACTGGGACCAACAAGGACCACTCAACTTGGACATGTTCAAAAATTATGAAGCGATAGCCAAGTTTATGGGACTACACGAAGGTATACCTAATGGGGACCATAAAGTTGGATTTACTATAGATCTTGATAACACAACCTATTTTGGGGAGTTTTTCTTGCCCTCTAGTCGCAAAAATGAAAATAAAAAAATAAAAAAAGAAAGGTATTTAGGTGAAGTTGCCTCTAGACCTATAAAAAGTAAAAATAAAGGGCAAATATGAGGGTGAAAACCTCTCTGAGGTGCCCAAGGATGGAGGGTTGGAATCACTCCCTATAATTCAAGAGAAATCACCTATGGTGCTAGTAGAGAAGTTTATGAAAGTCAACACAGGCACTGCTAACAATCCTAAGATTATCCATTTTGAAGCATCTTTAACATAGACAAAGCAACCAGAGTTTTTTGCCTTCTTTATAGAGAGATCAGTTAATTGCTTGGTCTTATGCTAACATGCCTGTTCTGGATCCCGAGTTGGTATTACATCACTTTTCATTTTTCTTGATGTTAAACCAATCAAATAAAAACTAAGGAAAATGCATCCTCAAATTTTCCTACTAGTAAAAGTGGAGCTAAAGAAGTTACTTGGTGTTGGATTCATTCCACCCATTGACTACAATATTTTATGATCTCATACACACGCTCATGGAAGACTATGTGGATGACCTATTAGCCAAATCACTATTAAGGAGTGACCATTTGTGAGTGTTAGACAAGATTTTTGAGAGATTAGAAGAGTACAAAGTATAGTTGAACCCAAAGAAATGTGTTTTCAGAGTAACATCAGGAAAGATCCTAGGATAAATTGTCTCCCAAAGAGGTATCGAAGTCGATCTTGCCAAAGTGAAGGTTATCGTAGACATGCCACCACCAACCAGCATAAGTTAGTTACAAACACTACAAGGTATAATGCAATCCATCTGAAGGTTCATTACTCAACTGGCAGATAAGTGTCAACCATTCCAACTTTTTTTAAGAATGGAGTACCATTTATGTGGACTAATCGATGTCAAGAGGCATTGTAGTAGATAAAATATTGTTTATTAACACCGCTTGTTATAATGCCTCCTATTTATTGTAAAAACCTCATACTTTACATATCAGTGACCACATCAAAACTGAGGCTACTACTAGCACAAAATTATGATGACGGAAGAGAAATGGCAATTTACTACATCAGTCACACACTTGTCGGATACGAGCTCAATTATAGTACCATTAAACACGCATGTCTTGCAGTGGTCTTTTCCACTCAAAAGCTCAGACACTATATGTTAAGTCACCAAACAAGGCTCATAGTGAAGATAAACCCCTTGAAGTATCTCCTTAGCAAAGAAACCTTGACAGGTTGGTTAGCCAAATGGGTAATGATGCTAAGTGAATACAACATTCAATATGCTGAGCGAAAGGAAATAAAAGGACAAGTTATAGCCGACCAACTTGTAGATGCACCCACAACAACATACCATCCATTGGTATCAAGCTTCCCTAATGAGTCCATATTCACACTAGATACTTCACTCACATGGAAATTGTACTTTGATGGATCTCACATGAGTCATGGTTTAGGAGCAGGGATACTATTCGTTACACCCCAAGGAGATACTATACCAAAGTCATTCAAAATTGCTTTTTCTTGCATCAATAATATAGCAGAATATGAGGCACTACTCACAGGACTTTGTATGGCCATTGAATGGAAGATCAAGAGCCTTCAAGTTTATGGTGACTCATAATTGGTTATTCGACAAGTCAACAATGACTACAACACAAATGATGAGAAACTCGCTCCTTACAAATGAATGGTTGATAGTTTTAAGCAATACTTTAATGAAATTATCTTTTGGCAAGTCCCCAAAACTTAAAATAATGCATCTAATGCAATGGCCACAATCAGATCTCTCTTGGACATTACAAACAACGTGTCATAGCATGAGTTCTTGGTAGAACAACTGTTGATCCTCGCCTTTGATATCCCTAAGTCTGAGATACTGTGCAAGCTTGTTGGTACCAATTCCCCTTGGTACAAAGGTTTCTTTGACTACCTACATGACCAAGTTACCCCCTAACATATCTACCAATCAATGCAAAACCTTTATCCATAAGACCTCTAGATATGTCATTATTGGTTACACCCTCTATCGTCGAAGTTTGAACAACACCCTTCTTAGATGTCTTGATACTAATGAAGCATAAGCAACCTTATAAGAGGTACATGAGGGTATATGTGGAGCTCACTTAAGTGGTCCTACTTTAGCTGAGAAGATCATCTGATCTGGATACTATTGACCCACAAAGGAACGTGATGCATACCACTTTGTCAAGAAGTGTAGACAATGTCAAATACATGGAGATCTTATACACGCACCAGCCTAGGAACTCCAACCAATCACATCACCATGTCCCTTTTCCCATGGGGACTCATCCTTGTAGGTCTTAGATTCATCCCACCTCATCCAATGACCATAAGTTCATCATCACAACAACTGAGTATTGCACAAAGTGGATAGAAGCTATCCCTATGACATACATTACTAGTAAACAAATATCTAAATTCATCCTTAATTATACCATATGTTGGTATGGTGTCCCGTAATCCATTATTACTAATAATGGTCATCCCTTCAAGATGAGGATGTCTGTCAATTATGTGAAAAATTCCATATTTAGCACCACTTTTCCACTCCATATTACCCCCAAGGTAATATCCAAGACAAGGCATCCAATAAGACCATCATTAAAATCTTGAAAAAGATTGTCAATGATGTTGGTCATGACTGGCACCTCCAAATCAATCCCACCTTGTGGGCCTATTGAACTAGCATTCACACTCACACTGGAGCCACACCATATTCCTTAGTCTTCGGTTATGAAGACATCCTTCCTATTGAGGTTGAGTTACCTTCCCTAAGGGTATCCATGCAAGGGCTTATTGATGATGAAGAGTATCGTGTATCCAAACTACATGAGTTGGAATTGTTAGAAAAATGAAGACATAATACAATGGCCCACCTACAAGCTTATCAAAACATCTTTGTCGTGGTTACAATAAGAAGGTTTTAGTCAAATACTTAAACATTGGTGACTTCGTCTTAATGGAGAATCCTGAGAATCAAGTAGAGAGATAAGCTTGGAAAATTCGAACCTAATTGGTTGGGTATGTATATCATAACAATAGTATATGGATCTAGTGCTTATCAACTTTCTACTCCTAAAGATGAACCATTGTCAAATCCTATCAATAAACTGCACTTGTGCAAATTCTACACCTAGCTTTCATAGCACCTTGTCAAAAACCTAAAAATACAAAAACAAATAAAAATTAAAAAATTGTCATCTTGATGAAAACCTGACAAACAGGCATCTTGTGTGACCACAAAAAAATCCAAAATTTTGAGAAAATAGTAAAGAGAAATTATTTGTGCAATAGTGAAAACCACTTCGGTGGCGCTTTGGATAAGTACCCAGGTGAAAACCTGGCAAACAGGCACCATGTGTAGTTAGTCTTTCCTCCATCATCTACCATCATTATATCTGGTTTTTTACCCTCACTCATAATAAATTCACCTCCATGCTTCCTCACATTGTCCAAAATAATGCTTTGTTGCCCTTCCCATAGCCTGAGAATGATTGACATTTTGTGTCTTTCACCTTCTATACTTATCCACAATAAGGATTATCCAATTCCATCCTTAATAATTGGTCCTATATCTGACTGGGGGCAAGTACCTGACTCACATCTTTATTGGTTCCTAGACTTGGTCATAATCTTTCAAAAGGCCAAAAAACACTGAAATATCCCAAAAATAAAAAAAATTAGATAACGTCAAAAATCAAAAAAACATCCAAATAATCTTCAAAATCTCAAAAATAGAGTCAAGTCCTATTAGTCCAAGTCTGTTGAGCTACATTTCCTTTGTGACTTCACATAGGCAAGGTCATCTTCAATGATCCCATGAGGCACTAGGTCGGTCCTTTAGGGTCCATTGAGTCGAGTCAATCATGATTCACTCCATAATGAATTATCCATGGTCATAGTCGGTCAAACTACGATGTCTATGTGCATGTTACGTAGGCAAGGCCATATTTGATGAGCCCGAGAGGCACTAGGTTAGTCCCTTAGGGTTTTTTAGGTCAATCACTATCCATATCATAATAACTTGTCCCTTGCTAAATCAGACACTTGGATCAAACATAAACAATCATCCCAGTCTCAATCAAATCACGAATCAATAAAATAACTATCTAATTAGTCTTCAGTCCAAACCGATCAATTGCCTAAATTATCAAATCAATGTCAAACCAATCAATCATTGGTCTTATATAAGAGGTGGCATTGTCGAAACCAGACTCGACGTCTCATACGACTTGCCTCATTTCTTGAAACTAGACCTTACCTTATCATTTGTCTTGTACAGGATGTGTCCTTCCTAAATAGACATCATCACTATTAATTTCATCATTTTCCAGACTCAACATCTGATACGACGTACTTCTTTTCTTGAAACTAGGCAGTTTCAATCAACCAATCAATCAAACTCATCAATTCTATCAGTAAACATTGGAAAACAATCTATATGGTTGTTGACTTTGTTGGTCCAGTTTGTCTTATCTTTTTATTGATTTATCTTTTGGTCATGTTACTAGCCACCTCAATGATGTCCCGAGAAGGATTTAGAGGAGTGATGATGCCTCATGACCTGCTTTTTCTTTGATTGTTGTTTGCAGTTTGTCTTGACAAAAAGACTAGAGAAACTTTGGTTCCTAGTATGAGTCATGGAATTCCTTGTCTATTAAGTGACTATTTTTTATAGGGATAACATTACACACCCTTGTCTATGTCATATCATGGTTTTTATTATCCATTTTTCGTCTTTTTAAAATTCCAATGATGATAAGCATACAAGCCTAGTATCTATCAAGAAAAATATCAATCCCTCTTCATTTTGACTAACTCCATGCTAACATTTCTTCTACCCCCATCTCGATGGCGTCCTGTGACACAAAAATATCCTACATACATAATCATGTTAGAGCATCATAGGTATCATCATAATAATATTAGGTTATCCATATTGCATCAGAAAAATACAAAAAGATAGGTAGCATTTCATTATAAAGAATCATACATGCATTCATATACGCATCACATGTCATAATCATATAATATCATCCTGCATCTATAAACCATTAGCATACATCCTATTGCATACATATCATATGAACATATATATATCATGCATATCAATAATCCATAATCACATCACATCATAATTATAAGGCATACATACATCATAACACATAAAAATTAAATGCATTCACTCATTCATACATCATCATATAGAAAATCATACATAAGCATGAACCATACATTAAGCATCCATAAGGAATCATAACATATAGAATCATATCATAACCATATAAGTGCATAAACATCATAAGAATCATAATCTGTCACATGAAATAGACAAGTGCATATAACATAGGAACATAGATCATAGAGTCATCACCAAAATCATGCATCTCATATATATATCTCAAAAAGTGTCACAATACAAAATCATGATGTCTCTCAAAGTAGAGAGCTTGCAAGCTCGATCAATAATACAAGTGTCTAATACATATCATAAATAAGCTCTAGCCAAAGCTACCCATGTCTCCTAAGGGGGATGATCTTGGAGAAGGTTGATGATCATGTTTGTTGTGTGGTGGATGTGGTCCTATGGGCCTATGTCTTGACCCTAATGTCGATTATAGGGAGATGGACTAGGCTGAGACACCCCTCCACTACTCTAAGATCTATTTGAATGTGACCTATTACAGTTGCGTGTCTATGTGTGGGAAGATTCTCTCTTTGTCGATGGCCCCTGGTGCTCATATAAATCTATGTAATATTTGACTTCCTATCCTACCTGAAATAGTTGGTGGCCTAGCTCACTCATGGGTCCACTAATAGTCGCAATAAAATTGAGACACCATTGATCAACCCTCTATCTTCCAATCATGACCATGTCTCTCTTCATGGTGATCCTGTCCACCTCATCCTATAATGTTAGTATGTGTGGTTTAGTATCCTATAAATCTGCAATCCCTGTCCCCCTCCACCTCCTCCATAACCCCCAAAATGGGCACATCCTAAAACCCCTTGAAAAGGCTCTCTCCCATCGCAATCTCTGCTTAGACAGCTCTCTCCCATCCTCTCCTCCTCTCCTCCTCTCCCATCTCTTGTTCAGCCTCCTACATGGCCACCTCTTGCTACTCTCCCTCAGGACAAGATCCCTCTTCCACCGGTGGTCCCTCCTGCTCCTCCTCCACTCTAAGACCCTCTTGCTTGGGCTCCTCCCTTAGTGGTGTGATCCATCTCACTGCTCTCTTTCCTTTCACTCTCCTCTACCTAACCCTCCCTCCTCGGTATCCCCTGCCTCCGTCACCACAATCATCCCCTCTACCTCCATCTCCCTGACCTTTGTTTCCTCCCTGCCCCATCCTCTGAACCGGCCACGTGGACCTCTACCACTCTACTCTATTGGGGCAGGCTAATTAGGGTTTGCTAAAGGATTTAGCTTATGTGTGGCCCACCATGCATCATACTCAGGCGTAATTCTTGCATTTGCAACCTCGACACCAACACCCCAATGTATAGGTTGCAAAGCATCTATTACCTACTCAATAATAACCATGCTAATAATCTGACCCCACTGGCCAATCTCCAGTGAGGACTGCACAAACTCTTTTGTGCCCACAGGTAGGCCTTAGCACTCCCCAAATTGTCTGAGCACCCGCTCTAGAAGGTACCTCTCTATAATATATGTTATGACTGTATTATCCAATGAATCATATAACATGTTTGTCAATAATAAGGCAGGTGCACTACATCGTACTCCCATGGTTGATAGTCTCAAAAAAGCATCTAAACAAAAGAAGCAAGCAAATCTATGGCATACTGCCAGTATCTAACATCCTCGACCCTAGTCTATGTGACCACTCCTCCATACATGAAAACATATGACATCCCAAATCCTTGTTGCCTCCCCACAGGTGGTCAAAACACGATGATGTGCTCCCATGCCTAGATCATAAGTAAGGTGGTCCCACAATTGATGGACTATGCTCCTCAATATGCAACATCATGTAGCTGAAAGTACAACATAGGAAGAAGGCATGATCCCCTATGTGTATACTATCCCCTGATTCATCATTTCGATGAGCATCTCTCCCCATCTGATGAGAAATATGTGTCCTTGACGATCTGGAATGACGATCCCCGTGATCATAGTGCATAGAACTACCTCAAACCACTCATAACTCTCAGAAAATACATCCCATCGGATCTTGTACCCCTCAACTCCAAGCTCTACAATGCCCTCATACTCGAAATCCCTCTCAATGGACCTAAATCCATGCTCAAGATCATATGACACGTGTGTTCCTTGAATCAAAAGTCTCAAAATACGCCAAATCCTCCAATGTAATTGTCACCTCTCTTGTCAGTAAATAAAAGGAGTTGGTCTCTGAGTGCCACTTCTTAGCCATCACAGTCAATAGTCTCCTATTAGCCTTGATCATAGGCATGAAGGTCACATAGTACAACTCAAGATAGTGCAATTGGTCCCTCTCCTCATCAAACAACTAATCTCACAATCTGAACGTCAACGGTTAGCTCTCCTAGGTATAAATAGGGTCATATCTCACCTGTGATCACAAGCAAGTACATTACGTCAATTGAAAACCCTAAGTAAACCTATTCGATCTTGATCACATAAGAAATTTTATTCAAATTTGGGGCAAAAACTTAATCAAAAAATGTGTCGTGCCCAAGCATATGCATCACACAAATCATTTGCGATGAATAAACCATTGATTGCATTACATAATAAAACATGTGTTGCATAAACTATCAAATGCAACTCACAATTACACTTGCGTTGTTCCCGACCACAATTGTGGTGCAGGAACCATATGCGTCACACTTTAACAGCTACATCACAATGCATTCAACAAACTGTAACCTAGCAATTGTGTCACAATGTTGCATCACACCGAATGGATGCGGAAAACCACCACACATGCGGTGAACACGATAACATATGCGGCGAACGGGGTGCACCACATCTGTTCGCTCACTTTTGAGCCCTAAAATCTAGTAAAAACGATAAAATTACAAAGAAAGAAAGGTGCACATAACACGTCCCCGAAGCCCTCTAGTTGTCTGAAGGTCCTGACTTTGAGTCTACAATGCAAGGAGTGTGGTATTGGAGACATTTTGGTAGCAGCTTTGTAGTAGGTTCTCACTCAGAGTTCACTAGTCACTCAAGGTAAAATACACAAATGACGAAATTTACCACCAAAATCTTATTTATACGCCCCTTGGGTAGGGTTTTTACTACATACACCCAATGTTGATTCCCAAACCCTAATGTGACTATTTTGGAGGTCTTGAAATTGAATCATTTTGCTATAAATGCCTTATCTACCATCAAGTTTGCTTGTCAGAATAATTTTTTTAACTTTTCAAAACTTTTTCAAAATTTGCAAAAAAAAATTTGAGGGAGCATAGGTTTATCCCATCTGCACTGGGGCATGTTCTGAGTTGAGTTTCTTTGACACAATGTGATAAATTGCATTGTATCAAAGAGGGGGAAAATGTAGACATTGGAAAAATATCCTAAGCCTACGAGCATCATTTTCCACTTCTTCCTTGCATAATTAAATAAATTTAATTATTTGATTATTGTCTAAAGTCATATTCTTTTATTAATTAAATAATTTTAATTATTTAATTAATTCATTTCCCCTTTTATTCTTCCTTTGATTAATTAAATAAATTAATATTTATTTAATTACGTCACTAATGTTCCCTTCTCCTTATAATTAAATAAATTCTTATTTATTTAATTATTTTCATTTTTCTGCCATAATTAAATAATAATTATTAATTGTTTAATTTTTCATTAGCTTTTTCTTCTATAATTAAATAAATCTTATTTATTTAATATTTTTTCCTTTTCTCCCACTTTTAATTAAATTTTTATTTTAATTAAAATTCAAAATTTCCCTCTTCTTCTATAGTTAAATAATCATTTTTATTTAATCTCCACCTCTTTTGTATGTGCCAAATCTTATCTCTTATCTCAATTAACCTCCATCCTTGATAAGGTTTTATTACCTTTTAATCTCCACCGTCCATCCTTACCTAAACTCTATTTTTTCCCTAATCCTATTTGCTTGCTTCTTATAACAATCCCATCCATTGATCTGCATCATTGAATCTTGGCCCTTCATTCAAATTTGGTTTTCTATAAAAGAGACCTATCCCATTCATTTCAACCCAACAACTACTATCTTTGACATTTTGTTGTCATTATCACTAGGCTTATTCTTGCATACTATAAATATGAGGGAAAGCAAACATATAAAGCAAAATGAAGAAGAGAAAAGAAGGTGATTCAACCATGACACAGGGATTATGGTAATATTGCTTTATTGTTTATGTTTTTATGTTCATTTATGCTTCTTTGTTGGACTAAGGTCTTTAGGGATTGAGTTTTATGTACTTGGTGGTTGGTACTATTGATTCGTTCCTTTTCCCATAATTTTACCCTATTATACAGATATATCCTTGATAACTTAATTCTTGCTTGGGAAACTTGTGAATGGGCACACAAATCAAGACAAAATGCTTTGCTGGTAAAACTTAATTTTGATAATAACCTATGAAAAAATAAGGTGGAGATTCATAATCAAAATGTTACAATGGTTGGGCTTTATCCCAAAAATATGCAAACATCTTTGAATGTTGTTTCAAGATGCAAATGCCCAATTAGCGATCAATAATTCATTGATTGACACATTTCCCATTACAATGTTCCATTAGACAAGGCTGCCCTTTATCACCATTTCTCTATCTTCTTGTTGTTGATGCGCTTGGTTATTTGCTACAAGCTTTTAATCATTTAAACTTGATCAAAGGGATTTCCATTCCAAATAATGCAAAGGTTATTAACTCCCATTTTTCTAATGTTAGCATGTTTTTTTGTTCAAAATTTTGAAACAAAAATAAATAATATTTTGGTTGTCTTAAATCTATATTGTTCTATCTCGGGTTTCAAACTTTCTTATCATAAAACTGAATTTCTCATGATCTAGTCTGATCTGGTCCCACATTGGATTCCTAAAGAATGGAAGCAAATTAGACATGGGCAGATTACCTGATACTTGGGTATACCCTTTGGATTGGGGGTTACTTTGTTGGATATGTGGAATTGGTTCATAGCTAAGGTGAAAACAAAAATATTTAGTTGGGGGAATAAATTCCTATCATTGTCTATAAAAATACAAGTGGTAAACCAAAATTCTTGGCTTCTCATGTGTACTTCTCCTCTTGTTGGATACCTTCCAAAAAGGGATATGATGACTTAACTAAAATAATTCAATTCTTGTGGATGAATTGGGATGGTAAGATTGGTTTTAGATCCTCCTCTTTTTTACATTGTATACAACCTAAAAATAAGGGAGAATTGGGCCTTTTAGATCCTAAGACACAAGGGAATTGTTCATCAACAAAATGGAAAATCGGAGTTGTTTTAGGAGAGGAATAATGAAAAAATTTCATTCACCACCATATTATTCTTGCTTCTATGAATAAAAAGTGGCAAGGTGTTGGGTGTTTGGATAAAATTTTACTTTCTCTTTTCTTTCATATTAAAGCTTCATTCTCCTTGCAATCCATTTGGAAGGCATGCTAACGAGTTTGAATTTTTTTAAATTGTGTTACTACTTATTACTTTTACCTAGTTGGGTGAAAATGCTTTAGATGAGTGTATCTATGCTTTATGTGTTTTATAAATATGAAGAATAAATTTTGATTTAATTTCATGTTATGAAATGTTTTGATTATAAAAATATATGATGCAAGTGAATGTATTGTTTTCAACTAACTACTGTTGCAAAGTGTTAAGTTGGATGCAGGAACAAAATCAAGCCTCTTGAAGGGAGGAGAAGTATCACTTAGGGAGAATAACTTGGTTTGGTAACCTTTGATAAAGACCTAAACTGAGCTTTCACACACACACACACACACACACTTCTAGATTGGTCGAGTCACTGATACATTTTGACCCAATTTCCGATGAAAGTTCGTCGGAATTTCGACGACCATTCGTCAGAAATATTTCATCAAAAAATCGATGAAATTTGAAATGTTGATTTTCCGACCCAGGATCGTCGACTGGGTCAAAAAATCGATGTTTCAAATTTCGTCGATTTTTCGAAGAAATATTTCCGATGAAAGTTCGTCGAAATTCCGACGACCTTTCGTCGAAAATTGGGTCAAAATTTATCAGTGAGTTAGGATAATAGTTTGGGAAATAGTAAGTTACCTCTAGTCCCATTTGAGTATGATTAAAAGTAGTTAGGGTTTTATTTGTGATCATTCTTGTCTAAGGGTTAAAAGTGTTGAGTCCCTTTGTGATGTGTGAATTCTTCTTTATGTGATTCTATTTAATCAATGAGTTATATACATAATATATATATATATATATATATATATATATATGTATATATGTATATATGTATCTATTAACGATAAACTCATACACATGAGTAAATACGCACATAAGTATACGTGGATAGACGTATCTACACATACTCATGGATGGATTACCCATATGTGTGGGAGTATCAAATAAACAATGTGACATATATATACATATATATGTGTAAATTCCATGTATATATGTCGATCAGTGATTGAAAATATGTGTTTAAAATATCAAGGCGTGATATATATGTTAACATACACATATGTATTGACGTAATAGAAATGTCCATACTTGTATATTAATATATATATATATATATATATATATATATATATATATATATATATATATATATATACATACGTATATATATGTATATATATGCATGTATTAATATATGAAATATAAGAATACATATGTATTTGAATATCGAATAATACAGTTCTATAAACTTGTAAGTTGAGATATATATATATATATAATAATGATTTCTACAATGTTGAATTATTTAAACAAGCACATAGCATAATAAACATAGCATATGCAAAGTAATGTGTGTGGCTTAAAGGAAAGAGAATAACGCTTAAAGGAACACATAAACATAAGAGAAGCATAAAGTATTTAATGTTTAAGTGAAATATAGCCAATGTTGTGAATAGCGCATAGTATCAATGTTAAACCAACATGTAATGTAGTCTAAAAAGACTAAGTCAGTAAAACAAAGGCAAATGAATACTCCAGCTTATGAAGCTTTGACTTAGTCAAGAGAAAACAACGACCAATAGAATAGGGTGTGAACTGCAAATGTGGCACCAACTTGTGAGTAGTGTAAATCGATTGGAAGTCTAAACTATAATATAAATTATGGATTATGAAGCAATATGAAATATGTGGATTGGTCAAGTGTGAAGCTAGAAAAGTAAGTCAACCTATAGAAGAAAATTACCTTGTATTTATAATTATCATTCTTCTTTTCCATTTGATAAAATGACTCATTCACTATGGTTGTGTATGTGTTTACTATGCAGCAAGTTTAGCTGTCACCTTTGTTGAAAATGAAGGTAATATTGTAGATTAAAACTTGTAAAAATATGAGACTGTAGATCTAATTAAGTGTTCTTTGTCACAATTCTTTGTGTATGATTAATCTATTTAGATCAATTTTACCAATTGTAGAAAGAGACAAAAGATTGTAGAAGAATGAGACAAGGAGATAGAAGTGACACATCATATACGTGGAGAAACCCTTTCAGAAAAAAAAACTCCACCAAAATCAATAGTGCTTGTATTATTTAACCTTAGAGCAAGATTACAATAATACTATATCAATCTTTGATTGATATGCTTCCTTGCCTTCAACAATGCTTCTTCACAACCTGCAATAAATTCTCATGGAACTCTAATACACTTGATAAAATTAATAGAAAATAATGTGAGCATGTAAACTCAATAAGAGTTGTACAATACAAGAGCATAAAGCTCCTCACAAAAATCTATGCCTAGATTGGGAAAGTAGAGTTCCACAATGTAATCTAAAGTCAAACCAAAGTCTTCCTCAATTTAGGCATCCCAAACTAAACACTAAACTGAACTTTGGTCAAGAAGATATCATGCAAACTGAACTTTGGTCAAGAAGATATCATGCAAACTTCACCTCAAAGTTGGTGCCCAAGAGTGGGCCCACTTGACTAAGCCTTTTAAATATCTTCTCATGCAAAAGGTGTTAACTGAAAGATGCCAACTTGGGCGCCCAAGGTGGACCCAAGTCAATCTTAGTTAACTAAAACATATCTCTCCACCAATTCATGCAAAAATTATGCATGATTGATCATCCCCACTTAACTAAAAGTATCCACCTTTTATCTATCATGCAACTCAAGTCAAATCAATTCAACTAGCATTCAACTCAAAATAACTACATGCAACTGAAGATAACTGAACCATAATTGAATTGAATTGAATTCAACTAAACTAAATTGACATTGATATTGATACTGATATTGAACTGACAGTGCCACTCCACTCATGTAAATATCAATCCCTAATTTGTAGGATCAAAACATGCATTACTGAAGTGTTATCAATCCTCCAAATAGTTAACTAAAGCAAGGTGGGTTCCACCTTCCATGTGGGTTCCCCATGCGCTCCTATCTTGTAGGAGCTCTTCTTGGATGTCCCCACATGTTCCTAACATTTAGGAATAATCACAAATGTCAATTTACATGTTCATTTCATTTGAATTTAATCTCTTTCTAATCCTAGTGTTGGGGAATACTTTCCAAGGACTTAGGACATACATGAAATATGTTTAGGATTGCAATTGAATGGCATCCTATTCCCAACAACCTTTTCTTAGTTTTGTTGATTCAAGCCTTTTGAACTGAGAAGTGTTATTCTTGATAACCTATTTTTAGCCTTTAGTTGTTGACCTTTGTGTATAAATAAAGGTGCTCTCTACTTAAATAGGGATGTATATCTACATTCTTGCTATGATTTTTCTAAGTCATTATTCTTTTGAGTTGTGAGAGATTTTGAGAGTTGTAAGAGAATTTTGGAAGTGAGAATTTAGTGAAAAGAGAAAAGGATAATTGGGAGTTACTTATTGATTTGGGAAGACTGTGTTGGAAACCAGTTCGATCAATTGGAAGCATTGGATAAATAGGCATGCTGATTTCTACTCTTTTATACTTTATATGCATTTGAAAAGTTTGTGTGACATTGTTTGTCTTATTTGGGAAATTAGTTCAATTGCTTATTAGGTAAAGTTTATTCTATTCTTTTATGAAAGTGAAATATTGCTTGATGTAATTAGTATAAGGATCTATATTGATTGAAGTATTTGTACATATTCCATATTAAGGAATGGGGGAATATAGAGGGATTAACTACTATATTATGGATAGAGCTTATAAAGCTAATGTTTAAACTAGTTGAGTCTTAGAGTTACTATGATTTACTTAGTAATTGTGTTTTAGATAATATAAAGGTTATAGGTTATTCTTGGGGTTAAGGTTACACCATGGTGTAATGGGATAGCCTATGCATAGGTTATGAATGTTCAATACAAATCAAGCTAGGAAGGTGGGTGAGCGTGTGACGTCCACTCCATAATTTTGGGTGATGAATATTTTGGCCAAAGTAGAGTAAGTTGTGATTGTTTACACTATCAGTTCATTGTGATCTAAATGTATGCACTAGAAAGGGAATGTTGTATGATTAGTGTGTAGCCATTATATGATAGATCTAGAAATGTTTAGGACACACCACCAAGCTAAGGGAAGGTCAATTGTGACTTTACCAAACCAATATCTTTGTCGAAGGGTAGGGCCATCTATTAGTTTGATAGATGTGCATGGGATTGCAGTTAGTCCATAGTTGGCAGAAAAGCGCGTGAGTGATGCTTCTCCTCATCAGTTGGTGACCAAGATTTGATGGAGGATACGTAGACCATTCGTACATCTACTATCAGTAAGCTCAATGGAGCCTTGTTTGTAACTTTGTATCCATGTCTATGAAAAGATTATAAAAGAAAAATGTTATCATGATTTATTTTCTATGAAATCAATATATTGGAATGTTGTAATACTTTGATATAATGCAACGGGGAAAGTTTGGAAAGATGTTTATTTCAAATGTGCACGCTATCTTTTATATGAAAGGAAAAAAAATATTACTCATAATGGTTAAATGTTTATAACTATTTACTTGAGATTTAAACAAAGGATGGTTTCTATGTAGAATAATGGGCATGTTACACATGGTATCAAAGCTACCAGGTTTAGCTTTGGAACCTATGTGCTCACTATGATTTCCCTTCTAACATTATGAGTCTAATGTTTGAAAATTCTTGTGTCAGGATGGTACATCTCAGGTTAACTATAAGAAAGTTAGTGATAAAAAATGAGCGCTACCTACGAACCAAGAAGGAAAAAAAGCTCTTGTTCATACCATTGAGGGAACCAACTATGACAATGCCATCTGGCTAAGTGATATTGAGATAATCAGTCACAATCTATCACGGATTAGTCTAGAGAGAAGAAGGATGAGAGATGAAGCCAATTTCAACAACTTACCATCTATTTCTCTGGTTAAGTCAAACTCATTACCACTTTCGAGGAATAAGCCCTTAAAATGTAGTATCAGTCCAACATTAATATTTAGGAAACCTCATGTAGTACCTATGGTTGAAGTAATTGTTATAGCCTCTAGTGGTGAATCAAAGGGAAACATTCCTCAAAACTATGTATTTGAAGATAAGTCTGAGGGTTACTATCCCTTTTGGCATAGAGATGAGCAAAAATCAAAAGGTTACATCTCACGTAGCTATGTATCTAAGAGTGAATCTCATGGATACTCTCCTCTTGACTATTTAAATAGTCATTCTCTGTAAAAGAAAGGCTATTGAAATCCTTAAGAATAAATGAAAGATTATATTTTTATCAAAAAAATTGTATGAGAAACTCAATGAAACTTAGTATGTGATTTGTAACATCATAGATTTTCTGCAAGCTAGAATAATAAAGTTAAATCCTAATCTAAACAATAATCTAAAATCTAACAACAAAGAATAAGGAAATAAACTAAACTAATAAAATCAAAATGATCTCACCGAATATGCATTCATCCCTTTGAATTATCTTGATTGCTCTTCTCCATTTTTCCTTTTTCAGTATTCTTGCCCTCATATTTGAGTGTTTGAATGCAAGTATAGTTTTGTTGAGTGTCTAAGCAAAATATTGAAGAATAGTCTCTCTTCTCAAAAATGAATGATTTTGGGAGGAGGAATAATGATTATGACAAGCCATTTTATAAATTTTGTGTTTTTGAACGATCGGCTCAGATTGAAAGAGAGATCAACGAATGAGATTGATGAATGCCATGTGATGTGAGTTCTGTGTCAGATAGAACATGAGTTAGAACATGAGTCAAGAAAGACTACAGATAGAGACTAAGTTAGAACGTGAGTTAGAACACAAGTTCAAGATCTTAATCTCCAAAAATAGAAGAAATAGACTTTGTATGCAAAATCCAAAGTTAGAACTCAAAGATGAGGAATTCGAATGCATAATTAAATTAATTAATTAAATAAAATATATTTAATTAATAGATGCATACATGCATATAAGTTAGAACTAGTTAATCGACTAGTCGTGACAGAGAGTCTTCCTGTAGAGATGATCAACAGTTGAATTCAGAGATAACTGAAGAACTAAAAATAGATCTCAAGTCAGAAGGTAAGTGGACAATTAGATAACTGATTAACAGAGGAATGTGACACAAATGAATTAAATGTTAATTTAATTCAACATTCGAAAATAGAAGATTTAATTAAATAAATAAAGATAATTTATTTAATTTGACTTTCGAAAATGGTGGAATTGAATAATTAAATAATAAATATTTAATTATAGTTCAAAAGGGGGTTAAAAGAATTGTAAAGGGGTAATTAAATAATAAATTATTTAATTGACAGATAAAGGGGGAATAATTAATTAGTTCGCAACATAATTAAATAAATATGATTTACTTAATTAATCAAGTTGAATAAAGATTAATAATGAATTAATTAAAAGGGGTATTTAATTAATAGAGGAAATATGTGTTAGAAAGGTTAATTAAATAATAAACATTATTTAATCAAGACCACAAACTATAGAAAATTATGTTGAAAGTGGTGTTCGCAGGCCTAGACCAATTTTTGGTGTCTACATGATTATTTGCTCTTTTGAAATGTTTTCTATATATTTAGTAAACCATGATATGATCTAATCAAAGATGAACCTCCAGGTATAACTATACTTAAGAAAATGGTTGGGACAATAACTAATCCTGGAGGGAGTCAAGAAGTTGGACAAAGTCCAAATAATGTCGAAGCCAAGTTGGATTGTCTTCTGGCAATCATGGATGAAACTAATGCAAGGATAAGAACCCTTGAAAAATAAGTGAGGGGAAAAGAAAGAGAGGAAGAAGAAGTCCCACACAAAGAAGAAGATGAAGAAGTTCCCAACAATGAGGAAAAAGGCGAGGATTCTAGATACCACACTAAATCTAGAGATCAAGAAAGTGGTAGGACATAATCATATTCTGAGGGAACCAAGAGAAAACATTTGGAAACTAAACTATCTAGAGATATGAGAAATATTACCCCTCCTAAATTTGAAGGAAGCACAAGTGGAGAAGAAGTTGAGGCTTGGTTAATTCAAATGGAGAAGTACTTTGATATAAGGAAATATTCAAAAGTCACTAAAGTTGTGCAAGGAGCTTTCTAGTTAGTGGGAGAAGCCTCTAACTGGTGGATGAACAAGAATATGGAACTTGGAATCAGTTCCTTAATACTGACTTGGAATGAGTTTGTTGAGATTTTTCGAAAGAGGTGGTTATCCCAACTCTTTTTCGATGAAAATCTCATTGATTTCCATAATCTTAAGCAAGGAGATATGTCAGTGAATGAATACTAGGACAAGTTCACTCATTTCTTGAGGTATGTACCAATGTACCAAAAAGATGAGTGATTTTGTATTAGGAAGTCATTATGGGTGTGTATGGAAAAATAGGTGGAGAAGTGGATGTAAAGGGTCCACCCACTATGGACCGAGTAAATGATAAGGCAATCAATCAAGAGCAGAAGCTCAAAGCCATCTCAAATTACCAAGAGAGGAATCGAAAGAAGTTTGGAGGGCCTCAATTTAATAATCAAGCTCCAAAGAAGTTTAATGAGGGTAGGAATTTTAGAGGCAAGGGGACAAGGGACCCCACAATAATTGGAATGAGCGAAGGAAGGATCGTTGGGGAAACAACTTCAACAATTTTAATAGTGGTAACTATAAAAAAGTTGGAGGGAATGGTGGTAATTTTGAAAGGCCAACAAAAAGGAGAGGAATAGTAAGAGGATGCTTTACACGTGGAGGGGATCATTTTGCTAATAAATGTCCCAAAAAACCATCAAGTATATAACCATGTGGTAATTCACTTCCTCCTCAACAAGTTGTATTTTAGCAAAGGATCCATGCAACAGTGGATAATCGACAAGTCGAATACCAGATCACCCAGGTGGAAACTCCAGGTACTTTGCTTTACCTATTTCCATACTTATTGATACTGGAGCCACAATTTTTTTTGTTTCACCTAGAGTAGATAAACAAATTTCTAGGAAGGCTAGTTTTATGAAAAAATCTTGGGATGTAGAATATGTAAACCAGGCAAGAGCAATGGTGAACCAATGTTTATTTGAGGCAAAGGTTGAACTTACAAGTTTCTCAATGGAAGTAAACTTGTATGTAGCACCCTTAGGTTCTTATTATGTCATCTTAGGTATGAAATGGCTATGCAGGCATAGAGCTAAAGTGGATTGCCATGCTAAAATCATAGAATGCTTAGATGATCTAGGTAATCCAGTGTTTTTGCAAGGAACTCCTAGAGAAGTGAAATTGTGATAGATTTCAATTGTGCAAATGCATAAGGTGAAAAAGAAAGGTTGCCAACTTTTTGTAGTCAAAATGGATAAGCTAGAAGAATTCAAGAAAGTCACTCCTCAAGATGATGTCATGTATTGTGAACCACAAGATTCTCAAGAGGTTGAAGAAGAAGTGGTGGAAACTAGAGAAACGAATATGGAAAAGTATCCCATCTTATGGAAATTTGTGGATGTATTTCTAGAAGAACTACCTGGATTGCCTCCCAAGAGAGTATTTTATTTCTCCATTGACCTAGTACCAGGGTTGGAACCCGTATCCGAAGTACCCTATAGGATGACTACAAAAAAATTAATAGAGCTTAAGGCATAGTTGGAAGAGCTGTTATCAAAGGGATTGATAAGATCCAGTGTTTCACCTTGGGGAGTGCCAATGATCTTCATGAAGAAGTATGGCACCCTGCACTTATGTATATACTATTAGATGCTTAACAAAGCTACGATAAAGAATAAGTACCCGTTGCAACATTTGATGATCTTTTCGATTAGATGCGACGAGTGACAGTGTTTTCAAAGATTGATCTATGATCCAGTTATCATCAACTAAGGAGAAAAGATGAAGACAGTTTCAAAACTGCTTTCACGACTAGATACAGACATTATAAGTTCACAGTCCTACCCTTTGGACTTACAAATGCGCCTACAACATTCATGAACCTGATGAATAATATATTTAGAGACTTCTTGGATAGGTTTGTATTAGTATTCCTTGATGATATCTTAATCTATTCCAAAAATGAAGAGGAGCATTGTAAACATTTTGAGATAGTTCTCCAATGGTTAAGAGAGCATAAGCTATATGGAAAACTCTCTAAGTGTACATTTTTTCAGAAGAAAGTACAATACCTGGGTCATGTAATTTCAAAAAAAAGGGATTGTAGTAGATACAACTAAGATAAAGGTTGTTCTTGAGTGGCCAGTGCCCAAAAGTGTACCAAAGGTTAGAAGTTTTATGGGTTTCGCTTGTTACTATAGGAATTTTGTTGCAAACTTTTCTAGGATAGCTTTTCCTATTACTTCATTACAAAGGAAGGGTAAGAAGTTTGAGTGGTCAAAAAAATGTGAAGAAACATTTGACCTACTCAAAGAGAAGTTGACTACTTCTCCGATTTTGAAGGTACTTGATCCAAAAGGCAACTTTACTATCATAACGGACGCATCGGGTGAAGGATTGGCAGGAGTTTTGATGTAAGAAGGACAAGCCATAGCTTATGAATCTAGGAAGTTGAATCCCTATGAACAAAATTATGCATCGCATGATCTGGAGTTAGTGGCAGTTGCCCATGCATTGCAGATGTGGAGACATTATCTAATGGGAAAGCCTTTTGAACTGAAGACTGATCACCATGGTCTGGAGTATTTATTTACCCAACCCAATTTGAATGTACGACAAAGAAGGTGGTTGGAGTTGATATCAAACTATGACTTCAACATCACCTACATCAAGGGAAAAGAAAAATGAGTTGTCGATGCCCTGAGTCGAAGAAGGCATATCGCCTTTATGGTAATAATTCAAACCGACTTTAAGGGATAGGTGTTGCAAGAATCCATGGGTGACAAATTTTATGAGAAAGTTAAGCAAGAACTCATAGATAATCCACAAGATGCAAGGTACAAAGGTTATCACTTTAAACCAAATGGATTACTAAGGTTTAAAGGGAGAGTATATGTACCTAATTAAGATGTGTTAAGGAACCTAGTGTGGAAAGAAGCTCACAATGCACCATACTCTGGACATCCAGGTGTGACAGAGATGTTGGTGGATGTGAAGCTGTTATATTTTTGGAAGGGTATGAAGGGGGATGCTGCAAGCTTTGTTGCAAGATGCTTAGAATGTTAGTATAAGAAAAATATCATCACCCTGTAATTCTTTTGTATCCACATGATATACCTGAAAGTAAGTGGCAAGTCATTAGCTTGGAATTTGTGCAAGGTCTACCTATGTCAAGGAATAAGCACAATGCCATTCTAGTGGCGGTGGATAATTTAACTAAGGTGGAACATTTTATTCTGGAGAATTTAACTGATGGAGCTCTTGTCATAGCTTGGAAATTTATTCAAAAGGTGTTTAGGTTGCATGGGATTCCTAAGAAGATCATTTCAGATAGGGATGCTCGCGTGACATCCAGGTTTTCACAAACCTTGTTCTCCTCACTTGGAACTAAGTTGAATATAAGTTCAACTTATCATCTAGAAATTGATGGAAAAATAAAAAGAGTGAACCAAGTGATTGAAGATCTATTGAGGATGTATTGCATGGATTAGCAATACAAGTGGGAAGATTACTTTCCATTGGTTGAGTTTGCATACAACAATTCTTATCATTACACAATCAAGATGGCTCCATTTAAAGCATTGTATGGCAGAAAAATTCAAACTCTTATAAGTTGGGATAAGCTAGAGGATAGGATAAGCCTAGGGCTAGAGATGTTATCAAAAATGGAAGAGCAAGTTGGAATTATTAAGCAAAGTCTAGCTGAAGCCAATGATAGGCAAAAAAGCTATGCAGATTTTTAAGCAGGTACCCATAAATTTTGTAGTAGGGGAAAAGTTGTTGTTGAGGGTTAAACCTCATAAGAGTTCCATCAAGTTTGGAAAGTAATCCAAACTAGCTCCATGCTACGTAGGTCCTTTTGAGGTTCTAGAGGAAATAAATCCAATTTCTTATCGAATTACATTGCCACCAACTATTGGTAGGATGCACAATTCCTTTCATGTCTCGTACCTTAAAAAGTATATACTAAGTGATAACCATGTTATTGATTGAAATTTTTTACATGTTATAAGACCTAGGAGTGGTAACAATTGAGCCTCTCAAAGTGCTTAGAACACGTAACCTTCACTTGTGTGACAGAGAGGTTCTGTAATGCAAAGCCCAGTGGGACCAATATGCAAAAGATTTTGCCACTTGGGAAGACTATGCTAAAATTAAGCAGAAGTTTCCTCATGTCTTACATGCTTTTGAGGGTTCTTGAAAAATAATTATGATAATGTTTATGCTTATAGTTTATGTCTATGTCTGCTACTTCAAATCATTAGGGATGATAATTCACAAGGGGGGATATACTACACCCCGTTGTGTTACTGCTTATTTAATTTTACGTAGTTGGGTGAAAATGCTTTAGATGAGTGTATCTATGCTTTATGTGTTTTGGAAATGTGAAGAATAAAATGTTGATTTAATTTAATGTTATGAAATGTTTTGATTATAAAAATATGTGGTGCAAGTGAATGCATTGTTTTTAGTCAACTACTATTGCAAAGTGTTAAGTTGGATGCAAGAACAAAATCAAGCCTCCTGAAGGGAGGGGAAGTATCACTTAGGGAGAAGAACTTGGTCTTGTAGCCTTTTATAAAGATCTAAGTTGAGCTTTCACACACACACTTCTAGATTGGTCGAATTGGGATAATAGTTTGGGAAATAGTAAGTTACCTCTAGTTCTGTTTGAGTATGATTAGAAGTAGTTAGGGTTTTATTTGTGATCATTCTTGTCTAGGGGTTAAAATTGTTGAGTCTCTTTGTGATGTGTGAATTCTTCTTTATGTGTTTCTATTTAATCGATGGGATATATACATAATATGTATATATATGTATATATGTATGTGTCAACGATAAACTCACACACATGAGTAAATACATGCATAAGTATACGTAGATAGATGTATCTACGCATGCTCATGGACAGATTACACATATGTGTGAGAATATCGAACACACAAGGTGACGTATCTATACATATATATGTACATTCCATGTATATATGTTGATCAATATGACTGTAAAAATGTGTTTAAAATATCAAGGTTAACATACATATATGTATACAAGTATATACATATATATATTATCATACACATATGTATTGACATAATGGAAATGCCCATACTTGTATGTATATATATACATGTGTATATATATGTATGTATGTATATATATGTATGTATATGTATATATATATATGTATATATATGTATGTATATGTATGTATATATATGAAATATAAGAATACATATGTGTATTCATATATCGGATAATACAGTTCTATAAACTTGTAAGTTGAGATATATACATGTGTCAACGATAAACTCACACACATGAGTAAATACATGCTTAAGTATACGTAGATAGATGTATCAAAGCATTCTCATGGACATATTACCTATATGTGTGAGAATATCGAACACACAAGGTGACATATATATACATATATATGTATATTCCATGTATATATGTCGATCAATATGACTATAAAAATGTGTTTAAAATTTCAAGGTTAACATACTCATATGTATAAGAGTATATACATATATATATATATTAACATACACATATGTATTGACATAATGGAAACGCCCATACTTGTATATATATATATATATACATATGTATGCATATATATGCATGTATTAATATATGAAATATAAGAATACATATGTGTATTCATATATCGGATAATACAATTCTATAAACTTGTAAGTTGAGATATACACACACACACACACACACACACACATATACATTTGTATACATAATATGTGATGTATATATATGTTATATAGTATATATATAGTAATAATGATTTCTATAGTGTTGAATTATTTAAACAAGCGCATAGCATAATAAAGATAGCATATGCCAAGTAATGTGTGTGGCTTAAAGGAAAGAGAATAACACTTAAAGCAACACATAAACATAAGAGAAGCATCAAGTATTTAATGTTGATTTAAGTGAAATATATTGAGCGCTGTGAATGATGCAGAGTATCAATGTTAAACCAACGTGTAATGTAGTCTACAAAGACTAAGTTAGTAAAATAAAGGCAAATTAATACTCTAGCATATGAAGCTTTGACTTAGTTAAGATCAAACAATGACCAATAGAATAGGGCACAAACTACAAATGTGGTGCCAACTTGTGAGTAGTGTAAACTGATTGGAAGTCTAAATTGTAATACAAATTTTAGATTATGAAGCAATATAAAATATGTGAATTGGTCAAGTGTGAAGTTGGCAGAGTAAGTTGACCTGTAGAAGACAATTACCTTGGATTTTCGATTATCATTCTTGTTTTCCATTTGAGAAAGTGACTCATTCACTATGGTTATGTATGTGTTTACTGTGCAACAATTTTAGCTGCCAACTTTTCTTAGTTTTGTTGAGTTGAACCTTTTGAGCCGAGAAGTGTCATTCTTGATGCCTTATTTCTAGCCTTTGGTTGCTAACCTTTCTATATAAATAGAGGTTCTCTCTACTTCAATAGGGATGCATATCTGCATTCTTGATGTCATTTTTTTGAGTTATTATTCTTCTGAGTTGTGAGAGATTTTGAGAGTTGTGAGAGAAATTTGGGAGTGAGAATTTGGTGAAAAGAGAAAAGGATAATTACGAGTTGATTGCTGATTTGGGAAGGCTATGTTTGAAACCGGTTCGATCAATTGGAAGCATTGCATAAACAAGCACGTTTTTTAATTAGGGGTAAAAAATGGGTTTTGATGGGGCCCAAAACCCAGAACAAAGAAAAGCAACTCCAAATAAGATAAACCATAAACCAATAAAAACTCCACAACAACCTCTAAAAGATTAACATGACTACATGCTGCAACTAAAAAATAAGAAAGGGATTGAAACCCTTAAACAACTTGGTTTTAATCAGGACCAATAACCCAATTAGCTACACAAAGAACCCGCTTGCATCTGCCAGGCATCAACAAACCCACTGCTCGTGGAAGAAACCACTGAGCCAAGAAAGATAATAAACATAATGGTGTAAGAAACCATTAGACCACTAATAAAAAATGTGCCCACCTCAATAGGGGAGATGGGGAGCAGACCAAACCACTGAGCAGAAACCCTAAGATCCTCTGCCTTCATCTACCAGTCCTCAACAAACCAGCTGCTCATGGAAGACACTGTAGAGCCAAGAATCAACCAAATTTTAACAAGGACCTAGAACCCATAGGTAAGCATGGAACCCACCTCCATAGAAGCGGCCACATCAGCCCACTGGATAGTATCCAAGAGCATCTGATCCTCCAGAATAAAACATTAAAACACCCAACTCTTCCAACCAGCCTCTCCACCTCTACAAGAGAAGAAACTAAGTGAAAAGTTTTCACAGCAACAACCACACTCCAGCAAATTCCCACTCCACCTCCATAAGAATGGTCTCTGCCTCAAAAGAAGTAGTAGGAGAGAAACCTTGAACCAACCACACTCCTCCACCTCAAAAGAAGATGTCTCCACCTTTAAAGGAAACTCAAGGACCAAGGAAAAAGTAGAGGCTCCTGCAAAAACAACGAACTTATAATCAAAAGGCAACATAATATCATTCAGGGCCAACCCAACCAAGAAGGAAGCCAAAAGAGCAAACAACAAAAGCTCTTTAATCATCTCATAAGATGACACCCCGCCAAAGAAGAGGGCAACCAATGCTTTGAAAAGCCTTAAGAACAATTGGGACGAGAGAAAGACCTTGAAACCAAGCCCAGCCAACAACTTCAAACCCAAGCACAGAGCACCCAGACAACAATCCTTCGACATACCTGGCATAATGAGTTTAAAGAGAAACAAGAACAACAAAATCATCTGGGTCATAAAGATAAACAAGATAAAAAACCCAACTGGCCGCCAAAGAGCCAATAAAAGAGCATAACAAAAAATCTTAAGGGTCTTCATATAAGACATGAATAATAACCCATTTATCCCCCAGTTAGCAAAAAAATCCTCCAACAATAGAGCACCATCTGGGACAGCAACCCAGCCATGATGAACCCCAAACTAAAGAAGATACAAATCTGAAAGCAGATGAAAATAAACCCCAACCTGAAGAAGAGCATAAAGATACAAAAAGGGGTCTCGAAGACAACCAAAAGAGACACCAACTTAAAATTCAGTTCTAGCAACAAAAAGAACCTCCAAATGAGAGCCCAAATCCATAAACAAATGACAAACCCCTTTGATAATGAAGGCCAAGTCAACCACAAAGGGAACCCAACAGCTCTGAAAGAGATCCCAAGAAACAGAAACAAACTCCAAGAGCCTTGCATCACACGCATGCACCGTACCACCAACAACCAAGGCTGAGCTAGGAAAACAAGGGAAGCCCCACTAACCCTACCTCCAATAAGCATCTCTAAAACAGAGCCATCAGGCCATAGGAAAGAAACCCCATGGCTCCCAAGCACACACCACACCTCATGAACCCAAGCCTAAGCCACAACAAAAGAAGCCAAATCGACAAAGAAGACCAATAGCTCCAAGATCTTCCCATCCTCACCCATCGCAGCTCTAAGATTGGTCATCCCAAGACAGATTCTAGAAGTAAACCAAGCCATCAAAGACATAGCCCCATCACCACTCTTGAGCAACATGGAGCTAACAAGCAATTGTCGCACCCCAGAACGAGGCACGAATAAGAAGACTACCCCAAAAAGGTGGCAACCAAAACCACCGTAAGCCAAACCCAAGCATAAAAGGTATGCATCCACATATTCAAACTAGTCCTTAGAGACTTCCAGTAGACCAAACACTCTCTCTCCATCACCATCCTTGTCTGCAAGATCTCCATCCTCCTTGCCTACTATAGAATTTGAATCACCTCTCTCGTCGCTACCACTCGCTCTCTCCATCCTCTTACTGCATAAATAGGCATGTTGATTTCTACTCTTTTATACTTTGTATTCATTTGAAAAGTTTATGACATTGCTTGTCTTGTTTGGGAAAATTAGTTTAATTAATTATTAGTGAAAGTTTATTCTATTATTTTATGAAAGTGAAATATTGCTCGATGTACTGAGTATAAGGATCTATATTAATAAAATTATTTGTACATATTCCATATTAAGGAATGGGAGAATATAGATGGATTAAATATTATATTATGGATAGAGCTTATAAAGCTAATGTTTAAACTAGTTGAGTCTTAGAGTTACTATGATTTACTTAGTAATTGTGTTTTGTTTAGGTTATTCCTGGGATTAAGGTTACTCCATGATGTAAGGGGATAACCTATGCATATGTTATGAATGTTTTGTAGATATCGATCTAGGAAGGTGGGTGAGCGTGTGACGTCCATTCCATAATTTCAGGTGATGAATACTTTGGCCAATGTAGTGTAAGTTGCCACTGTTTACACTGTCAATTCACTGTGATCCAAATTTATGTACTAGATAGGGAATGTCGTATGAGTAGGTTGTAACCATTGTATGACATATCTAGAAACATTTATGACACACCACCAAGCTCAGGGAAGGTCAATGTTATTGTGAGGTTACCAAACCAAACTCTTTGTCAAAGGGTAGGGCCATCTATTAGTTTGATAGATGTGTGGGGGACCGCAGTTAGTCCAAGGTTGGCAAAAAAGTGCTTGAATGATGCTTCTCCTCATTAGTTGGAGATCAAGATTGATGGAGGATATCTGGACCATTCATACATCTACTGCCATTAAGCTCAATGGAGCCTTGTTTGTAACTTTATATCCATGTCTATGGAAAGATTGTAAAAGAGAAGTGTTATCATGATTTATTTTCTATGAAATCAATATATTGGAAAGTTGTAATACTTTGATATAATGCAATGGGGAAAGTTTGGAAAGATGTTTATTTCAAATGTGCATGCTATCTTTTTATATGAAAGGGAAAAAAATATTACTCACAATGGTTAGATGTTTATAACTATTTACTTGAGGTTAAAACATAGGATAGTTATTGTGTAGAACAATGGGCATGTTACAAATTGGAAGGAATCCTTGCAACGTGGTTTTAGTTTCCTAAATAGGCTCATTATCTTTTCAAGAAAGGTGTGAAATAGTTTGGTGATTTGTGGGACTTCAATTCCCTTGATTGGGATGATTGGCAGAATTCCAAAAACTCATTTAGTTTAAGTAACAGGTCAAAAGTTGTGACATATGTGAAATCATTAGTTCCTATGTATATTCTTATGAAATTTTGCACTCCTCTACTTTTCAATTTCTTCAAAGATTGGCTATGGATTGAGAACCATCCCCTTTTTTTTTTTTTTTCCTCTGAAGAAGATTTATTTAAAACTCCTTCCTAGTATGGAATTAAACCCAAGACTTAACATTAAGTGGAATTACATATTTCGAGAAAACAAACCTAAGTCGCAAATCTGGAGGTCTAGAGTGGAAGAAAAAACCCAAATTCTCACTAGAAAGATCTTGCATCATAAATTACCAGTGGGGGATAGATTGAAATATTTAAAGATTCAACCAACCAAGTGTCCTTTTTGCCAACATAATAAAAATTTAAAACATATTTTTTGGGACTGTTTTTGGGCCAAAAGAAAATGGAATGCTATATTTTTTTTCCTTCTCTTTTTGAACACGTGTTGCATTGAAAAGAAGCAGTTTTGGATATTGGGCTTCATAAGAATGTGGTTGTTGATATTATGAGATAGACTATTTTACTTCATATTTTAAAAAGTAGATGTTTAGCTATATTTTCTAATCATATCAATCATCATAAAGTAGAAATGCTACAGATTTACTCTACATTGTGTTACAACTTGTCTCTTTGTGTTTTCAACTGAAAGAGGATACTAAATACAAGCATATTTTGGAAAAGGTCAAATATCAAAATTTGCAACTTCATGAAGGGGACATCCGATGTTTTAGACAAATCCAAAGCTTGCTTAAATTTTGAATATAATTTATGTTTCAACTGCTATTTTGTAAATATTGTTGCGACTTCTACCTATTGGTTAATGTTAATTTGGGTCACTAGAGTTGTTCAAGCCTAGGACAACTGTTGTTACTCTCATATTCAAATGTTGTATTTTAATTTCTTTGTCTAGTCTGGGGTTGTAATATGCAGTGCTTCAATCATATACATTGTATTTGTTTTATTATTTCTCATTCCCTTGGAGTTCCCTTTTGAACTATTTATTTTTATTTTTTGTATTTCAACTTTGTTCAATAATAAAAAAAACTATTACTAATCCACTTCCAAATTACTATGTCATGTCAAGTCATCTATCCACTAAATGATACATTCTTTAACTCCTCACAACAAATACTTTTATTACACCAAGAGGCATTCCACTACAATTGCATTTTTCTGTATATAAGAAAACATGGCTCGATTAAATCTCGACTTAGTAAGAAATCATCACTGTATATGATCCCCAAAGGAATTTTGAATCTCTCAGCATAATAAAGGTGAATAAAGGCGACAACACTAGAGTACATAAAAGACTTGTCCATGTAGAAATATTAAAAAATCAAAATATGTTTCAATTAATACTGGCAAACGTAGAGCATGAAAAACAACGGCTAAAAAAAATTGGTAGAGTAATTGGTATGACGTAATATCAGGAGAATGAGTACGTGGAGGAGTGTTGTATGCATACCAAACCGCCTACATTGATCATTTCCTAATTGCTTAATGATCATTCCAGAGAGCTTCAAGTGTAGGTACATCATCCCGTAAAATAACTATTAGCACCTCTTAAGTAAAATTCCTCAGCTGCTTGCTCCCAACAATTCAGCCTGCTTATATATTGAAATTTCTCTGCAATTATTTTTGCAACACATCAAACAACCTCATCCTCAAGTAAATCGTTTCCCTGAATTTGTTGTATGTTATTACTTTCTTAAAATGATTTGTTTTGTCAAACAAATTTTGTATCATTTCGTAAAGATTTTGGCATATTGTTTTCTCCATTTATTTTTAAGCGGACAAATAACTTCCACAAACAAGAAACAAATATATTGCTACTTTGATTTCTTACAATCACTTACATAATATTTTGCTAATATATTCCTCTTAAAATTATAATTGGGATTTTCCTTTTCACATAATTAGTAATAGTAGTCATTCAACTATTTTTGTGCATTTAAAACATGGGGGTTGATTTAATTTTATTATTTGGTTTATTTTTGAATAACCCATGTTCAAATTAGGAAGAATGTTTTTCGGTTCAATAGACGTTATGTTTTCAAAGTTTACTTACACAATTTTCAGGATACAAGTAATCGGACAAGCTAAACCGTGAAAGGTTAATGTATACTGAAGCCACACCTGTTGTTCATGAATGCTAATGGGTTATTGGATATTAAATATATACATTATTGAAAGAGGCAAGTGCTTGACAATGGAGAAATTGGTGGCATCAACACCCCACTTGAAAGTTAGGCATTGTAGCAGATATCATACTTTAACAAAATATACCATAAGCTATATATGAAGTTGCAATACATAAAATTAGAGTGGGTTTTTAGTTCCATTTATTTCTTCATTTTTAAGCACTGCTTATTTTGGGAGTCGGTTTTCGATCTTACTCATCCTCTCATTTGAAGCATTGACCTTATTTTTAAATAAAATATTTATTTAGATTACACAAATATGTCAGTAAGATGAAGTTAATATATCAGGTCACAACCTAGCCAACATGCCTCCTAAGCGTATGAGAACCCTTTGTGGGAATAAGAAGGTTTTACAAAATTTCAAACATTGTACCTCTTATGTTTTAAATTTACGACCAAGCTTGAATTGGGTCTTGTCAATCATTCTTGTGTGTGCATAGAAGCGTGTATGTATTTTAAGACATTTTTTTTGTGGATCTTTATTGTTGCTCCATTGTTTAATGTAAGGTGCATTGGCTTGAAATAATCATTGAGTTTTTGAGCTCACCCATTTATTCATGATGAAGCATTGGCCAGTTATATATAAGAAACCATTTTGATGATTTTGTAAGCATATTTATTACAATCCATTTGTATCTTTTGAAGCATCATCTCTGCTCTAGTGTTTAGCTTCAAATTGGGTTTTTTTATCCCACTTATTTCTTCATTTTGAATTGACGACCTCATTTCAATAATTTATATGTTTAGAATGTATATTTATTGCATTTCATAGTTTTCCTTTAAAGCTAGCTGAATTGTTTTAGATATTTAAATCCTTTTAATATAGAAGTCAAAGATTGATAATTGTAAAACAATAGGGACATTTACTTGAATCTAGGGAGCTTCTTAGCAGCCTTATCTCAATTAAGATAGCCCCCATAGTGTAAGGAATATGATAAAAGCTAGAGGTATTAGAAAGACACTTGGATGTAGTTGGACTAAAGCTCCAAAATCGACAATATGTTTAATATTTAGAATTTAGATCACCCATCAAACACAATAGATCCATTCAAAGATATTTTCCTTTAGAGATAAAGGTAGCAGGGTACTTTCCAGGTACAAGGTAAGTGCACCAAGATGACTCCCAAAAAGGGGACTTAAGTGGACAAATTTTTTCTAAAATCGGGAAATACTGACCTTGGACGTGAAATTGAGGATACTTAGACTCAAAATTTTGAGATGGAACAAAAAGAAGGATTCAAGTGCTCTGAGTCTACTTTCTAAACTACTAATTTATTTTGAAAATGGTTGATATTAAGGGGTTCAAATGAGGGATGTATACAAATTGGTGTTGTTTTTGTCAGAAAAAACATAACATAGCAACTCTTGTACGACCCTCGTACGGTGAACTTTTTTTTAGTATTTTTAAAATCGCAACGGTCAAAAGTTTGCTAACAATATGTAATTGATGCATGTTTTCTGATAATTTTTAATGAATATTTGATTTTTTACTAATTTGAGAAGTGGACATATCCTGAAAATAAAATTTTGGCCGTGCTACCCCTACAAATTTTGGAAACTAATTGATTTGTTTTTTTCTTATTTTTTAATTTTGTAGAATGGAGTCTAGTTTCTAAAAATGTAATTTATTTGAAAAATTGATGAACGATTAATTTCTAACGAAAAAAGTACCAAACACTATTTTTTGGAAAAAAAAAGACATACAGATAAAATAAATTATGGATGAAAGACTTAACATTTTCAGAAAGTGAAAAAAATTACATTGTTGGATAGCTAAGAGATAACCCAACATTACCCATGTGTTCGATTTTTTTGATATTGAATCATGTGCAATCCTGACGGTGAGCACAAACTCGATTATGAGAAATATGGTGGATTTTTTAAAAACACGTCTCTGGTCGTTGGGAATGCCCTCCAAGCCTTTGGGTTGGTATTTCAAGGCAAATACCAAGCCTAAGGCTCAGGAATTCCCAAAGCAAGATATAACGCGCTTGTGTTATATCTCACTTTTGACATGGTTTTTGCTTTTGCGGGGAGCATGTCAACTAACACATAACGCGAGCATGTTATAACGCGCTCGCGTTATGTCTTACTTTATGTTAAATTCCAATATATTAATGTATGCTGATATATTTTATGTACATGTATGTCATGTATGTATGTATGCTTGTATGGATGTAAGATTATATGTACATATGTATTATGCTTGTATGTATGCATTTATGTATGTCTTTAGACGAAGGGAGAATTTAGAGAGAGTCTAGAGAGATGGAGAGGGGGTGGAAGTGAGAGTTTAAGAGAGAGGGAGTGGGAGAGAAGGGGTTGGATTGAGGGGACCTAGCTAGGTAGGGTGGGAGGGATAGAGAGAGGGGGGGTGGGAGAGAGAGAATTGAGGGAGAGGGAGAGAGAGGGGGGGAGAGAGACAGAGACAGAGAGAAAGAGAGAGTTATGTAGGTAGGGTGCGAAAGGGAGAGACTTGAGAGTTTGAGGGGGGTGAGAGGGAGAGACTTGAGAGATAGGTAGTGAGAGGGAGTGTGAGAGAGAGGGAGTGTGAGTGAGAGACTTGAGAGAGGGAGAGGGTGCGAGAGGGAGTGACCTGATAGAGGTAGAGAAAGAGGGGGGTGGAGTGAGAGGGACTTATCTAGGTAGGGTTGGAGGGATAGATAGAGAGATGGGAGAGAGACAAAGAGAGAGTTACTTAGGTAGGTTGGCATAGGGAGAGACCTTGGAGAGAGAGGGGGTGGGAGGAAGAGACATGAGAGAGAGGGAGAGAGAGGTGGTGGGAGAGAGTGGGATGGAGTGGGAGGGACATAAAGAGAGATGTATAGAGGGAGTGAGAGAGGGTGGTAGGGATTGATTGAATGAGAGGTACACAGAAAGAGGGAGATAATAGATAGAGACAATTAGAGAGGGTGGGAGGGAGGGAGGGAAGGAGGGAGAGGTGAGATGTATAGATAGAGATAAAGTGATAGGGGTTCAGGGTATAGGGTTCATGGATTAGGGTGGAGGACCTATAGGGTTGATGGTTTCTAGGGTATTAGGGTTTAAGGTTTGAGGGTTGAGGGAATAGGTTTGATGGTAGAGGGTATTTGGTTGAGGGTATAGGGTAGAAGGTTTAAGGTTTAAGCGTTTAGGGTTGAAGGGTTTGGGGTTAAGGGTTTACTTGGTTGAGGGTAGAGGGTTTAGGGTATAGGTTTGAGGGTATATGGTTGAAGGATTAGGTTCAGGGTCCAATGTAAGGGTAGAGGGTTTAGGGTTTAAGGATTGAGGGTTGAGGGATTAAGGGTTGAGGGTTGAGAATTGAGGGTTGAGTGTTTAATGTATAGGGTAAAGGGTAGAGGGTTTAAGGGTTGAGGGTTGAAGATTGAGGGTTTAAGGTATAGGGTCGAGGGATTAGGGTTGAGGATCCAATATATAGGGTAGAGGTTATAGGGGTTGAGAGATTAAGGGTTGATGGATTAGGGTTTAGGGTAGAGAGTATTGGGTTGATGGTAGAGGTTAGAGGGTAGAGGGTAAAGGGTTTAACAGTTTAGGGTTTAAGGGGTTAGGGTTGAGGGTCGAGGGTTTAGGGTTGAGTGTTTAAGGGTTTAAGAGTTGAGGGTTTAAGGGTCAAGAGGGTTGAGGGATTGGGGTAGAGAGTTTACTAAGTGGGTTTGAGGGTTGGGGGATTAGGGATGAGGGTAGAGGGTATAGGATTGGTGGTAGAGGGCAGAGGGTTTATGGGTTAGGGTTTAAGGGTTTAGGGTTTAGGGATGAGGGATTAATAGGTTATACAGTAGAGGTTATAGGAGTTGAGGGATTAGGGTTTAAGGGTTGAGGGTTGAGTGATTTAGAGGGTATAGGGGTTGAGGGATTAAAGTTTAAGGGTTGAGGGTTGAGGGTTGAGGGTTGAGGGTTGAGGGATTAATAGGGTATAGGGGTTGAGGGATTAGGCTTTAATGGTTGAGGGTTGAGGGTTCAAGGATTAAGAGGGTATAGGGGTTGAGGGATTAAGGTTTAAGGGTTGAGGGTTGAGGGATTAAGAGGGTATAGGGGTTGAGGGTTGAGGGATTAAGGATTAAGAGGGTATAGGGGTAGAGGGATTAGGGTTGAAGGGTTGAGGGTTGAGGGTTGAGGGTTGAGAGTTAAAGAGGGTGTAGGGTTGAGTTAGGGTTTACTAAGGGTTGAGGGTTGAGGGATTTAGAGGGTATAGGGGTTGAGGGATTAGGGTTTAAGGGTTGAGGGTTGAGTGATTTAGAGGGTACAAGGGTTGATGGATTAGGGTTTAAGGGTTGAGGGTTGAGGGTTGAGGGATTAAGAAGGTATAGGGGTTGAGGGATTAGGGTTTAAGGGTCGAGGGTTGAGGGTTGAGGGATTAAGAGGGTATAAGGGTTGAGGATTGAGGGATTAAGAGGGTATAGGGGTCGAGGGTTGAGGGATTAAGAGGGTATAGGGGTTGAGGGATTAGGGTTTAAGGGTTGAGGTTTGATGGATTAAGAGGGTATAGGGGTTGAGGGATTAGGGTTTAAGGGTTGAGGGTTGAGGTATTAAGAAGGTATAGGGGTTGAGGGATTAGGGTTTAAGGATTGAGGGTTGAGGGTTGAGGGATTAAGAGGGTATAGGGTTGAGGGATTAGGGCTTCAAGGGTTTAGGTTGAGGGATTAAGAGGGCAGGGGCTATTTTATTTAGGGCCATGGCTGAGGCTGAGGGTTCATGACATGAGGCATAGGGCAGAGGGATTAAGGTCATGCTGAGGTAAGGTTATGGATTAAGAGGTATAGGATTGAGGATGAGGGTTTAAGGCTGAGGTTGAGGGATTAAGAAGGCATAGGGTTGAGGATTAGGCTTGAGGGGATTAGGCTTGAGTTTAGGAGGGTTTCTCCCACTCTCCCCCCTCTCTCCCTCTCTCTCTACCAACCACTCTCCCCCTCTCTCCCTCCTACTCTCTCTTTCTACCACTCTCCCCTTCTCCCACTCTCCCCCACTCTCTCCCACTCTATCTTTCTCCCACTCTCACCCTCTCTCCCTCCCTCTCTATCTCCCACTCTCTCCCACTCTCTCGATCTCCCACTCTCCGCTTCTCCCCTTCTCCCTCTTCTCCCTCTTTCTCCCTCCCTCTCTATCTCCCACTCTCCCCTTCTCTCCCTCCCACACTCTCTTTCTCCCACTCTCCCCCACTTCTCCCACTCTATCTTTCTCCCACTCTCCCCCTCTCCCACTCTCTCCCACTCTCTCCCACTCTCCGCCTCCTTCTCCCCACTCTCTTTCTTTCTACCACTCTCCCCTCTCTCCTCTCCTCTCTATCTCCCAATCTCCCCTCTCTCCCTCCCACTCTCTCTTTTCTTTCCTCTCCCCCACTCTCTCCCACTCTAGATTTCTCCCACTCTCACCTTCTCTCCCTCCCTCTCTATATCCCACTCTCTCGATCTCCCACTCTATGCTTCTCCCCTTCTTCCACTCTCTCCCACTCTCTCTTTCTCCCCCTCTCTCCCTCCCTCTCTATCTCCCATTCTCCCTCCCACTCTCTCTTTCTCCCACTCTAAAAAATATACTAAGAAAACCAAATTTCACATAACACGCTCACATTATAATGCGAGTGCAATTTTTACTCCACTAAAACGGTAAAAAACTCTATATACCCATGATTTCAAGGCCCATAGTCTGCATATTCCCCTGGTTTTGCACGTGCTCCGACAAAAAACAACTTTTTGATGATGTTGTGTAGTGTACAAGCATGTTTTTCACATTCCATCACCTTTTCCATGATATTTTTACCACCTTTGCATGAAATAGCAGAATTTCCACGTTGAAAGACATATAATATCAATATCAATTTGAATTCCATTGAAAACTGATATACAATTGAAGTGTGGAAGGGAACAAGCTTTTGAACAAGTCAAATTGTTGTGGATTTTGAAGAAAGAAGAAGCTAAGGCTACATAATTGGGTTAAACTCCTCCATTTGAAAGTCTGGTTTGCAAGGTATGTGAATTCTTTACACATTTTATTTCATTCTATTATGGCTTGCTTTCATTTTTGTTTGTCATTATAACCTTAGGTTGTCAATGCACATTTTAAATTACTATTATATACATAATTATATACACTTGCCAATTACCATTTTAATCTTGATGCAGAGCATCTACCAGGATCCACAAATCATCAAGGATACTTCTGACCTTAACTTAAATTGAAGAATATCAACAAAAAACTCAATCATCTTTTCATGAAAACATTAGTACTTGGTTTCAACTCTTTTTCAGACTCAAAAAAATAGATTAACCATCATAAAATTGATTGCAAAATAGCATAAAGTTGATTAGAAACCCATAACCATTCACGAAAAATCATCGTTTAAGACAACTCCAAGCCTCTCCCATTCCTCCGAAGGGTCCAAACACCTTCCAATACCTCTGCACAAACTGATGCAATACAAAGGAAGAAATCAACACCTTTCTTGACACACTTATTCAACTATATTTCCCTTCACAAAACATTTGATTCGTATACTCAAATTAGCATTAAGAGTTCCCAATTCCTTAAGGACCTTCAAAACACCTTGAAAATCTTGAAAATAACTGATTACAATCAACTAGGTTCCTCAAAACATCAACCAATGATTATGTCATTCACAAGTTGTCTTAAATCTTCCATAATGGCACCATTGTTTACAAACACAAACTATAATTCTTAAGGCACAACCAAACCATTATTTGCTTAATAAATCTTTGTTTGAGTTAGTACAACAAAAATGAAACCTTTCAGAAGTCTTCCCTTACACACAAACTTAGTTCCTTTGTTCACTGTCCACATTACTAGTAGCCAAGCATCTGCAAACTGTCACATGTATCTCCCAAACCATGCACACACTTCAAACTTGATACTCATTTTTGATGCAGAGTTAGAGGACCCAAAACCATTGAAGATGTCAACTTGCCTTCAAGAGGCATCTAAGAAGATTAAAAAGGCGTAATGGACCAATCCCAACACTCCTCCAACAAACAAAAACATTATTTCCCACATTTCACATGACTCCTTTGGGACAACTTTAAGAAAACTGACCTTTTCACTATTTTAGGCCTCCAAGTAGGCCAATTTTACAAAGGAACTACCCTTGTATCTTCACACCAGACTTCCAAACCCAAAAAAAATCTTTAATTAGGTCTCAAAACAAGATAATTTATAGGTCTTAAGACCTTACCCGCTCAACTAGGCTTCCAATACAAAAACCCCCATTTTTCAATGCAAAGAGGGAGGGTTTATAGAAACTCCTATACCCAGGCCTTCCCAGACCATTCCAAAGCATCAAAAATCTTCAAAATACCATGCACAAGGTCAAAAGTTCATTACATAGACCACTCCTTCAACACTTTTTCAAAATCACTCCTTGGTTCCTCAAATTCTCATGGAAAAAGTGCTTGTTTGAGCTAAGAACCCCATCCTATTGTCATTAGTTTCATTCCAAGGCATGTTCAACAATAAAAAAAACCCTAATATAATAATTTACATGCCATCCCACCAAGAAACAAGTCATAACAGTAGGTGGGATGGTCATTTCATAATTAAATCCTACTCAAACCCTTGACTGGCTTGAAATGAGCAGTTTCAGAAAATTGTCAATTACTCCCTTCAAACATAATGTTGAACCCTCAAAACTAATGCATTAGAGAGTTAAGACATGTTCCTACAATATTATATTATTTTTCTATCAAGGGGAGGCTGTATAGATGTGTACAAGTGCACGAACGTGCAAAAAAACCAGTGAATTTATGCAAAAGAGCATTTTTTTTATCAAAAAAATGGATTTCAAAATGAACAAAAATCCTCCCTTCGAGCCAATGGATGTTTTTTAAACCTTTTTCAATTACAAAAAACTCCCCCCAATTCCTATAACTAACAAACAACCACCTTTGAAAGCTCATATAACCGATACATGGAGAATGTCTTTAATGACCCTCTTACAACAAGAAGATACCCAAAATTGAATCAAATTTCAAAATGGAAGCATAGATTGTCAAGGTGATCCTACACCACAAAATTATCAAACACTCACAATTCCATTACACTCATTAGTTTTCAGAATCACCATCATGGTTATTCACTTTTAGTTAGGAATGTGCTTTGGCTAGTCTAGTGCTTCCATAATTTGTACACATTTGTCTACATGCTAGGTTAACTTTTGTACATGATGATTGTAAGTATTATTTAAATGAATCCTTCAATAACATATATTTTTCAATTAACTTCAATGGATACATTTCTCAGGAACTAATATTTGTCTCATTACCATGGTACAGATAAAATTATCTGCCATGCCGAAGAAAAAGACAAAGAGGAAACTAATAGACGAAGAGAAGGAAACCTTGAAAGAAAAGGAGAGAGTTCGGGTGGCGATATATCATGAAAAGAAGAAATTGGAAACGATTGATGAAAACAACCCGATTGTAGAGGAACCTCAACCGTAAAAAAGAGAACGAGAATTGGTAGCACAACAGGCACGAATGCGAAAGCATCTTCGTAAGACAGATTCAGATATCGTAGTTGGAGACACACCCTCTACAACAAGTGAATATGAAGGGACACCATTAAGAACAAGCAAATATGGAGGGACACCATCTAGCACAAGTGAATATGGATAGACACCATCTACTGCAAGTGAATATGGAGGGACACCATGTATCGCAAGTGAATATTGTTCGACACCATCCAACACATCTCAAGTTGAGAGTACATCATCACTTGGAATTGATGAAGAAGGTATGCCATCATCCCCATGTGAACCTCAAGGTATTTCTTCTTCTCCACCCTCGATCGAAGGTACGCAATCTAGTCCACCTCAATTAAATATTGATGAAATTCCTAATGTTGAGATGTATGTACCTAGGAGGACACCACCTAGAATTTTGCGTATAAAGCTAACGCATTTGATTAATATTGATGATGAGATTTTGCAGCACATGGAAGGTAAGATTTCAAGATGCACTTGTAGAAGATATGCTGATAAGATTTGGGAATGAGTCTTTGAAAGGCTAAATGAGACTGCAAGATGTCAACTATTTGTTGAAATGATGTGGGGTGTAAAGTATAGGAACATCATGAAGACTCTTGGGTTGAGAACATCGAATGCATCGAGTGAAGACACTATTGTGAAGAATCTAATGGATTCTTATGAGAGTGTGGGTAAGACCTCACGCTAAAAGGATAGTAATTTCACCTGATGTGTCATTACATCGACTTTGGTAAGCTGTCAAACAAAGAGAGCTCGTCTAATTAAAAAGACTAGTGAAAAAATGAGAATCAGTAGAAAAAATTTATCAAGAGCCATTCAAAGGTGACAAAGAATTAAGGGAAATGATACAAATGAATTATGGGCATTCTCAGGGAGACTGTCATAAAAAGATAAAGAAGTTTTCCAAGCCTCGAGAACACTAATTGAAGAGTATTGGAAGAATAACACAAGGCTGTCTCTGAATCAAAGGGATGTGGTAAGAAGGAGAATCGGTAGTCGGAATCGTGAGCCACATCCAAAGCATTTTTTTGATATGACTCAAACCCAATTTTTTCAAAAATTTGAAAATGATTATCTCAAATTAGTATTTGTCAAAGATTTTTTGAAATGCTTAAACCTTTTTATGTCAAGATAAATCACACACGCACTACTTGTTGTTGTAGACTACATATTGAGTTTTCTAACCATTATGATGTTTATCATTCTATATGTTTAGATTTGCATGCTAACGATGTTTTGCAGGATTGTGGCATAAAAGCCCCACCAAAATCTTCAAGAGAGTTCTTATCAAAAAGATTATGTGAAATAGAGGATGGCCAAATATTCTATAGGACAACATGCTTGGATGGTTCATGTGAGCGCTGCGGTGGCTTCCAACGTATGCCAGTATGTCAACATATGGAAAGCACAAATGAGGTGGGACAAAAACTAGTAGAGTTCGAGAAGTATAAAATAGTGGCATATGCTACAAAAGATGGGTCTCAAGCAAAAAGGTGTGATTTGGTTATTGAGAAGATTCCAGTGTACCAATTTATGACCATATTTCATGACAATTTACTGTTTGAGTATGCAATGCATACCCATAGAGCTTGATGGTTGGACACGTAGTTCAAGCTATGCAAGGACACCTTTCCAGTTGGAAGCATAGTATCTGTGGTTGAATTTGTGGAGAACTACACTCTATAGCCACAACATGAGGTGCAGTCACAGTATTACAACTCCACACAAGTTTCGATATTTGTGCACATAGCATTCATTCATGCATTTGATAATACAGATGAGCAAAGGAAGGTATTGAGGGAGTACCACTTTTACATTAGTGATGATCACAAACATTCTCCAGAGTTTGTGTAAGGTTGCTTCCAGATTTCCTATAGTGGTTTGGCTTAGAGGGGAATAGAATACGATCAACATATAATATGGTCTAATAATTGTGCAACATAGTTCAAGAACTCATGCATGTTCTACTGGTTGTGTAGGATGCATTTCATTACAGGTGTTCAACATATGTGGAACTTTTGTGAGGTCGGACATGGAAAGGGGGAGCATGATGGTGCAAGAGCATGCATGAAAAGAGCATTAGCACGAGAAGCGTTAAAGTATAAAGACAGTGCAAAGTTGACAGATGCAAAATCAATCGTCGAGTGGTGTAATGCTTTGATGGGTCCAGGTAATGAAGGTACGTCTTCAGTTCATAGATTTTTTTGGTTGATGGATGATACTAACATTGTACCATATGAAGACTGTTTTACACTAATAGGATCAAGTGAGGTACACTCTTTCCTTAGCTCAAATTCAGGTTCATGGAGTATCGATACACGAAAGATGGAATGCTTTTTTTCTTCATGTACAATGCAAGCCTGGAATGATTGTGAGTCAGGGGAGTGGGTTCACAAATGGTTCACAGGTTATCTTAGCCCAATTCACACGTATTGCCCTTCGACGACATTGGAACTGACACAGATAGAATCATCGGTCGACTTTGACCACATATCAGATCTAGTTCAACGAGGTGATATATCTACTTTCTTAGTTGTTGAAATTCCATATCGTTAGATCTTACTTTGTACTGTATTCATAATGTTGACAAATTTCAAGAGATTTTTTGCACATATCAATGCAGGGCATGCTTATGCAGTTATTGCAAAGGGAACAAACTATTACTTGTGTTGTTGTGTTGAGACCAAAAATAAATTGGAGGCCCCAATTATAGATGAAGAAAACATCGAATACCCTACAGGCTCAATTGTGGTTACTGGAACATGGCTTAGAAGGTACCCACATTAAAGTGTTAAACATTGGCTATTTCAAGACTTTGACATGCATCGTAAGATTCTTCATTACTCGAACCTTGTCATGGCATCCAATGTTCATTTGACCAAATATGGGGGTAGACCTTTGAACAAGACGTTATGGAAGGTCCGTGAGTTTGACCATGAGGCAATACTCGACACAATAAAGAGTAGAGCAGACCTAGATGGTTCATTGGATTAATTTGTAAGTACATGCACATTAGTTCTTATTAATCTATATTTGTATGCACATTAATTTGTTTGATGCCAATGTTATCATCTTCTTTTACAGTGATTGGTGTCCCCTTGCAAAAAATGCAGATATATGAGCCATCCAAGAGAATGTCAGCTAGAAAAGCAATGCGACATTCTTATTTTGATGCCCGCATGCAACATCTGTAAGTGCCTTCCCATATATTTTTATTTCATTTCCATTTTGGATGCTCTTTCTTTTTCTCTTTTACTTTGCATATTTGTAAGTAAACTACTAAAAATTGATTGATCTTTCGTTGCAAGAAAATGTTGATTTAAGAGCCATCAAAGAGAATCTCAACCAAAAAAGCAATGCAACGTACTTATTTTGATGATTTTGATAAATCTCAATTTTGATTTCAAGCCATTATAAAAGAGCGTGTGAATCTTAGCGAGGGAATCTCAAGTTACTCATTTGAAGTTAACCTCATAATGAGCACCTATGATGTAGACATTTAAAGAGAATCTTGAATGTATGAGTGACATTGTAAAAGATCTGAGAGAACGAAGTGCTAGAGGCATTATAATAAAATTTAATTACATAATGAGATATACTCAAATATTGTAAGGTTGGAGTTCATGTTTGGTGTATTAGCACCTTGTTCTGTAAATGCCTTAAGTAGGAAAATTTGCAAACTTTGAATTTTGAAATGTAAACAATGTGAAAAAGGTCATATGAAGGTCATGTAAACAATTTGTACACATTTTTTCACAACTCGTGTGACCAAGCAAACTGTTCCAAAATGTCCGAATATGTATTTTTTTGCTAGGCATGGTCCTCGTTCACACCGAAACACGTAGAATCGCTCTAAGCTATGTTCCATCGGATCAATCCCTTAAGGGTCCAAAGTGAAAAATGGCTGCAAACTTCAGCATGCTATTACTCGGATAACATGACACTTAGAAAATTCTTGTATGATCCTACAAAAAGGCATTGGGCTCCTCTAGAAAAACCTCTATCGGTTCTAGCTATCTTGGAGTGGTTTTCTCGTGGCGGCGAAATTTCATTTGATGGAAAAAACATCAAATGCAAGCAGTGCAAAGTTGCAAAGTGGTGCAACTTTCATTCTGTAACTTGTGTGACCGAGTAGACTGTTCCAACATGTCAGAATAGGTATGTTTATGCTAGGTATGGTCCTCTTTTTCACCGAAACATGTGAAATCGCTCTGAGCTATGTTCCATCAGATCGATCCCTTAAGGGTCCAAAGTGCAAAATGGTTGCAAACTTCAACATGCTATTACTTGGATACTGTGACACTTAGAAACTTCTCATCTAATTCTACAGAAAGACATTGGGCCTCTCTAGAAAAACCTCTATCGGTTTTGGCTATCTTGGAGTGGTTTTCTCGTGGCAGTGGATTTTCACTTGATGGAAAAAACATCAAACTCAAGTAGTGTAAAGTTGCAAAGTGGTGCAACTTTCGTTCTGCAACTTATGTGACCAATGAAACTGTTCCAACACATCTAAATAGGTATTTTTATGCTAAGCATGGTTCTCTTTCACACCGAAACACGTGGAATCGATTTGAGCTATGTTCCACTGGATCGATCCCTAAAGGGTCCAAAGTGCAAAATGACTACAAACTTCAACATGCTATTACTTGGATATCATTACACTTAGAAACTTCTAGTATGATCCTATAGGAAGGAATTGGGCTCTTCTAGAAAAACCTCTCTCAGTTTTGGCTATCTTGGAGTGGTTTTCTCGTGGTAGAAATTTTTCACTTGATGGAAAAAATGTCAAATTCAAGTTGTGTAAAGTTGCAAAGTGGTGCAAATTTCACTCTACAACTCGTATGACCAAACTAAATGTTCCAACATGTCTGAATAGGTATGTTTATGCTAGGAATGGTCTTTTTTTGCACTGAAACACGTGGAATCACTCTAAGCTATGTTCCATTGGATCGATCCCTTAAGTGTCCAAAGTGCAAAATGGCTGCAAACTTCAGCATGCTATTACTCGGATACCGTGTCACTTAAAAAATTCTTGTCTCATCCTATAGGATCATGTTGAGCCCCGCTACAAAAACCTCTCCCGGTTTTGGCTATCTCGAAGTGGTTTTTCCGTGGTGGTGGATTTTCACTTGATGGAAAAAACATCAAATGCAAGCAGTGCAAAGTTGCAAAGTGGTGCAACTTCCGTTCTGCAACTTGTGTGATGAATTGGACTATTCCAACACGTCCAAATAGGTATTTTTACGCTAGACATGGTCCTCTTTTGCACCGAAACATGTGGAATCGCTCTGAGTTATGTTCCACTGGATCGATCCCTTAAGGGTCCAAAGTGCAAAATGACTATAAACTTCAGCATGCTATTACTTGGATACCGTGACACTTAAGAGCTTATCGTCTAATCCTATAGAAAGGAGTTGGGCCCCTCTAGAAAAACCTCTCTCGGTTTTGGCTATCTTGGAGTGGTTTTCTCGTGGCGGCGGATTTTCACTTGATGGAAAAAGTGTCAAATTCAAGCTTTGCAAAGTTGCAAAGTGGTGCAACTTTTGCTCTGCAACTTGTTTGACCAAGCAGACTATTCAAACATGTTCTAATAGGTATTTTTACGCTAGGCATGGTCCTCTTTCACACCGAAACATGTGGAATCGCTCTGAGCTATGTTCCACCGAATCGATCCCTTAAGGGTCCAAAGTACAAAATGGCTGCAAACTTCAGCATATTATTACTCGGATACCGTGATGCTTAGAAACTTCTCGTATAATCCTATAGGATCGCGTTGAACCTTTCTAAAAAAACCTCTCTCGATTTTGGCTATCTCATAGTGGTTTTCTAGTGGTGGCAGATTTTCACTTGATGAAAAAAACATCAAATGCAAGCAGTGCAAAGTTGCAAAGTGGTGCAACTTTCGTTCTGCAACTTGTGTGACCAAGCAGACTATTCCAACACATCCAAATAGGTATGTTTACACTAGGTATGGTCCTCTTTTGCACCGAAACACGTGGAATCGCTCCGAGCTATGTTCCACCGGATCGATCCCTTAGATTGGAAGAGTCTAAAGTTGCAAATTTGTAAGTTGTTTAAAGCAACAAATTTGAAATTATATTGAATGGCCCACTTAGCACTCATTGCATCTAGGTGATTCTCATAGAGGTGAGGCACTAGGCCTTCCTGGGAGGTCACCCATTCCAGTATACTCCAGCTCAAGCGCTTAACCACAAAGATTTTTCCCCAAGGTCAAGCCCACTTAGCTTGCAACCCCATTTGCAAAACCTTCAACAAGTGTTGTGCCTTATGAAACATTCATTATAGAGCCCCTTTAGCTTATCAATTAATAATTAGGAGGTATTTTCTATAATGTGTCAAATTGTGATATTGCTATCAGGATTCCATTGAGCAATCATTTTTAGTATTAGATATAGCTCTAGCTTCTATAGTATTGCACATGATTGCAGATAGTTTCAAAGATCTAGGTGACATCAATAGCTCACATTACTTAAGAAGGATGAACATCTTAAAAACATTTGTGGAAATCAGGACAAGCAACCTTCTTGTGGACTTAGGGTTGCAATATTTGATCTACAACATGTTCCACCATTTCTTTAGTAGGATCAAGAACACACATAATGAAGGTGTGTTTGTAGCATGAAAGATTATGGTTCGAACTATCCAAAAGAGTGATGTTTTATCTCGACCAACCATATCTATACCATGGTTTTTTTGGAAACAAGGATGGGTCCTCTCTTCATCAACATATACATTATTCCTCGATGTGTTCACACAAGTGTTACAAGACTAGGACTCACCTCAGACTTGACAAGCCATTTTTTGACTTGGACTTGGGCTTAGAGCCTAGACTCGACATATAGAAAAACCTAAGAAATTCAAAGATTTTTAAGGATTTAAAACTTGTTTCATGCACCCTTTAATAAATAAACCTTAAAGACACAATATCATTATCAAATAGAAATTACTATGATCCCATACACAAACATACATCAATCACATAAGTATAAGCACAAATTTTAGCTGAAGGAAATAACACATTTAGATATATAAATATTGTGATATTGCTATCATGATTCAATCGTGTAGTTTTACAAGTCAAACTCATTGACCCATGATTCATTAGTAGTGGTTCACAAGAACCCATCTCTCATGATATTGAATGGTTCATAAGGAGGAAGATAAATCTTCATACATTTCTTCCATCACAAATGAGACAAGTGCTTGGTTTCATGAAGGTCATGAGACAACCATTAATGGGGAGTGGATACATGAAGAGCTGATGGATAATGATAATGGCTTCAGACCTGCTATAAAGGAATTTTTTTGTTCGTTTCAATGATGCAAGAGGTTTTTGGTTTCACTACCAAAATGAGCCTATGAAGAATGCATGTGAAACTCCTTTTGACCTTGAGGGTGTTCTTACTCCATCTCAAGGATCATGCATTGAGGATGACATAGATCAATGCTAGGGTTAACCAATTAATAATTATACACGTGAATAAGTCAAACATGTACATGTCAATAAGGGAAGTACAAGTACTAAAAAACATGTAAGCCTCAAAAAGTATACACACGAATACATAGTATACACAAATTAAAACAAAGTATATGCACGAATACAAGGTATATGCATGAAAACATGTAAGCCACAAAGTATACATTCGAATGCACGTAAGTCATAAAGTATACACGTAAGTTGTAAAGTATACACTTGAATACACGTAACTCATATCTATTGAATCGTCAATTTAGAATGCAATTATGAACAAGAATTGATAAAAGATATTTGTATTAACCAAATAGCCATGTAGGCATACATCAACATATGTCGATATAAGTATGAAATATATGTACAAAATAGCCATATAGGATTACGAGAATTCCATCTAGACATACAATGTCAAATATGTCCAATAAAAAATATGTACAAAACTGCCATGCAGGCATACAACAAAGGACTCTAGAATCAAAAGTCATTGCTCTACATGCCCTGGAAATAAAATCTTTCCCTTTCCTTTTCGCTCGGATGGCGATAGGTCTATCACTCATTTTTGCTGTGCTCATGGAGTGCTCATGCTACTCCTCCTAGGGTTTAGTTCATGGTGAAGTTTTAATTGTTACAATAAGAAGTAAATACATGAATATATAGAAATTACATTATAAAAAATGATATATTTGACAAAATAATCACTTACAGTCATCTCACGATCTCTCTCCACAAGGGAAATATTCTCACACCCATGCTCAAGCGTGCTTGAGCCCTGTATAAACCATACAAATATAAATTAAACTACGTGAATGAATAATGGTTTGAGTTTTCACTAACTAACATCTATAACAAAAAATGTAAATTGAAATTTACTAATTTGCCTCATACCTCTTTTGTCAGAGCCATCGAGGATTGTATAGAATATGCCACACCAATATCCATTGCCCTTGTCACATTCAGAGGTGTATCGTCTCGCAACAACTGAAAATAAAACAACAAATTATTCAACGTAATCAACGATGTGTATGTATAAACTACACAAATCTATTAAGTACTTGATTCATTAGTTAAACTTTTTATTCTATTACCTACGTGAAGGTTTGAGTAAATCCATTGCCACTGGGAAGTGTTCCATCAAAACCTCCAATGTTAGTCTATTCAACATCCAAAATTGCATATTAAATTACCATTTGTAAAACAATGCCATTAACATGCAATAAATTTATAATTGTTTACTAGTTACATACCCTAACGATAGGTGTACTGCATAAATAGGTTGGTGGGGGGCCGGTGTATCTAGTCTCAACACTGTGACCCTGTAATTTTATTAAAATCATAAAACATTTATAGTTAATATTGCATTTCAAAATCGAAATTTAATAAATTAAATTCACTGAACACATGCACTAACTTTTACTTGACTATCAATGCCATCTACCTCATGCAAAATTTCAGCTGCCCTCTCCATCTCCATAGCTGCAGACGGATCCTGTGTACTAGTCTCCTGAGGGTCGGTGGGGTCATGTGAACAAGTAGCCCCACAAGATTGACACACATGTGTTTGAAGGCCACCACTTGAAGACTCCCCTGGATGGTGCTATAGAATAGGGCTAGTATGATGGATGACACTCTGGGTCAAAGTGTTGATTGCTTGCAATGTCTCTACGTCAACACTTTCCTTCTTGACAGAAGGCATAACAACGTGCTCACGAGGTGGCCTAGTGAGAGCTCGTCTACCTTGCCGCATAGGATCCGGCTGTGCACCAAGTCTATCCTGAGCTGACCCCCCACCTCTCCCCTGGAAATCCCTCATATCAAAATAATTTGGGATTTTGTTCAATATGAACTCACTATATAGTTTCCTAAGGAAATATTACAAGACCTCTCAATTTTTGTACAATGGGTAATTGAAGACCATGTACCACCTATCATAAAACCGGTCCCTAATTGTCGGTGGTGGCACCAATGGATAGGAAACCTCTTCGCATTGAGGGTAAATTTTTGATTTGTGCGTGGGTCGATGAATAATGAGCACAAATCACCTTTTGTAATTTTTAAATCCTTCACATCCTTGTATGATAGTTTATTTGCATAATAGTTCCTAGCCGCCGACCTCCTATCTTCCCATCCAGTGATTTGTTTGCTAATTGAATCTACGTTTTTTAACATATCTTTCAATGAATTTGCTAGGGTCATTCTTTCTGTGGTTGAACCATTTGGATCACTCAACCTATTGATCAAATCCTCAATTTGTTTTTTTTTGTTCTCAATTTCAATTATTAAATTTTGTTGAGTGCCAGGAGGGGGTTGAGTGATTGGTGGAGGAGGTTGATGTTGTGGTTGATTTTGATCTTGAGGATTTGGTTGGTCTTCCTGTTGAGGATTTTGAGGGTTTGCAGGTTGATTTGCATCTCCTAAAAATTCAAACATATAGATATCAAATTCAACCTAAAACTAACAAATTCAACCTAAAACTAACAAATTCAAAACAAAAACCATATAATTCTTACCCCTCATAGCTCCTCGTCGTCGTGGCGCCATTGTTGTGAAGAAATAGGGATTGTTGGTGAAGAAATTCTCCTCCTAGAATGCAAGCACGATATTGTGGGGTCTTTGGCCGTGGGTGCAACAAAAAAACAGTTGAAATGCAAATGAGAGATTTGCATTTGTTTTTTTGCTTTTAATAGTCAATAACGCGTTCGCGTTATTTGTTTGTAGCTGCCGAGACCTAGCCTAGGCTTAACGAAGACATAGTGCAAGCACGTTATAACGCGCTCACATTATGGTTTTCAATTTTTTTTTTGAGGGTGTCCACATAATTGCTACCCATTTCCATGCACCCACCCTACAATATGATGTGGAGTTGTAGGAAACCAAATTACTTCTCTGCTCTATAATGAGAAGTTGACAATTGCAATTTGGTTGTTAAACATAACCTTGTAAATAAATATTAAAGTTTTCAAGAACCTTTGATTAGGTGAGGACTATCAAACTGCAACAAAGTACATCTCCAAGATTGTTGCAAGAAAAACTATAGTGGAAGGTACAAGCCATTCCCACTCTTTTAGAAATGAAAAATGTTGTTGTGGAAATTATTGGTGGTGCTAAGTGAGGGTTCTATAACTGCATTTTTGCACTATAACAAGGTGCATGATGCTAGATTTCTACTGGTGAGAAGGAATCAAGTTTTATTTTGAGTTTCTCAAAAAAATAATTTTTTTGAGTGTTTGAGTGCTAGACCTTGCTTTTCATCTAAGAAAATTATATTATATTGTATGTGTTAACATGACTTTAAAGTATTTTTCAGAAAGCCTGTAAAGCTTTTAATTGAAAACTGGAGGAGATGGATGAATGTGAAACACAAAAGGAGAGGAATGCTAGAAGGGAAGCCGCTCAGCCAACAAGAGAAAGGCTTTTTATAGTTTATTTGAGTGTTATTTCTCACCTAGCTAGATTATAAACAAGTTCATTTTAGTAAAATTTAAATGTTTTTAATTGAGAAATGATTAAAAATCTCAATGAATAGTTACAACAAATGGGCAGGCTTAACACACCCATTTATTTTCTTGGAGAGTTTATACAATTGTGACACTCCACAATTTTTTTTTAAATGATTTCGATAATTGTTGATTGAAATTAAATTATTATAATTTATATTAGAGACTTGAAAATATTATTGTAATGAGGTATTGATGATGGGGTTACACAATGGAATTGTAAAAGAAGTTTCCTTTATTGGTAGTTGTAAGATGTACTTAGTGATTCATGGGGTGTTCTTGGTAGTTACATACGACAGTTCAAGTAGTGGAGGTCAAATATGTTTCAAAAAGAAGTTATAGTCTATTTTACATGCAAACATGGTATTTTTTAACCTTATTTCCACCCATGGAAATGTTTTATTGTGGTTTTTTGAGACTCTTATAGTTTATATATTGATGGCTTGAGATGGGGGAATTATTATTTTTTTATGCAAGGTTATGCTACCAAATTCTTAAACTCCTATATGAAGATCTCATATTTGAACATGTTGGTAGATGATATATATGTCTGTGAGTCTCCTGTATATTCAATTTCTTAAACTCCTATCTCCCAAAAAATCAAACTGTCTCACTAAGATATCTCTCGACATTATTTAGATATAGTATTGAATACAATAACTAAACTAATTACAATACTAGAAAGACAAATGACATTGTTTCAATGTTGAAGCTCTCTTCCCATTCAACTACCTCCCCATTTAATAAGAGAATGCTTTCCAACGAAATTGGGGGAGAGGATGGCAGATTCTCAAATTCAATTTTATTTCTATTTGATTTTGGTTTGCGCTACAAAGGGACTTATCCCTTCGCCACGCTTTTATGGACGTACTATTTTCTCATCGTAGAAACGTTTGGTCGGCTGGAAGCTCAAAATTTCCTCCAAATTAAACCGACCTATTGGCTTTTGTTGATATCTCTATTCTACAGGTGAAAAAAAATAACAGCAGCTAGGGTTTAGGGTTTTAGCTACACTGTGTTAGGGTTTCAACACTGCCATGACGGATTCAATTGCAGCGAGGAAGCAACGGCTGAAAGAAACATTCGCAGTTTTAGAAACCCAAAAGACCATTCTTGAAAAATGCACGCTCCAGTGGAAAGAACTATCAGACCATTATGCTTCCCTCGAGCAAACCCTCGAGAAAAAAGACCAAGAATTGGCAGAGAAAGAGAAATCGCTAGAGCTCAAGAGCAAAGAGGCCGAAGCATTGCTTGAGAAAAGAGAGCAGTCGCTCGATGAGAAGGAGCAGAAATTAATTGCCCGCGTGGGGGAGCAGAAAAAATGCGCAGTCGAAGCCATTGAGAAGGGTAAAAGTGACGGAGAATTGAAATTCCTGTGTCAAAAGATGGACGCCGAGGGCGTTTGGAAATACATAGTTGAGCACAAAAAGGATATTCAGACGTACCGGGCGGAGCTGACGCCTGCGTTGGAGAGCGCCATTGATCCTGCAAGGCTCGTATTGGAGGCTATCGAAGGCTTTTATGATAAAAATAGCGAGAATGATAATAGTAAGAAGCATCCGGCGCCTGCGGACCAGAGAAGGGCGTGTTATTTGCTTTTGGAATCGCTCGTGCCCGTTCTGGCTGATCCAATTTTGGGGGAGGACCATCCTGTTGTTGCTCAGGGTTTCAAGGTTTGTGATGTTTTAGTATCAAATATTTGTCATTTCGCTATTTTTGTAAAAGGTATGTGTTTTTCAAGTTGTTTCCATGTTAAATTTTGAGTGAGGTTATAGCCAGCATTTAATGTTTGAATGCACCCCATTTAAACATGAAGGTTATTTCAAGTCCTGAGGTTGATCATATGATCAAAATTTTGGAGCACAAAATTTAAATGACATATTAGGTAAATAGATAAACAATTCCCTCACGAGTTTTAACAAAAGGGCTTGGTACATTGAATTGGCACCAATAAGCTTATGCTCAGAATACACTATAACCCTGCTTACTGAAAATACAAGCCAGCTCATTGTGGTGATTGTTTTGCATTTGAAAAGGAATATTTGCTTTAATTTCTGCAAGTGATTTTTAAAAACTTGTGCAAAATATATGAAAATTTGAAGAATTTGAAAAGATACTTTGTTTCGGTTTTATTGAGAATTCAGTATGGGAATAGACTTCTAAAATATGTGCCTGCTTAAAATCTTAAGGAGCGGGCAAAGGCTATTGCAGATGATTGGAAGTCTAAGATTGATGTGGATGGGCACCTGGCCAATGCCAAGAGGATGGAAGTTCAGGCCTTCTTGCAGCTATTGGCTACCTTTGGCATTGCAGCAGAATTTGACAGGAGTGATCTGCGCAAGCTTGTTTTAGCAGTCTCATATCTCAAACAGATTGCTAAGCTCTCTGGAGCACTTCATCTGTCAGAAATAATGCCAGGTTTGTTTTTGTGAAAATTGCATAGGGAAAGCTTTCATTGCAGATTTTTGTGCCATCTGGTTAGTTTTATTTATTTATTTCTACAAATTGAGTTAATCAATTGATAAAGTTTCTATATTGTTACCTGGAGGCATGGATGGTGATGTGAATGCCATTAAGATTAGGATACACAAACAAATGAATAAGTGTGTGACTAAAATTTAGTCACCAAAAATTGTTGATTCTGTTCGTATACTGGAGTTTCCTTGAAACATTGAGTTTCTAAGCAACATTTGTGAATCTTTTAGTAAAATCTATCTTGATAGCTTCCCAATTTAACAATTTTCTCAGAAATATTACCTAATAAAATTGTAGTTTCTCTATACAAAATTTCACATGAGTCGACTATCTTCAAGTTCTCTCATGAAAATGCCATTTCATGGTCTATTCAACCCGTTATGTCAATTTGGTATATGAAATTTCCCTTGTAGGATGAAAGGGACTTCTTTACTTTACTTTAAATATATAGTTCAAATTTTGTACCACTTGGTTTTGATGTCATGTGAGGTCAAGGGTAATTTGATTTTATACGAAGTGGCATGATTGGTCAATAATTCTGTACTTAAGAAGATTTTCACTCTTTATCATAAAGCCAATTACATGTGTTTGACTCTACGCTCCCAACAAATGAGCCACGCCAACTTGTTGCAAAATTATGTGTGAAATTTTGTGCATGACTCTGTTTTGTAGCTATCAAATTTTTAATTAAACATAGCATTCTGTATTAAGTATGAAAATATATTTTTTACATTACTGATGTGCATTCTATTGGTCTGAAGTGTGCCTATTCATTTTGTTAAATTTTTTAACTTTAATGCCTATGAAGTGGATTTATCATGGAATGAGAAACTTATTCTGTAGCTTCAGCTATTATTTTACAGTATGAATTGTGTGACTTTGCTCCACAGAGCTTTCAAAATCTCGAATTATGGTCTATGCATACACTATCAGCAGCTGTTTTGAAGGATTTGTTTTTCCTTCGAATTATATTAAGGATGGAAATATTAATATATTAGCTGCTCCGTAGATATGATCTGTTTAAAAATTGTCACCACCTGTCTGTTTTAAAGGTTAAATTTTTCAGAATATTGATAAAAATATTGTGATGCTGCCATTCCACAGAGGAAGATTTATTATCTTAGAATGTATATAAAATGTTAAAATATTATTTCAATCCTTGGGAAATTTCCCCGAATAAACCTTTATGGGCCCCTATGAGAAAATTAATATTTTTCAAGCTTTGTGTTTTCTTTCCATGTTTAATGAATGACAAATTTGGGACGTCACATTCAATTCTGGTGACTTTTGATTTTTCCATGCTTCAGTGGATTAAAAATTTCGTGGATTGTGAATTTTATGCACAAACTTCTTGTTTCATTGCATTCTGTTTTATGGCAGTAGTACTAGAAAGAACAATTTATTTGTAGAGAGATTTAAATAAGGTTTATATAAGTAAAAATCATAGGTGCCTAGAGATTTGGATTTATGGGTATTGGTATAGGATGGGATGCCATTAAAATTAGGATACTCGAGTAAATGAGTAAGTATACAGTTATATTATATATGAATTTAGTCACCAAAAGTTGCTGGTATGGGGATGGGGAAGTGGTCCACATGCTTAAACTGGAATTACTTGGTTACCATGGTAAAATTGATTCAGAAAACTATACTTGATTCTACAAAATATCACACTATCAAACATTTTTCCAGCCGTTAAAGAAATATAAGCAGTGTTTTGTGAGAATGCATCCCTAGGGTAAAGCTTACAGACCAGGGATGTCCAATTTTTGGGAATCGCAAGATGGGGACAAAATGTCCCCCTGCTGTCTCTTTGGGTGCCACCTGCAAAGGGGTCTGTCCTCATGATGGCTTTGCAGTGCATGGTATGTCTCTAGGAATGATCCCCTCTGCAGGGTGTGTCTAGGGACATCTTGCCATTCCTAAGACTGGGATGTGCATACATTCCTAAATCGTCCCATGTTGGTAGAGTGACGTCACACCATTTAAACAAAACATTCAATTTTTAGAATTGTAGTTAACCTTTGTAAATTTTCATTATTTGAATGTTTGTGAGTTTTTAATCCTTATTACTATTTATTTTGGGGCTGGGTTTGTTTTGGGTTCGTCTATACAAAAAGCATATAAAATCACAAATATATACATATTTGTGGCCTTAAAAGAGGAATTAAGTTCAGATTACCATGTAGTATCATACAATAGACAAAAGTCCATAGTATACATACTCAGGGAGTTTTTGAGTACTTGCGATTTTTTTCACCTGCGAGATTTCTTTGTGTATACTTGCTGAGTCTTCTGGACGAGTTAGTCTCAAAAACTTGTTGAGTTTTTTGGTGAGTATTTGCCAAAACTTGGCGAGTCCAAGCTAAAAACTCATTGTTTGTCATGTCCTCGACCATGACTAGTCTCCTTTTCAAATTTTGGCGACTAGTCATGGGCGGGATTGTGGTGTTAAAGAACACTGTTTTCCTGCCAAAATTTGAAAAGGAGACTAGTCATGGGCAAGGACATGACATTGTCACAACCTATAGGTGGAAACATGTGTTTGCTGCTAAAAAAACAGGAGAAAATGCAGTAAAAACACAATTTGCTATCTATAAAACCCTTCAATCACCTCTCCTCAACACACATAACAGCAAGCAAGCATATTAGAGCCAATTGGGAAGATTTTTTAAGCAATTTGAAGAAGAAAATTTTGGAATTTTGGATTTGCATTAGGTTAGTTTCATTTTTTTTTTCTAAGCATTTAAATTTGTAAATGATTTCTATTTTTTTTAGCTTTGTTGAATTGAATTGATTCAATTTGTCTAAATTTGTGGATTGATTAAAATTTAAATGAGTTACACTGATTTGAATCATTTTTTTTTTGAATATAGTATAATTAAATTTTTTAAATGCATTTGAATTTTACACGATTTAAAAAAATTATGTTCAAATTGCTATTTTTTTTTAATCACTATTTTTGGTTCTTATTGATATTGTAGGTTAATATATAATCACAATGGCATCAAACTCTACATTTGGTTTGGACTTAGCAAGTGGAAGTCATCCCGTTGGAAGGAGACCCCTTGGAAGCCATAACCCCCCACTTGGAAATATGGTCTTGTTGGATTGGTAGCTAGATTTGTGATTTGTAACCGGTGCAAGAAGAAACTAAAATGTGCCAACCAATTTTTTCCTTGAGTTATCACAACACAAACCAACACTACGTCAATTGATTAGCGTTAGCTTTGAAAGAGAACCAAATGAAAAACACTCAACGCCAAGAATGTGCACACAAGATCCATTGTGGGTGAGGTGCTAACATATGGCGGAGGAAACTGAATTATAACTGAAAGTAAATACAACTGAAAACAGAAAGAGGCGGTGAACCAGCCATGAGAGATTCCATGCTACCTCTTAAATCAGTGGGGGGAAAGAGCATTACAATTTCAAACTAATTCATCCGCTATGGCAGACATCAACTCAATAGTGGGAATTCGCCACTTTTCAGTGGGTGATAAATGAGAGATTAGTTTGTTCTTTCTCCACATTGGCGGTAAACCATCCGGGGTTACAAATATGTGAAAATTAACACTAAAATTTGCAGCAAGTTAAATGACTGGAACCTAAGTCACAACATTCGAATTCGACAACATTGAAATTCAGATGAAATTCGGCAAGGAAAAAATTCAAAAAGTATAAAATTCGGATCAAATTCGCCTTATGTAATTTTTAAATTTTTTTTTAATAAATATAAGTAATATATCCATAAAATTGTTTAAATAGTTTAACATTTATAAATAGATTTGAAATCATTACAAAAAGATGACACATTTATAATATATAAACCATAAGAAACATGTGAAATCATGTTTGCGAATATGTTTTTTTCTCAAAAAGGTACAATAACAGTCAAGATTTTATAACTTCAAAAAAGCTCCAAGTCATCAAGAGCACTTGGTTGAGATGCCAAATCATCATCATCTGTATCACTACTCAATTCATCATCTGCAAAGTCAGGCTCATCTACAACTGACACTGCTATGTCGTCAAGATTTTGTTGTGAGGAAGAGTTCTTTGCTGATTTGTTCATGAACAATTTTAAATTGCTGCGGACATAGACAAGATCTCTCTACTTTCCAGACAACAATTTATTCCTTTTCTTGGAATGGATGTGGTCAAAGCAACTCCAGTTCCTCTCACAAGCTGATGAACTTGCTCCCTGACTCAAAATTCGAATAACAATCTTTTGTAGCTCAGGAGTTTGTCATCCATAGTCCAACCACCATCTATATCCAGGTATATGTGCCAAGTCATATTTGGCTGCTGCCATTCCAAACATCCCTTCTCCTTTCTTGTATTCCCAACATTGATCTCTGATTAGTGCTGAAATTGTTGCATTTGATGCATACTTTTGAATGGCTTCAAAAAGCCCTCCCATAATTTCAGAATCATCTTTTCTATTAATAGAAAACATCTTAGGCTCCAAAAAACAAGCTGTTGCATGTAAAGGTGTGTGCATCATTTTCCATCTACAATCAAATGTCTCCCATATCTCCATAAATTCTGCTTCTACATTATTTAGTGCTTTTTCGATAGATTCCTTACAACGGTCCATGCTTTCATAAAGCATACCAAGGCAAAGAGTGTCACCATCAACCATACGAAGCACATCAATAATTGGTTCACATATAAGCAAAACTTTTGCAGCACTTTCCCAAAAATTGCTGTTTAGAATGATTTGCTCTATGTTCTTCCCTTTAGGACCTTTTGAAAGCACAAAATTTTTCCATTGATTGGAACAAATAAGAACCCTCAAAGCTGCTTTTTCTTCAACCACTCTTTTCAAAGTGATATAAAATGATGCAAATCTTGTTTCACAAGGCCTCAACAACTCCCTGGATGCATGCTGTCTATAAAGACTCAATGTGAGACGATGATTTCGTATGAAATTTGCAATTGCTCTCCCTCTATGAATAACTTCATGTACCCATGGGAATTTAGCCAAGTCATGAAGCAACAAATCAAGACAATGAGTTGCACACGGGCTCCAATATATTTTTGGGTACTTCTCTGTAATCAGTTTCCCAGCTCCCACACAATTTTCTGCACTATCAGTTACCACTTGAACCACATTTTCCACCCCTACTTCAAGAATGGCTTCCTCTAATATTTGGAAAATATGCTTAGAAGTTTTTTTGTGGTTCATGGTGTCAATCACTTTCAAGAACACAACACCATCAAGAGAAGATACCAAAACATTAATCAATGGCCTTTGACATATATCTGACCATCCATCACTCAATATAGTGCAACCTGTTTCATTCCAAGAGGCTTTGACATCAACTAATTTCTCAATCACTCTATCTTTTGACCTCTGCAAAAGACTTGTCCTGAAAGCCTTTGAAATTGGGGGTGTGTACCCTTTGCCAAACTCTACAACTTTCTGAATTGCATTACGAAAATGTGGATTCCTTGCAACATTGAATGGAATAGCGCTTGAGTAAAACAAATCAGCTAATGCATCATCACCTGTTGTTTCTCTACTGGTTTCCAAAAGCTGGTCAATGTTCCACTCTCTTTTGATTTACTCACATGCCCAAGTAAGGTGGAAGAGGAAGACATGATAGATGTTGTGTGTTTAGACTGAGACATATCCTCTTGAATTCTTTGTTTTTTTGTGCATTCTTCATCTTCGCTACAATTGAAGAGGACTGTTCTTTTTCTAAAGCAACTCTCATTTTTGGGGTAATGTTTGGACATGCTTCAACACCTCCTCCTGCACCCATTGAAATACCAAGTAAATGGTCCATTGCCCTTGTCAAGCCTCTAGTAAAAGGTTTCTGACACTTGTTGCATGTGAGACTTGTACCATTGCGATGAACATATTTCCATGCCTCGGCAGTTGATTTCTGAGGAGCCATAAGTAACAATTTGTATGTTTCAAAGACAAAATACGAATTTTATTTTTGAAAACATTAAATCAAAATGTATTAATTTTGTCATTCTACTTCAAAATGTTAAATAAGAAATACTAAATTTTATTTTATACAACATAAAAATAAAATATTTTAATTTAAAAACAAAATATAACACTATATTTTAAAGCATAAAATAAAGAATATAATATTTTTTATTTTTATTTTAATTATTAAAACTAAAAGCATAGAATAAATATATATTAACTTTTTATTTTAATTTTTAAAAACAAAATAAAGTTGCTGCATTTTTTTTAGTTTAATTTTAATAAACTGAATATTGAAAGTTGAAACTAAGATAATATTAAATTTACATATATTAAATATTAATTTATTAGTATAGATCTAATACAAATAAAACAATAAAATATTTAATATTTCATATTTTATAAATATTAAAGACTTAATATTAAATATATATAAAATAATACAATATTAAAAAAATTAATTTAAATCTAGTGAATAACACAGTATTAAATCTAATATTAATAAAATAATGAAAACTAAAATAAATATTATATCTAATATTAATAAAATAAAAATTAAAAAAGCTAATATAAACAAAATAATAAAATATTAAATGAAAATTATGAAAACAAAACAAAATAAAAAATAGATTTTTCGTGAATTTTATAAAATACAATATAAACAAAATAAACGAACCCTAGATTTTTCGTGAATAAATACTATTAAAAATATGCCTACCTTTCAAGTCCGAATTTTTGAGGATGCAGACGCGATTAAGTTGCTTGGTCGGCAGCTTGATCTTGGTCAACAGAAACCCGAGCTTGCTTGCTAAACGTTTTTTGCAGAGAGGCACTTGGTCGGCCATTGAATGAAACCCGAGCTTGGTCGGCGATTGAATGAAACCTGAGCTTGGTCGGCGACTGAATGAAACACCTGTTCGCGTGTTTGTCTGTTGGCTCAAATAATTTGCAAAAAAACCTGAATGCCTCTTGTTCGCGTGTTCGTCTGTTGGCTTGTCGCGGGTCACATTTATAAAAAATCTCGTCGAAAACCCTAAAACGGCTATGCTTTTTGAGTTTATTTTTTTAATAAATTTACATCCTTACGAATGTCAACGAATTAGAACGATTTTTTTTTTCCTAGAAATTCGACAAATTCCGAATTTCATGCCGAAAATTCGGCGAATATTGTGACTTAGACTGGAACAGTACTACTATTTACAGTCTTACAATGAAAAACAAGTACAATTTTCAAGTGTTATTACAATCATTTACGAAGCACAATGAAATGGATGATCTCCCACTCGATGATCTCTCAATTATTGAAGAAAGAAACCAAAATCAGAAATTGAAATAAGTCTGATATAAAAAACAGCAATATGAAAAAACATTACCAGCAACTATGCTATCACCAAAGTGTTCATTGCATCCTCAAAACTCCTCCGAATGACCTTAAATAAATTGCAAAATCTTTCTAAGAGGATGGCGCCCAATGTCCAACATCAAAACTGTATCAAAAGCTCTCCAAATAATTAAAACACGAACTCCCAAGGCAGCCCCAGGCAAGGTACAGCCTCAAAAAAGGGTGAACTTCATTTAAAAATCAGAAACTTCAAATTAAAATCTGAAATTGGATGGAAGGGGCGCCCATGCCATAGAAATCCATTGCTTTAATACCCAGAAGCAAATAAAAATCATACCAAAAGCTGTATATGAAAATCTCCTTCAGCCAAACAATAACCAGCAACATGAAAATTGGAAATATCTCACCAAAACTCCACAATAATGCTCAATATGTATTTTTGGATGAAGTACACTCTCAAATCACTATCTAAGGAACCATAGTTTTAGGCCCGAAGAATGGAGTAAATTTGCTAAGCTTTCCCTTAGCCGGATTCTGGATTTCAAACCAGCAGCATACCTTTACAATATTTTCCAAAGATGATAATGAATGAGCTATGCATCAATAAATAGAATCTTCAGCTGAAAAATGAATCAACTTGAAACCCCCCAAGAAAGTCTTCAATTTCCTCCAAGGAATGCCACCTCTCAAGCATTTACTTTATTAGAATTAATAAAACACTACTTATCATCCTCTAGGCGTCCACCTTTAAGTTGCACAATAAAACAATATTAAATGCTCAAATCAACCCCTTTCTGTCCCCTTTTAAAAAACGACTTGAAGTCATCAAGCCTAGGCATGGGGTACAACTTCAAAACATAAAATTGACTAAGTATAGAACTTAGTCCAAAGAGGTAGCCAAGAGCAACGTCCAAGCTGCAACTAACAGACTGCTAAAATTAGCAAACTGACGTTTGCCAAGCTGAACCAAGCTGATGATGATGCCACTGCCATAAATGGACTTACTAAAAATAGCAAATGCCAAAAATAGTAAGTTAACTTCAAAACCATCAAAAAGCCAAATTGATCAACCACATTGAACTGCAAATGATTGAGTTGCTGCTAGAATGATACTGCTAAAAGATAGACTTACCAAAAATAGCAAACTGCTATAAATAGTAAGTTTGCAAAACTTCCTCTGAACACCGAGTAGTATCATGACTTACTATAAATAGTAAGTGCTTGAAAAGGTTGTTAGATGGAAATGCATGTTACACTATTCTGAAGCTCTCCAAAAACCTAGAAAGCTCCCCCAGACATGCATCAAAACTCTCGCATGCAAGCCCTCAAAACTGCATCTGAAACCTCCTAAAAAATAGTAAACCCTAATTTCCAATTTTGCTTAGCCTACGAGTTTCCGAAAATAGGCTAAAACCAATTGAAGAGCGTAGGGCTAAATCGGGGACATTACAGTTCACCCTTTCCAAAATTGTTTGTCCTCAAGCAATGCCACCACACTTCGAGAAAAAAGTTTGATCCTTACTATGCCAAGTAGGATCCCAGGGTCCCAAATCCATCTCTGTAAAGACCCACCATGCTGACGTTGCACCACATTGATCACATAAACATATCCAATATTCCAAGACTGCTATAATCTTTCTTGTAACCCTGAAGAGTCACCATATCTGAGATCCAAATTGATAGGCCTGGAAGAACTGAAATCAAAATCTTGCAGCATCTCATGTTTTGAAAACTTTGAGGAGTTAAAATTTGCAAAGCCAATGTCAAACACAATCCCGAGCATTAAGAAGAAAATACTACTCAACTCATAAACATGCTCCTCAACATAACTCCTCATAACATCAAATAGAGTCACAACAACATATGTGACTCTTCCAACACATTTTGCAAAGAGAAGAGCAACTCCTTGCAAAAGATCCCCCATCACATCCTCAAAATTCCAGGAAGATGTATAATGCCTTCTTTGAAGTAAACTGATATAATTGAAAAGACTCCAAAAAAACCTTACAAATTTCACCTCATGAGTCTCCAACTGGTGAACCAAATTAGTTACTAACTTGCTGCCCCAAATATAGATACCAGAGAATGTGTAGGTAATCACTAAAAAGAACTTGAACTCTTTCCAAACACTGGTTTTGATAAGTTCGAATCGCCATTTTTCCTACTTGAGGCCAAAAATCATTTCTGAAAAAAGATTGTGAAGTGTAAATGTGAGCATACCAGCTGCCCACCAAGTCAAAATTGAATGACTCAACATCTGATCTAAGAGAAATTATGCTCCACGGGGTTTCGGGAACGGCGAGTACTCGGTACATCAGGACGAGTTTTTGGTGCAAGGGTACTTTTGGGTCATTTTTTAGGGGACGAGAGGGGACGACTGATAAAAAAAATAGTGAAATTTTAAAAAATATAGAGAAATTTCAAATGTTCATAGCATAACATTGATAACGCATTCATTCTAGACATTGTATAAGCTTATTACATATCATTAGACTTGAATTGAGATTTCACATGAGAAGCGACAAACAAATTAACAGAATTCAAATGCTTTTCATTATCAATGTGCATACATATCATATAAGAGTTTGATAATTATAACCAAAATGCCCAAAGGCTCAGAGTCTCAACTATGAAATGACATGATAAACTTAAAACTAAGAAAATATATCGCTGTCCAGTGTCCCTAATCAGAAAAAGGTAGGTCTAAATCAGCATTGCCCTTGTCATCGGAGCTTATATGACACTTACATTGGGTCAAGTGTGATGGGGCATCCCTTGTGGGCCCGCCCATAACTTTTATTTTATAAAAAAACTTTGACTAAAAAAAAAAAACGTTTATTTCTTTGTTGGGCCATAGGGTATTGCTAGCAGTACCCAAGTCCCCTAAAATCTGGCCAAAAGTCCCCAAGAAGTTTCAGGTACTTGGAGGGCAAAAAGAGACGGCCAGGGTACGTTTTCTAGCTGTACCTGTGTCCCCATTTTGTACCCAGTATGGGAAACAGGGAAAAAGCATAGGGGATGCGTCCCCATGGAGCATAGAAGAGAAATCAACATGCTAAGAAAAGAATAACTGCTGCCATACTGAAATTCTCATTCAATCTGACCAATTCAAAGCTGGAAACACCCATTCAAACAGTTTCATCATAGCAAAGAACCATTCTTTGCTCAAAATTTCTCTCCAATCCGTTTGTTGATGAACAAATGGGATCATCAAGTGGCTGGTAAGGAAGGGAACATCACCATTAATTTTGAAATTTTGATCCTTATCCCTCCAAGGAACCTTCCTACCATAACCCAAAAGATTTTTCATTCCACATCGAGGGTGCCAAACAAAGATACCTGACCAAGAATGATCCACCACACCCCTAAAGAAATTCACAACACATTCCTGAATGCCAATCAACTCCAAATGCACACTTAGAAAATTATTGACTTCTTTGGTGAACCACTGAAGTCTATCCAAAAAAGCTTCAAAAACAAGGGAGCCTGAAACAAACATTGTCTTCAAATCCATCTCCCAAGACAAGTTAGTGTGAGCATTACTCAATCCAAAGGATAAACTATTAGGCATGTAAACAACATGTTCTACCAAAACATGTTTTGACAACACCTTGGTGTCAAAAATGGGGAAGTCGTCATGAATCAACACTTCCCATATGGAGACTGAATTCTCTAAACCTCTTATGCATTCACTTACAAGCAAGCTTGGAGGATTATCAGTCACAGAGTAGAACTCATCCTCACATTCTCTGAGATGTTTGAAATCAGCTAGCTGGTCTCCAACCTCCATTACACCCAACTGAGCATTCTCTAACATGCACTTCGTTGATTCAAGCTCAAGGGTAAGCTTATCAACCTTTCTTTCACTTCCTTGAAAAACACCAATGATCTTCTTTGTGAATTCGTAGGCGTAATCCCGATCTTTAATCCGACATAGATACTCTGATTTCATAATCATTAAGGAGTCTTTAATAAATTGCAGATTAAAGAGAGTGACTCCATCCCAAACTCCTTCCCGTCTCTCTTCAATCGAACTATATGAGTGGTCAAATCTGAATAAGGCATGCACCTCATCCTCAATGGAAAACATGAATCGACCTTTCCACTCACAAAAGTGCAAGGATGGTGAACTGCTGATCAGCTGTATTTCAAAATCGGAACTCTGTTTCTTGTCTTTGCTGCCCCAATAGTTGCTTCAAGGCTCTTGTCTTTCACCACCCACCAATTGGAAATGCTCAAGGTCATGAAGAGAATCAAATCCTACCAATTCTTCGGGCCTTTGTTTATAATCAGCTTCATGATGTGGTAAATCTGATTTGAATTTGATAACCTCTTTAAAATCTTCATCATCAAGGGCCCTGTGGTCTTCAAGCTCCATTTCGCCTTCACTGTCTCCTTGATTATATATTGAAGAAGCCCCCAACATGATCAATGAGTCATTATTGATTGCAGTCCTGAAAGTTTTAGCAGCAACAAATTCTTCCTTAGTGGTTGCAACCATCTTAAAGGGTTCATTATGGGGCTTATCCATGCAAGCTTCTTTGTCAAAGACATTTTCTCCTCCAAGGGCCATCCCAAAGCTTGCAGTGAAATCAAAATTTTGTTCGTTATTGGAATCAAAGGGAAATTTATCCCATACAAGTTCTTTAAAAAAATTATGTGCCTTCACACCCGGATCCCAAATGTTGAAGGGCTGATTATTTTGATCAAAAGGAAATTGCCCTTCATACTTCACTTGGAATGGTGACTCTGTGAATGAGACACCTCCCAACTCAACAAAACTGATATCTTCATAAAAATCTTTCTCCAAGAGCCTAGTTTGATGAATGAACTCACGACCACCTAAATCTCCATTATTTGTCACAAGCATACCAAGGGAGTCTTCTTGATTACTTGTCATAAACTCTTCATGTGTATTCAAAACTGATGTTGCCTCATTGCACTCATCCTCAACATGTGCGGATGAACTCCAAGGCAGCCCTAGGCAAGGTACGGCCTCAAAAAGGGGCGAACTTCATTTAAAAATCAAAAACTTCAAATTAAAATCTGAAATTGCATGGAAAGGGGTGCCCATGCCATAGAAATCCATTGCTTCAATGCCCATAAGCAAATAAAAATCATACCAAAAGTTGTATATGAAAATCTCCTTCAGCCAAACAATAACCAGCAATATGAAAACTGGAAATATCTCACCAAAACTCCACAGTAATGCTCAATATGTGCTTCTGGATTAAGTACACTCTCAATTCACCATCTAAGGAACCATAGTTTCGGGCCCAAAGAATGGAGTAAATTTGCTAAGCTTTCCCTTAGTCGGATTCTGAATTTCAAACCAGCAGCATAACTTCACAATATTTTCCAAAGATGATAATGAATGAGCAATGCATCAATAAATAGACTCTTCAGCTGAAAAATGAATCAACTTGAAACTCCCCCAAGAAACTCTTCAATTTCCTCCAAGGGACGCCACCTCTCAAGCATTTACTTTATTAGAATTAATAAAACATTACTTATCATCCTCTAGGCGTCCACCTTTAAGTTGCACAATAAAACAATAGTAAATGCTCAAATCAACCCCTTTATGTCCCCTTTTTAAAAACGATTTGAAGTCATCAAGCCTAGGCATGGGGTACAACTTCAGAACATAAAATTGACTAAGTATAGAACTTAGTCCAAAGAGGTAGCCAAGAGCAACGCCCAAGCTGCAATTGACAAACTGCTAAAATTAGCAAATTGACGCTTGCCAAGTTGAACCAAGTTGATGATGATGCCACTGCCATAAATGGACTTATTATAAATAGTGAATGCCAAAAATAGTAAGTTAACTTCAAAACCATCAGAAAGCCAAATTGATCAACCACATTGAACTGCAAATGATTGAGTTGCTGCTAGAATGATATTGCTAAAAGATAGACTTACCAAAAATAGCAAACTGCTATAAATAGTAAGTTTGCAAAACTTCCTCTGAACACCGACTGAGCAGTATCATGATTTACTATAAATAGTAAGTGTTTCCAAACGCCTTCTAAACACAAATCGGGAAGCCAACATGACTTACTATAAATAGTAAGTGCTTGAAAAGGTTGTCAGATGGAGATGCATGTTACACCATTCTGAAGCTCTCCAAAAACCTAGAAAGCTCCACCAGACATGCATCAAAACTCTTACATGCAAGCCCTCAAAACTGCATCTGAAACCTCCTAAAAAATAGGAAACCCTAATTTCCTATTCTGCTTAGCCTACGAGTCTCCGAAAGTAGGCTAAAACCAATTGAAGAGCGTAGGGCTAAATCGGGCACATTACAGAAACTTAGTGGAGGCATCAATCACCTCATACCATTTTGCAGGCTTTCCTAATTGCAAGGCCAAGCCATGTGATGTATCCTCAAAAGAGGTGAAAGGAGAGATGTTGGCGCTTCTTCTAGCACTAGATGATAATAAATTGGAGAGGGCCAAGGCACAAGCAGCCATACAAGAAGCCATTTCTCCTAATTTCCTTAGAGAATCTTATGTGGATGCACAAGGCATTGTGGGCTCTAGTTGCGGTCCATGTATACATGGCCCATCCCCTCATCTAGCTCAACTAGAGCTTAGCCACAAGGTTTTTTGTCCTTAGAAATTTAACAGGAGCACAACCTTCATTGGAAGCTACAGGATGGATCAAGGAGGTGCACAAAGAGGCATATAAGGCTTGTGCAATTTTTTGGTATTATAACAACCTTCCTTTCAACGTGGCAAGGAGTCTATATTGGGAGTGTTTGGTGACAACATTGACAATTGCAGGGAAAGGTACAAGGTGCCTTCTCCAAGAGATTTAAGTGGTAGGTTGCTCCAAGATGCTATTTGAGATGTACAACAAATTGTAGAAGATCAAAAGAAGTAACGGTGAAAGTTTGGATACACCCTCAATTTTTCAGTGGCTTCAAATGGTGAGTTAGTATTTTTGAAGTCAATTGTTGCCTCCGACAAAATAAAGAAGGCGAAAAATTTGAGCTTGATGTTGAAGGAGGTTGTTTTAGAGGTGGGCATTTGTCCAAGTTGTTACTGACAATGCAATGGCATATGTGGCGGTTGGAATATTGCTTCAAGAGAGACATCCAACACGTTTTTAGACCCCTTGTGGAGTTCATTGTATTGACATTCTTTTGTAGGACATAGGAAAAATTGATTGGGTGAAATCGATTGTAGAAGCAAGAGATATAACAAAATATATTTATAATCACCTGTGCGTTCTTAACTTGATGAGAGATCACACCAAGGGAAAGAGCTTGTGCAATTAGGTGCTACAAGGTTTGCAACTAATTTTCTAACCTTGCAAAGTATTTTTAGTTTGTTGACTCCCTTGAAACAAATGTTTGTGAGTCAAGCATGGCTAGACTTAACTTATTCAAAAAAGGTTGATGGAGAAAGGATTGCGAGAATAGTTTTTGATGATGTTTTTGTGAATAGAGCTATAAAAATTGTCAAGATAACTTCAAACTTAATTTAAATTTCAAATTCAATCCTTTAATGTTAAAATTTAAAAGTATTTCGTTTCATTGTAGGTTTTAACTTAAATTTGCTTGCACTTTGTGCTTTGTAGTTAATTGAGTGGTTGGTGAGGGTTCTGTGCTTGTTGGATGGGGAGAAAAATTCAATGGATATATATATATGAGGCCATGGATAGGGCCAAAGAGGCCATCCAAAACTATTACAAGGATGCAAATAGATTTGCCCCTATTTGGGAGATCATTGATCGAATGTGGAACAATCAACTCCACCAACCCATTCATGCAACAGGATACTACCTCAACACCAAGATTTTCTTCTTTGATAGTTTCATGGATGTTAATGGAGAGGTGTTGAAGGGCCCATCCACATGCATTGAGTGGATGGTAACCAAGGTTGAGGTGAGAGACCTCATAATTTTTGAGTTGCAAAACTATAAGCAAACTAAGGGAGGCTCTTTTCTTCGCCATTAGCTATATAAGGAAGAACCACCCAAACACCAGATAAGAAAAAGTAAAGTCCTATATCTCTCAAGTTATAAATTACAATTATTAATAAAATATTGTTTATTTACAAAATCTTGAATATCTTATTTATAGGTTCTTGGTGGGAAGATTGGGGAGTGGAAATACCCCAAATTTGCAAAGGCTAGCCCTTCAAATTTTATCTCAACCTTGTAGTACTTCTAGCTGTGAGCACAATTGGAGTTTGTTTGATGCCATTACACGAAGAAGCGTAATAAGTTGACTCGATGATGCCTTCATAATCTAGTTTTTGTGCAATACAACCTTCGGCTTTGCACAAAAAAGGTGGAGGGCCAATTAGAGCAGCTTATTGATTTGGACGGGATCAATCCCTACAATGATTGGACTATGTAGGATGATGAGCCCTCCTTGTTTATGGAGGATGAGATTGTTGATTTCGAGAGACAAGTTATGGAGGATGTGGCTGTAGTAGAAGCAGTAGGGATTGGATTGTCATTGGATGACATTGATGTGGTAAAGGAGGAGTCATTGCCATCTAGCAGCAGGGTGGAGCCACAGACACAATCTTCTAGGCCAAGCAAGGAGTCACAATTGAGTGTGAGGACCATACCCTCTATCCCCCAACTTTTCACTAGAACGGCAAAGAGGAAATTGTTATTTTTTATTTATTTTTAGTTGCCTATATATGAAATTTATGATGATGATTTTCAAAGACAACCATCATAAATTCATAATAGTTATGGATTACAAAATCACATAATCATGCGAAGCTAGATAATGGATACAAATTATCAAAACTAGTAGACAACACTTCCTCTTGGTTTTTTAGACTCATTTGATACATTTTGTAATTAAATTTTGCAAAAGAACGTTGTTTTTTTAAGAAGTTTAAGTATTTTTTAAGAAGTTAAGTTTTTGCCAAGTCAAGATTTTTGGGCTTGCTGAGTATTCTTTGAGTGGAGTTTTTGAACACCATAAAAATGAAAAATATTACTTAAATGCTAAGTTACCGGTTTGGGTTTGACAGTTCGGTTTGCAGGTTCGAGCAAAATCTTTTTTGGGGTTGGGTTCGTAATACAAAGACATAAAAATCAGAAATATATACATATTTGCAGCAGTCATTAAGTTCAAAATACACCACAATATTAATAGTCAAATAACATAGCAAAAATACACCACCACTTTCATAGTCTAATAATAAAATATTAGTGAAACTCGAACGTCACGATATAGATTAAAGTTCAAACATAATAATGTCAAGTGTTTACAATCAGCCATCATTGTCAAGTGTTTACAATCAGCCATCATCGATCATTGATCAAATATCATATGGGTAATCAAAAATATCATCACCATCCATATTAGGTGATATATGTAGTGGTAAATCAGAAGAACCGCAAATAGCGTCAGTGGCACTCACACTAGTACTATTACTAGCGCTAACACTAGTGCTCTCATGCTCACTAGTTGCCTCATAGTCATCATCAACATCAAGTGTAGTAAAGTGGTTTGTAGAAGCATCCAAGTCAAGATGCTCTAGCCCGATATCCCACTTCCTTGTGTCTCCTTTGTAGGAACTTTGTTTGTGTGTAAGGAGTTGCAAGTTTGAATGCACATACCACAAGTCCTCTACCTTTTTTAAATGTAGTCTATTGTGCTTTATTGAGTGGATGGAGTATGTGCTTCAATTCCTCCCAGATGAAGATGAACTAGCAACTTGTTAAGACCAAATTGAATAGTTAAGAGTTATAAAATTTAACTAATTAAAATAAAAATAAAAATTATAAAATATAGAGCTTAAATTTAAAAGATAAAAGATTTTGACTATAAAACTTACTCGGAATACAAATTTTATTGCAAGAGGTTGTAGGTACGTGTATACTTGGCCATGGAAGTACCACCAACTATGAGCATCAACCATGTACTTGTCTCGAAGAGCATCAAGACCACAATGAATGGAGCATGCAAAACCCATGAACTAGCAACTTGTTAAGACCAAATTGAATAGTTAAGAGTTATAAAATTTAACTAATTAAAATAAAAATAAAAATTATAAAATATAGAGCTTAAATTTAAAAGATAAAAGATTTTGACTATAAAACTTACTCGGAATACAAATTTTATTGCAAGAGGTTGTAGGTATGTGTATGCTTGGCCATGGAAGTACCACCAACTATGAGCATCAACCATGTACTTGTCTCGAAGAGCATCAAGACCACAATGAATGGAGCATGCAAAACCCATGAACTCAGTTGTTCACTAGATCATGTTGGTCACGATCAGTGAAGAGTCTACGAAGTGCTGCCTTGTACCCTTGAGCCACTTCAACGATCTCTATATGGGGCAACACTTGATGTCACAAAAAGTAGCTCAACATTATAGTATTTGGGACTCAATGCAAAAGCAAGAAAATGCAACAGAGTGGTTCGTTTTTTCCATATCTCTACAATGATTTTGTGTAGCTCTTTGAAGAACTTTTCTTCAGGATCTTCCTCTTTGCATTGATGATGGTTTTCATCTTCTCAATCTTTGAGTTGATGCCATCATATACTTCACCCAAGCAAGGTCTATCCCTGTTAGTATAACGGATCATGCTCAATATGGGCTCAGTGAAACCAAGGAGATACTCAACACAATCCCACCAACTGTCAACTAAGATCATTTTCTTAACCTTAGTTGCCCTTTTAGTTCTAGATTGCCTCCATATGGACCAAGTAGGGTTGATGACCATATTAGAGAGTACCTCACAAACCTTTACAAGTCGTCTCAATATAATTGTGTTGGAGGCAAAACGAGTCTCAACAACTTGTTTGAAAATCAAAATAAAATAAAATTTAAGTTTACAAAAATTAAAATTTAAAATTTAAAATATTACGGAAGTGAAACATTTTTTTATTTAACTTACCTTCTACAACTCCAATTTCGAGAAGGTTCTAAATATGCTTTGTGACATATGGTGGTTGGTGATGAACATTTGGATGTTTTCGACCTCAGCATACACTTGTTTGATCCACTCAAATTTGTTTCCAATTTTTTGTAGCATTAGATTGAGGGAGTGGACAGCACAAGGTGACCAAAAAATGTGTGAATACCTCTCCTCAACCAATAACCCAATAGACCTATAGGGCCCACTTCATCAATAGCTTGACAAAGAATGTTAGCAACAAATGCACCATCCTTCACCTCTCCTTCACAATCCATTGCTCTTAGAAACATTGCCCCTTTAGGGGACACTGCAGTAACATTGATCAATGGGCAATTTTTTGCATCTTTCCATCCATCAGAAACGATGGTCACCCTTGTTTCGATCCATGAATCCCTTATGGGCTTTAAGGAGTTCTCTACATATTTCACCTCCCGATCTAATAAGGTGCTATGCACCTTCTGAAAACTTGGCCTTATACCCTTTTCAAGCCTCATTAATAGATTTCATCATTTTTTGCCAATATGGTGAGCAAACAACGTTGAATGACGATCCATTTGAGTAGACACGTGGTGTAGGGAGCTTCATCCCTCGAGATCCTTTCTTTATCAAAGGATGACTTGATTTACGGCCTGCTACTTGGTCTACTTTTTCTTGCTCTTCAATATATGCCAATACTTGGGTTTTAGGAATGCCATTATTATCTACACCTGGACAAGATTTGATGCCTAGTCCAAGGATCTTGCACACGTGCCCTTTCACTTGACTGTATGAGCTCGAATATCTAACTTTGCAATGATTACAAATCCAAACACAACCTCCACCACTTGGAAGTTGTTGAACCATTTCAACATATTTCCAAAGGGGAGAGTTCGGGTCTGTTTTGAAATGGGATTAGTTTGTGGAGCTAGAAACGGTTGCCATTATAATACCCAAGGCGACAAGTTTAATTACAATAAACAACACATTCCATTTATTCAGAATTTCGAAGTATTGAAATTAAATAACTTAAATTCATTTAAAAAAATTAAACATGTGTTATAGATACCTAGAAGAATGAAAAAAGAACATTTGTTAAAAAAAAAATGTAGAAAAAAAACCAAAGAACTTCAAAAAACCTACCTCTTTCGAAGAAATCTTCCTCTACGATCTTCTTGGCAACAAACAAACACTTGCAAGTGCTTAGGAATAGAACAACAACCAACTTCGAACGTTCAATGATCAATCTTCAACTCTATTTGTGTTTGTGCAAGCAAGAAAAAAGTTCAGCAATAGAGGTAAAAAGTTTTGTTTTTCATTCACAAATTGATAAACGAGTTTGTTTTTGCCTATTAGATGTTTTAGGAGTCATGAATTAGGGCTGGAGGCATTTTTTAATGTCTAAAGTAAACACAAAAAAGTCAAAAGAATAATAAAAAAAATACAAATTGCGTTTGAAATTTGTGACTGGGCGTGATTGGGGGTTGGATTCGACCCGGGTTCACCCTTGGTCTGGCAGGGCCGGACCCATAGGGAACCAGACTCAGACTCAGACTCGGACCCGGGCTAGATCAGACTCAGACTCAGACCTTGACCTTCAGACCACGAACCGGTAACATAGCTTAAATGTCAATTTGTCAAACTTGAATGTTATGACAAACATTCATTCTTCAATATTAAAACACTAAAATACTAAAAGATAAGATAAAATCAATACTGTGGTGATAGGGAGATGGGATTGACTCACCAAAACAACCTTTTTACTGTTGGTTATTGATACAACAATTCACCTTAAATTCAACTAGTTTCATTTCCTTACATGAGATTTTTTTTTAAGTGTTTGCCCAAGTTATTATGAAGCCTTTTACTCTCTTGATGATTCTACTCTCAATGCATGTCATTGTCTATATAATAAATATGTTGCTTCTTGTCATTTCTTCAAGATTGCTATTCTTTATGTTGTACCATTAGAAGGGAAGAGGTGTTCGAGCTAAGTATATTATAATATAACTATTTGACAATAAAAAACATAGCCAATTGTGTGATTATCAAACAATATATTTGCATACTCCAACATAATATGTCATTGTATGCACATACATAAAACAACATTAGGTAATACTCCTAAGGGCTGTTTGGTAGCATAATGAAACAAAATAGAAGAAGAGAAAATGGTAGAGCCCTTGTAATTTGCCAATAGAAAAACACAATTTTTGCCTTTTGAAAACTGCTTCCCAATAGTAGTAAACATTCCCAAACAATCAATATATATATTTCAGATTTCTCTCATATACAACTTGATCAAAAGAGAAAATGTAAGGTTCGTAACCCTTTTCTATCTCTCAAAAATAAATAGTTACTCAATATCTCATAAACATGGATTGAAACAACTTCATTAGATAAATAAACGTCATATCACATCCTCATATGTGTAGTGCATAATCCAGGTAAAAGCACATAATATATGATATACAAAAGTACAACTTGGGCTCTCATGTGATGTAGTCAACTAATTATACAATATGGAAGTACAAATACAAATAATGATATAAGAATGATATGTGAACACAATCAGTATAGTTTCTGATTGCCACCGACTTTAACAGTCATCTGCAAGTTTGAGAGACGAGAACATGGCTCAGGCGCTTTTCCACCCAACCATGAAGTTTACGCTTTCCTGAAATTCTTCCTAACATGAAGAATACCCAACCCTGCATGAAATACCTACCAACCTGGAAACAATAAGCTGGAGGGAATCCTGGTGCAACTTGATATATCTACTTGCATTTCTAACATGAACATACAATGTCCTACTATCAAGATATGGCAGAGAAACATATCAATATAATTTGCTAGGTAACATTCATTTATTTCAAAACATGGCTTTGGCCAAAGCACTAGAATAAACCTAATTTTTCTGATTTTTGTAACACAAAATGATGCTCTAATTTTCCGATTTTTAACTTCTGCTCAAACCCTAGTTTGCTGATATGAATTTCTGAGTATATTAATGCCTTAACAGAAGCATTCATTCATCCCAATAATATCAAAACTTATAGTAGATTTTGTTTGATCATGAACAAGTATGAAACTAACATAATAGACCACCAAATATTCACCAACATATGCCAAAATTCTGATATCCAAACATCCAGTTTGCTGCTACAAATCAGACTCATCTAATGACGCAATTACACAATGAAATGGGCTCCAAACATGGCCAACATGTAGAAGTTCGCTGATATGAAGAAAACCCCAATCTATGCAATGAAAATGACTTCCTACTCTAACCCTAGCTCGGAGAAATTGCTCCAGCTCACAACAATGCAAATATTTGAGGAAAAACAACTCCAGAAACCCTACCAAGAGGTGCACTGGTCTGCTGGTCTGCTGATAGGGTTTGCAACCTTTTGAAAATCTGAAGAATATCTTCCAACTTGCCCAAACTCGCCTCTCCAAACTAGTCGCCTATGCTGATGCAAAAATCTGAGTGAATCTAGCAAGAATCACCATTGAAGCACATGTGAACCTCTGTCATGAAGTCCTCCATTGAAGAAGCTAGGTTTTTATCCAACTTCTCCTATATTCATAAGGTTTTTCGTCTTTAGAATATTCGCCAAAGTGCAGATCATAAAAGCAGAGATAATATGATGATGTCCAAATGCTTCCAAATGACTTTATATTTATATCAAACCTCCCTTATGCTTCCCAATCTGACTGACCCAGCTTGGGCGCCAAAAAATTAAAAATATCTTTTTGGCACAAGAATATTCAAAATTAAATAATTTCCCTCCTTTTGGGCGCCAATACTCAAAAATAATAAAATATTATTTTTTGCTTAATTTTTTTCCTTGTTGGCTTTGAGAAGGGACATTACACTATCGCACAAAACAAAGAGAACTACTTTCCTTAACAAGGACAAATCCAAACATGATATGCATGTGTTCAATAAAAATAACTCTTTCTTTTCATGCAAAATGATAATATGATGATCTTTTGTTATTTTAATCCTTTTATGCATAATGATGGTTAAATGTATAATTGACATGCAATTTGCTTTTTTTTGACATGTAACTTGATTATTGACATGCAACTTGATTATGATGAATTTACTTGTCTAATTTCAAAGTAAATCTTATCTTCTCTTAGTTTTAATATTTTTAACCTAATAAATTCAATACTATATATGAATCAATATCGAATAAATCAGTTAATTATTTTTAACTAATATAGTTAAAGTTTAATTAACTAAATCTAGAAAAAAATGAACTGATTTACTTCAATGACCATAAATTGTCCTCAAAATGTATAAATAAATGCCTTGCTATAGATGAAAGATAAGGCTGAATGCCTATTTGGATTTATAAACAGCCAAACTATTGTTTTGACTTTTGAGGATGGGACAAGTGTGAGGATGATGATAGTGATTGATGTATCAAATTGATTAGCCAAAATTAAAGACAAGGTATTAAAGGCCCACACAACACAATTTCTAAAATCTTGGACATGGCCCCCGAGGAGAATGAAAAGCCCCTCAAAACCAAAAAGACTATATGGAGAATCTAACCGAACAGTAAACCCTCAATCATGACACCTAAGGCAAAGGGGACTTATACCCAAACAATGAAAAACAAGAATCAATTCAAACTGCCCCATAACATGTAAAAAGTTAATTACCAATACCATAGAAAGGAATATAGGTGGATTACTGTTGGTCTATCTATTTGACAGATATTAGATAATTTGACAGTATTAGATTACCAAAGTAGAATAATCAACATTACAACCACAAAATAATATATTGAAATAAGAAATTAAAGACTAACCATACTGTATTGCTAAGACGTCTAAGGGCATTTCATAGCCCCATTTTAAACAAAATTCTGTGGCCTTGTTTCGTGCATGCTGGACCAATGACCTTGCATCAGCTGCGGCCTTGACAATTTTAAATGCATATTTGATTTGGTACAGTTGACCTTCTGGTGAAAATATAATAATGTGTCGATTGTGCCTAGCTCCTGTACTGTGGCTCATTCTGATAAAATCTCGAAACATAAATAAGGAAAAGCGACAGCCCAAATTTTCACTCTTTTTTGGGATTTCTTTTCCCCTTTGATGATTTGGATTCATTCTCTTCTACGTCAAAGGTAAAGTGTTTGGGGTTATTTAGCCAACAAGCTATTTAGTGTGAGATCAAGTCCAAAAACTGCTTGAAAACTTGTCTAGTGCCGCCAAAAGAAGGGAGGATTTCAGGCCGCCTCCTCATCGCCATTGTCATGCTGTTCATTGTGGCTTTGCCTTGCCTGGCCTAAAAATGTACCTTGTATATAGGTTGAACACCCCCTCTGTTTACTGTTAATTTCTTCCCTCTTCCCTTGGCGCTTCCTTCATCTTGAACAGGCGAATCTAGATAGACTAAAAACTCGCGAGTGACTTTAACAATGTCAACAGGAGTTTGAGGCCTGGACTCAAATAAACCCTTCATTTTTATCCTTTGTCTTCTACTACCCCTACCACCTACCCCACGTGATGGTTAAGTTCACTTTGCAATGCTAATTAAGCCACGCTAATTGCCACACTAATGGTCTATATCTTCTGCACAGAAAATTGGTCCTGCTGGACCTTATACTGTGCTATTATCCATTTTGCAAATTAACATTGCGTCTATCAATAATTCAAGTGGGCTTCACTAGCACCTCTCCTGGATCCTGTACAAGCAAAGGATAGGTACACGTAATACATGATCCTTCAACTGTGTCATACTCACAGATCAATCATCTAGACCATGGTTATCTGTACAAGAACTGCAACTCTTTGGTTTCTTTATACAAATTTTCACTCTTTTGCCAGAATAATGTTGATTTAGAGAACTCGTAGATTGATATTTTGAGGTTCTTAGAAAAAACTGTCCTGCCTAATGTTTTTCAAAATGCTTCAGTTTTTGTGCACAATTTAAAAGCTTTTTTGAATATATTGGTTTCCTTTTATTCCATATTTATAATAAAACTATGTTACTGATTTGTCATGGGGCATGCCCGGATCTGGGTCTGGTATGTGAGGGGAGTCGGCCAAGGTGCAGTGAGACACCTGTGGGTTTGTCTTAGGTGAACCTGTGACGAACCTGGTAGAATCAAGCCCAGCAAAATGTATTTTCATTTTTTTTAAATTGGTTGGTTGAAGAGATGTATCTTTAGGCACTAGTCCTCAGGTCCCATTTGAGTTCTTCTCTTGGCTCCTCTCTATATATTTGGAAAATGTGATTTCTGATAAGGATGTGGTGGGATGAATTAATTGGCGAGGAGAGTTTTTATTTCATGAATTGAGGTCAACCCCTCTGCTTTACTTATAAAGTGGGACTTACAGTAAATTTCAAACCCCGCGAATTTCAATATGTTTCAAACTCTTAAACATAATAAATGACATGAACATTATAAATGATGACTTCACGTCATTACATGGTGTTAATGGGATATCAAAAGGATATTAATTAGTAAAGGTATAGTGAAAGCTTCTATCTATCTAGCTAACTTTTAATATTTATAATTTAACATTATTTTTTTAAATTTAATAATATAATGATTATATATTTATGAACATAATTTTTTCTTGTATGTTCAAACTGTATATATTTATGCTTTTAATATTTTTTTGTACTGACAAACCCAAACTGAACCCAACCCCATATTTGTTTTTGCCAAATCTGCATACTGAAACCCTATAGCTGAACTTTTAACTGGCAACTTAGTAGTAAAATGACATGTTCATATTTGTCTCATGCAGATATTGTAGAGGAATTGATAAATAAGGGAAAAGAAATTGAGGCTGTATCTTTTGCATGTTCATCTGGACTATCTGAAAAGTTTCCTCCTGTGCCTTTGCTCAAGACATATCTGAAGAATTCAAAGATAGCTACTTTGGCATCAGCAAAAAGTGGAAATAATTCTGCTGCAGTGGTATTTTCTCATCCCTTATCTGCTGGTAATATTTTGGCAGGAATTATATGCATTGAAGTTGCATTTGGTTTCTGAATTTTGGTTGTTGGCTTTGCAGAATGAAGCTAACTCAAAAGAGCTCAATGCTTTGAGGGCTGTAATTAAGTGCATTGAAGAGCATAATCTTCAAACCCATTTTCCTCCTGATAGTCTTCAAAACCGTGTTGTTGAGCTGGAGAAGAAAAGGTCAGAAAAGAAAAAAACAGGGGTTACTGTCAAATCTCAGAATAAGCGTCCACGATCAAGTGGTGGTGGTTCTGGAGCACATTTTCTTAAAGCTAAAGCTGGAAGGTTTCCTAAAACATATGCTTCAGCTAATGCTTCTGACAGGAGGAGCTTCTATCAGCGATCTGCAGTTTCAGCAGGTGGTGTTGCTGCCTACAGTTTACCTGGGCAGAGCACTTATGATAGGTCCAGTCAGGCAGTCTATGGATCATCCTATGGTGGAAGCCGAAGCCCAGTTTCTCTTTCAAAAACATATGCATATCCATCAGATGACATGGGGACATCTTTAAGGGGTTCTGGGTCTTACAATGCAACTGCCAATTATGGAAATTACAATTTTGGCAGTAGCATGCCTCCTGTGTATCAGTCTTCGTATTTACAATAGTTACCTACAATGCAACTGCCAATTATGGAAATTACAATTCTGGCAGTAGCATGCCTCCTGCGCATCAGTCTTCATATTTACAGTAGTTATTAATTTTGCAATATGACGGAAGGTAATTTCCTGATTTTCAGGGTTTCCGACTTAAAAAATCTCAATGAGATGAAAGTTATGCTGCCAATATGCATTTTTGACAGAGCAATGAAGAATTGGTTTTAGATGATCTGTCTCGATGATTATGATGCATGTATTGTCGCAGGTGGGATGGATTTCTGAATTTTGCCCGTAACATCCATCTCGGGGTTAACTTCTTTAGAATATGTTCAAAATATGCAAGTTAAAAGCATCAATTCACTATTCTGTTATGATATATATGGAACTTAGCATTGAATGAGATTATTTTGCTTGCATTGGTTTTCTGAAAGAATCAGTAGGCGATTATTAGTAAATCACTACCGGGGTAATTTTTATTTATTGTTGCTCGACATATGCTCTTTTGTTAAACATTTTTTTGAACATTATAAATCTTGTGTTGTTTCAAAAACTTTAGTACATTGATAATAGTCTTCTTGAAGTCTACCATCGTCTAGCTTTTTCATGCTCTCCAATCGGTGCTGTGTCTTATCTTTTTGCCAAATTAGTTGCAGTTGCCTTTGACAACAAGCCTTCCAAAATGTGCATAGCACGATATTAGTTTTATCAGATTTATGTTTCGTCAAACAGTGGCTTAGCGAATTGTTACCTTTAAGTCTTTTAGTTAAACCCATATTTACTTTATTATCTTATACTTGAGTTTTAGATATGCCAATAAATTCTGATGATATGCAACATTATAATGCATGCAAGGCGAGCGCTTCTGGTTATAACCGTGTAAAGATTTCAATGTTTCTGAGTGTACCATGTAAAGATGTTGATATCAATGTTTCAGAACACACTCTGACATTGTTTTCTTTTTATAAACCAGTAAGAATGGTGCAGGTCTCTCTAGAGTGTGGTAATTTAAAACAAAAAATGAAAAGTTTGATTTGATGTTTTATTTTAAAATTAGAATCCAATTGTTCTTCAAATGGGGTACTGGATTAAAAAATATCTTGCAATGAATGAAGGAATTAAATATTTTAATAATGCTCATGCAGTTTATAAGATCAATAGGAGCAACAAAAAGGACACAGATCCAAACTGGGAAACAAGGCCCCCATCCCTGTAAATCTTGATCTACTGAAGTTCACTTAGGAAATACAAATGCCTTATGAAAATGTTTAGCAGGCATTTGGAATAATTGTTATTATCTATAATGCAGCACGGTTGACATGATTTAAAACTGACGGCCATCTACACATTCTTTGTATTTCAGGCAGACATTTGACTGCCGTCTCCCTTGCTGTTGAACTGAAATTATTTATAGATCTAAACGCAATTTATGTGTCATGAAGGACAATGTCGGATTTTTTTCCCTTGTCTATGTTGGGCATTTGTCGAAGTGTTAGAATTTGATAGTCAATTTTTACCTTAATCAAATTTATTTATTGTCATTTTTCTTTATTTTCTAAAACCATTGTCCATTAACTCTAGTATGACCAAATAAAACTACTATCAGAGTAATGGGTAAGAAAAATAAATGGCAATTAAGATTTATATTATTTTTCTTCACTCTTTAATAATACTTATCTTTAATTGTATATTTGATCTACATTCTAAACATATATATTTTAATTAGAAATGATAATTTAAAAATAAAGTGTAATGGAGAGATGATTTTTTTTTGAAAAATAAAGAATTCTTTTAAATATTAAATAAAAGAATCAATGAACTGCTAGATACAACCTTAATAGGTATTGGTGTATTGTACATCATTTAGTTGGTAAGGAAAGAATAATGTATTGTTATTTTTTTTAATTTTTAAAACGTAATTATTTTAAATATTTTCTATTATAACTTTTAAAAAAATATATTAATTTTTGTATATTTTTATTTATTTTTGATCGGTGAAAGTAGGATAATTCTATGGTTGTTTTATTCCTTATAAGAAAAAGATACATCCATGTATTGATCAAGCATCTATCTAAAATCTCTCCTGAATATCTCTCAGCTACATACACCTCGCCCTTGCTGCTACTGGTCAGCACAATCTAAAGAAATACTTTTGTCTTCATAGCTGAGAAAAATGGGCTCACACACATTTTCTATCCGTCCATGCCATAAATCGTTTTGGAAAGTTCAAAGTATAGTATTGTCCTTGCTGGAACTTTTATGTTTTACAACAAAGAAAATTGAAGATCTATTAATAAAATAAACTCTTTAAGCCTATGAGAAAAGGCACCAAGTCAAATTGTTCAATTTATTTATTTTTGATTGTAAACTATGACTTATGTCTAAAAACAAGCATCTTAAAATCTTTGGCACCTTGTGTCCATACTAGTAGTATGAATATTGGTGATCTTTATATGCTCGGCAAATATTTTTATAGTACATTATGAAATAAGTGCTTCTTTTTTCTATTTTTATTGTGTTCTAGTTTTTGTATTTAAGTGGTTTTGTACAAAATTGCCATTGCAATTTGACCATATTTAGTTCCTTCCACTTTTATTGTGCTTTAAAATTTGTATTTACATGCTTTCTTATTTGTCTTCGAAAGCTTTGGAGTATTATTTAGCTTTTTGATCAAGCTTAATGTTTAATTAATATATTGTAGCATACAATGTTTTAATTTTCATCTAAATAAGTACACGTTAGATTGCTATCATTGGAGGCAACTTCAATGACTTTCCCTAATATTTATTAAGTACAATTTCCTATAGATCTTACTATGGATTAGATTGTGAAGGATTTGAAAACTTTGTAAAAGAGGTCCATGTTTGTATTCAATGATGTAGAATGGGGCACAATATGTGCACCTTAGAAAACACAAACGAAACTAAATTGTTAAACTATGATAACTTAGACACATTATTCAATATTCCTCAAACAATTCTAAAATTATTAATAATTGATAATGACAATGACATACAATAATTGATTATAATAAAAATTGTTTATAGAATACTCAAAAACCCACATGATCACACATAGGTAGATGGTCATATATACATATTAAAGAACATTGTTGGATTTATAAATAATGCGTTAAGTTATATTTTTAGTTTTACGAAGTATGCTCAATTTGTTGAGCACATAGATGATAAAGAAGAATGAATGCCATGCAGTTTGCATAAATAGTACTAGTTTGTAGAAACTAATAGTTGCCACCTTCAACTCCCAGATCAATTAATTGTCTCTCTAGGATTACTTTTGTGAGTAGCTCCTAGTAGAGTAGCAAATGATATTGGCTCTATCTAAGATGATTGAGTAGCAACTAGACGGACAAATACAAATTCGATTGGGGAATGAAATAAAATTCAAGTACTGAACTAACTATCTTGCCGAGGGGAACAACACAAGTATTAGAAGTTGGCTATAGACTACTAGAAAACTTGCACAATCACACATACTTATAGTTGCACATACACATTTATGAATATTGAACTTGTACATATTGCTTCAAGTAGTAGGTCTAGTTTCACAACTTAATTAGCAATTTGTTGAGTTCATGAAGGAGAAGAAGAATGAATAAGATGTTTTTCCCCTAAAGATGTTACTATTGAAATGTTAAAGGCTATTGATATTGAGGAGGAATTGTACATTGATAATCCTCATAAAAAGGAAATCTCCAAATAAGTTGGGAGGTTCCCATAGTGGTAGCCGATGAAACCTTTTGATTAATTCATGTTTAATTTATATTTTAATAACATTATACATACTTGAACATAAGTATGTTTATTTAAACATAATGTAGTGTGAGCATTAATTTGTGTACTTTTGAATCAAACAAATGTATCATGTAAGATCGTTATGCATCTTTGTCTCAAATGTTTAGAGTATTAGCAAATTACGAGGCATTGGTAATATACTTTATAACACAAGATGCTAGTAGGCAAGAAGATATATTTTTCAAATTCACTCTCTAATCAACAATTTGTATTGAGAATTTAATGATGCTCAACATTAAATAATACATTTTTAAAGTACACAAATTGTTTCCATTCAATAACATCCATCAAATATATGATGATCATGTTTTTCATAAATTTGAAAATGTGCATACAATATAAAAATCATTCTAAATCATTCTAAACTCATATGTCATCAATTATGGATTATCGTTGACATAACAAATCAATCTAGAATCTAAAGGAATAATACAATATCCATACAATCCTTGCTAAGGAATTTCTTTAATATTGTTATCATAACATATTTTTCATATATCTTGCAAAAAGTAGAGGGAGTGAGAATGTAAACTTGACCAAAATAAAATGGTGAATTTATGAAGTTACCAAATTTGTACACGTGAGATAAATCACAAAATTTTGATTAACAATGACTTCAAGTCTTGAATTAAAACTCAATTTGGTGGGAACTTAATGGTTTTTCATCTCCCTAATGGACACGAGATCCTATGAACACACATGCACACAAAACTTTTTGAAACTACCCCTTATCTACTTTAACATTTCTTACCCTTTAACCGACATTTTTTTGTGTTATAATCATTGAGAGTAGCGAAGTGAGATTTGAGTTGGTCATATGATTGGCGGCCCCTGAGTTGTAGCATAGAGTGAATATTTAGAAGTGGTAAGTGCAACTCATATTTCACATGAAGAAAATCATAAGGACTAGGTTTTTTGTCTTTCTTGAGGTCGTGTTTATTTAGTGCACTTTCTAATTTTCCTATACTTGCAATAAGATCCACGTGCTTATAGAATGTGCATGAAAAGTTCCTGCTTCTTGATTGTTAGGAGGAAGAATACTTTAACCAATTTCCTCTATATTAAACATCCTTTGAGCCTCTAAATATTTTGATTGTCTTGGTTTACTTCAAAATCTCTAATTGATGTGTTACAAGTGCATAATTTATGAAACATAAAAATGTGGCGACTATAAGATTAGTGTCCATAATTTAGAGCCATTTCTACATTTTTATCAATTTCATTGAGATATAGATCACAAGGTGCAAGAGATTGACTTTTAGACCTGAAGGTGAGCCAACCAGACTTGGATCTATATCTTAAGGGGGATTGGAATTGATTAGAAATATTTTGGAATGATTAAACTAATGATCTTAGATGCCCTAATATTAAAAATGCAAGATCTCGAAGACTAACAAACAGAAATAATAGTTTACTAGTGGATCTAGGAAGTGCAAAGGACAACAAATATGTTCATAAAAATTGGTTTTAAGGTGCCTACAAGGACTCATTCACCCATGGGCGAATGGGTCAATGAGTCCTTGTACAGGTGTTCAAAACAACTTTCTGGGTCCTTTGGTGCAAGATCTGAGCTTCCGGTTGCCCCAGTTCCCACTGTTGGTAAGTTGGAAATAAAATATGTAACTTAGTTTCTATGGCTTGACAACAATGATGACAACAAATGCAACAATGCAAAATTGCTCCTTTAAGATCTCTTCAATTCTTCAACTTGTAACCTACACATACAAAAAGAGAAGAACAATTGTTTGTTTTGTGTGAATGGGGGTTTGCCTTAGTCAAACCCTAGTTTGGTAATTAAACCTTGATAGAAAAAGATAATAACAAATGGAAGGAAATGATGAATAAAAACCTACTTGTTACAACTCATCAAACCTTCAATGGCTGCCCTTAGAGGATTGGAGAAAAACACATCACTCCAAGGACTTGGATCTTGCTAAATTGGCTTAACAGATTGCTTGATTTGATGATTAAATGCTTGGAAACCTGCATCACAATGCTAGCTTCAAAACATGACATGAATAAGCATGAACATTGATATGATGTTAGGATCTTGATTGTTGTTGTAGATGATTGATAATGCTACTCTTGAATGCTCTTGACAATAATATTTTCTTTTGAAAAGTTGCTTCTCGATCCTTAGATTCCAAAAGCTGACAATTGCAAGTTGAATTTGATTCATTAAAAGATCGCTAAAAACATATTTTAAAATGAGTCTTGGCACTTAAAGGGGACCCATTCGCCCATGAGTGAATGGGTCTTGGCCTATAAGTTTAGGACACTCATATTCTATGGTAATTAAAATATTAAATGCATTAATTAAATGTTGGTTTCCCTTTTGGAAAACAGTAAAAATAAGGCTTTGGAATGCATAATTTGGAAAATTAAAAGCTTAATTAAGTCTAATAAATTAAGGGACCCAAATATAGTGTGAAATTGTAAAGGTATACAATTTCCTACACTACACTTTATTAAAATTTAAGTAGATATTATGCACATTTGTATGACATTTTCTTGCTCACATGCCAAATGAACATGTTTGTGTAAAAGGTGGAGAAAAACATTGAATATGGGTCTCCTAGTTTAAAAGAACAATTGTGATTAGCTATCATATTTCATTTCAAATGATATTAACAACTATGCTTATTATTTATATTTAGTTTCAATATGAGAGTTCTTCAATTGAGTTTTGATGAGCTTAAGCAATGAAATGAGGTCCTTAATGGTGCTAAATTCATGAGGATTCAACATGATGTGTCACTTCTCCAAAATGTGTTTGCTAACAACATCTATCTTCTTAAACAATTTTGTAATCTTCCAAGTTTTGAGAAACATATCAAATTCATGACTATGGAACTTGAGATCTAGTTAAACTAATATGCTAATTACCCTAAACGATTCATTACATTGAATAACTAATTTCTTCTTAGTCGCATTAATTTATTCTAACTCTTTTCCTGTTATCACTTGGTATAGATATTTGCTTTTAAATTATTGTATCATGGAACCATTTATTGAATAAAGTTTGTGGGGAGCTAAAAGAGGAAATTGAGAGTCTAAAATGGTGACCAAGTGAAAAAGTAGAGGAATACAAACATAAATAATACAAGTGTAATGGCACAGATTTGCACCCTAGGCAAATTCCCCATTTCATCACCCATACCTTAGAAAATATAAATTCGATGATGCAAAATTCTCCACCACCACCTTGCTCCATCCACTTGGCCACACCTTTTTATGTCGGTGGAGGAATTTCTGTCGGGGACGTGCATGCACCACATGGACGTCCCCGCGTCGCGCTACTGTCCTGATAGGATTCCTGCCTCGAGAATCAACAAAAATGTTACATTTCCTATTGGGTACAAAGTGTAACATCTCTTGCATCCTTGACCTACGAAATTTATTCCTTCTACCTCCCTTTTGCTAATTCAAATCTATCAACTTTCATCTCTTTGACCTCTCTTGGATTCATTCACTCTCTCTTGGCTACTATTCACTTGCTTCTCTCATTGTCTTGGCTTCTACACAACTTCTCTTGGTTGCAAGCTCTTCATTTTTGGCTCCAACACCACATTCTTGTTGCAACACCACTACCATTGGAGGATTGTCAAGCTTCTTCCTTCCGTTATTGGCCTTGAGTGCTCATAGTTGAGAAGGTTATATTGTTATTTGTTGTCCATTTGCATCATCTTTTTTATTGAGTGGTATTCTAGTTGTTTGTACTCTTTTCTTAGCAATACTATTTCCTTTCTACTTTATCTATCGCTTTCTACACTTTGTGGCTATTTGGCTGCTCATGGAGGTGGGAACACCAAAACAGGGGTCTAATTGAGGAAAACCTTGAATACAACCCAACATTTTTCTCATTTTCGTGTGTGTAGGTGCTTTTGAGTGGAGCTACTTGAAGAATCAACTCGTGGGTAGAAAGGTATATTTTCCCATTCTCTTTATCATTTCTAGAATAACTTATTTATAGCATTCCTTTTGTTGTACTTGCAATTTCTATACTTTTCTCACATTCTGTTAAAATACAAAACTTAAAAACTCGGATAGTTAAGTAAGATTATGGTGTTTTTGTCTATTCTCTGGACCTCTATCTGTACACGACGCCAATGCATCCCTAAGACACCAGTGCATCGCGTTGGAGTCTGAGATCTGCGCTACCATCCTTAGGTAGTGAGCTGTCTGGGCAATAAACCAAACCTTTGAAGTCGACTCTTTCGACCTTTTGAACATCTAGTTTTAACAGAAGAGAAGTGGCAAGCTATTTGCCCTTCCTTTTCAGCCTCAACACCTTGTCCTTTTCAATCTGTCTAGCGAACCTGAGGTGGTTTAGGGTAGCCTATTCCTTGGGGCTCTCCCGTGCCTTGGAGTCCCAGGGGTGACAGGTCCCCATTCTCTGCAACAAGTGATATTTTGTGATAATGGATGCAAATAAACACAATTTTAATACGACATAAAAAATGGCGACTATAGGTTCCCTCTAAATTTTAAAAATATTTTAAGCCCTTTACAACCTATAATATTGTGATAACAATAATGGAATTCTCTCAAAATGTGAATGAATTAATACTCAAGAAATAGAAAAAAGGTGCACATGAATTATTAAAGGGAGAAACTAACCACTAATGTTTAGATATAAAAAATATGTAGATAAAAAAATCATTGTAAAAAACTTTTGGAATGAAAATTTATGCTCATCAAAATTTCTAGAATAGTAGTGTAATTGCTTTATGAAAATTCACAATTTAAATATACTCTCCAATATAATGTGTTTCAAAAGACACCACCATTGTATGTTTATCTCTCCAACGAATCCAAGAATCTTAAAAAATACCTCTAGATGCAAACATTATGAGTTCAACGTGAAGGTTCTCTAGAGAAAAGTATATAATGATAAAAGAAAAAATATAGACCCCTTACCAAGTGTATTTTCACCCATGTGACCACTCAATGGCCTAAGGCATTATGCAAGGAAAAAAATAAATAGTCTTCATGTCTAGTATAAACTTTCAATCTAAAGGGAACATGAGACATTTTTGTGAGACAAAAGGATAAACCAATATCTTGGCTACTATAGACATAATAATGAATTTGTATTTTATCCAAGAAGATTCCAAATATGCAAATATTTGGGTAGGAAAAAAAAATGGTCCATATTATTGAAAAGAAAATTCCATACTTGGAACAAATGGGAACCATTTTTCATTAAAGGAAAGGCTATCCTCTAGTTCAACTACTATGGATGCATTTATATAGTCAGATTGAGCTCAAACCACTTTGACTTTCTAAAACTTAAATTTTAATTGTGGGATTTTACATTCATTATAAGGCATCAAATGACTTATATTCATGAAAAAAGAGATAAGATAATTTGGGGGCTTTGGATGTAATTATAGAATCATATTTCTACTATGAATGTCATATATGTGAGTGGTGAATAATTTGATACTTTAAATCAAACAAAATTGACAAGGAATAGTAAATTATGATCTTGGGGACTGTTCCCTTTATAAGTTATAACAAAAATACAATTTATTTTTATTATAGTTTTGGGTTTTGACCAAAAACCCCATAGAAAAATAAATAGGACAAGATTGAAAAAATACCATAACAAGTTCCATCCTAAAATCCTCTTATTTCTATCTATTTTCTAAAATGATCATCATGATCTATATGTTGATCATTATCAATATATTTGAATTACATATTTTCTTCATCTTCAAAACTATAAAAAGTGAACACACAAAGCCAAGCAATACCATCATTGTTATCAATCCTAATGCCTACTTGAAGAAGTCTACTCCTTTGGACACTTTTTTCTATCTCCCCATCTCCTTTTATGGTAATATCATTTCTCTACGAGGTCTCCATGGGCCATTGAAAACAATATTATTAATTATTAAAATCCCATTCATAGGAGGCAATCGAGTATCATATACCATAGTTACAATGAATTTATTTAGACCTCTTAAAAATTGGCTCTTGATCAACACTTCAACCATTTTCTTTACTAGTTTCTTCGCTTTACCTAGACCTATAAGTATTGTCACAAACATTGACAAAATGTTTATATTCATCCTATAATGAACACTAATGTCCATGAATTCCTCCCCAACATCCATTGTATTGTATATAGGAGTAAACAACTTTGATTTCTAGACTTTTTTAATTGTTGTTCTTATATACCTCCAAGGAAAGCCTTGTATTTATCCACATACCAAACGTATAGGTATATCCATCAAGATTCTATAGATTTCCTTTGCAAATATGCCTTGCCTTAAAATAATATAGGTATCCATCATTATACATATCATCCCTTAGCCTCATTTATAGCCTTCATTCAAAAGCTATTCATACTTGGCATAAACAAAATCTCTAAAATGAAGTTTTTTGGATGTTGCCACCCGAAAAATCCCCCAGTTCAGCGATTCACAATTGATTTCATAAATATTATGGTATGTCAAAATTAATCTGGAGTCATTTAATCCAATCAATTCCATTCAAGCTTAAGTTTGACTTTTGGCCATAAATTGACTTTAGAATTGATCACACTTTCTTCCGTCATATTAATTGTATAATTGGAAAGTATAAAATTGCTTCTTCATTATTTTATTTGAAAATAGTTTGAACAATATATCTATCTAATGAGTCTAAAAGTGCCCAAATTGCTAGAGGAGATCATTATTTTTCAATTTTATGACTTTTTCTTTCTTAAAGAATTCACTATTATCATAGAATCACCTTCAATTTCTACTTTTCTAGAAGCGTAAACCTTACAAATTTTTAATCCCAAAATGAGGGATTGGATTTGCTTCACTAGTGGTTCCCTCTTCTTGTATTTTTGAAGCTACTCCGATAATTTTTATTTCTTCATTTCTTATGATACATTCAACTCAAGAAGCTCCCAAATTACCTTTGGATGCTCCATCAAAATTCATCTTATCCCAAACTCTGGGGAGGTTTCCATTGTGCTTATTTTCTTAATTTTGAAGAATAAACCCCTCCATTCCCATTAACTGGGGGATATTTAGGACCTTGCCAATTTCTAACCACTTTGTTGTCCCATAATGAAGAGGTTTTTTCTTTTAAATATTGTGCCATTGTTTAACTATTTGTAACCTGTACTATTGTAGATTCTAGTTTATTAAGAAAAATGACTTTGATAATTATTTTTCTTGAAATATTCTTCTATTTCTCTCGAAATTTCCCATATTATTATTGATGGGCATATTATCTACATATTTTAAAAGTTTAATTTTTTTTCAAGATTGACAACGATTGAAAGAGATAAAATATCATTTGGCAAAACACTTTTCAATCCTAATCTAGCACAAATCCATTGCCAACATTTTGAAAAATTTGAAAATTTAATAATAGGTGATGATCCACATTTTCTTTGTTTTTTACATAGCATGCATCTCAAATGACCACTGTAACCAAGTTTCTAAAATCTATCTATTATTTTAATTTTATTTTATAAATCTGTCCAAGTAAAGTGCCTAGCTTTGGGAGACATAATTTGTTCCAAAAAATGTTAATAGTTATTATAGTTTTTTGTTCTAGGGATTCCTCCACCATATATCCAATCATTGTTGAGCATTCTCCATTCTTTGAATAGTTCCATCTTATCATGTCTTCATTATATGACATAATTTTTTCCTTTTATTTAAGATTTCTTGTAGATTTGAAACTTGATTTTTTGGGAGGTTCATTCCCCTTAAAATTTTCCATCCCCATTCAATAGATCCATGTCTAAAAATAGGATTCACATAGAAAACTATTTTTTCTGAGATATTTGATATAACTTATTTTTAGTGTGCTAACATCTTGTATTGATTCTATTGATGATAATCCATTCTAAGAATCTTCCCAAAAATGAGCTCTCTTGCCATTTCTTATTTCCCAGGTTAGGTGGTTTGTAATAATAGTCCTACAAGATAGTATGAAATTCCATATGCTTGAAAGCAACAACAAAGAGTGATGGCCAGACGGTTACGAGTTTTGAGTATTACTAAAAATAGATATTACAAGAACTAATTTATAGACTATAAGCAACTATTCTAATTGACACTCCAGATCACATTAAGCACAAGGGTAGAGCATACTCAAATATTTTCAAACTCATAATTAGACCTTATAGACTCGCTAAGACTCTAAGGAAACTGATGTCCACTACGCTTCACAAGTTCTTATTTATAGATCTAAAATGACCTGAAAAAGAAGGTAAAAAGGAATCATACCGATATTACTGGGTAAATTGGTTACAAAAAAAGAGGTATATCGTACCAAAATTATGGCCGACAATGACAGTCCTTATATAATAAAGTTATGTCAGATTATAAGTGTTGTAACCATCATAGCTCTTGTCAAAACTGGTATTAGGAGATGGGACACTTGATTTAGAATCTATATTTTTGTAGACATCTTCCCAATTTCGTAGCTTCCACTTGCACATATATGAAATCAATGATGGATGTTACAATCTACTTGAATTTTGTCATAAACTAGTCTCAAAATAAAATGATTCCCATTTTAACCTCTTGTTAATAATGATAGTGGTAACCATATCCTGTGTAAATGCATAATCAAAATTCTTTTAAGTGTCAATTTTTTCCAACATCATCATCCCATCTTCTATCATATACCAAAAAATAGTATTTTAAGTAGATACGCTTCATCCTTGTATGAAAGGTTGGGTTTTTTGCTAGACATATGGTATAACTGTCACAATGAATTGTAATGACTCCTACCTCTAGCCCAATATTTGAACATAATATATTAAGTTATATGGATTCCTTACAAACACAAGTTTCTATCATGTACTATTCTTTTATAGTAGAAAAATCAACCACAACCTATCACTTACTCATCCAATTGATTGCACCACCAAACATAGTAAAAACACATCCATTGGTAGATATTCTATCATTGTCTCTAGCCTAATTTGAATCCATAAATCCATGAATAAAAATAGAATGTCTATCCCCTATAAGATAACCATGATATCATAAGGAATACTTAGAGGTAACCCACAAATACCTAAAGACCCTCTTCATTGCATCCCGATGTACTTATCTAAGATTATCCATAAATTGGCTAAGAACTCCCATTACTTTGGAAATGTGTGGTCTTACACATACCAAATCATACATCACACTCTTGACTACATCAACATAAGGTACTCCACTCATATCCTCCATCTCACTTTCATTGCTCAACAGATAAATTTTTCCCCATTGTAATAGGAACACATAATGGCCCACAATTTTTCATGTTAAATCTCTCCAAAACTAAGTTCACATAATCTAGACCAACCAAAGTTCCATGTTCACTCTATCTCTTTTGATCTCCATCCCAAATATGTACCTGGCTAACCCTAAGTCAATGTCAAACTATCCTAAAAGCTAAGAATTAAAACCACAAGTCAAACCATTCCCATTACTGAAAAAATAACATATCATTAACATAAAATGCAATAATGAGAATATGATCACCATCCATATTATAGTAAATACAATAACCTAATTTAGATCTCAGAAATCTTAAAATTAATGTTAGAAATCTTGAACAAGATTAATAACCAGGAACACCTGCAAAAACAACGATGAATCTTCCACAAGAGGATATGCAAGAGCTTGCTTGATATTAAGACCTCTCAAATGATGAGGTAAAAGGGATGATACAAATGATATAATAACCCTCCTTATATAGGAAAGGGTGAGGTACAAGATGCAGTAAGATGTTGCCATGTGTCTTGATCTAACAACATGTGACAACAAGGAAACCCTAAAAAGATTAAATGCATCCTAAGGTTAAAATAACCTAAGTTAACTTATGCTAGTGTAGTAAACAAATATTTACACTAACAATTAACACAAAAGAATCAAAATTTTGATACCATATCCTAGGAGATTGCTTAAGACTATACAAAGAATTCTTCAACTTACAAGCCAAATGTTTTTTACCCTTATCAATGTAGTGATCTAGCCATGTCATATAATTCTCTTCCTCCAAATCACCATGAAGGAATGCTATCTTCACATCCATTTTATCAACCTCAAGATCATATGCTATAAAAAGAGAATAGAAATAAAATGGATGCTAGATTTGTTAATGAAGATAAAATCCACCATAATCCATTCCCCTAAGTTTATAATAAACCTTCCCAACCAATCTTGTCTTGTACTTCTCAAAACTGCTATCAAACCTTATTTTTCTTTTGAACACCCATTTGCATCTGACATGGTTTCATCTATTAGTCAAAGATACTAGGTCCAATATATTTTTTCTTCAAAAAAACCATCTCCCCATCCATGGCTACCTTCTTGGACTCTGCATCATCTATATCCATAGCCTCCTTTATAGTTCTAAGCTCATCATTATTAGCAGCCAAAGAAAAAATACATCTCCAATCAAAGGTAGTATACCTTTCTTGTTGAGTAGACCTCCTCAATGACCAAGGTGGAGGTTCTATCTCATATTTATAACTCTCTATGATCTCTTCCTCTTGAAGTCCTTCATGGGATTCTAGTTCAATCTTCTTGGTTTTTGGGGTTAGTCGGACCACATCTTTCTTTTCATCCTTCTTTGGCTATAATATTGTGGAAGAATACATAACTCCTCTAAAGATAACAATTTTTCTACATAAAAATCTCTTAGCCATAGGGTCCCAAAGCTTGTATCATTTCACATGAGTACCATAGCCAATGTATATACATATTATAACCTTTTTATCCAACGTGACTACTTCTCCCTAGGAGCATACACATATGCCCCCACAACCAAAGACTCAAATATTTATTAATGGGGGATTTTTTCCTAACCAAACCTCCATAGGGGTCTTATCAATAAGCATTGATGTAGGAGACCTTTTAAATAGGCAACAAGCTATGACAACTTCTTCTGCCAAATATTTTTGTTCTAGGTCAATCCTACTTAACATACTCCTATCTATCTCCATAAAAATTTTATTCATTCCTTTTGCAACTCCAATCCATTGAGGTGTGTATGGAGTTTTCGTATATTTTTATATCCCATGGTCCTTACAAAATATATCAAAACATGTTAAAAAAACTCATTTCCATTATCAATCCTTAAAATCTTAATCTTCCTACTAGTCTAATTCTCTACAAGAGCCTTAAGCTCTTTAAAATGACCAAGAACTTCTAATTTATTTCTATAGAAATATACCCATTTCCTTCTACTATAATCATCGATGAAATAAACATAATATATAGATTTGAAAATCAAATGAACATTAATAAGACAAATAATTCAAAATGGTTTAAATCCAACACCCCAAAAGATTTATGAGAACTAGTCAAATTGAGCAAAATTTTATATTCCATATACACAATATTCACATAAATCAAACTGAAGATTACAGGAATTTAACCCCTCAACAGGGTTTTTACTTTTTAGGGTCCTTAAACCCTTCTCACTTATGTGACCCATCATTTGGTGTGATAACATTATTTTCTTTGTTGGTAGCTTAGTATTGAAAGCATGAACACCCTTAGGTACCTAGAAAGCATGACCATCAAAAGTATACATAACACACCTCTTTGTTATTGGTTTAAATGGTGAAGGTGAAGATTCTATAGATCTCTTCACTAAGGGATTGAAGAAATAATACACTAAATTATCCATGCATCTAGCTAAAATAGAGTGCCAATTCAAACACCCTTAGCAAGAAACATAGCTCCTCTCACCATCTTGCACCCTCCACTCAAGAAAAAAACCTACACACCTACATCATTCAGTTTACTTATAGAAAGTAGGTTCCATGCCAAAATAGGGATATGCAATACACCATTGATCCCTTTATGATCTGTTAAGGAATAAAACTAGGACCTAACATAGAAAATAATCTTTAGATGAGAATCATCTCATAGGTATACCTTCTTAGAATCACATTATTCATATTTTTGTAAGCCAACCTTAATGTAAGGTCATGTGGAAAGAGGAACCAAAGTCTGTAAACCACATACTTTATGATGCATGAGTAATCAAGGCAAATAAAGTATCACCTTCATCCTAGGAGGATCTCTTAGACACATTGTCAAATCTACCTTTTTCTTCTTCTTCTTTCATCCTTATATCCTCTTCTTAGATGCCTAGTTTTTCCACATTTCCACCATTTTCCCTTAAAATTACCAAGATATTTGGATCTAGAATTATCTTGCTTCTTGTCCTTCTTCTTGCCTTCTTATTTTGATATTCTATGAATTTCTAGGGCCTCCTTAGTTGACTCAAAACTCTTCTCATTTCTTCTAAAAGAAAAGATGCAACCAATTCATCCATCTTGAAATTGATGGTAGTGCTCCCAATGGTCATAACAAGTTGGTCTCATGAATCTAGCAAAGAACAAAACAAAGTCACACAACAATATTCCTACTCAATTTTCACGCCCATGAAGTGAAACTAGGTAACTACATTATTGAAGGCATTTAGATGTTCATCCATAGACCCACCATCCTCTATCTTGAAGGTATATAACTTCTTTCTTAGGAAAATCATATTCACTAGGGATTTAGCTTCTTTCAAATATTCACCATGATAGCCTCTTCATTCACATACAACAACATTGAATCGACCAAATCGAGTCTACTAAGACCCTTTGTTTTTCTATCCATCTTTTTCCAATATTCTTATGATGTAGCTACACGTTTGGATTTAAATACTACAACTCACAGATCTTGGTCTAAGAGAAAATAGTCCATCTTGAGCTTCCATAAATCAAATTTATTGACTAAGAACTTCTCCATCTATATCCTTGACGTGATTGTAAAATCTTCTCACAATAAGATGAAAATCCCTCTTTGTGTACACTCTCACTCAGATATAGATTAGCACAAAAAAATCTCTACCCAACACCTAAATATGACAATCATGCTTTGATACCAAATTAAAGGAAGCAATGTATGAGGAAATTATTCCTACGTTAATATTTTGAGGAGAGTGATGTGCAAATTTTAATATTTTAACAATTACACAAAGTAAAAATATATTTAAACGTAAAATAAAAAAATATATACCATAACCTAGATGTACATGGGGAAAACCCTTTCGAGAGAAAAAATCCACATTCCAAAGAAACTCAATGTATTATTCAATAGACCACACATTTCTTTTGGCAAAAAACTAACCATATAACCTAGAAATTAAGTTTTTAATTTTATATGCAAAAATTTCATTTTTTGTAATCTTAACATTATTTGGAAAGACATGGTAACAATCCGTAGGATACAACTTAGTTTGCTAAAGCCTGTAATAACCAAGTTTTGAAACTTGGTGGAACTAAGTTTGATGTTAATGAAGACTTTATTGCAAATATAACGGGGCTTCCTACTAATGGAAAGAAGGTGTATAGAGACAAAAAGGAGTCAAGGGCTGCAATGTAGATATTTTTCAAAGGGTGTGAGGAACAAGACTTGAGGATGACTAAGAGTGGCGAGTACCAACGCGACTCGCTTAAAGCGCTCTGGGGGGACATTGCAGAGGATCTCATGAGATACATTACCCTTGAGGGTCGTTTCTCTATGGTAAATTCCTATAATTTTGTGCTTCTTAATCATTTCCGCCATAAAAAAGAGAATTTCTTTCCCTTTTTATCTATTAGCATCGCTGGAAAGTGGTCTAAAGGACCACAAAAAGAACCCCAAGAACCCGGTGTTGCATGTGGGGATTATTATGTTAATTTCTGAGTATGCTAAATATTTTGTGGTGTCTAAACCGATTGGTACTCCCAAGGGTAAGCAATTGAAATTGACAGTGGAGTATGAAATTGCCTATGATGAGGAGCTGCCTTGCAAGAAAGGGAAAAAGAGGAAAATTGTCTTGGAAGAGGAGTTAGTTTTTGAGGAGGACGTTGATTATGTCCCATATTCTCAAGCTTCAATGGAGGTGGTCTCGTAGCCATCTGATGTGGGTAAGTCTGGGAAAGGGGTTCCGGGTCTGAAAAAGGAAGGGTTTTGAGACTTGCAGCGATGAGATAGTTGCTGATAAGCCGACTCTGAGCGTGAAGAAAAAGGTTGATGTTGTTGGGGATACTTCCTCTTCGGCTCTTGGTTTGGATTCCTAGCCTAAGAAGGGTTTAGAGGTGGGTAGTAACAAGAAAATTACTATTAGGTCTGCTCATTAGCTACAGGAGATGCAAGCTGCCTCTCCCTTGAAGGCGGTTGGTGGGAAAGGTGTTGTGGAGTCCCCAGGTGTGGACCGTGAAATGTAGAAGAGAGACCTTGAAAAGTAGATGAAAAGGAGGCTAGTTGCTGAGGAGATTGCATACTCTATACGCAAAATCAAATTGCCCACTGTTGGTGGTAAGGGTAAGGAGGTCAGAAATAGCTAGGACAAGGTAAGCTCCTCTCAGGAGGATGATGCTGCGGGTAAGGGTGATTTCAATTTTGGCGGCGAGGATATTCCCGATGTTCTTAGGTTGGCCAAGGAGGGCTCAATTTCTTTGTTCAAATTGTTTAAATGGCTGTTTCATGAACTTAACATGACCAATGTTAGAGTTTGGGGTGCGGTGAACAAAAATGGTGAGTCTTTTGTACATAACCAAATTGATAAATTGTTTGACTCTCTGAATATAGTAGCTGATGAAACATTGAAGATGAAACAAAACCTTGAGGAAAGAATCCTCACCTTTGAGGACCAAATGGAGAAAATGTATGCTAAGGTGGAGAAGGGTGGGGAGGGGATTAAATCTGCTACGAAGCTTGAGTTTGTTGGAATTTCAACTCCTTTTGAAATGGCCAAGAAACACAAGGGAATTTCTCCTGGAGAGGTTACTAGTATTGGTGGTAAGCTGCTGGAGGAAGAGTTTTTTGTGGAGAAGGCTAGTGGGGGGCATAATGTTTTGATTAATGAGGTAAAAGAGGGTGTGCCTAGGGCCAGAACAAGGAACAAGACTAAGGTGCAAGCTGGGGCTCCTGCTGTGGATTCGCCTAAAGTTATGGATGACGGTCAAAAGGTTGTGGCATGCGACATGGAGGCTGTTGATATCCTGAAGAACATGTAGTGGGGTTGCTTTTGTGCCTCCTTTTTGGATTATGTTGCACTGATGGTGTGTTGTTTTTTGGCTGTTGCATGTTTTTTGTAGTTATCTTTTGCTTCAACTGTCCTTTTTTGTAAAGGGTTTCAGGCCCCTTCAAAACCCATTTTTTACCTCTAATCAAAAACATTAGGAGCAAGATTGAGACACCTTTCCTAATATTTGGAAGCTCTCATGGTGAAGAAAATATTGCCTAATTGTTTCAAGCAAGAGTGTGGGTGAAAGGTAAGAAGTTTGAATATTTTATTTGGATCATATTTATAGTTCAATCTCATTTTGTTGATGCTAATTAATGAATTAAACTTAGAGTTTGTGCCACATCCATATCTATATTACTTGGGATGGTTACAACCGTGTATAGATACGAGGGTTAGAACACAAGATAACATATATTTTAGCCTACATTAAAGTATAAGGATGAAGTTGTGTTTGATAGTGTGCCCTTAGAGATTTGTAATTTGATTTTTTGTAGTCCCTACTTGCATATGAGGAATATTTTTATTTTAGGTGCAAGATTCAATACAAGCTTCAATTGAGGTGAAAGATTTTATCTATCCATTCCTATGTTAGTAGGGATATAATTACCATTGATAGAACCTTGAATTCAAATAGGTTAATTAGTACTATTGTAAGGTTGGGTTCTTTAATAGATGAATGATTATATGTGTACCAAGGGGCATCAAGTAGGATAATTATCGAGTGAGAAAAGGATACAAAAATAGGGTATAGGGTTATCACATGGTGAAAAACATGTAGAGTTGAGAAGGACGAGGATGGCGAGTTAAATAAGGTAACCATGTAGGTGGGAAAAAGCTTGTACATCTAGTTTTACTGATATAGTGCCTATATTTGGTTCATGTGTACTTGATGAAATAGAGTGGGCTTGGGATTTCCAAGTCAAAACAAGGAATCTTAAAAAGGAATGTGAATTGACATTTCTTTAACTTGTGTTAAATGGTGTCCTAAGTAATTTAGGGACCTAAATATCCCTAGTTAGGGAGGCATGATCCAAAAATGCTTAAGTGGTTCGTATTTATTTTTGACAAATGTTTGGAACAATGGGGTCATGCATTAAGTGTGCAACATTGTTTTTATATGCCCATTAATACATATAGATGTAAACAACAAAATTTTAAAAATAAACAACTCTAATATGTATTTTCACACTTCACATGGTAGTGCATCATGCACATTTAATATCGTTGCATTAGTGATGCAACCATGAGCACACTCCATTACATGTGGGAAGAGAATTCAAAGTGAGTGGGTGATGTAGAGCCAATTTTTGTTCACCCTAAAAAGACAAAGGTAACTTAATTAGGGAGGGGAGAACCCTAATGGGTATATGCCCTCATTTAGTTTTTTTATGTGAAGGTGGTTTGTTTGCACATCCATGATGTAAACTAGGTTAAAACATAAAATTAAGTACCTTTAATCATACTAGAACTATTATATACAAATGGATAATTGATTAAGAAAACATACATTTGTCCTAACATCATCAAATTTAAATTAAAAATAAATTACAACAATTCGATTATCAATTTAAAATTATCAATAAAGTGTAAAATTGATGTAGCTAAATAAAAAAAATCAATCACAAATAAAACACCTATTTTGAGTTAATATTTAAAAGCTCAAAAAATTAAAAACACACAATATTAAAATCCTCAATTAGAAATAAATTACAAGTGTGTATAAATATATATTATGTTTAAACCTCTATTGAAATACTTATTATTATAAATTTTTTAATTTCTTTTAATCATATAACAAGGGAAAATTTAATTTTATTGATTAGTTTAATTATTGACAATATTATTCAAATTCCACCAAACTTATATACTAAAACTAAAATTTTTTTATTTAAGTTAAATTTTAAATTTTATCAAATATATCACAAATAAAGTCTAAAATAAAATAAAATAAATTAAGTTACATGACTAATAAATAAATAAAATATTTTAAAATTCTATGTAATTTTTTTTAACTAATTAAGTTAAATTTATTTAAAAAAGAAAAATTAATTAAATAAATTAAAATAAACATAAATAATAATAAAATAATTAATCTACCTAATTTGATATCTAAAAAAGTCAACAATCCTAAAATTGCTATAAAGTATATAATAAAATCCCATTTTTATCTTTTATTTTATTTTAAGTTTTACAAGTTTTGGAGGGGAGGGAGAAATATGGACGATTTTAAAAGAAGACTAAATTTTTTAAATTTTAGATATAATTTTTTTCATTTTTTAAAATAAAAATTTAATTAAAAAAATCATTCTAGTTATAGATGTCAAAGAAAGAGAGGGAGTAAGTTTTAATTTTAGCAATAAAACCCTCTTTTATTTTTACACTTCTTTCTATATTATTTTTTGGGTCATCTATGCAAAATTTAACATTATTTATAATAATTTTGGTTTTATTTTTGATACGTAAGAGTATTTTATTAATTTAGAAGAGGAAAGCATACAACCGTTTGTTAAGTAGGAGATAACAAGCACCCCAACACAACCCTAAGACTACCATACTACATTCAATCTGCACTGTTGATTCGATCATGGTGATATAGTTTTCAAAATTGACAGTACCACCGTCAAAACCCAAAAATCTCCAAACTCATACTAGTCACATCCAGACCTTAGCAACTACTGGAAAATTCTAGAAACCAAACAATTTACAAAAACCCATTAAGCTTTGCAAAGGACTCGAAGTCCCTGATCCATTCAAAGCATTTGATCACCATTAACCCAAGCGTTTTCTTTAAATACTCCACTGCAAGAACAACAATCATACGGTGGCGCATGAGAGCCGTCCTGCTCAGGTCCAAGAGGAAGGGATTAAACTTAATGGCCTTGTCGGTCTTTTGCAAGAGCTCCAAATCATCTAGACGTGGGATTCTGGTGCCTAAAATCTCCACCTTCAGAACCTCCTCCACACCACCTACGAAATCCTTCCTGAACAACCTCACCAACAACTCCTTTTCCTCCATCTTAGGAACATGTCTGTCAAGTAGAGAGGCCAAAAACCGCGAGGATACATGCACATTGTCTCTCCCATACTCCTTACGCTCGAGGTGACCAGTGCCCAAAATCATTTTGATCGCCGCAACTGTGAGAGGGTCGATGTTGAGAAAAAAATGCTTCAACCTCTGAACCATTATCTCTCGAAACACTGCCTGCCTTGACGTCACATTCAGAGAAATTGGGGTATCCGCTCCAAACCATGTCAAACCCTCCATCGAAACTTCTATGATAAACTTCGAGCGCTCGACCATTGGCACCCACAGACAACTCCACAAGCCGAGCAATGTCTGCCAACCGACTCACCACCATTAACAAAACAACAACACCAAGAATGCATTACTACTCTGTACATACCGTCACCTCCACTCATTAATAAAGTTTGCGCTCGCCAAGCAGTGCTATCAACACACGAATGAGAAATCATTACCAAGTAAAGCAAGTTGTCCTTGCAACAAAGATTCCATCCTGCAATCCCTACTTCGTGTGCGAGACCTTCATTAAAAAGTGTGCTTAATCTATCAGCCTTCAATGCTTGTACTCGCCTTGAATGACATCTCCTACCTTTCGCAAGCCTTCAACTTCCATCTCAACACTATTCTCCCCTACATGGATGCCACTCACCTCGGTATGTCAAAAGCCCATCACTAGCTTGGAGGGCATAATAATTTTTATTTTTTAATATATATTTAAAACCACTATTTTTTTTAAAATTAATAATATAATTATTTCTTTTTTCACAATCTTTAAAAGAATATTTTTTTGTAAATCTATATATGAACACATGTGAATGAAAGTATAAAATATATTATAGCATATTTATATATGAATAAATATATGATTTTGATTTTTTAAAACATAAACACTCATTATTACGATTATAAATATGTGTATATATATTTAATTATTTAATATATATTTCTTTATAAAAATAAATAAACATGTTTATATATATTGTGCGTGTATGTATAAACACATATGTATATATGTGTGTACATATGTATATACACGTATATGTGTATGTGGATGTTTATATGTATATATATGTTTAAACTAACTTATTTTAAAAACATATTATTTAAGAATATATTTAAATGTATGTGTATATACATATTATCATTATATGTTTTATATTTTTTTAGCAATTTACAAGGAAAGAGAACAATACAACATATTTTAAAAAGATATGTATATATCAAAAAATGATATAATTATAATAATTTTTGGAGGGTTTTATATCAAACCCATACAATTATTTAGCTACCTAGTACAAGAGTACAAGCCTTAGGATGCAATCTCTTTGACTGAGAGCCAATGATTGAGGGGTATCCATTCTGTCAAAGTTTCCTAAGGTTGTAGTGTCAAAAATTACATATTGTTGCAATTTCATACTTGCACATTACACCCCTTTAATTTTGATATTTATGATAAATCTTATATCTTTATTTTAAAGATTTTGATTCCATGATTAAAAAAGATGAGGTGTTATCAACCTATGGTTTGAAAATCAATAGAACTCCTTTGGGTTACAACACTAGGGGAGATGTACTAGTAGCCGCCAGGGCTAACTTCACGCATTTGTGCAGAGTGCAAAATTGGTCTGATTTCAATTTTTTTTTTTGGCTTCTTCATAAGCGAGTTAGGACCTTAAAAAGAAAAAATTGGCTTCTGGGTATTTTAAATGTGCCTTGTGGAACCTGTAAAACAAAAGGTGTTCAAAAAGGGCATTTTTAAACCATCGTCCCCTACATCTTTACCACTTCGTTAGTACCCGTTCATTAGATAAACAATAAAAACCCACAAAAATTTAAAGTGTTTTCAATAGTTAAAAAGGTGTTTTCAATAGTTTTCAATGTGTTTTTTTTTTGGTCAACTACACATTCAGTAGTGAACATATATTGGTGTAATTTGTAAATTTTTATTGGCATAATTAAAACAATGTAATGACTAAAATGTAAATGGTTATTGGGGTCAGGTGAACAAGGAGTGAACGGGTATTGGATCATGGGCGACAATTGGGTCTTTTCCCCTATGTGAGAACATCTGCACGTTATGCTAGTTTCTTAGGAATTTTCAAGATTTAAAATTGTATCTTCAGATGACTTATTTACAACGTGTGTTGTAACACCTACATAGAGAAATAATAGATCTTCCCACCTATTTGACCAAATAAAACTCCTTTCTTTACCATTCCATACAACAAATTTTCTCTCTCTCAAGCAAGTGCTCTCGGGATAGGAAACTATGTCAAAATACACAGCCATTGAAGCTTTCTCACAACAAGCACTCAAGCTCTTACAATTATTTGTGTTGGAAACAATCCAACCTTCCTCAACCAACTCTCATTACAAAAATCCATTATGAATCTCAAGAGAGGAAGGCCAAGGATGTTGGTAACACCCTAATTTTATCTTATTATTAGTTTATTATTCTACATTAGTAGAATAGTAATCTTTGAATCTTTATATATCATTTATCATCTATCAAAATCTATAAGATATCATGGTGGTTTTCCCTATAGACCAGGATTGGTCCACCATATCTCTATTTTATATTGTATCTCTACTTATAAATTCTTGATATCAATAGGACTTGAGAGTAATCGTTTATCATTATCTTTTTATCAAATTTTAATCTATCTTTTCATGGAGATCGAAAGACCAAAATGGGGGTTTGACTGAGGCAAGCCCCAAAACAACATCCAATATTTTTTTAATTTATTCTTGTGTGCAGGTCAGAACATTTAAAAAAATTGCAATGAGCATTTTGTAGGATTTTTTGGCTGAATGTATTAGGACAACAATGCAATGCATTGTAGTCCATGCTACATGCTAGTGTACAAGGCTGATAGATTCTTCATTTGGATCCAGGTTTCCCTTTGCACATACTTTTATTTTTTATAATTTTTAAGTTCTCATTTATTTGTCATCTAGTTATAATTCAACATTTTGTATTTCTTGTTCTAGTTATTGAGTTACAAAGTCATTTCTATGATGCTAATCAATTTATATTATACTTTCTAGTCATCTTGTATTAGAATAGTAATTATATTCATATCATTTGAGGTAATTGAAGCTTTTGTTATTTGAAGTCACATTTTATTTAACTATCAAAAATTTTCTTTGAAATTTTGGTGAACCCGACACTTTGTACATAACACTTCTTAGCTATTGTGGCTCATTTAGACTTAGCGATTCACTTCTCTATTTCTTCTTGTTTTGCAAATGTTTGCTATCTTACAAGGTCAAATATCTTTCTCCAAACTGTTAATTCTTTTGATAAGGCATTTTTTAAAGAACATTTGGACATGATAGATGATGTTCTTAATGACTTCCTAAAATTACCTTCTCTCCAACCATCTAGTTCTTCAAGTTTTTATTTTGTAATTCCTTTTGAAAAGGATAAGAAATCTGTTAATGTAATTGTTGTCTTTGGTGTTCTTGAAAAACCTAAGAGACCAATAATCTACATTAATGGAGAAAATAGGCAACCAAATAAAGTAATAACTATTTGTGGTGATCCTTCTACATCATGCTCTCCAAGTTATTACTTAAAAATTTCTCAATATATCACTTCTAAAGTGCTTGTGACTACTAATTATAAATTAGTAGCCCACACTTATAATACTCGAAGAAATAAGCAGAAGATTGATATTCCAACTTCTCAACCTATGCTTCCTCAAGCACCTAAACCGACTTCAAAATCTCCTAGTGAATTTGATCTTATTGAGAAAATTCATGTTACTCATACTAAGATCCCTCTTTGAGACCTATTTCAAACTTCTTCGATTTATCATGGAATTCTCCAGGAAGCGTTGTAGAAAATATTTTTCCTTTTTCTATTAGACTAAAATATTTGAATGTGTTAATATAATACATTCATTTTGATACATTGAATATCACATTCTATCTGCATGAAATTCCTTCTCTAGAAGTGAAAAATCAAGTTGATCCCTTAATGATAATAGTATTCATAAAGAATATAGGTATTAGACACATTCTCGTTGATACCAAGTCGGTGCTCAATATTTGTAGTGTTGATCTTCTACCTAAGCTCAATATAGATGCTAATTCTCTAGCAACTACATCTTTATCTATTTGGGGGTTTGATAATGTTGGTAGACAAGCTCTAGGTATAGTAATACTACCTTTGCAAATAGGACCCATTACCATTCCCACCCTAGTATATGTAATGCCAGTTTTTCTATTATATAACCTACTTCTAGGGAGACTGTGGATTCATGCATTTGGTGCAGTCCCATCTACCTTACATCAATCTATTAAATTTTCTAGAAGTAATCAAGTAATTATAGTCAAGCCTAACCCCAATACCATTTAGTATTGTCAAATCGATGAAGCGAGTCAATATTTGAATCCTTCTACTTTTAAAAATTTATTTCTATCATTTTCTCCTAATCATGTAATATCATCCTTTGATACTCCTTCTGAGGATGATTTTACCACTCATATTCCTCCTATGGATAATGTTTCTTCCCAAGATAATTTTTCATATCCTTCTTCTACAAAAAATGCATATCTTGGAGATGATTGGGGTTCCTTATACTTTACACCATCCTTCATTAGAGAATATAAGGTCAATCGTGCCCACTTTGACATCTTGAAAATATCATTCACACCCGTTATCAAAGATGATTATTCTTTTGTATCACAGGATAATGTTAACAATAATTGTAACTATACATATCATATTGACTATGTTGTTAATGTCGATCCTCCCCTTTTGAGGAGTTTCAATCACATTATGGTTTATGATTTAAAATTATTTCAAAAACTGGTTATAAAGGAAAAGGTTGTGGACATAATGAACAAGGTATCATAATTCTATTAGAACCTAATCCAAATGGCTTTGATTTAGGACTTGGATATCACTCTTCAACCTCTAAAGAAAAACCATGGTTAAATGTAAATATGATTTCTTTAGATTCAAATTCACTTGATATTATTTATCCAAAGCTTATTTTTGATGATGTAGATCCTAATGGAGCTCTAAACGTTTTCTCCTCCTTTGAGGTTCTAATAGAGTTCTTAGGTTCCTATTCAACTTTACCTTCTTATCATCATGACTGTTGATTCTCATATTACTTGAATACTCAAGCTTACTTTGGAAAATCTGTTATGACTGCAAATGATCAAACTTTTCTTTCTAATGATCATTGAAAATTTATTATTCCTAATCCTACAAACCATGGTATGCTCCTAGTTTGGGATACTATTGATATCCCTATGGATCTTAATTTTTCTAAAAAACTAACCAAGATCAAAATGTCTAAATCTTCCAAAAAATCTCAATTCCATTATGATCTTCTACATTCTTATCATGATATATTTTATTGGTCATACAAGGATATTCCCAATATTGACCCATCTATTATGGTTCACAATACTGTTTCATATCTCAATGCCAAGCCTGTTAAGCAAAATATTAGAAAAATCAATCCTAAGGTTATATTAATGGTTAAGACCAAGTTAGAAAAGATTATAAAAGTTGGTTTTATCCATTGTATTGAGTATTCACCTTGGATATCAAATATTGTAGCTATTGTTAAAACCAATGGCCATATTCGAGTATGCATTGATTTTCATGACTTAAACAAAGCTTTCCTTAAAGATGATTTTCCACTTCCTAATATAGATATGATTGTCGACTCGACAATAAGACATGCATTGTTATCCTTTATAGATGGTTTGTCAAGCTATAATAAAATCCTTATTAACTCATAAGATCAATTCAAGATGAATTTCACTACCCCATGAGGTACTTTCTGTTATGTAGTCATGTTGTTTGGTTTAAAGAATGTTGGAGCAACTTACCAACATGAGATGACTAATTTTTCATGGCTTCATTCATATAGTTTTAGAAGATTATGTTGATGATATCTTAGCTAAATCTTTAACTTTCCAAGATCATGTTAATAATCTTCACCTTATCTTTGAACGACTCTGACTTAACAAGATGAGACTAAATCCTCTTAAGTGTGTCTTTGGTGTGGATGCCTATAAATTTTTGGGATTTATTGCCTCTCATCATTGAATTGAAGTGAAAACTAATAAGATAGATGCAATAGTTAACTTTCCTCCACTTAAGAATATTTCTTAACTTTATATTTTTCAAGGAAAATTTAGGCAATTCAAAGATTTATTTCTCAATTGGCTAATTGTACCCTTCCTTTCACACATCTTCTAACTTAGAAAAACGTATGCTTTCAATGGGATAATAAATGTAAAAATTATTTTGATTCCATAAAAAAGTTATTTGAGTAATCCTCCCATTTTGATGCCAACTATACAAAATCAATCTTTTGCTTTATACTTCAACATCGTCACATGTTTTAGTAGCCTTATTGGCTCAAGATGATGATGATGATAAGGAAAGAGCAGTATATTATATAATTCATATTTTACTCGACTATGGAACTCAACATTCTGTACTAAAATTTAAATAATGTCTTGCTCTTGTTTTCACAAAAAAAAAATTAAGACACTATCTTCTTCTTGCAAAAACTCATAAACATTTATTCTCTAAAACCAATCTTTCTAGAAGATTGGATTTATGGGTGATGTTACTTTTTGAGTTCAATCTAAAACTTATCTCTCAGAAAGCAATAAAAGGACAAGTCATCATTGATCACTTAGTTGACACACCTTTAACTTATGATTTTCCTAATCTAGATATTTTTCATGATAAAAACCTCTTTTCTCTACACGATGGTTCTACATGGATAATGTATTTCAATGGATCCAAGTGTCAAACTAGTTATAGAATGGGAGTAATTTTCTATTTCCTTTTGGTAAACAAATTTTGTGATCTTTTCATTTACAATTTATTTGTACAAATAACATCATTGAGTATGAAGCCCTTATTGCTGGCTTATGTGTCATGTTATCATTAAACATTAAACATATTCAGAGTTATGGTGATTCTTAGCTAATTGTAAATCAAATCATGGGGATTTATCAGGCTAAACAAGATAAACTCTCTAAGTATCATGATTTAGCCTTATCTTTGATACATTATTTCTTATCATTTACTATTGATAGTATTCCAATAAAAGATAATCATCATGCAGATACAATGCCAATTGTTTCTTCCTGTGTGCCCATTGATGATATAGCAAATGACTCACTTTGTGATCCACTTTATCTCTTCTCCTTCTAGTATGAAAAACCCTAATCTTAGTAGTCTATTTTGTGCAAACATAGACTCAGGTGAGTGGTATTCTCACATCTATAGTTACTTGAAATATGAAATTTTTTCTGATAATGCTACTAAAAACAATCACATTCATATTTGACAACTTGCAACATGTTACACCATTCTTTAAAATATTATTTATCAAATATAATACAATGGTGTTCTACTTTAGTGTCTAACTAAGTCAAAAACACCCCTTTCCCTTCAAGAAGCTCATTCAGGCTCTAGAGGTGGACATTTTGGTGGTAGATCCTTAGTGAATAAAATGTTACGAATGGGATACTATTGGAAAATAATGAAATAAGATTCCTTTTCCTTTGTCAAGAAATATATACTCAATGTCAACAACATAGTAATTTAATCCAAGCTCACATAGGAACTTCATGCCCAGGCTTCTCCTTGGCCAATTTCCATTTGGGGGTTGGACATCATTGGAAAAATTTCTCCACCTTCTTCTAAGGGTCACACATTCATCATTATAACTAAATATTACTTTACAAAATGGGTAGAAGTTGTTCCACTTCGATCCACTACTACTAAAGCAATCTATATATTTCTTCTAGAAAACATAATTTCTAGTTTTGGATTGCTTTCCAATTTTATTTTTAATATTGGTATATCATTTAAGAAAAAAAAGGTGAAGAAATTCTTACAGAAATTTCATATTCAACATTGATTTTCTATTCCCTATTATCCTTAGTCTAATAGTTTGGTTGATGCATCTAATAAGACTTTGGAGCAAATTATTTTTAAAATTGTAAAAAAATGGTAAATTTTGATATACTCAACTAACATATGAACTATGGGCCTATCACACAAGTATTTGTACATCTATTGGTACTACTTCGTACAATCTTGTGTATGGTGTTGATGCTATCATGTGTTTAGAGTTGAAAATTCCATCTTTGTGATTTTCACTTAAAGGATTAGTTGATGATGATACCTATCGAGAATAATTCCTACATCATCTTGAATTGCTTAATGAGAATTAATTAAATTCTCTTAAACATCTTCAAACCTTTAAAAAATCTCTATCTTGGCAATACAATCAAAATATTCTCTCTCGATCTTTTGAGATAGGTGACTTGGTTCTTTATGAGAATAAGAGGAATGCAAATACACCTCCAAGAAAAAAAGGGAAGTTCAACCCTAACTGGTTAGGTCCTTACATGATCACATTTGTTTATGGTTTTGGTGGTTATGGTCTATCTACACTGAATGGTAAGCCCTTAAAAAGACCTGTTAATTTGCAATGCATATTCGTCACTATCATGTCTAAATATCTTTATGTGAATTTGTATACCTCTAAGTCCTTAAAGGGTTATTTTTTTCAATCATATGTCATTCCTTTATTAACACATATCCTTTGTTTTATGGGTGAGTGTAGGATCACGGAGGTCCAAAAAGTAGTGATATGATAGAAAATTGGCTGACGACTTTTTTTAATCCGAATTTGATGAAATGAAAAGGGTTTATTGAACAAATTTTAAGCTTTCCATCAATATAAGATATGCCTTATTTTTAATTTAATAGATAATTATTATTGATTTTCTACATGCATTGTGACTAAAGTCCTAATTGATACGTTGATTGAAAAACATTTATATTTTTCAAACGATTTCACATTTTTTGAATCCGAAAAATGCAACATATTCTATGCTTCCCATACTATTGGATAAAATTAAAAAAAATAATAATTTCATAAATTTTTGAGCAAGTTATGGTGGTCAAACAAACAAGTTTTAATATTTTTAAAAAGTTTTAATAAAAATTCATAACTAATTATTTACTTTAAAAAAATTACAAAAAAATGTAGCAAATCCATGCACGTGTCCTCTACTTATATTAAAAGTTTCAATTTTTTTTCTTTTTGCTTGTACTTAGGTTGGTTAGACATACACTTGCTTTTATTTTTTTTCTGAAAATTTAGTACTACTGCATTGAAATTTCAAATTTTCACCAATTAGATTTTTTTTTCAAAAAAGACTAGTATCTTAGAAAATACATTCAATTTTCTACAAATTCTATTCTTACATATTTTTCAAATTATGTTAATAACCTATTCAAAATTTTATGTCAAGTTGCCTAACTCTATTTTTTTTAATTTTTATTACCACTTAATGGCCTAGTTTGGACCCCATGATCCTGCACTAACCCTTATGATGTACACGTAAATTGTACATTTCATTGAATTATACAATCCACGTGTCCCCATTAGTTAATTAGTTTTTAAATAATTTTTGGTATGCTTTATGTATGGTTAGTCAGTACAAGAGCATTTTTCATTTATTTTAGAAAGCATTTTAATCTCTATTTTCTTTTAAGTATTTATTTCCATTTTCATTTAGTACATTCCATAGTTAAGTATAGTTCTTTTTGTATTATATGTTTAAATATTTAGTATACATTGTTACAATTAGTGTAACATAATTAGCTTTATCATATCATGTCATTTAATCTGACTAGCATAGTTTTAATTTCATTTTATCTCATTAAACATACATTATTTTATTGGACCATTATTGAATTTAATTAGAAAAATAATCTAAATTTGTTTGATTAAATCATGATAGAATCTAATCTAACATTTGTAAACCATATCATAAGCATACACACATACAAAAAATATAAAACACGACATGTGCATAGAACATATGAACAATATCTCATATATATATATATAAAATACAATGTCTCTGTACATGTATAATCACCATTATCACAAAATGTGGTGCATGTATGTGTCAACAATGTATATACAAATATCTATCTTAGGGTACATGGGTACTTGAGCCCTCTAGAGCTAGTGGATCCTCTAGATGAGTAGGTGGTTGCCTCATAGAGGCTACTGAATGTGAATGCATCCATGATACACTCCATAAGGATGATGCAATACAAGGATGGGGGATCTTTTTAGACAACCCATCTGAACAATATCTCATATATATGTATAAAAAATACAATGTCTTTGTACATGTATAATCACCATTATCACAAAATGTGGTGCATGTATATGTGAACAATGTATATACAAATATCTATCTTAGGGTGCATGGGTACTTGAACCCTCTAGAGCTAGTGGATCCTCTAGATGAGTAGGTGGTTGCCTCATAGAGGCTTCTGAACATGAATGTATCCATGACACACTCCATGAGGATGATGCCGTACAAGGATGGGAGATCTTTTTAGACAACCCATCCAAGCAACCGTAACACTACATAAACCCTCATTTCACAATTGTAAGCATATGCAAATAAAAACCCAATGTAAATTATTTTCCATTCTTCTTCAACAACACCTTAGAAAATCAAATCTTCATTAACATTGAAAAATCCATTACAAAATTCATTTGAGAAATAAAAAATCAAAATATAGCTAACTCAAATCAGCCTCAAACACCTACAAATTCACTTCTAAATTCTTTGCAACGCTCAAATTGTTGCTGGTATCTTCCTCCACAACCTTTTCTTGCAACTTCACTGTTGCACCTCTCCATCAAGTTTTCTTCTTCTCAACTTTTGGGCATTAAAATTCCTCATTTTTGGAGCTGCCAATCAATTATTGAAATTACTCCAATATGGCCTCCAAAACCTCCTGCAATCCACTACCTCTATTTTGGAAAAAGATGCATGCATGAATGTAACTCCCCGCTGCATGTAACCTCTCCTGCAAAATACCTGTTGCCCAATTAATTTTCAGTAGCACATGGGCATTTTATTTTGAGCCCAATATTAATTTACATCATTAGATATTTTAAATTCCAACTTTAGGGAGTTGGGTTAATTCAATTTTCATTTTTTGGATTTCTAAGCACATTAAATGTGCAGCTAACAACACCACCAAAGTACAGATTTTGAGCCAATAAATAAAATAATGGTTACAACAATTTAGCTCCAAATTTCACCCAAATATAATATTTAAACACTAATCTATCCAACCAATTTAATAAATAATTTTTTTATGCCCAGAGTGTGCCCAAATCAGATGCTGAAAAACAACAAGAAACCACACAAAAAAACAAAATTAAAATAAAATGTTTTTGAAGATGCAAGATTGCTTGGAACCCTTGGATGCTCTTGCATAAGAGGAATCCCACAATCCTCTAATCTCACCTCTTATCTCACTGTTATTCTCTCTCCGCGTCATCTCTTGATCCTATGTCACCGAAGGATCATCCATCAACTATCACTCTCATGGATGCTTGATATCTATAGGTGTACTGGTCTATGCTCTTTGAACCTCTGCTCAAGGGTCATTGACTTGGATTTGTAGAATGTGATGTGTCACCTTAATACTCCATTCTCTCATCATATCCAAGTATCTCTCCACTATTAGTTTCTACATCTCAATGGCCCGCTGATATCAATGTCTCGTCATTATGGCTAGCTCTACAACCTACTAAACCTCCCATACTTGTATTTCCTCATAAGAAGTCTTTTGTTGTGCTATGGGCTCAAAGATTTGGTTATGACGATCAGTTGTTAGTTGTGTCCTATAATAATATAGCATTGGTCACTCAAGCTAAACAAATGAGACAATCTCAACAATAAATCGACCAATGAAGTCGAGCCACTCTCATGTAAATGTAAAAACAATCCCCAAAAACAAAAAAACATAACAACAGTAATAAACAAAACAGGGCAAACAAAGTTGAAAATAGATATATATTACTTGCATTATATTCAATCCAAAATATACAGTGTGCAATAACCCTCTCCAATCACACATATATATAGCTACAGAAGCTTTGATGGCGAAAGTTTCTAGCTTTCTAAAATTCTGGAATGTTCTTTTCTAGAACAACTGGAAGCTTCTACTTTTCTAGATAACCTGGAAAGTTCTAGAACAGATTTATGGAAGACTTCTAAAAGTATTTTGTCTTTTTTTAGACAATCTTAATTTTCCTTAACATCCCCCCTTAAGATTGGCTAGAATAAAACAAGGAAAATACAAAAGAGAGGGGAACATTATATGACTATCCCCCCTCAATGTTCACCTCAATCATGCCCAACATACTCCGTAATTTCAGAAATTTGGCCTCAAGCATACTCTTAGTAAATATATCTGCTGCTTGGTCTTCACTTGGACAAAAGTGGAGATTAACAAAATTTGCTTGAACAAGATCCCAGATATAGTGAACATCAATCTCAATGTGCTTTGTTTTAGAATAGAAAACATGATTGTTTGCAACTTGTATAACACTTTGATTATCACAATACAAATTAGTAGCTGAACTCTGTGCAAAACCAAGCTCAAATAAAAGATTTCGAATCCAAACTGCTTCCTTTCCAGCTTCTTTTGCTGCTCTATATTCTGCTTCACATGAAGACAATGATGTAGTTGTTTGTTTTTTGCTGCTCCATTTAATTGGACCTGACCCAACCTAAAAAATATAACCACTAGTAGATTTCTTGTCATCCATATCACCTCCCTAGTCTGAATCTGTAAAGCCAATTAAAGAAACCAAGGACTTGTAACTATAATGTATGCCATAGTAAATGGTTCCATGGATGTATCACAGAATCCTCTTGGTAGCCAACCAATGACTTTCTTTCGGTTCCTCCATAAATCTAGATACCATATTGACTGCAAAAAAAATGTCTGGTCTAGAATGGGTTAGATAAACCAAGCTACCAACAAGCTGTCTATATAAAGTAGCATCCACCTTCTTGGAGGTACATTCCTTACTAAGCTTGACTCCAGATTGGAAAGGAGTAGGGGCTGGCTTGCATTCAAGCATTTTTTTTTTTTTCTAAAAGATCCAAGGCATATTTATTTGAGAGATAAACAACCCATCATGAACCCTACTAATTTGCAAACCAAGAAAATAATTTAGTTCACCCAAATCACTCATATGAAATGCCCCTTTAAGATATGATTTCAAATCATTAATTAACCCAAGATTTGGTCCATCTATGAGTAAATCATCTACATAAATTGCAACAAGAATAATTTCATTTTGCACTTTCTTCACATAAAGATTTGGATCTGATTTACATTTTTTAAACCCATGAAGCTGAAAATACCTGTCAATCTTCTCGTTCCATGCTCTTGGTGCTTGTTTAAGTCCATAAAGTGACTTCTTTAATTTGCAAACAAGATTAGGATGTTGCTGATCTACAAAACTTGGTGGTTGACCCATATATGTTTCTTCATATAAATCTCCATTTAAGAAAGCATTTTTGACATCCATTTGGTGAACATGCCACCCAAGACTTGTAGTCAAAGAAAGAATAATTTTATTTGTATTCATTTTAATGATAGGAGCAAATGTTTCTTCATAATCAACACCCTCCTTTTGATTGAACCCCTTAGCAACCAATCTAGCTTTAAATTTTTCTATAGCACCATCTGATTTAAATTTTGTTTTATAAACCCATTTTCAACCAATCACATTCTTACCTTTGGGAAGTAGCACAAGTTCCCAAGTTTTATTCTTCACCAAAGCATCATATTCTTCTTTCATAGCTTGCTCCCATTCTTTCTTCCCTCTAGCTTGCTCATATGAGGTTGGGTCATTTACTTGTAATACTTTAGCCATGAGAGCACTACCATTCCTTCCTTGGATCTTTGAGCCTTGCCTATATATTTCTTCAACACTCCTTGTCTTTTGTCTAGCTGAAAAGTCATCTTCTTCATCATCACTACCTGCAGAAAATGGCTGATTACAAGCATTAGTTGTTTCATTTTCAATAGTATTTGTAGTGCACACCTCATCCTTGTCAATGTAGTCTCCATTTCTTTCTAAAATATCAGAAAAATGAGAAGCATTTGTTGTTGAAGAGTGAGAGGAAGTGGCTGTAAGTTGTGAATGCTCATCAAACATTACATCTCTACTAACAAAGACCTTGTTTGTTGTCAAATCATATAACCTGTAAGCCTTTGATTTTTCACTATAACCCATAAACAAACACTTATGACTCTTTGGTTCTAACTTTTCCCTCTTTTCATCAGGAATGTGTGCCCAAGCAATACACCCAAATACTTTAAAATACCCAATGTGGGGCTTTCTAACACTCCAAGCTTCTTCAGGGGTGATATTTGTGAGGGCTTTGGTGGAGATTCTATTCACAATAAATGCAACACAAGAAATAACCAAACCCCAAAATTTACTATGCAAACTTTTAAAATACAACGTACATCGAGCCATTTCTAAAAGAGTTCTATTCATTCGTTCAACCACCCCATTTTGTTGAGGAGTATAAGGAACTGTTCTTTGCATCTTAATACTATAATTTTCACAAAATGACTCAAATGCATAATTGCAATATTCACCCCCATTATCTGTTCTTAAGCAATTAATTTGTTTCCCACTTTCATTTTCAACTAATGTCTTAAACTTTTGAAAAACTTCAAATACTTCATTTTTCCTTTCAAGAAAATAAACCCATACTCTCTTGCTGCAATCATCAATAAAAGTGAGAAGGTACCTGGCACCTGAAAGTGAAGGATAACCTGGTTCACATAAATCACTATGAATGATTTGCAGTGGATGATTAGTTCTCCATGCTTTACCTGAATCAAAAGGATCTCGATAATGTTTCCCTAACACACATCCTTCACAAACACCTTCAGAAGCTGAAATTTTTGTTAATCCTCTAACCATATCCATTCTAATCATGTCTTGTAATTTTCTATAATTTATATGTCCAAGTCTAGCATGCCAAAGTTTTGACATATAATTAGTATGAGCAATAAAAGCATGAGAGAGTGTGTATTCTTCATCAACAAACCCCACAAATTTAAATAGACTCTTCATGAACAACTCTACCAATAGCAATTATATTGCTTGGGTTTTTTCTATCTTTAACAATAACTTGATCACTAGTGACAACAAACTCATATCCAGCTTGAACTATTTTATATACTGAAATAAGATTCACCCCTAATCCTTCACCCAGTAAAACATTTTTCAAAGACCCATTTGTTATGTTAGCAATCCCTGTTCCTAAAATTGGAAGTTTCATTTTATTGTCAATAGTAATTTCTTGATCTGAATTCTTTCCTTCATAAAAATCAATAAACAATGATCTATCCCTAGTCATGTGAGATGATGCCCCTGAATCTAAAATCCATTCTTTATTAGAATCTGAAGCAAAGTATCCCCCCTTAATACTGGATTTACTCTTGGGTGTAGCAATTACCTCCTCATTTGATTTCTCTTGCCTTTTTAGGGAGATGGCTACGAAGCTATGTTTATCCTTCTTTCCATCCTTAAACTTTTCTTGCTTGGGCTTGTATTGCTGTCTTTTATTGTCCCTCTTCTTCAAACAAAATTTCTCCATGTGATTCTCACCTCCACAATACCTGCAAATAATGGGTTTTCTTCCAACTTGCTTTTCTGCACCATCATTTCTAGAAAAATGGTTAGAACCTTCATTATTTCAAAATTTATTATTTCCTTTCCAATTCTTCTTTCCATCATTTCTAGAAAATTTACTTTTAGTTGCATATGCACGATTCTTCTTAATATATCATTCTTTAATAAGCTGAACTTCTTCATCTAAAACAAACTTGCAAAATTGATCAAAAGTTTGCTGGGGTGTATTGGGATTTAGTTGAAGAACCCTTTTCCTTGATTCTTTAAATACCTTGTATGGCTGGGGAAGCTTACTTTCAACCATTGCAATCAATTGAATTTTTTTTTTTGCATATTCAACACCTATTTTCTTCAATTGAGAATTTAAAAAAGTAACTTCATTAAAGTAATCAATCATTTTTCAAAATCAGATGGATTTAAGTTCATCAATTTTTCTTCTATACTAAACATGCTGACAATATCTGCGTCTTTATAATCTTTTTCTAAATTCTCCCACAACTCTATTAGATTATCAACATCAATAAATCTTCTATTCAGATTGGGGCTCAAAGCTTTACCAATAATACCTTTTGCTTGCTCCAATTTTCATTTTCACAACTCCTTTTCTCTATCATTTTGTTGAGGTTCCCCAATTTTTTTATTCACTATCCTCCATAAAGCCTTCTCTCTTAAAACATTTTTGACCGCAATCTTCCAATTTGCAAAACCACTTCCATCAAAAATAGGCAAAACTTCATTTGAAGAGCCCATATTAGCCACAAAAAAAACTAGTCTTCAAACAAATATTACTCCAACAATATAACAGCCTTGCAAACAAATATTACTTCAACAATATATTTGCTCTGCAAACAAACCACTTCCAACAATATATCTACTTGCAAACAAATCACTCTAGCAATATATTTCTACTGAACATGGCTCTGATAACATGTGAAAACAGTCCCAAAAACAAAAAAAAACATAACAACAATAATAAACAGAACAGGACAAACAGAGTTGAAAATAGATATATATTACTTGCATTATATTCAATCCAAAAAATACAGTGTGCAGCAGCCCTCTCCAATCACATATATATAGCTACAGTAGCTTTGATGGCAGAAGTTTCTAGCTTTCTGGAATTTTCTTTTCTAGAACAGCTAGAAGCTTCTACTTTTCTAGATAACCTGGAAAGTTCTAGAACAGATTTATGGAAGACTTCTAAATTTTTATTTTTTTTCAGTTAATTTTCCTTAACATAAACACTGCAAAAGTAAAATATGGCATACATTAATAACATATCATAAAATGAAAACATACCTATTCTACATAAATTTTATTCTATAGCATATAAAAACACAAAGTAATCAAATTGTCACCTGGCTCCTCGAGCTTCCAATGTGGGTCTTGAGGTACAGTGACACTACTCGATGCTACATTCAACCTAGTAGAAACTGTAGAGGCTGGTCTCAGTAGAACCACAACTGCGGGTGCTACGACTGAAGCTCCTAAGACTATTGGTGCTATTGTTGGAGAGGATACTCTTCATCACACCCCAGGCCTCTCCTCCTCCTCATCCCCTACAATTTGCTATCCTCCCTCCTCCTCGTCGTTGGACTCCTCTCATGAGATTTGGGAACCAATATCCCTTACACCAATATGATGATACTGACCTGCCAAAAGATAATCATACTACATGCATGCCATCTATCTAGTACCATCGAGCAACACTCATGCCTTTGTAAGGCTTCCATACAATATCTACACTCCACAGTCGATCCATCATCCGTCTCCAAAATAACAAATCTCCAAATCTTTGGTCACTAATCAAGGTTTAGGCCTGTGCCCATGTCAAATCTTGAAAATATACACAAGATATCCCGTTGACCTCATGCATGTAATGTTCTTGAAGGCCGAAACCTGTAAGAGTGTGCATGTCATCAGGCTCCTCGCCTCATGGTGCACATATCTCTCGAGATCATGGTACAAGTGGGTGAGCATTGCTCCATCACCATGAAAAAATGGTCTCTCTCCTCCGTTACTCTAAGGATATGAACGAGGCCCCCTAGAGGTGTGTGCCTTGTCCATATATCACTACCTTCATCATAATAGTAGCAATCAAAATCCTCTGCACCAAAGGGATAACCACAAAACCTTACTCGAGCCATCTCATATAGAAATGCACCGTAGTGTTAGTAGGGATGACTTGACCAAGTGCATAGGGTTGAGGCCAACAACCTATGCTCCTCGATGACTGCTCATTGACCACAGATCGAAAGTCTCAGAATATGGTAGAAATCTACATTCCATATCTCAATCAAGGCCATGGGCATGATGAAGTGGAACTGCATCTTCGACAAAATGAATACCCACCAAATGCCAACCTGTCAAAGGAAATTTTATTATGCTACTATCAGCTAGTCAGTGCGGCTTCACAACTGGGCAATCATGGCTTCTCCACCATGATCATACATAGTGGGATAGGGATGCACATAATAAAAACCATACTTTAAATCTTATTCTTCTACTAAAATATTCTATATATTTTAAGAATCTTACAAGATTTTAAAAATTTCAATTGTTACTAGGAGGTGCTAGCACCTCAGGTGAATAAGATTTAAAGTATGGTTTTAGTAGACATTAGCGTGTGTCATGGGGTTCACAACTCCTATTTAACTAGCTACAAAATGACAATTTTTTTTTTTTGGATGTACCTCATCTTGTATGGTACCTTTTTTGACCCCTGCATGAAGCTCATTGATTCTAGGTGGTCAAAAGTCAGGTTTGTGAGGAATTTTTTATGAGAAATCAATCTGAGCTCAACAAAAAATCTCCTCCATGAAAAGTACAAATGAATAATTTTTTTTTTTTAGTATATGGTAAAAACTTTTGCTAAATTTTGAAATGATTTTGACCATAGGTGATGTAACCTTTCTATTTTCGCCCTCATCAAAAGTAGAAAAAACACGAGGAGGCATATATTCACCCTTCTTTACCAATTTTTCCTCCAAAATTTATTCTCACAACATTCTTGTCTTTGTAGTAGTTTCTTCCAATTTGGAGAAAACTAACATGCTTGAATCTTGCAAGATCTCACATCAAATATCATGGATTTGCATCAAATGTGAACATTGGGGGAATCATCAGTCCACTTGATCGACTTTTGCATCCTCTATAGTATCATTTGTCAAAGTAAAATAATTTCTGTGAATTTTATCTACTTTAGCGTAGCTTATTCCTTTATGTAATCAACTTGCTAAATTAGGGGTAAAATGTAGTGGCAAAAATTGCATGCTATTGAAATTTCACACTTGTTCATTACACCCCCTTTAATTTTGATGTTTATGATAAATCTTATATCATGATTTTAAAGATTTTAATTCCATGATTGAAAAATATGAAGCGTTATCAACCTATGGTTTGAAAATCAACAGAATTCCTCTAGACTACAATGCTACACGTGAATGCTTGTGCAACACGCGAGTGTCCCAAGAATTTTTGAGATTCAAAAGCACATCTTTCATGTGGCTTGTTTATGATACATGTCGTAACACCCACACAAAAGAATAACTCTTCCCACCTGTTCAACCAAAAAAACTCCTTTATTTTCCATTCTATACAACATATTAGCTCTCTCTCAAGTAAGTGCTCTTGGGCTAACGGAAACTATATCAAAATACAATTAGCCATTGAAACTTTGTCACAACAAGTGCTCTGGCTCTCACAATTTATTTGTTTTGGCAATAGTTCAAGCTTCCTCAACCAACTTTTATTGGAAAAATCAATTGTGAATCTCAAGAGAGTTAGACCAAGGCTATTGGTAACGCTCTCTTTTTATCTTATTATTAGTTTATTATTCCACATTAGTAGAATAGTAATCTTTGAATCTTGATATATCATTTATCATCTATCAAAATCTATAGAATCTCATGGTGGTTCTCCTTGTAGACTAGGGTTGACACCATATCTATATTTTATCTTCTATCTCAACTTTTAAATTTCCTAATATTACTAGGATTTAAGAATAATTGTATATCAATATCTTTTTATCAAATCCAATCTGGCTATTCATGTAGGTTGAAAGACCAAAACAAGGGTTTGACTGAGGCAAGTCCCAAAACAAAACCCAAATTTTTTCCTATTTTTCCTTGTGTGTGCGTCAAAACACTATCAAAATTGGTAATGGGCGTTCTGTAAGATTTTCTCGTTGATTGTATTGGGACACAAATGTAGCATGTTGGCATTCGAGGTCGATGGCTTCCTTTTCTAGTGCCAGGTTCCCCTTTGTTTGTACTTTCATTTCTTATAATTTTTAAGTTCTCATTTATGTTTCATCTAATTATAATTCAATTTTTTTAATTTTTTGTTCTAGTTATTGAGTCACAAAGTCATTTATTTGATGCAAATCAATTTCTATTATACTTTCTAGTCATCCTACATTAGAAATAGTAATTAAATTCTAATAATTTGAGGTAATTTAAGCTTTTTTTATTTGAAGTTACTTCTCTTTAAGAATCAAAATTCTTCTCTTATAGAGGCATGATCCCAACCTCATCTCTTATAATTACAAATTTTAAAATAATAATCTAGAAATAAATTTATTCTCAAATCTAACTAAACCATTCCAATTATAAAACAAATATTTCTTAAAGTAATGAATGTAGATCTACAAAAAATAAATTGTTTAATTCCTTACAATCCTTAATTTCTCTTCTTAAACAAGATCTACAGGGCCAATATGCACAAATAAGAAATTAATTCACATTCCCACAATGTGAGTTTACAATAGTCTATTAACATCAAGATAGATTTGTAAGATCACAAATTACCTCCTTCAACAAACAAATACCTTCTCTTTATTATTCAACAAATATGTAAAATAATCATTTACAACCAAGCCAATGGAGGTTTTCTCAAATCTCGCCTCTAAACTAGGAGGTCCTTTATGAAATTAGGCTTCACAACATATAATAATAGAAATACAACTACTATAAGTCAAAAATACTCAAGACTTGAAACAACGCTTATGAATCTTGACAAGATTAATAGAAATAGAGGAGATGAGGGGACTCTTTCCAAATGGAGAAAACAAAATTTAAATATAATAACTCAACCAACTATCAATATAAAACATTTTTAATAAAAATTATCCAACCTCCTCCCATATCCAACACCACAAAAAATCTAATAGATCTCCTTTCATATCTAACAAAATAAATAAATTTAATACATCTCCAACATATATCGCATGAAATACTCATAAGACACTCATACCAAAATATCTTCATCAAAAAATATAAATTATTTCCAAAGAAGATCCTTACCTCTCTCAACACCACACATGAGTTGCTCTCATCTAGTTGAGAGAGCCTAACAAAATATAAGATTCCCTCTCCAAACAATGTACATACACAAAAAATAAAAAATAACAAAGGGAATGAAAAATAATCTCAAGCTAACATTTGAATGCATACAAAAAACAACACATTCATGTTACATATTTTAAACAGATAAATTCATGAAGCCTACCTCTAATGGGCTTTAAAAAAATGAAATGCTCTTTGTTGAGGATCCTTCAATAAACCTCCTCTCCAAGCCTTTCTTATTCCAACCTCCAGTCTCCAAGGTATCAAGACTCTACTCTCTCTCATACAAGATTACAAAAATAAATTCAAAAACTCCCCTCCAACCTCTTCAAGAAGGATATAAATAATAGATGCCATGTCACTTATCCTCTCAAATGGTAAGGTGATACTTGGCCTCCTACCCATCCTTCTCATCAATTCACACCTCTTAAAGAGTCACATGACTCCCTATGTGCTCACACATGCATGAAACCTATGTGATATTTTTGGAGATCCTTCGATGAACCTCCTCTTCAAGCCTTTCTTATTCCAAGCTCTACTCTCCAACCTCTCAAGAATCTACTCTCTCTCTCTCTCTCTCACAAGATTACAAAAATAAAGTAAAAAAATCCCCTCCAACCTCTTCAAGAGGGATATAAATAATGGATGCCATGTCACTTATCCTCTCAAACGGGAAAGTGATACATGGCCTCCTACCCATCCTTCTCATCCCTTCACACAACTCTTAAAAAGTTATATGGATTCCTATATGCTCACATGCATGAGACCTTGGAATGGGGTGTGCCATATTATAATTCCCTATGTAAACTTAGTAAGGGAAGATTGAATTATATTGAAAATAACCTTCCTTCTACCTTAAGATAATTTTTTTAACACTCTTCTCAAGAGACTTGAGGAGGGTCAAATCTTGTCTAAATTCAAAAAATTATATCCCAACAAGTCCCCATCTCATAGATATTCACCTTAGGGATCTACTTTCACCTAATTAATGGAAAAAAGAATTTACAAGACCTAGAAACACCTCTAAGTTCACATTCAAATTTTTTTACTTAGGTTGACAATCATACCAATACTCTAACACATAAAAAATTACAAGAAGCTAAAAATAATAAAAGACATAATATATTTTACATTACAACACATATTCACAAAAAGGAATATCTTAGTCTCCTCATATAATAAACTCAGGATGTTACTAGGAAAACACAATAAGGGTTTCTAGAGGACCTCTAGATATTTTTTCGTTGGTCATGAAAGTCACCTACACACTTGAAAAAATGCCTAATACATTTGAAAGATAGTCAAAACAATATAAAATAGTAACTTAAACACATGTCACAGTAGAAAATTTATTCATCTATACAAATTTCAAAATACGTCCTACTAAAACACCCTAATTACACAAATTAACAAATTAAATTTCTCATACAATTTTCTAATGTTGCTTTAGGAAAATTATAAAATTCCCCAAATCATACTATCAAAATGATTTAAAAATTAAGAGTAATTAATACATAAAAAATAAACATGCCAATCATCTTCATTTAATTTTAAACATGAAAAAATAGAGAGAAAATATGAAACCTCATATCTAATGAATATCTTGCAAGATTAGTTCCATGAGAATAAAATCATCTAAACTCAAATATGTGTTTAATATTAGAATGATAATAATCATCCACAAGCATCTTCTAATCTAAATAAATACTATATACTTATAAATTAGAATAATCTAATTAGAATTATCATGTCCTATTTCCAACCAGTCTAAGTTTGTATATATTAGGTCTTTACTTGTTTCTTCCCTATTTTTTTGCTATGTGTTTATCCTTACTAGGAATTTCATTTCTTCCAACTCCACTCCTCTCTTCAATTTATTAGAGTTCCATACTTCTCCACCTCATCATGCCTTTTGTCTTTCTCCCACCTTGATATTGTATTTGCCAAATTTCTCCATCTTGTCATGTCCATTGATCAACTTCCAACGCCTTATCCTATAGTTTGAGTCTTGTGTTATGGACGACCCTTGATCCTTGATATTTCTTCCTAAGTTTTTATTCCCCATAACTTTCCAACACATGTATTGTTTTCAATAGTTTTTTTGGTGCCTTCACTTCTAAATAGAATCTTTCCCACCCATGGTTGTTGTTTAAATTTGAACTTGTGGGTGTACTTGGTAGTGGAACTTCTATATTTGTGGAGGATATAAAAGAGTGATTATGTTAATTCCCGATCATCATCTAAAATTAATCAGGTCCTTTTAGAATCTATTTTGAGCACTTGTGTTTGAGTGTGGGAATCCTAGGATGAAAATCCTAGTGATTTGAGAGGAAAATTTCATATAGGGGTTGTATTTGAGCTTCATTAGATGTTGATCCAACTACATTATATTGATTTTATTTACCGTTATTGTTTGTATGAATTTGTTTTTTAGTTGCTGATATTGTAGAACTAGCTAAATATAATACAATCATTGATGTAATAAGATTGAGATTCAAAATATCTAATTATAATACAATAATTGATGTAATACTTGATTGAGATTATGATTTCATTTATTATTTTTTGTTCATTATAATAAGAAGAAAGAGAGTTATTTATGTCATTTGTTCACAATTTAATGATATTACTAAGGCATAAAAAATAGTTTTAAATCCGAGTTATCTAAGATCCGACTGAATGTTAGGGATGATAGTGTTGTCAATTAAATAATAATTATTTGTAGAGGGTTAAGAATCAAACTTTCATTATTATCTTGACCTGTGACATTACAATGGTATGAGAGCTAGTGATCTTTCCAACTTGTGTGTTTAGAATTCAAATTTGCACAATTTAATTTTATGTAGTATAATGACAAAGAAACCAAATATCACTTGAGGGAGATCACAAAACAAGGCTAATCTATAAAGAGTAAAAAGAATCAACCATTTTCTACAAAACTTGTAGAGCATAATAATATGGAAAAAAGAGAGGAGAATGAATGTAGATGAAAACATAAATGATCAAGATAATTTTATTTTTATCTAATGCTTGATATGATGGAACAATTTCTTCACAAGATGATCGATAATATGAATGTGCCTAGCTAGCCAATGGGTGACATAAATGATTTTGAGCATAATAATTTGGATGCCACTCAAAGCTACACATAAAACACTATTCTTATGTCAATTGCAAGGTCAACCTAACCTACATTTCTAAATAAGGAAGTAGAGGCCTCAATACCTGAAGCCCAAAACTCAATGTTTGATGACAGTAGGGCTTGCTATGTAGAATATAAAAAGCCATTCCCAAGGAGATCTAAGTTGAAATGTCACTCATCAATTATATGACCACAAAAAATTCTTAGAATGGTTATAGACCTAAGCCTAGGCTGCAAACCTTTCAAAGAGATTTGTAGAAAGCTTTGGGGAAGTTGAAACTCTCCGCCTATGATGGATCTAACATATGTTCAGCTCATATGTGGTTACAAAAGGTACATACACCTATCCCTCAAACTAATGGTTGAAGATGAAGCAATCAATTTTCTACCTTTCATTTGGAGGGTACTACACATGAGTGGTGATACCACAATTTGATCACATATGCCCATGAATCCATCACCTTATATGATGAATTTTACAAAATATTGATTGATAGGTTTGGTTGAAAGGATCCTGAAGTTTATTTCAAAGATTTGACCAAGCTTGAATAGTGTGGTTTATTAGAGATCTATGTAGTACAAAGTTTCAATTTGTTTTGGTGATGGTGTCAAATATCATAGAGAGAAGATTGAATATTCTCTTTATTGAAGAGTTAATTAAATCTCTTAACAAGTTAGTCAAGGATTTTGACCTACCTACCCTACAAGAGGCCATCAAGAAGGATTTGACACTAGAAACTTCCTTGCTGAAGAACAGGTTCCAAATAAAATTCTTCAGTCCAAAGAAGCTCTTTCATAAAAATGTACAACAAGCCAAGAGTATTTCATTAAGACTAGACATTGCTACAAATAATGAATTGAGAAAGAAGAATATATGTTTTAGCTATAAGGAGCCATGGTCACCCAGACATAGATGTCTTGGAAAGGAAAAGTGCATTAAATTGAGGTAAGGTCTAATGATGAATCAATATTTGAGGAACTTGAACCATTGAGTGAAGACGAACTCAAATATGAAATGTGAGAAGAAGAAGATCAACCAAGAGGGTAAGAGTTCGTCTTGGGAAGCACTCTTTCCAGGCTCTTTGGTACTTTGAGATATAATCATTTTTGCATCCACGGGGTCTTGCAAGGTCAAAGAATGATTATACTCATTGACACTAATGCCACTCATAACTTCATTGATGAGAGACTAGTGAACAAATGAGGCCTCAAGATGGAGGACTTTGAAGGATTTAGTGTTATGCTGGTTGATAGGTTCACCAACCAACACAATAAGAATATCTATTGACTAAATCTTAATATAGGAGGGTATAATATGAAGGAAGACTTCTATGTCATTATTATAGGAGACATATATATGGTCCTAGGTGTCCAGTGGTTGCACTCATTAGGGGAGATCACAAAAAACTTCCAAACCATGGAACTAAATTTTTAATTAGAGGGAAAATAATTGATACTATAGTGAATGACAAATAAAGTGCTACTTGGATTGTATCAACCAAGGGAATGGAGATAATTTTTTATTATGAGCAAGCTATGTGGGAAATTTAGCGTTTATGACTCTAACAAAACCTACCAAAGGAAAGAAGGCATATCATATGGATGTATGTAGTATCTTGGATAAGCATAATAAAGTATTCAACAATATTCCTCCAAGAAGATTATCAAATGAATTGGTTTTGATTCTTGAAGCAGTCATGGATGCAAGGGAGAGGAAGTTGAGAAATATAAGCACCAATGAGTACCTAATTCAGTGGAAGAATCTTCTAGTGGAGGATGCAATGTGAGAACACCCAAAGATATTGAAACATCTAAACATGCAATTACTTGAGGACAAACAATTTTTAGTGGGACAGACTTGTCATGTCTCATTTCTAGTTAATCTAAGTCTATACATATTATGTCAAATCTTTTCTTCCCTATTTTTATTTGTTGTGTGTTTTCCCTTCTTGGGTACACCTTTTCTTCCAACTCTAATCTTCTCTTCTACTTGTTGAGTTTTAGACTTCTCCATCCCATCATGCCTTTATTCTATTACCTACCTTGATATTGTGTTTGCTAGAATTCTCCATCATGTCATGCTCACTACTTGACCCTCAATGAATTGTCCTATAGTTTGAGTCTTGTGCTATGATCAACCTTTTCTATTACAGTGATTGATATTGTAGAACTATTTGAATGTAATAGAACCATTAATGTAATAAGTGATAGACCAAGATTCCATTTATTACTTGTTTATCATAATAAGAAGACCAAGAGTTTTTCTATCATTTATTATTCAAAATATGATGATATTGCTTGGGCATAAATGATAGTTTTAAATTTGAATTAGCTAAGATGTTGTTAAGATTTATAGGTAGGTTGGAGCAATTAAATAACCTCAATTGTAATTCAGATAATAAAAAAAAATGATTAGAAAAATACACAAATATTTAACGTGGCTCACCCAATGTGGGCTACATCCATAGAAAACAACTGTCCATTATGATTTTATTGATATCCAACAATCTGAGTTACACAAATCTTCATTTATATTCATTCGCAACATAGTCTACAACTATGTGCACATTCACATTCACCTTCAATCCACAACATAACATGCTACTACGTGTTCCTTCAAACACTCAAGCCATTAACTCTTCACCTTCACAACCAAGAAGACAATCAACCCATTTTTGGTAGTTTAAAAATAGTTTTACAAAAAAATAATATGGGGGGAAATGCGACTCCCAAAGTCACCAAAATATTAACACCAACATGATCAATCACCACATACTAAAAGATATGATTGAATACTAGAGATGATAGTGTTGTTAATCAAATAATAATTTTTTGTGGAAGACTACGAGTCAGACTTCCATTATTATCTTGACTCAAGACATTACAAGAACTCACACTACCCATGCTAATCTGTCATAGTAAACATAATCCAAAAATACAAATGTGGGAATCAACAAATATCCATATCCAAAAATCGATACACCAATATGAATAAGATCAGATGAAAAAATGGGTCTCATAATTGTAGGGCTAAATATAATGGTCAAATGTAGCTAAAGAGGTTTTAAAAAAAAAAAAAAAATTTCTCTCTCAAAATTTTATGGCAATTTCAAAAAAAAAAATATCATCATTATCCAAATTCATAGGCAAAAGATATGGCTATGGGAAGGTTGTTGATGAAGTTACTAAATGGGTTGACGAGGTGGTACACACTAGTTGGCAAAATCACATAATTTATTCATGAGGGTTTTTTTGACATGATTTTAATTTATTTAAAAGATTTCCAAATGTTTTTTTGAGGTTTGTTCAATGTTTTTTATTAGAATAGAAAGTCAATAAATGTCCAGCCAACATTTATATCTAAACAACATCATAAATGATAAAGAATCACCACGTGTTTAATGAAAATGCTAAAAGAGTGACTTTTGACATTCCAATTTATTTGGACCTTTGGCTTTGGCATTTGAGCTCGTGGATTGAAATAGTTAGGAGTTTGAAGGATGTTTGATATCTTATCTAGATGATTGGAAAGGGGTTAGAAAAATGTTTGATAATGTGTAGAGCCATTTTTCAAAGAGATGACACATGTAAGCAAGTCTAAAGTAGTAGGGGAGTGTTTGCTCAGGGGTTTTAGAGCTCTTTTAAGCATCGTTGGGGATTGTTTTAGATAATATTTATTATTATAAAACCTATGTAATTATATTTGCATTGTGGAATGAAAAATATTTTCTTCTTAGATTAAATTTTTATTCAAAGTGGGTTTTCTCCAAATTCAATACATTTTTCTATATTTGTTCATGTTATCTAATTATTTTCTATATTGTTGATGGCTAATATCTATGTTTAAGTGTTTGATACACATTGAAATGTTATCTTATCCATTATAAATGATATTCAATGTTGTTTCTATTTCCTTAGAGGTATTTATATCAAATTAAATCGACTAGAAAAGGGGTAGAGTGTGGCATATCCACCTCATACCTAACCTATATATGAACCAAAATATTTATTTGCTAAAAAATATTATTTTCAAAAATTGTAAAAGTTAGGTGCATTGATTTGTTTATTGCATATAATTAGCCAGATCTTATGTATCCCCTTACCCCAAAAATAAATAAATAATTTTACATATCATTTTGTACAAATTATTTAAACAGTTTTTTTTTTGCAAGCAAGTAGATAAAAATCTAATTATAATATTTCATTACAATCATTTTAATTTTTAGAATTAGGATATTTACATTTAGTTTATTCAAATAATAATTTAAAAAAAAAAAAAACTAAATATAAAACATCAAAATAAATAAATAAAACACCCATCAAAATCGCACTTGATAGAAACAAACAAACATCTTTCAACAACCACATACAAACAACACTCAAATAATAATTAAAAAAAAAAAAAAACTAAATATAAAACATCAAAATAAATAAATAAAACACCCATCAAAATCGCACTTGATAGAAACAAACAAACATCTTTCAACAACCACATACAAACAACACTCACATATCACTTTTTTCAACTACATGTCATCAAAACATATTGAAACATGTTAAAATCTCCAATAAAAACTACACAAATAACATCCATGCAACATCTTGATAATTTCTCGATTATAACAACTTGAGGTTTTCTTGTCCAAGTATACATCACTCAAGGGTTGCAAAAGGATATGTTTACTTCTATTCTTCTTGTTCTCATGAGACAATTGAACATTCTAAATGACCTAGAGAGGAAAAGTAGAGCTCAACAAGTGCTAAGAGTGCCCATTCAACATAGGAACAATCACAAAAATTCTCCCACCATCATGATTGTAATAAACCCATCGAGCATTGTCTGTAGAGGTAGAAAAATGGGAGAAACCAAAGGAAGGATGGTGGAAGGTGAATTTTGATGGAGCTTCAAAAGGAAATCTGGAACCATTTGGAGTTGGTAGCATTGTTCGTGATTGGGAAGGGAATGTGGTGGCTTTGGGTGCAATGAGGCCGAAGGAAGGAACTAATAACGTAGCCGAAGCAACAACATCCTTAATGACAATTAAGTTAGTTAGAAAGCTAGGGGCTACAAAGATTTATCTAGAGGGTGATTCTTTGATAATCATCCAAGCAATAATGAAAGGAGGAATTGATGCTTGGCATTTGCTACGAGTAATTGGGAGAATTATTGAAGAATTAGCTTTCTTTGAGGATTTTAAGGTTAGCCATGTTAGGAGAACTAGGAACATGGAAGCAAATACCCTATCAAAATGGGCCCTATCGTTTACAGAGGTAGGTAGAATTAGAATTGAAGATTTTAGCAAACTTACTTTGGCGGAGTTAAGTTCGATGTAATTAAGTCAGGATGGAAGTAATGCTTGTAAGTAGTGGATCGTTTTGAATTTCTCGAAGGAATGAAAGTTTTGATGAAGGTATTTTTTTCGGCTCTGGACATACGTCCGACATTAATGGAGTTGGCTGATAATTTGATGTGTATTAAAGATACGCATTTCTTTCCTTTGTATGCATCTCGATATGCGGTGGTAAGGACTGTGACAAGGCCGAGGTGTGGGGCAGTTGAAGATTACGTAGCAGTGAAGAAATGGAGGCCAACTTCACATTGCAGTCAAGGAGAAAATTGGATCCGTTTATCGGTAAAGTGACTGTTAAGAGGTTGAGAGGCTTGTTCCTATTCAAAGATGTGAAGGTGGTGTAGTCTGTGCAAGCCATTTTGGGCAATGGCTTCAAGGATTTGAAGCACAGATACCAGACGAACATGGATATATATTCTTTTATCTTGGCATAGGGGTTGGATTTAGGAGAGCCGATGGAGGAAGTGAGGAAAGTAATGAAGGCGCTGGTGCATGAGGATTTTTTGGTAAACATGGAAAGTATATTGGAATGGGCTATACCAGGTGATGGATTTGATATGAGTGAAGGCATGGAAGGTGTGGAATCTGAAGTAGTAGAGATAAACCGTCCTTTTATTAGGTGGCCAGAGGGGAGCACCAAAGCAATGTGGAGAGAAGGAGCGGAACGAGGATGGAAAGTGTTGAAACTGTGTGTTGGATTAATGGAGTTGGAGGAGGAAATAGAGAGGCTTAAAGTGATCGCTAGAGAGGAGCTGTGAGAGAAGAAGGGTCTGCGTCTGAGGAAGAAGATGAAGCTGATTTTAGATTTGTCTATTGCATCTGGGCAACATGTCGGGAACTTCTACGTAAACATAAAGTTTAAATATTTTTTTGATTACTATAATGTTTTTAGTCTTTGAAATACGCTCTAGGGTTTAGCCCTGTTGTGGCTCAAATCATTATTCTGCTTGGGGTATGGGTTTTAGCTGGTAGGGTATTTCGCAGGAGGAGTTGGTAGGTTTTTTGTTTCACTGTAAATTGTGTCGGTTTGATAGACACATTTGGATCTTGCTGGAAGGATATGCTGAAATTTTTGTAAATTTTTCTTTATTTTAAATAAAATATAACATATCACCGATTAAAAAAAAAAACCCATCGAGCAACTACTAAAACAATAACCTAGAAAATGCCCCTCTACCTTCACCATAAATCAGTAGTTAACAATTATCAACTAGTCATTCATCTCACTCTACTTCCAATACTTTGGTAACTCATCCTAATCATTTATCCCCAACATAACCATAAATATCCATGCACTATACATGTCGTGGCTTAAATTAGCATGACCTAGAGAAGTCACGTGTCATATTTTAGGTCATATAAACATAAAATAGTTGTATTGACATCCCCTTATAGTAATTTCATAACTTTGAACTAACTACCATGTACACATAACTTGCCTACACACACAAGTACACTACAACTATACTATTACAATACAATTTTACAAGGATATAGGAACAACTCTCCTAAGTTTCTCAAATATATTAGAGATGTCCCAAACATTGCCTTGACATATTCTCCTCTACTTTCCTCAAGGTGGATTGTGATATTCAAATAAATATGGAATCTCATAAATCATGTGAAGAGTGGGTGGGGTCCCAATAAGCAGTAGTTTCTTCAATTGCTATTTGAATAATTCTACAAGTAGTGAGATGTGTACTAAATTTTAATTAATGATCTATCATGTTCATGTATATTCAATGCTCTAATTGTACTATTTCTTTCTATTGAGACAATCCAATTCATGCATAGTTTAGGTAAGAAACAAACCAAGGTTATAATGTTAACATGTACATGAACCACTAACAATAATTTTATCAAATGATCACGTTCCCAATCATGACACACATAAAACTCCTATAAATGTTTATAATTAATTATAAAATGTCAATTCACCTTGGTCACATATTTCTTGGGTTGTAGTCTTAATTGTTATACCCTAAGTATTACTTCTATCATGAGCTCCAATTGATTCATATACTATCTAACCAATAAGGGCATTAGTGATGATAAGATTAGGGTTATAAAAATTAAAGGATTGGTTCCAATTATAAAAGATTCACTTTCATGTATTTCATAGGTGAAAAGGTTAAAAAAAATTAGTAATTGAGAATGTCAAAATGTTTTCAAACTAATATAGGTCATATTAGCTTTATTTTAATATATTATTTGCAATCTTATTACTCTAATGAGCTCACATCAACACACAAATGAGATGTAAATCTCACAATAGGGATATAATGTTTACCAATCCTATCCAAAATTTAGCTATATATTATTTGTTGGAAGGGGTTGAAAGGCCATTTCAATTTCATGATGTAATAATCTAAAATTTTCTCCAAAACCCTATTTATGCATAGGCTGAATTTTCCTTATATCATGGTATTATTTTCAGAAAACTAAAAAAACATGTAATCATTCATACCAACTATTAACTAGTGCCAAGGTCAAGAGGTTTTAAGGCATCATCATCCACTCAAAATATCACAACCTTCAACAAGTCCAATATTACATTATAGATAGATATCACAATCTTAGAACTCTAATAGGCTCGAGTCAACACACAAATGAGAGGAAAACCTCATAGTAGTTCTAGAATGTTTACCCATCCTGTCTAAACCCTAAGTATCTATTATTTTTTAGAAGAGATTGAAAGGCCATACTATTTACATGATGAAATAAAAACATTTTTTGCTAAAGCTTAATCAAATATAAATAATATATGAGAGTTGAAGTTTACTTATATCATAATACTGTTTTCATTGAACTAAAGAAACATGTAATCATTCATGAAAACTATTAACTAGTGCCAAGGTTGATAGGTTTTAACACATCATTGTCTACTCAAAATAGCATAAACATTTAACAAGTCCAATACTACATGTGCACACACACTTACACACACTTACATACTTAGATACACACATACACATAGACATACACTCACACATGAACATGGAAATATACACATGCATATAAATACATACATAAATGTAATACATGCATGCATACATACATACATCCATCCTTCCAACCATACATACCCATATTTGCACGTGCGTGCATATATACATGCATGCATATATTCACCCACACACATACACACATCATCATACATGCATGTATGTACTTACATACTCGCATGCATCCATGCAAACATACACAAATATATATATATATATATATATATATATATATATATATATATATATATATATATATACATACACACATACATGTATCAATACATGCATGTATACACACATACACATGCACACATAAACACACACATTCATCTATAAATGCACACATACACATATACATACACACACATGCATGCATCCATGCTCACACACACATCACACACATACACATATAAACAAATACATGCATATACACACATACACAAACACATGGATAGACACACACATCCATACATGCACGCACCCATAAACCCATACATATATACAAACATACAAACATATGTATAGACATACATACACACATACAAGTACACATGGAAACATACACACATACATATAGATTGATATAAATACAAACAAACATACATAGGTACACACAAACATATAAACATACATACCCACAAACATATAAACATACATACACATGCACATACAAACATAAATACACATGTACACATACACACACACACACATATAAATACAAACAAACATACATAGGTACACACAAACATATAAACATACATACACACAAACATATAAACATACACACACACACACACACACACACACACACACACACACACACACCCAGACAAATAGATACACACACACACACACAACCAGACAAATAGACACACACACACACACACACACAAACAACTAGACAAATAGATAGATAGAAAGAAGGTATGTCTCTCTATGTAGGCTAGGGAGTACAACATCCTCATATATCCCAAAAAAATAATAGATAGATAGATAGATGGATAGAGGGCATGGATCTCTAAGTAGGTTGGGGAGCGCATCATCCTTACATACCCCCCATAACAACAAGAATAAAAATATATTTCAAAATAAACAACATTCAAATTCATTCTTCAATAAACTTGGAATGAGAACATCACATGCCTAACACTGCTTGACAACAATGTAGAGAATGGGAGCCATATGTATCTTAAAAATCCTACTCAAGCCCAAAAATGCCTCACAAATTGGTAAACAATATACAAATAATTATAAATGCTCACATTCTTAAGACACAATTAATAGTTAATACCTCGCTTGAAACCCAATAACAATTTGAACTTCTTCTCCATATCTTCCTTATCATTGCCTCTATCATGTCATTTACCCAAATATTACCAACCAACTACTTATAGCATCAAATGCATGCTGCCCCTCTTTTCTCATGACATGGTGGCTTGGTTGCTACCATTTTCATGCCATAATCCCTTTCAAAAGCATTTTCCCTTGATTTAGGTTTTGACAACAAATCTCTTAAAAAACTCTCACCACATTAAAGTGAATTTATTGTTGTGTAATTGAGTATTAATCCATTCAATGAGATTACAATATGCACATAATAAATCTCCTTATGCCATACTAACCATTGCCAACTCTTGGGGGTTTATGCTAATCCTTTTTAATATTTATGTTGTTTTAAACCATGTTGACATATCAAATTATATAACAACAATATTAGCTTTTAAAAACATTGTCAAGACAACATTGCATCACATAACCTCAAATCCTATGAGAATCACAAGCTACTCAATCACATACAATAACCTATGATACATGAAGACAATAATGAGTATCAAAATGGCTGAACATATGCAAACATTAGATATAATCTTCGAACAACCACCTCACTAATCAATGTAGCATTGACTCAACTAGTAATGAAAACTAATGAACAATTAAGGAGAGACCTAATGTCTCACTAATTGGTTATATAAGGAATACAATATATCATTACCTTTCTATCCACATCACTACATAACTATGAAAATACCCTCCCACATGATACCTTCACTTCGATTAGGGACTGTACCTCACAAAACCTAGAAAGGTCATCACGTTAGTTGTTAGTGTTAATTGAAATTAATAAAATTAAATTTGATCATCTAAATTTGTTTTAAATCAAAATCAATCATATAACGTATTAAATTATCATGTGCATAATTGTTACCAAATAAAGCTAATCTAATATATGATCAAATGTTAAAACATATATAAGTATTCAATCACATTATTACATATCAAACATAAATTGAAAATAATTTTTTTTCTAGTATATTGCACATGGGGACACATTGCCTCTATTTATACACCTCCTAACATATGAAAAAGGTAGTTCAACCCATTACTAAACAAACTCAACAAATATAAATATAATAATAAGTGTAAGGTACTTATGTAGGTTTGTAACATAAATAGGTGAGCATTGTAATACTAGATATATACATAACTTAATGGTATACCATAATATTGATAACAAAAATGAATTTAATTGGGTGAATTTTCCACTCTCTAGCATCTCCAAAAATTCAATTTTCCAAGGCCAAATGAATGTTACTAGAAATTTGATTCTTCTTAAAATGAGAGCTCAAAATCCTCCTCACTATAGCTTTCTATAATTCAACACTACAATCTAGAAAATATTAATTTGCGTTCTTTAAATTTCAAATTAAAGAACCTTTTACTTCATTTTCTACTCCTTTGAACCTTCTAATAGCATATTATCCATTGAAACATCTACATCTTCTCTTTAAAAATCTTCAAAACACACAAATGAAAAATATTATAATATAATGAAGATTCTCATGTCTTCTAAAATCCTAACCAATTCCCATAATAATGAATGAACAATCTGAAAGAACATTAGAACTCAAAGACTTAAACAATATATAATTTCATAATCAATAATCCTTTATACTCTACAACATGATTAGTAACAATGTGATCTACAACATGTATCTATCATTACTACAATCAATAATCTAATAAGAATCAACATCAATTTGAAGATTGTGACTAGATATAAGTACATAAACCTCATTTGAACCAATAGTACTCAATGTATTTTGGTCTCTTTATAATTCCTTAACTCAGAAACCTTTTTTGCAACTACAAATTAATTTCTTTCAACCTCTCACTTTCCTTTCTAGATTGAACACCATCATACTCAAAACTACTTCTTTGACTCAGACAATCTCTTTAGGAGTATCCTTCCAATGAGATATAAATGAAGGTCAAATGAATGTGGCTTAGTACAATTCTAATATCTTGACAGTCTCAATTGTAATATCACTCAGAGACCTTTTTGATCCACAAAAAATACTCAAAAACCTCATGTTCTGATAAGATCTGTATCACTTGTCTATAATTAAAAAAGATAGAAATTAGAATATCAGTTTGCAAAAACTTGTACCCAACAGTACAGACCGCTAGTAATCATATCCAGTGGACTCTTTTCAGCAAGTCTTCTTACATTGCAGACAAATATAGGCAATTCATTGCACAAAAACCAAAACAGAGCTATGGCAGACTAGTAAAAAACCTGAGAAAACCTAAAAAAAAGTTCAAAGAGAGGCCTCAAATCGCCAACAGTACAAAGCTATGGCAGACTAGTAAAAAATCTGAGAAAACCTAAAAAAAAAAGCTCAAAGAGAGGCCTCAAATCGCCAACAGTACAAACCGCTAGTAATCATATCCAGTGGACTCTTTTCAGCAAGTCTTCTAACATATTTTCAGACAAATATAGGCAATGCATTGCACAAAAATCAACACACAGCTATGGCAGACTAGTAACAAAGCTCAAGGAGAGGCTTCAAATCGCCAACAGTACAAACCGCCAGTGGACTCTTTTCAGAAGTCTTCTAACATTTGCAGTCAAATATAGGCAATGCATTGCACAAAAATCAAAACACAGCTATGGCAGACTAGTAAAAAACCTGAGAAAACCCAAAAAAAAGCTCAAGGAGAGGCCTCAAATCGCCATTTAGTCCACTTTGCATTGGAGATAGCGCGAGGGTGAGCTGCCAGTGGAGAATCAGACTGGATAAAACAAGGGCACAGCCGTCGCCATGCTCTGTTGCAAAATTGGTAGGAAATCAAATCCATGTGCTTCCGCAGAGTCCAACCTCTAAATTTAGTGCTGCTTGCCGATCTTCCATTGTCCAACGACAAAATCCAAACCAGATCATCTTCCTCACTGCTGCAAACAAAATCTACATTCATATACCGCCCTAAAACTTGTCCCCAATCTGCCACAGCCAAATCTATCCACCTATAGTGACTCAAATCCAGTCTACAGAACCCCTGTTTGGTAACCCCCACAATTCCAAAGCTTCGAACCCCAATACCACACACCTTTTCAGAAAAACAGGTTTTCCTCTTCACACGATCTCTCTTAATGTCGAAGAATACCAAGTAAGAAGAAAAAGGATGAATACAAATCAGCCAGAATAAAAAGCCCCTGTAAAACACACCAGTACTGTTGCGCACTGTGGTGGTGCCGCCTGAAGGAATAATCGGGTCTGACATATCAACCCTCTTCCAGATCTGCACAGAAGAATTATATACGAAGATGGTGTTGGGTATTCTGGTTGTAAACAAGATAACTTTATAAGAAGCCCCTAATGACACCATTTCCATGCACCAGTTCTCAGAAATTAGTAACACAGGTGGGTCCGGCAGCCTCCTGCTCTTCTTTGTGAGGGGGTTCACGACCACCAGCGCCGAACCCATGACCTGTTGCTTGCCTTTATGGCCTCTGTTACCTGGTAAACCAGATTCAAAACATGGGGTTTCTACGGTGGCCTCAAAGAGAATGAGGCCCCCAGATGCAGAGACCATCCTTGGATTGCGGAGGACATGGTCTCTGCAGATATCAGGGATCGGAATGGGCCTCCAGACATTGGTAGAAGTGTTATAAAACAACAAGTCCGGGTCACATTCTGCACCTGCACAGTCTGCTACAATCCAGCCATGTGGTGGGACATAGTCATTGTAGAAGTCTGCAGAATTGATGATCCTATGCAGGGTAGAGCATGATTTTGATGCACAAGAAACAGATTCTGGCGGGAGGCTGCACAGAATTTTAGTTATTATGTGGTCTGGTAGATCAATGAGATTAGTGCTACAATTACTTCTAAATCCATCTTCTCTTGCCATCCTCCATATGCTCTGCTCTGTAGGCATCTCATGCCCATTTGTAGATAACAATGGCTTAAGAGGATAAATTGCAGATGTATTCCATTTATAATACCGAAATTTCCAAGACGAATCCAATTCCATTTTACAAACCATACTTGCAGATGTCATGGTCGGTTAGAGGATAAATTCCAGCTAGGAAAACCATGATGAATGGACTTTACAAACTTCCCATATTCTTCAGACTTTTGGTAGAAGTTAAGCACCGCCTTTCTGGACAAATATCTTACTCATGATTTATTAGTCGTTCCAATCAATAGGAATCAAACTACCTACCCCACATCGACCCTAGGAGGGGCTATTCTCCATATAAAAGAGCATGTCTAAGGTAGTATGCCATCAATCTAACGTACAAATCATGTCCTTTTCCATATTCTTGTATATAAAATGATTTGTACATCACGGTGATGTGATACATAATCGTGGCTAATCTTAAAATTTCAATCTGTTTGTTTTTTTTGTTTATTTGGGTCAATGATTAAATTTAAGTTATTCCTGGTTCCTTGTTATTTTTTTTTTTGATTATTATTGTTGAATAATATATGGAGCTCACATTTTTAAAGATGTGTTAGGTACTTTTATTGTTATTATCATATGAGACTTCAAAAATGAGTTGTAGACAATTTTGACCCCATCTTTATACGTTGTGGATGGTCGAAAGTTAAATATGAGTGTATACGAACACAATTCTTCTCTTAAATTTTTCTACCCTATCCTAGTGTATTATCAAGACATGTTGATGAAATTGTGAAGAAGTAAAGTTTAAATCAAGTCAAAAATAATTTAACTGTGACCTATTTTGTTCTTCTAGTAGAATGAGGTAGGAAGAACTTATAGACACCTAAAATTGACCACTTTTGTTTGGTCAATTTACCCCTAACTCGACCAATTTCATACCCTCTATATTAATTAAATAATATCCAATTATTTAATTAATATTCAATTATCTTAACCTTCATCCCGATCTATTTCTTCTATTATCCCTAAGTCCTAGCTTAAAGTAAATAATTACCTTTAATTATTTACCCCCATCTCATTCATCCATTAAATTGAATAAATATCCTTATTTATTTAATTTAATCCGTAAATCCCCTTTCCTCCAAATAGGAATTAAATATAATTATTTGATTCCTATTTCTCTCTCTCCAAATGTCCCATCTTCCAACTCTCCCGCTTGCACCAATCCTAATCCTAATCCCCACCTAACCTACCCACATTTGATTAAGTGGATCAACCCTCTCCATCACATCAAGCACATAGGCCTTGTCTATTAGAGTCACTCAAGCCTCCAAGATCACTTGCAAAATAAAAAAACAACCTTTTACAAAAAAGAAAAATAAAAACATAAATTTGCAATAATAGATGCAATATTACAAGATTGAATATATGACTAAATACAAATGTACATGAGAGGCCTTTCTTATAAAGGAAAGGTGAGAGGTTGAATTAGACAAGATTGTGACAAATGTCTTAATCCTATAACATGAGACAACTAACAACCTAACTACCTAGGAATCAAGCATTATAAGATAGATAAGATAAGTTCTAGAAAAGCCAACTAAGACTTCTAGAAGGAATCTTATATCCCAAGTAAACTTAACATGTGAATATCACCCCTAATTCCCTAGTGAAGTGAATTAGCTAGGTACAAGACATATATTCACCATTGTCCCCTCAAGGGTACAATCTCCCTCTCAAACCATCTCCTTGTGCCACTTGGCACAATCTTGTGTCTTGAGAGATCCCAATCACCCTCAACCCTTGATCTCTATCAAGCAACCTCAACCCTTCATCCTTGTTCACCTCAATCCTATATATCCAACTCTTAACCATTTTATCAAAAATCTCACATTTTCATTGGAGCGTAGTTATGCTACTGAAATTTTTAGTGAACATGCGCATCTAAATCAACTATCATGGACAAATCTACTCAACAAGAGGCTCGTTATATCGATTTGAGCTTTCTTATCGTAATCTTGAGTGTTTGTTTATTTTTGTGTTTTATTTGGCTTTATTGGTTAAATCATTCATACTGAACACTTTTTCATGCACACATTTTTGGCATGCACGGTGGGACCCACATCGGGGTTTGCTAACAAAATTTTAAAGTTTTCTTGGTTATTTTCATCTGTAGGTTTAGCATAGAGGCGATTACGCTCTCGGTTGGGCAAATCCACTTTGTAAATGAGCGATTCTGATCCTACAATGGTGGTTGTGCTTCAACCTCTCACCAATTAGGAAAAATCTGCTCCTACTTGGGTGATCTTTCTCTACATAGGTAGATTTACTCCTACTTGGGAAATCTTGCTCTACATAGGCGGATCCACTCTTGGGTGATCTTGCTCTACATAGGCAGATATACTCCTACTTGGTCAATTCTTCTCTACATATGCAGATTCGCTCTTAGCCAATCCTACTCTACATAGGTGAATATGCTCCTACTTGGGTGATCCTACTTTACATAGGCGGATCTGCTGTGGGGTGATCTTGCTTTACATAGGTGGATCCGCTCGTACTTGGGCAATTCCGCTCTATTGTTGGGTGATTATGCTCTTGGGAAAATTTGTGACTTCTTGGGCGATTCCACTATGCTCTTGGGCGATTTTTCTCTCTACATCAATGACGACTTAAGGTATAAATAATCTGGTTCAAATGGATTTTTTTTCTCTTCATCATTTAACTTTCTAAAAATAATTTCTTCGAGAGCTTCACCCCTAAACCCCTATACATGGGGATTGTGTCCATCCCCCACACCCCCTATCATTGGGGTGGGTGTCCCAACCCATTTGGGCTAACATTCCTTCTATTTTGATCACTTTTTGTATCTAATCTTCTTGTGCAACTAGATATCATTTTCCAAAGATCAATATCAAAAACTACTAATACATCTTTTGTAGGTTCATGGTCAAAGAATTTTTTATCACTAATCTAGGCACACTTCAATTTATAAAGGGTCAATTAACCTTGTGTGCTTTGTTTGGGATTCTTTATTGACATATGCTCTCCCCTTGCACCATTCGATGAGCTCAGGGACTATAAACCATGAAGTAATCTAAGTCTTGTGGTCTATCCTAGGAGTGCTAACCTGCACGTATGCTCTCTCATTATGCTTCATACAAGCTTGAAGATTAGAAATGCCTAGAATTTTCTTCCTTTTAGGAGGCTTTCTTGGGGATTTCATCACCCCAAGGGATGAACTCAACTACGTGAACCAACAAGGTATATAAAAGGGGGAGAATGAAAGTTGTACCCCAATCTAGTCACAATGTGTTTAGTGGAGCTCTGATACTTAGATGATACTGAGCTAAGAGTGCAAGGTTGGTCCGAATGACTTAGCTAACATTCCTAACCCATGCTTGTGATGATCTAGTGTTCACAAATGTGTCTTACGTACCCTCCTAGTATTTAGAGGACTCACTAGATCGCCTCGTATCAACCTAGATTAAGACCTTTCGACCATTTCTTAGTGTGGTGTAGGGTACAATATCATGCTTGAAGCTACTCACCATTTATCTCCTTGAGTAGAGATAAGATCTCTTTGGGAAAGGTCTTAGGACCTCCAAAAAAAGGAAAAGGTGGGCCCTTGTGTCACTGGATCCTATCTATTGAGTCTTGAAAGAGAGGTGCCTCACATCGATCTTGAGATATTAGCCTTTGGTTGGTGGGCATACACTAAGTTAACACACCTACTTGACTAATCTAGGCTTGTGCTTTTTGGCATGTCTTCTTGTGCTTACTAATGCATACCTTCAGTCCATCTCGTCATCGTCTATCTTGTGTTTTTGCGAGTGCAGTCTTTGGTCCTTTTGTCATCTTTGTCTAGTCATCCTTAGGCGACTCCTCCTCTACTTGGGCAAATCCAATATCTCTTAGGTGATTCCACTTGGCTCTTGGGTGGATCTGCCTACGTAGTCATCCCCAATCTCTATCGAGTCATCCTTGAGCGATCCCACTTTATTCTTGGGTGGATTTTCTCCCTATTGGGTGAATCCAATTAGTTCTTGGGTGGATCTACCTAGGTCATTATCCTATCATCAATCATCCTTGTTGGGAAATTCTGCCTCTACTTGGGTGGATCCACCCTATTCTTGGGTGATTCTTCTCTTAGACAAATCCATTTTTTCTTGGGAAATTTTATGTTGTTCTTGGGCGGATTGATTCCCCATACAAAATACAAAGAGAAAATCCTTCCTATCACGGTTATCCAACATCCTCTTGAGTCTAAAACCACAATCCAATCATTTTTCCACTTCATATCTAGCTCCAAATAATAACTTCTATCTCATTGAACACCATCAACTTATCTAAAAAATCACCCTCTTTGAACAAGGAGTCAATTAAACGTATACCATCAACATCTGAATCAACCACAATCCAAAATCCAACCTTACATACTTAGTTGAGATCCAAAATCCTATATCAAATAATCTATCATCACACTTTCTTGGAACTTAGTTTATCCCAAGTTAGTAATCCCTCGTTCAAGATATTTCACCTCGAGTTAGAGGTATAGTTTGCATCAGTATCTCCTCTTTCTTGAAAACGTAGTCTATCTGAAGTAGGAAACCCATCCAATCGAAACTTGACATAGGATCTTGACCATAGTTGAGAGGATACTATCAACCATCCATCCAACAATCAACCCATAAAATTAATTGTATCCTTGAACTTAGGAGTCCCTCCCACCATATCATCAAAATTATCCTAATCCAATCTTAAATCAAATCCTAATCCAAGCTTAATCTAAATCCCAATTTGAGCTTGAGTACATCCACATCTAATATCTTCTAATATCAAAATAAATATTAAGATCCATCCTTCCACATTATTTTATTCCATTCCATTTACCCTCTAATCATCTAATCTAGTCTCTTCTATCCATACACATCCAATCCAACATCATGAATCCTTATCCTCCCTCAACAAGACCAAAAAATAGTAATCAAGGGAAATCCCAATTACATTGAAGATGATGATGAAAGTCTTGTTGATCAAGACAAGTACAAAATAGATCATTTTGATTCCATCATTTCTAGCAAGCTTGCTCCAAGTGTCTTCCAAAATCCAATTAGTCATCTAAGCTATCCCATCATGCCTCCATCCGCACCCACTTGCAATCCTTATGTTACCTTTGACAAGGGAAATCCATTAGCTCCCCCATACACATCTTCATCCTATCCCTCATCCAAATATCCCTCTTATCCATCACTCACATATCCCTCTCATCCAATATCCATACCACCATCTTCTCCCCTAGTCATATCTCGACCTTCATCTTTGCACAAAAAAACTATCACCTTCATCCCTAGTCCCAATCCGCAATCCCATTATCCTCCAAACCATCTCCCAATCCATAATCCTATTCCTCCAATCCATGATCCTCATCATCCATCTACTCCTAATGATTCCTCTTATTTCAATCCACCATATACTTCATTCTACCTCAATCCACCATCCATGTCATCCTAGCTCACTCCAATTTCCACTCCCTCATACCTTAATCCTCCCTCTAATCCATCATACTTCCATCCTCCATCTAATATTGATCCCCTAACTAATCCTAATCCTCCACCTACTCTTAATCCTTCATCTATTTCCAACCCTCTACCAAAGCCTAAAATATACAAGTTCTAGAGTTAGTTCACCCCACTCCACCATGTACGACCACTAGTGATGAGGCCCTTCTCCATCCTATGCCTGTCATTCCTTTTACCACTCCTAATACCATCCAAACTATTGAAACCATCCAGCCCATCGAAACCACCTAGATCCAATCCCCATCTCCTACTCCTAGCATTAACCAAAACCTCTCCCATGAGCTTCATGAATCCTCTATACTTCCATCCACCCCATACGAGGAGTCCATCCAATACTCCTCCACCATCACACTAACCAAAAAAATTGAAGCATTCCAAGATCTTGTTCCAAATCATTCCTTATCATCCCATCATCCAAATCAAGATCCTACCATCCCACTTAATCCTTCTTATGATCCATTATCACCCCCTTCTCAAAATCAAGATCCTACCATCCCATCTACTCCACCTCATGATCCTTTATCACCTCCTACCCAAACTACCCCAACATCATATCCATATCCCCTTGGTCCTCTTAATTTCACCCATGGTTTCTCTCTTGTAGTAGAAGAACAAGCAGTATCCACCACCCATACTCCTCCACCTAATAATGGAATCACATCATTCTTCCAAAATAACAAGCATCCTACTATAAACTGAATGCTCAAGACCATGAACTATCAACGAAAAGGCTTAGGCCTTCACAAGAAAGGTATATTAGAGCCGATCCATATCAAAGGGAATCTATGAGCACAAGGCCTTGGCTACATACCTCAAGGCTCCCAACCCAAAAAATGTTGGTACAACCTTCGTACAACCTAAGAATGCCTCTTCCAAAAGAACAATAGGTCCTTCCCATCATTCCTCCCAAACATTTATTTCCAGCCCCCTCATCCATAATGTATCAACTCAAAACAATAATTCATATCCCTCCTTCATCCTCCAAATCCATTTTGGGTTCTTATGTCCCATAATCCACCATCACCCATCCTCCATCTACTAAATCCATTTTGGGCCCTTATATCCCAAAAATCCAATCCTTCATCACATCCTAATCATCCCTTCATCCACCAATGGCCTATCCCCATCACCCATCATAAACATCCCACTCTCATAATCCCCAATTAATATCAACAAAGGCATACCTATGTGAACGTCATCCAACATATTCCATCCACACATCACATCTGACATCCCAAGTCCATCACTCCATTCATCTTTCCTCCATCACCTCCACCTCCTCACACTCATCCCATTGCTATTGGAAGCAATTTGGATGCCAACATAAAAATGTGTAAATATAAACATCCAGACGAATCTAGAGATCCCCATGTCCCCTCATAAAGACATGATTAAGAAAAGAAAAATCCAATTGAAAATCTAAAACAATCCCAATAGCCATATAGGCCCACCAAAGAAAAAGTCAAAACCTTGTGATCATAAAGAAAAAATATGTAATGCATTCAAACACAAAACCTATTATGGCATCTAAAATTGCTCATCCGAAAGCTAATCATCCTCATCTTCCTCTTCCTAAATCTATTTTGGGTCCCTATATCCTAAAATTCAATATCCCAACTCCTCCACCATCCCAACATTCTCCATCTACTCTTCCTATCATTCCACATCCACCATAATATACACGAATGTTGGTATTGACAACATACCCCATCACAATCCTCTCCCATTATTCCATCCATACACTTTCCAACACCCCATCTGTTATCCTGCATATCTCCCCCATTAAATCCCTTTAATCCATGCCCTTTCCTAATCCATTTAGCCTAATAAGGTTGTACCAACATCCAATAGTCACTTCAAATATGGTCTCTTATTACCTCACTATGGAACTTGATGCTTGAGTCCTTCCTCCATCCCCTTATCACCTATATTCTAAATCCACTTATCCACATCCTTTTCCTCATCTGCCTCCATCCATGCAAAAATCCAAAAATCCAAAAAATCCAAAAAAGTATAAAAAAGAAAAAAGAAAAGAAAATCATCCAATGGTGAAAACATGGCAAACAAGCACCTTGGGCAAGTAGAATGATGTAAACCTAGATAATATGCGTCATATGTAAATACCCCATCCATTTTCTCTCCACACTTGGGGGAAACTTTACTTTAAGCATTCCCATCCTCCAGATCTCCTTCATCCCACCTATCTTACCCATCTTACCTATCATATCCCATTTATCTCAATCCTTCCATCCTCCTTGTGATCTTGATATAGGTAGGGGAAAGTATCTATACATTCTTTGGACACCTCTCAACATATATCCCCCATTGTGCACCATATCACTATCCTCATATCCTACCATCCTTCCTCTCTCTAATCTATACAATCCTTCATATATTTCTTATCCACCCATCCTTTCCTCATCCATATACCTTCCAAATCCACCCATCATGTTATCATGAATCTACCTTCCTTATCTTCCTATCCTCCTATATCCTCCATCCCTCTGCCTCATCACACAAACATATCTAGAGTATCTTATTCCTTTGCAACATGGTGCTTGGATATCTCATCCCATTAACACATCCATCAATAATCTTCCATCTCCCAAATACATATCTCCTAATCCTCCTTAATCATGTCATCCTTCCATCTCCCAAATCCATTAATCCCTCAAAATCATCATCCCCCTTCATCTTTCCCTCTAATCTTCATATACCATCTCCCAAATCCACTCAAAAGTCATCATATACATCTTCTCTTGGACACCATCATCCACCATCTCATATATCCCCCATTAGGTGCAACCATATCTATCATCACTCCTACCTTTATCCCACATCTTGCTAATGCCACATCACTTTTCATCACTCATCTATAAATCCCATCATCCTACCAATCAACCTTTTATTGATTTGGATAACTATCCCATTTCCAAGTTTCACACAATCAACATCCTCTTGTAAATATTTTGCTTGTATATATTGATTGTCCTATACATTATGTTAGTCTTGTGTCATCATCTAGGTCCATCATTGTACATACCTAGGTCATCCTATATACTTCAATAAAATCTTCCATAATCATCACCCTATCTATCCATCTTTTGTCTTTGTAGGATATATCGTTCCTCACATCAGACTGTATCAACCCCCATCCATCATCCTTATGGAAAAAGGTACTTGAGATGATTGTTATTTCTTTGGTGCTTTTGGATCTTTGTTTATATTTTATTTGAACTTCCTACTTTTCCCACTCAAGTTTTCCATGATCCGTCATATCATGGTGCACTTTGAATTGTGAAAATAGGGGAAAGTCTTGGCTTTCCATTTGTTGTGTTTCTTGGTTGCCTTGCATTGTATCCACCAAGATCTGCCAGGGTCTTGTGTTATGTTGGGGAATCCTTTTGTGTTTGTGGTTTTCCAACATCGTATCCACCAAAGCCCTTTGTGACTTTGTGAGATGTAGGACTAACCTTCTATTTGTGGTGTTAGTCCAATGCATGAGATACGAAGTCACCTTGCTTCCTCATACTCTAGTGCATATTAGTCCATGGTAAATCAAATTAAGTCTTCATTACATGGTAGTTCCAGTTTGACACTCCAAATCCTCCCATCCATTTATCCTACATGTTTCTAATCCATTCATGCTTCACAACTATCCCCCATTTTCTTATCCTTGTTTTCATTAGTCCACTTACTTTTAGATTTTATGTGCATATGAATCCTCATCTTCTTTTTATCAATCCTAATTATTTTATCACCCATTCAATCCTTTTAGGATAATACAGGTTTTTTAGTCTAAGCATCTTTTCACCCATCCTAATCATGTCATCATCCCTTCAATCAATCTTCTTAAGAAACTATAGATTTTTTAACCTAAGAATTTTTACATCCATCATATCCTTTCCTCATCCATCAAGTTCATTTTAGGCTAATATAGATTTACTAGTCTAAGCATATTTTCCTCCATCATATTCATTCATTTAATAAATCCCATTGCTCCTAGCCATCATAATCCATGCAAATCCTCATCCATGTAATCTAGCACAAATCATCCAGTCACATCCTTGGTCTTGTTCCCAACCTTGCTACAAGCCTTTATTTAAATCTTTGTGTTGTTTTCGGATATATTGTTCCCACATTAACAACAATCTCATCATCATCATCATCATCATCAAGATGTATCGTTCCAAATCATTGTGTTGTTTTGAGATATATTGTTCCCACATCAAAAAAACTCCCATAATCATCATTGGGATTTATCCTTACCAATCCTTGTGTTGTTTTAGGATATATTATTCCCACATCAACAACACTCTAGTCATCATCATTGGGATGTATCCTTCCCAATCCTTATTTTATTTTGGGATTTATCATTCCCACATCAACAACAATCCATCATGATGATGAAGATGCATCATTCCCAATCCTTGTGTTGTTTTGAGATATATCGTTCCCAAATTAATAACACTCCACCCATCATCAATCAATCATGGCTTTTCAACATGACCAAGACAACATCATGTTTATATTTGAATTCTTTGTGCTTTATTGCTTGCACCATCCTCTAGCAATGATCTCTTTATCTCCCCATACCACATTATATCCATTATCTCTCATCCTCTTCTTAACTTATCTTGCATCATCTCATCTATTTTGAGAACACACTCGTGCTCTCCCAAACACACCTATCCTCTTGAGGGGGCATCCTCAATCCTAATCCTCATCTTCACTCCCATCATATTTCTTCATAGTCACTTGTTTGAATGACTGGGGCATCTTCCCTAATCTAACCATATTATTCTTGATGCTATGTTTTAATTTTATTTGAAATGCTGCTACTTTGTATCACTATCTCAAAGATGGGAGAAATGTAGACACCTAAAATTGACCATTTTTGGGGTCAATTTACCCGTAATTTGACCAATTTCATAACCTCTATATTAATTAAATAATGACCTATTTAATTAGTATTCAATTATCTTAACCTTAATCCTAATCCATTTCTCCTATTATCCATAAGTCCTAGTCTAAAGTAAATAATCACCTTTAATTATTTATCCCCATCTCATTCATCCATTAAATTGAATAAATATCCTTATTTATTTAATTTAATCCCCAAATCCCTTTTCGTCCAAACATGAATTAAATCTAATGATTTAATTTTTATTTTTCTCTCTCCAAATATCCCATCCTCCAACTCTCCCAATTGCACTAATCCTAATCCTAATCCCCACCTAACCTACGCACTAAGCATTTGCACACACTTAATCCATAATTAAGTGGGTCAACCCTCCCCATCACATCAAGCACATGGGCCTTGTCCCCTCAAGGGCACAATCTCCCTCTCAAGCCCTCTCCTTGTGCCACTAGGCACAATATTGTGGCTTGAGAGATCCCAATGAACCTCAAACCTTGATCTCCATCAAGCAACCTCAACCCTTCATCCCTTTTCACACCAATCCTATAGATCCAACCCTTAACCATTTTATCAAAAATATCACTCATTTTCATTGGAGCACTGTTATGCTGCCAAAATTTCTAGTGATCACACATCTAAATAGAATATCATGGGAAAATCTACTCAATGGGAGGATTATTATATCGGTTTGAGATTTCTTAGCCCAATCGTGAGTGTTCGTTTGTTTTTGTTTTTGTGTATTGTTTGGTTTTATTGCTTAAATCATTCACACTGAACACTTTTTATGCACACAAAACCATATAGAACACATTGTTGTCCAATTTATCTTTGTTGTGTTTTGTTTTAAGTTTATAGTAAAGAATTTTCATTTAATACTACAAAGGAAAGGGTTTACCTGTGGTTTCCATGAATTTACTTAAGAAAAAATCAATAATGCTTTTAAATGCAACTACCTAAGAGTTTTTTAAATCATCATTTTAGGTCAACTCCATGGTTTGTCATCATAATATATAAATTAAATTGTATATTTTAGCCTAATTTATTTCTATTGGATTTAGTGAGAATCCAAACACAAGCCTAAATCTAAGTGAATCAAGAAAGTTACAAAAATTTAGATGTAAACAACAAATTATGCAAATATTAACTATAATCCAATTGTAGACACCTAAATTTGACCACTTCCATATGGTCAAAATCTTATCATTTACTTGTCTAATTCGTCTATATTAATTAAATGCCATATTTAATTATTATTGTCCCATTTTTTAAGGTTCCTAAAAGTATTTAATTAAATACTTTATCCTTTAACATTTCCTCTCTAAATTAAATAAATGTATCAATTTATTTAATTTAGTCAATTATCTTCTTCAATTTTAAATTCATTCTTTCTCTCTCCTTGTCCCATCCTCCATAACCTTTTCATTAATCTGGGTAAATCTAATTAATCCTTCATTAGGATGTGCATATCCTTAATCAGGATTAATGTCACATCCTCCATATTTAGCCACTTGCCTCTAATCCTCATTAATTTTCCTAATCACTTGTTTGCACAACCTTAATCTTAATCACTTACCTTTTCTAGCATGTCCTTAAGTCAACCCTTCATGGTACTTACCTTATTTGGTTTGACCTCTTCCCCATGTGAATTAAAAATTTACACTTATTCCCCCCATGCATTTCTCTTCCGCATGACCTCTCAAAGGTCATATCAAGTACATGGGACAAGGACCTTCTTTTGGAGGACCTTGTCTTATCCATAGGTTTATTCCAAGCCTGTGAATTTTAAATTCACTTTTATTTCTCCAATGCCTTATCCAATCCCTGTGGTGACAAGAGTGGACTTTCTAAAAGTCCCCACTTGTCACTTTCAGCCCCACTTGAGGACAAGGAATCCATTTTTAAAGAAATCCTCTTCAATCCCAAGGTACTTGCAAGTACCTTGGGACCACATGGCCTTTTCCATGTCACCTTGTACTTCTTCCATCTCACCCTCCACATGGCAAGATGTGAGGGCTTGTGAGTCTTCAACTCACCACAACCCTTCATCTTGTCCATGGTGGATCAATCTTGACCGTCCATTTTTCTTTAAATGGAGGGCCTTGGCCACAAGTTAGAGGTTAAGATTTGTGAAGATTTTCAAGAGTTTTAAGATTGTTAAGCCATTATTGCAGCATTCAAAGCCATTTTGCATTCTCACCTACCATCTTCCATCATTCAACCACCTCCATTATTACAAACTTGCCATCAATGAGCATACATCAAGAGCATCTTCAAAGGCCAACAACTTCATCAAGCTAAATAAGTGAAAGGAATAATCTTTATTGTTGTTTGTTTAGTTTCAACTAGGCCTAATCGTTGAGGTGTTGTTGTGTTTCCTTTTTATTGCATTCATTTAGTTTTGCATTTTAGACTAAGGATTTTCACTGCACACATTTTTGGTACGCACGGTGGGACACACGTCACGGGTCTGTCAGTTTTACGTTTTCTATTTTTTGAAATTTCGCAGGTTCAGGAACATAGAGGTGACTCGCCCGCGAACAGGCGACCCCGCCCACAAAGGGGTGACCCGCCGAAAACCCTAATTTTTTGCTTTTTGCTTTTTCTCTTTTTCTGACTTTTCTGTAGATTCTGGACAAATAGGCGACCTCACCCAAAAATCTAGATTTTCAATTTCTATTTTTTTGTGTTTTTAATTGTTTCTACAGATCTTGGACAAATAGGCGACCCCGCCCACAAAGGGGTGACCCCGCCCAAAACCTTGATTTTTTGCTTTTTTGTTTTTCTTTGTTTTTGACTTTCTGCAGATTCTGGACTGAACATGCGACCTTTCCCACAAAGGGGTGAACCCACCCACGAACAGGCAACCCCACCCAAAAATCTAGATTTTTCAGTGTTTTTAACTGTTTTTGCAGATTCTGGACAAACAAGAGACCCCGCCGACAAAGGGGTGACCTTGCCCTAAGAGCCGGCTGTGCCCAAAACACAGTGGCTGCCACACCCAAAACATAGAAAAAATAGGTAAACAGACAATAAGTTTGTCATTTCAGAAATAAGATTCAGGCTGGTTTTTTTCACTATTTCTGACCTGCTAATGTGTTTTTGTTTGTGAGTGCTATTTTGTTACTAACATTTTTACAACTCGATTGTTGAAGACAATAAAAATGAAACTACTAACACATCTATTGCAGGAGGAGAAAATTTGTTTCTTTTCTAGTTAACTTGTCATTTCCATTTTTGACTAGGAACATAGAATTAATTAAGCGAGGTCAATAAACTTGTTTGTTGTGCTTGTTTAAGTGGGCTATTGACGTATCCAATCCCCTTGCACCATTTGGCGATCCTGGGTGAAGAGAAATCATAGTCCACTTAAGTCCTTTTTACCCCCTTTTAATTTTCTTAGTGAGACCTGCTTGGGGATTTCATCACCCCAAGGGATGATTCCAACCACATGTACCGACGGGGTATATAAAGGGGGGAGGCAAAAGCTATATCTCAATCCAGTCACGTCATGTTTGGCAGAGCATCAAAGCTAGGGTGATACCTAGACAAGACACGAAGAGTTGGTCTGAGATCCCAATCTCTCGTTGGAAGTTCCCGACTCACGCTTGTGACGGGCTGGTGTTCACGGTTATGCCCCACATACCATGTGTTTATCGAGGACACCCTTAGTTTCCTTGTTCAACCTAGATAGAGGACCGTGTTGACCATACCCTTAACACTAAACTTAGGCTTGTGCTGTCCGAATTGTCTTCTTGTACAAAACCAGTGTTTATCAGTCAGTCTTGGCCATTTGTTTGCTATTTTTGGTCCTTTTCCATAGATATTTTTGCCTAAGTTAGGTTCATATCGACACATAGAGGTGACCTTGCCCAAGTTTGGGTGACCCTTCCCTAAAAGGGGCAACCCCGCCCTTGAACAGGCGACCCCGCCCTTCCTGTTTCAACCATTTTTCACCCGAGCCAAGTCAAAATTAACCAGTTTTCTTGAAACAGGCGACCTTGCCCTCAAAGGGGCAACCCCGCCCCCTGTCTCAACTGTTGTTTATCCTATCCAAGATAAAATTTTAGTAGTTTTTCCTGTTTGGGCGACCCCACCCACTATTTTGGCTACCATGCCCAGGTTTGGGTGACCCTGCCCTCTAAAGGGGCGACCCTACCCTCTGAACAATCATTTTCAGCCTTCGTTTGTTAGCCGTTACCCCGTTTCAGATTCCAATTATCTGGTTCTAAGTGTCGTTCCCTCATTTTGGGTAGTCGTTCAACCATTCCGATCATTCATCCACCCATTCCAGATATCCGTTTACCTGTTGCGAACATCGTTCCCTCTTTCTGACTAGCCGTTCACCCGTTCTGAGAAGCCGTTTACCTGTTCCGAGAGCCCGTTCACCCATTCTGAGAACCTATTTTCCCGTTTCGAGTGTTGTTCCTCCATCTCGTGCATTCGTTCACCCATTCGAGTAATTTTTTACTCGTTCCATGAAACCGTTTACCCATTTTGGAAGTCTATTTATCGATACCACTTGACTATTTTTCAAACTAAGTCAAAACCAGGATTTGTTTGGGTGACCCTGCCCTAATTTGCGTGACCCTACCCAAGTTTGGGCAGCCCTACCCTAAAACTACATCCATTTCCCAAGTCTGATCCAAAAAGCCAGTTTCTTGGGATTCCGAAAAGCTTGTTGTCTGCTCAACTGTTTGCATATCTCGTCCATGCATAATCCTTGCATTAGTCCACCTGCATCATGATCCATTTGCATTCAAATAATTATCTGAATCATATAGGTGCATCCTTAATCATCCTTTAGGTTCAACATCCATTATCATTTTCTTTATCCAAATCCTTTGAACTTCGTTTGAAGTTGTTATCCGAATTAACCTAGGTGTCTAAAACTGATTGTCATCCTTCAAGATCTACTTCGGATCGCCATCCATCCTAAGTTGATTATCATCCTTAGCCCTATCAATCCCCTTCCATCTCAAGGTGAATTCGGTGCCATAATCTTCAGTTCATCCTTTAATCCGATCAATGAGCACCTTAAGTCACCTAGGGTGATCTCTGAACCTAGTTTAGAAACCCTTCCAATCATCCAATCAATCGATCTTTAATCTGATTCCATCGAATCCTATCAATCATTTTATTGATCAATCCTATCGGATCCAATCCAATCACATCTTTATCCAATTATCTAGTCAAGTTATCCAACTATCCAATCAATTGAATCTTTTATCAAATCCAATCAATCAATCAATCAATCTTCATTTAGATAATCTTTGCATTTCAACTTAGAAGCTTAGTTACATCTTAGACAAACTAGTTGTGTTGCACTTTCATGCCTGTTCATACCGCTCACAAGAAAAAAAACAAATGGTAGACCAACAAGCCCAAGGTTCCTAGTTGAACATCCACAAGATCCTAACATCCCAAATATCCCACAAGATCCGCATAACGGTGCCTCATCACAATCCAACACCGACATCTAGAACACCACACCACTCGGTGACAAAAACATGGTTAAGCAACCTGAAGTGACTGTTGATGAATACCTTAATGATCCTATTAATTTTCAGATGACAGATCGTCTCCTCAACGAACGTGGGGATAATATTCTTTCCACTCTGCTCATGAGAGGAGTCAAACCACCATCTAATTTTGATGCGTCATAATATGTCGGTACCCACACTCTTCCCGCACCTATCGACCCACAAAATTCACAAAATGTTTTAGGGAATTCATATGTCCCCGAAAGTGCACCCACAAAGAATTGGTATCATCCCGAGTTTGGAAACACTATGATACACCATGTTTCTAGTTATCCTTGCCTCCCAACCACAACCTTTACAGCATAACCTGAGCATCACAACCCCTACGCCTACGACATGCCTTCGTACATCCCATCCACTTCGCCCCTTCCATCTCAACATCCTAGTCAACCACCCGCCAATACTGGGGGAAAACCTATCCTTACATTAATGCCACCTCTAGGATCTGCACCCACTAACAACTTACCACCACCTACATTCCAACAACCTCCTACTAATCCTCACCAATCCACTTCATTACCAACACCACCACAACACACTGGTACTATTGTTGCTTCAACCCTACCACCTCATCAACAACCTCCGCAACACAACATCCCCATCCCACAACAAAATGCTTCAATTCCTATGCAACCACCACATCAGGTGACACAAACTACATCCCTGCCACCACAACCACCACACTGAACTTCTATAGCAGTCCCACAACAACATATTCCATCTCACCCATCTTACCAAAAAATGCCACAACAACAACCTCCATCACAACATATGCATATTCCTACGCAAACACACCATAAATCCTCTTATGAAATATCTTTATCATCCATCCAACACATACATTGCTCCATCCCATCCTAATTCCAATCCTCATCAGATTGCTTAGAATCAAACACGGACCCAATCACCACTTTACACAAACCCTCCATAGTCATATACCAATCCCTATCAACAACCATCAAATCCACAACAACCCCCATACATCATGCAACAACCCACCATGGTGCATCAATATCAATCCTATCCATCCTATCACCAACAACGATAGTCTTATCAGCAAGGTGCACCTTCCACCTCGTACTACTAACAACCACTACCATATCAACAAGGAGGTTCTACCTCTTTGTATTATCAAAATCCTACACAACAACATGGTGCATCGTCCGCTTCTTATTATCAACAATAGCCACCCTACCAAAAAGTGGCTTCTGCTTCTTATCATCACAATCCATCATCCTCCTATCTGCCATACATTAATCCACAATCCACTTATACCAATTAGAACCAACAAACACATCCTTATGCACCTCAACCTGCTTATGATCCAACTACTATAGTACCATCCTCATCATACCAACAATACCATCTGTACAATCAACCTACTCCAACCCCTGCAACACCTATCAACAAAGACTTGGAAGAAGTCAAGGCTGAGTTGAAGGACTTACAAGATGGGACGAGCAAACAATCATTCAAGTTTGATGACATTTGTCCCAATATGTTTGATCCCTCCATTTCATTGGTTCCTTTCCCTAAACACTTTGAAATACCAAAATTCGATAAGTACAAGGGAACCAAAGATCCCGAAGCTCATCTGCAAGAGTTTTATGCCCACTACCAAGAAGTCATGCACAATGACAACTACCTCATATGACTATTCCCTAAGAGCCTACATGGAGTCGCTCTTAACTGGTTCATGGGTCTTGAAAAGGGGTCCATCAAATCCTTTGTGCAACTATTAGAACAATTCGTCTCCCACTTCTCCTTTAATCTGGAGAAGGATATTGACACACCTGATCTCCTGAAAGAAAAACAACATGATGGAGAAACCTTTGTGAGCTATTTGCAAAGATGGCGAGCCTTAGTCAGCTGAATGAAATCCCCACTGCAGGAAAAAGACATGGTTACATTGTTTATCAAAAATTCCCATCTGGACATGGCTCACAACTTCTGACTCCACTGCATCACCACTTTTGCGACACTAGTGGAGAAGGGTCCTATCCTAGAAAGAGCCCTTGTTGCCAAAGGATAGGTCAAAATTTTCAATTCTGATAAAGAGAGATCCTTTGGGGATAAACATCGTTATTGGAATAAGAATAAAAATACTGTCAATGATGGTGTTGGTGACACCAAACATGTTCAAGTGGCTACCACCTCACAACAATATCCTCCTCAAAAACATTAGTCAATCCCAAATGCCATATCCGTGCCCCAAGGAGCACCTCGTCCACCACAACAGTCAAATCAAAACAACCAAGGGGGAAATAAATGCCAGTTTACTCAGTTGGGAGAACCCCTTAGTGTCATGTTTAACAAGCTCCTCCAAGCTAACTACCCCATCACTTATCTTGTAACCAAGCCCCTTGACGAGTCTAAGCCCAAGCCAACTTGGTTAAGAGAAAATGAGTATTGTGAATTTCACAAGATTAAAGGACAGACATTGGATAAGTGCCAAAATTTGAAAACATACGTCCAAAATATCATAGATCAGGGTGAAATCCATGTGGATGCTAACACGACAACCTCATCTAATGCTCAACTTCAAATATATCAGAATGCTTTTCCCAAGCATAATCAAGGTCCTAGTACATCCAACTCCAATCCTGGCCCTAGCAACACCAACAACTAGAATAACAACACTAATAACATCAGTTACAAAAATGTGCCATACAATTACCAATGTATTATCACATACATAGAACAAGTGGAGCCGCGTGTATCCATGATACACATTAAAGGTAAAGACCCACAATGTGCAGTTACCACCCGTCACACCCGCATCACGGTCCCAACAGCCCCCACATCTACCCAGTTGCCATATGTCAGTTTGCAGTACAACATCCTTGATCACTTAGGAAAGACCTCAACCCAAATTTCTATCCTAGATCTACTTAATTCTTCCCCCGCGCATCAAGATATCCTAAATAAGGCCTTACAGAGCACTCAAGTCTTGAACGACATAGATCCCACACAATTCCAAGCATTGGTAGGAAATATTTCAACAACCTACCAATTAGTCTTCAGTCAGAAAGATATGCCACACCTTGAATCAAGTCATAACTATCCCCTTCACCTTGAGGTTGGGGTGAATTGTCATAAAGTGAAAAGGGTACTGGTAGATAATGGTTCTGCCCTAAATCTTTGTACATTAAAATTTATATAACAGGTGGGATACATCCAAGCTAACCTAAATAATTAGGTTATCACCATCAAAGCATATGATAACACATAACGAGATTGTGAGGGTATTATTTGTCTTCCTATTTAGGTGGGCCCCATTGTGTAGTATACTATGTGTCATGTTCTAGACCTGGAACTTCCATATAACATCCTTCTTGGCTTCCCATGGATTCACTCTATGCAAACCATCCCATCAACCTATCACCAATGTCTAAAATTCCCATTTCAAGGAATGGAAGTAACTATACAAGCTGACCCTCAACCATTTGAATATTGCCATGCCCTAGAGGCTTCCTTACCACATTCCCATTACTAACCTGGGGTAGAAATGGGGGCATCTTAGACATCAGATTCTCATCCATCCACCAACACACTAAACACCACATCATCCACCCCATCATCCACACTTGATTCCCCATCACTAAGGTCTAGATCATTGACAAGGGATGTGGTGAGTATGAAATGCGTACAACATTGAACGTGGAAACCATTCCACCCTCACCATGAACATATGGTCAACCATCTCAGTCTGTTCCAAAAGACGAAGAGAAGATGATCACCCTCCATGCTCCAACTATGGGATCTAGCACTTTCCACTCTCCTGGATTATGACCAGATACACTCGATGATGACATCAACTAGTGGACGTACCATGAGGAACCTGAACCATCTCCCCCCTTAAAGGAATACTTCCAAGAGGCCTATCCTTCACCTTTCAATATTGCAAAAAAACATAATTATCGGGGGGAGGCCTTGGTGTAACAGAACAGGGTAGACGATAACCAATAGAAGCTTCTCTATGTCTGAAGAAGATAGGTTTGGGTTGTGATACTAAACAGAAGGGTCCTATAGCATTCTCTTGTACTTCTAACAATGTTAGTATAGACAACGGTTCTCTCAAGGACATACCAGAGGAGGAGTCCATCATACATGCATACGATGATGTTGATCACATTGACCTCCCTTCCATGTTTGAATGCCTATCTGTTTGCACCATTACCTTATCCATCAAACACCCCGAGCTTATAGACTATGACCTACAAGGTAGCGCACCCCTCAACACTTTTCCCTTAGTGGACCAATATGTGCATCTCATGGGATTGGGGGAAGATGAACGCCCCAGCCGCAAAAAATAAAAAGAAACAAAATCAAAATGGGTCACCTAGTGAAAACCTCCCTAAGGAACTTTGTGACTTTGAAAAAGTAAAAACGAAGGGCATAGCTACTAGTGAAAACCTCAATGAGGCACTAGAAGATGGGGACATCCATCTTCCCCTTGTAGAAATCAACTATTCGTCTAATCATCCATTTTGATCGAAGAAACACAATCAGTAAACTTGGGAACCGAGGAGAATCCCATGATCACCTATGTGGCTAAAGCATTGTCAAAAGAAGAAAAATCTATCATCACCAAGCTCCTTAAGGAAGGAATCATCAACTTCGCTTGGACATATTCAGACATGCTCGACCTTGATCCTTCTTTGGTGGTACATCACCTAGACGTCCATCTTGATGCAAAACCTGTCAAGCATAAACTCAGGAAAATGCACCCTCAAGTGGCTTTACTGGTTAAGAAAGAATTGGAAAATTTATTGGAGGCAAGATTCATCTGACCAATTGACTACTCCAACTGGATCTCCAATATAGTCCCAGTTGCTAAATCCAACAAAGATATTAGAATCTGTAAAGATTTCCGAGACCTGAACAAAGCTTGTCCCAAAGACGACTTCCCCTTACCAAATATTGATATGCTGGTCGATCTCACCGTAGGACATGAGATGCTGTCCCTCATGAATGGTTTCTCCGACTACAACTAGATTAAGATTTCCCCCGAGGATCAATACAAGACCACCTTTACTACACCTTGGGGTACATTTTTTTATAATGTCATGCCTTTTGGCCTCAAGAATGCGGGGGCAACATATCAACGTGCTATGATACTCATCTTCCATGACCTCATCCACATAATAATGGAAGACTATGTTGATGACCTGTTAGGAAAATCAAGAACGAGGGAAGAACACCTTGTCATCCTCAAAAATATCTTTGAATGTTTGGAACAGTACAAGCTATGCCTCAATCCGAAGAAATGTGTCTTCTGTGTCACATCTAGAAAACTCTTGGGGTTCATTGTCTCCCACAGAGGAATTGAGGTTGATCCTGCTAAGGTCAAGGCAATCATGGAAATGCCTCTGCCCCGCAATCTGAAACAAATAAGAAGTCTACAAGGTAAGCTCCAATCCATTCGAAGGTTCATTGCTCAACTAGTCGACAAGTGTGAGTCATTCACGCACATCCTAAAGAAAGATGTTGCATTTAAGTGGAATCCACAATGTCAACTCGGCTTTGATCAAATAAAAGAATATTTGGCTCATCTACCTATTCTTATGCCTCCTGTTCTAGAAAAACCACTCCTACTTTATATTTCAGCCACTTCTGTGGCACTAGGGGCATTATTAGCACAACACGATGAGTCATCCAAAGAAAGATGAATTTACTACATTAGTCAGACCTTAGTAGGTTATGAGCTCAACTATTTTCCAATGGAGAAGGCTTGCCTAGCCATAGTCTTCAGCTCACAGAAACTCAGACACTACATGCTTAGTCATCCGATCAAGCTAATCTCTAAGGTTGATCCGCTTAAATATCTGCTATCTAGAACAACATTGACCAACCGCATGGCTAAATGGGTCATGCTACTAAGTGAATTCAACATAGAGCATGTGGATCGTAAAGCAATCAAAGGACAAGTCATTACAGATCAACTAGTAGATGCTCCAGTAGTAGATGATTATCCTTTAGAAACAAAGTTTCCTGATGAAGGGGTCTTTGCAGTTTCAGAAGCCACCACATGGACACTATACTTTGATGGATCACACACAAACAATGGATCAGGAGCAAGATTCTTGCTTGTCACCCCCTAGGGTGATTACATACCAAAGTCATTTAGATTATCCTTTCCTTGTACCAAAAAAATTTCTGAATATGAAGCTCTTCTTACGAGCCTTAAGATTGTAGTCCAATGGCGTATCTCTCACCTGCACGTCTTTGGTGACTCCCAATTGGTTATCAAGCAGGTCAATGATGAGTTCCTAACAAAAGATGATAAGCTGTTACCATACAAACATATGGTAGATGACTTCAAGAAGTATTTCTCCTCCATCCAATTTGATCAAATACCTTGAGTACAGAATAAAGCAGCTGACGCCATGGCCACCATTGGTTCTCTCCTTGACATGCCCAAAGATTGTACTGAATGTGAGTTCCTTATGGAGCAACTATTAATCCCTAGATATCACATCCCTGAGAGTGAAATGGTATGTGACATTGTAGGTCTTGAATCTCCCTGCTGCCAAGATATCTACACCTATCTCCATGACAACACCTTATCCCATGACCTCACACGTAACCAACGAAAATCCTTTATCTAACACACTTCCCGTTACACCATCATAGGAGATACGCTTTATCGACGTGGGTATGATGGAACCCTCCTTCGGTTTTTAAATGAGACCAAAGCCCACACCGCATTGGTAGAAGTACATAGTGGTATTTGTGGGGCCCATTCTAATGGCATGGCCCTAGCCAAGAGGATCCTTAGAGTGGGATATTACTGGCCTACTATGGAACATGATTCTTGTGAGTTTGTAAAGAGTTGTCTTCCCTGTCAGCAACATGTAGACCTGATTCATGCTCCTACATAAGAGTTACAACCCATCACAACACCTTGGCCATTTTCACAATGGGGTTTCGATTTAGTCGGCAAGATTTACCCTCACAACCATGGAATACTTTACTAAGTGGGTGGAAACCATACCACTCACCCAAATTACTGGTGTTTAGATATCCAAATTCATCCTTTACCATATCCTCTGTAGGTATGGAATCCCCTCCACCATGATTACTGACAATGGAAAGCCATTAAAAAAAAGGTGCATAAAATTCCTATGCGAAACTTATCATATCCAACATCATTGGTCTACCCCATATTACCCTAGGGTAATGGTCAAGCGGAAGCAACCAACAAACCCTTGATTAAAATCATTAAAAAGATGTTTTACAACACTGGTCGAGATTGGCATCTCCACCTCCATCCTACCCTTTGGGCCTACCGCGCTTCCATCCGCACCCCCACCGACGCCACTCCATATTCACCAGTTTATGGTGCCAAAGCTATCTTTTCGATTGAAGTCAAAATCCCATCACTTCGCATCTCTTTGAAGAATCTAATCAGTGAGGATGACACCCGGGTTGCACGACTTGCTCAATTAGAACTCCTGGATGAAAAATGGATCAAATCCTACAACCATCTACAAGCCTATCAACATCATCTCAAGAGAAGCTACAAAAAGAAGGTCCACCCTCATCACGTTGCCCCTGCGCTTGCACATAGGCAAGGATGATCATTTGATCCGCCCCCAGGGCATGTTTTTCCATCTATTTTGTCCTTCATCATCTGTCTTCATTATCCTCTTTCCGCTTTTATCCATGGTCTTTTCTTGAACTACGAGCGCTCTACGATTTCACATAGGCAAGGCTAATCTTTGATCAACCCTAGAGCCCTTAGGTATTTAGGGTGTTTCAGTCTTTTGTCTTGTGTCTTGTGTCGTTTTGTCAGGTATTTCATTATCTAGTTGGTTCTTCACAAATGGAATCCATTCGTGTCATGAGATTTAATCGGTTTTCGAATATCCTTTGTCATTATCGATCTTTTAGTTTAGCATCCATCTTTGGTCTCAATAGGATGTATCCTTCCTAACATACCACATCAACCCCATCCATCATCTTGATCCCATGGCAAAGGACATTTTGGAACTGATTACAATCTTTTGATGCTTTTGGCTTTTATTTATCATTTGAGCTCCCTATCATCACTCGTCAAGGCCGCCATGATCTATCATATTATGGTGTGTTTCGATTGGTTTACATAGGGGCATATCTTGATTTTTTTTCTCTTGTTTGCTATTTTCCTGGTTGTCCCACGTAGTACCCGCCAAGACCCTTGCAGTCTTGTGTTACACTGAGACATCCTTCTGTGCTTGTGGTTATCCCAATACCTGGCTCGACCGAAGTCATCATGACTTTGGGGTGTTGGGATAGCCTTCTTGTTTGCTGTGTTTGTTCATGCATTAGACACTAATCCACCTTGGTCCACATACCATGGTACCTGGTGTCTTATGCTATAGAAAAAAATAATGCTCCGAAGATGGAAAATTGCATTAGGATTGCATTTGATTTTCTCCTCCTTTGCATTCATATATCCTCCATCCTCTCTTTTTCCATGACTTAGGATTTTGGTTGTGCAAACGATGATTCCTTCCATCTTCCCCTTTCCCCTCAGGATTCCTATGGTTCTTGACTGGTGTAGTTACACACCTATCACCTCCTTCGCTTCCACCCTTGTGCAAGCCCTTATTTACACATTACATC